>AP025069.1:4601263-4654054 GCA_036186865.1 Eustoma russellianum | reverse complement strand
GTGAACCTTGCCTGAGCTGCGTCCTGCCTCCGTCAGAAACTTCTCATGCCCAAGGGCACATTTAAGAAGGATCCAACTTGAACTATATATGGTGGCCCTTTCATCTCAAATAGCCAATGTGGTATTCTACTTAAGGGGTGATGTGTTCACTCCTCAAGAGGCCACATCACCACTTTTGCAATTTCCTTCCAATTTTACTCCAACTTTGAGCATTAATTTCTCATTCACCCGGTATCAGAATCGAGGGATTCAAAATCCTAAAGTCATCTACTTGTTACGTAGATAATTTAGAGATTATTAGTTTCCGTTTTTGATTAATGAACACTAATCATAATTAAGCTCAAAGTATGGTGGTTGTCAACTTTTGACAAACCCATTTGCCTTAACTTTTCCAATTCACTTCAATTTCTCCAACAGAAAGCATTATGGAAGCACGGATTGGATGAGATACAATGGATGGCGCGAGGTGCAACCAGTGCCTTGTGCAGCTACACCAGAAGAAGAAATGAAGAAGGCGCGAACGGTTTAAATGCAGAGAAAAGACAATAGTGTCCTTGTATTTACAGCAGTTACCGAATTAGCTGTAGGATAATATTGTAATTTCATATGAGCAGTTATCTTCTTTGTAGACATTCGCTATATAGGTGCTCGATGTCATTCCAGTAGGATGGATTTGGTGATTTCCTCAATGAAATTCTTGATATTTCTCCCAATTCTCTCTATTATTTTTTGGTGATTCTTCGTATCAATTTTGATTTCTTTGTGGTCTTTGTGAAACATTCAGATTTGCTCAAATTCTTATTCAATATTTCAATTGCATTGTAGTAATTTTGTAGCTGTGTGATTTTCTTATCAGAGCGCTTCCGGTGGTGACGTCTGATGAAATTTTGATCATTCATGGCCTCAAACGTTAATTCCTCCTGTACTTCGAACAATTTTCATGCTGTCAATGTGGATCCTTCTGAGGATCGTTTTTAGATTCCTCGAGTGATAGTCGCTCACTTGTTCTCATGCAACCATTGCTTGACATAAACAATTATCATGGTTGGAGTAGGACTTTTAGGAGAGCATTAGAGTCTAAGAATAAAACTGGTTTCATAACTGGCGCAGTAGTTAAAACGGATGAAGGTGATCGAAGGTATGGAGCGTGGAGTGAAGCCAACAATATGGTGGCGTCGTGGATTGTTAATTTGGTTCTACCTTCCATCGGACATAGCGTGATGTGGTTTGAAAACGCGATTAACATATGGAATGATCTTAAACACAGGTATGGGAATGCTGATGCGTTCAGATTGTCGGATTTACAGGAGCAATTCTATGTCATTAAGCAAGGTGAGTGTTCTGTGACTGATTATTGCACCAGATTGAAAGTTTTGTGGGAGGAATTAATGGTTCTTAGATGCATCCCAAGCTGTGTATGACTTGTAATGTGTCAAGTCAAATGAACAAATTTATCCAAGATTATTATGTCATTAAGTTCATTATGGGACTTAATGAAGAATTTAAGCCAGTGAAGTCTTAGGTTCAGTTATCAATCCCCTTGCGTGATCTTAAAACTATCTTTGTCATGGTTGTAAAACTTGAAAGGAAATTGAATTACTCAGGGGCACAAAACCAGATTAGCAATAATCCTACACTTGTGATGAATGTCAATAATAGCAGTAGATTTGGAAATATGATGCCTAGACCTGGAATGTAGCGACCCGTCCCAAGCCCTAGAACTCGAAACAGTTCACCTGTTGTATTCCGCTAAGGGAAATATAAGGCGTCAATACAATTGAATTACACATCAAAAGAGTGACGTAAACTGACGTCAACGAAAGACATAAAATAAAATTCTCAAATAGCCTCACTATAAAATGTCTGGCAATATCCATATCTATTACAAATTCAAAGTGAATAAAATACATCCCGAAATACCAAACTAGATCCATAATTACAAGCTCCGAAAATGAATACATAATACATGACGGAAGTCTTCGGCAACCACTCATGTCCTCAATAACCCTACTCTGACATGTCCTCTACGATCTCTAAGTTGTAGCCCTGATTATCTGCAAGGGTGATGAAAAATAAGGAATGAGCGACAAAATATCACCCAGCAAGTAACCTACCAGTACTCATTATGGGATCATACACGTAGAAACAGGTGTAACAAATAAAAATAACAAATAACATATAAAATAATCAAGTTCCCATTCGCAATAAATTTTACCTTTTAACCTTATGATAACATCGCATACCAATCAATGATATCAATAAATGAAATAAACACGCAGAGTTAGTCTAAGATTAGCCACAGCCATAATCCGATGATGCAATATTTAAAACGATACGATGCAATACGATAATGATGCGATGCGATAATGATAGAGATAACGATACGATAACGATGCGACGCGATGTGATGCGATGACAATAACGATAATGACACGATAACGATGCGATGGCTATAGCATTTTCTTTACAAGTGACTTATATCACAAGACTTATGAATTGATTCCCCAATAGTCGATGTGTCCAGACGGTCTATCGATATAGTCATATGTGTCTGGACGGTCCAAATGGCGGTCATATATGTCTGAGCGGCCTATCGATATAGTCACATATGATGGCACGTTTGATATGCATGATATGCATGATACACTAGAAATGCATGATCACTTAGAAGTGCATGATAACATAGAAAATAATCAACCAAGATGGCATAGAGATCACCCACATGATCTCATCATAGGCGATATCACTCACGGTGTGCGACCACGTAGAAGAATAACTTCAGATGAAATGAATCAATTCCATGCTATGATTTCTGAAATTGAACCCAAAAATGTGCATGATGCTTTGAGTGATTCTTCTTGGATTGATGCTATGCATGATGAGCTTAATCAATTTGTTCGAAATGATGTATGGGACTTAGTGCCACGACCACACAATAAGATCATAATAGGCACAAAATGGGTATTTAGAAATAAAATGAATGAAGAAGGAAAGGTCGTTAGAAATAAAGCTAGACTTATAGCACAAGGCTATAATCAAGAGGAAGGAATTGACTATGATGAAACATTTGCACCCGTAGCACGTTTAGAAGCTATACGACTTTTACTTGCCATTGCTTGCATGAAAGATTTCAAATTGTATCAAATGGACGTAAAAAGTATATTCCTAAATGGATTTATACAAGAAGAGGTATACGTGAAGCAACCACCCGGTTTTGAAGATTTGAAACATCCCGATCACGTGTACAAACTAAAGAAGGCACTATACGGACTAAAGCAAGCACCTAGAGCATGGTATGATCGTTTTGCTACTTTCCTTTTAGAAAATGGTTTTAAACGAGGTATTATAGATAGTACATTATTTTTGAAACAAGATAAATCAGATTTACTTATTATTCAAATCTATGTTGATGACATTATTTTCGGTTCTACCTCACATAAACTTGTTAAAGATTTTGAAAATTGCATGAAATCCGAATTTGAAATGTCTATGGTTGGTGAACTTAACTATTTTCTTGGCTTGCAGATTAAGCAAACGAGTAAAGGCATTCACATAAGTCAAGCTAAATATGTAAATGACGTGATTAAAAAGTTCAACTTTGAAAATTTGAAACCATCCCCCACCCCTATGAGTGTCACTACTAAATTGGACAAAGATGAACATGGTAAAGATTTTGATAATGCCTTATATAGATCTATGATTGGTTCTTTGCTATATCTTACTACTAGTAGGCCTGATATCATGTTCAGTGTATGCATGTGTGCACGTTTTCAAAGTCAACCTAAGGTGTCTCACTATAATGCGGTAAAAAGAATATTCTGCTATATTAAGCACACGCCCACCTGAAGAATTTGGTACGATAAAGATTCAGAATTTAATTTACATGCTTACAGGGGCGGAGGGAAGGGGGGCCTGGGGGGCACGTGCCCCCCAACGTCGGTGGAAAAATTCTATAGATAGGTAGGTGTATTTGTATTTTTGGTCATTCAGTTCAAAGTGTGCCCTTGCTTGACAGAATACTAACCCTCTGTTACGTGGTCACATAGTGTTTAGCGTTCAACAATTCTCTGCTAAGTGACTAAAATGTGTCTAAAACTTACCGGAAGTTTGGTCTCTTAAATATATTAAGAAAATTCAAGGTTTGAAAAACTAGTAGCCTTTTTTGCATGTAAGGTAATCGTTGAAAACTAGTAGACTTTTTTGCATTAGTTTGCTTATGAAAATGAAAGTTTCTTTTTTTAATTGGTTGCTAATATTACGAATCCTGTGAGGGCTGATGCTCGATAGTTGATATATATTAATTTAAAAGGGGCATACGGTTGTGCCACTCTGTTGGGGAAGATGCTACAATTACACAGCTTTTGTGATTTTATTTGGTTGCTCTAAAGTCGTTTCAAATTTGAGAGCTACACATACCTTTAGGTTGCATTTAAATCCTTAGTGTTTGTTGCTGGTGTGAAAACTATTTTACAATTTCTAGCAACTATGTACACCGTATATAATTGGTTCATTGATTCAGCATTCAGACAGTAAATTGTAAAAGGTAATATGCTTTTCCAAATGCCCATTGTTAAACACTAGCTTTTGTGACAATTGTTTGTTTCTAATTTTTCTGCGATGAATATCGTCAAGACTGATCTACGCAACCGGTTGGGGGGGTGACATACTATCGGATTGTTTATTGTGTTACTTTGAGCATGAAATTTTTAGCACCATTGAAGATGAAGATATTATGCAACGATTTCAATCAATGTCATCTCGAAGAACCTTTTTGCATCCCTTGCCAAATCTTTCTCGTTCTGCAATAGGCAAAAGGTATGTATTGATGTGTATTACTATATTCATTTAATAATTATGATCCGCATATTGTTGGTTGTGTATTGTTTATTTTTTGTACATTGGTTGGTAGATGTGTTTTCTTTCATGTATTTCATGTTATAATACAAAAATATGTCTAGAAGATTTTGTCGGTTTTCTCGGTCCGAAACGGTGACCAATGGTATTTCTATTGCGAAGCCTGTCAGTGCCCTCCAAGAAGGGACTCCTGGCTCCGCCACTGCATGCTTATACTGATGCAAATTACGGTGGCTGTAAAATAGATAGGAAGAGCACAAGTGGCACTTGCCAATTTGTCGGAAACTCACTCATTTCATGGTTCTCCAAAAAGCAAGCAAGCGTTGCTTTGTCCACTACTGAGGCTGAGTACATGGCACTTAGCTTTTGCTGCACACAGTTGTTATGGATAAAACAACAACTCTCGGACTTTGGAATTACCGTAAACAGGATCCCTATATATTGTGATAGTATGAGTGCAATCAATCTATCTAAGAACCCCGCATTACACTCTAAGGCCAAGCATGTAGAAGTACGCTACCACTTTCTTCGTGATCACATAAATAATGGTAATATTATCATAGATCACGTACGCACAGAGGCACAAGTAGCGGATATTTTCACTGACGCCTTAAATCAAGACACGTACGAATCTCTTCGTTCTAAATTAGGCATGATTTCTGCTGATGTGATTTGATTTGATTCTCTTTCCTTATTTACATGCATCTTTTGATTTACTTTCCAAAATAAAGGGGGAGAAAAAGCATGATTTAAGGGGGAGAGATATACTGATTGCATAAATCAAGGGGGAGCGGATTTGAAATTTAAAATTCAAATTTTAAATTTATGCATGATTGAAGGGGGAACGATAGAATTTAAATCATGAGTATAGGTTATTTTGAAAATCATCAAAAGGGGGAGATTGTAGAGTAAAGGGGGTTTGAGTGATTTCAAAATGTATGATTTAAATGTGTTTAAAAACGTGCTTGATATAAATGTGCATGACATATTGCATATAATCTGCCTTATATAGTTCATATATAATGTTGTCGTACTAACGAGCCATGAAGCGTTAAAGCTTACATCAAATGGCAAACATTTGTTATGTTTATACTATTTTCAGGTGCCACCATTAATGAACTAAACTAGTTCATTAAGTGAAGTACTTAGTTAATTAAACTAAGCAGTTCATTAAAGGAAGCTACATTTGGACAAGGCACAAAAGCAACAAGACTAAGAAAGGAAAGTCTCCTCCTCCCCCTTTAATCACATATATACATGCCTACACATGTATAAATATATATATTTTCAGATTTCTTTTTAAAAAGGCACATACATATGTATTCTAACGTACTACTGACACGTTATATATTTTACGTACGTACGTTAACGTCACACCATCATAATTAACTCATATTTATGAGTATATTCAGGTCTTATATCATATGATATAAGACATGGTGATGACAAATTAAATACGACACGTTAAAAGGTTCTAGACAGAAAATTGTCGTATCGGACGAATACCGAAACTTCGCCAACGTGTCACGTACTTGCCATAAATAGATGGCCAGCCCCTACACTTCAAAAATACTCATTATTTTCGTGGCCTACATGTTATTTCTAGCCATAAAATCATTCCATGTTGGCACACACAAATCACCCCATATTAAGGCCAAATTGTGGAGATTTCAATTTTAATTTTGTCACATGTCTAGGTGCCACTTTAATCAGCCTTATGAGCTGAATATTTAAGTTTATATTATGTATATTATGTGTAACATAATATATATAACATATGCAAAAAGTTGGAATTTAATTAGAGAAAAATCGGGTAATCAATAAACATCGAAAATTCAGTTTTCTACGTACACAACACATGGAACGTTTTTGGCACATCATACGACATGTATCTAGACACTTTTTACATATGTCATACATCTTAAAGTGTTCTAGAAAAATAAATTAAGGGCTGATTGGAATATACCATGTGTGTATTATTAAATGTGCACTATTTTACAAAGTTTGCAAAAATAAAATTCAGCACATGTATATACATATCATACACGCCTATACAGCTGAGATGGAGCATATGTGGAGCCTTTTTGGCATATTGATTGGTCAAGAATCAATCATACAATGTTGGTGATTTAAAGAAAGAAGCTACAAAAGGTAATGTTTTAAATTTTATCTCATTTGAAACACATGCTGAAAATTTCAGCATGTGCACAAAGAGCTGGCCGATTTTCATCATTGATGAGCATATATTTTGTGTCTTGAAACATGTGATAAATTGGAAGAAGAATTGGAAGTAATTTGAATAAGATATGAATTCATAAATTGTGATATTTTGAATATCACACATGCTGAAAATTTCAGCATGTGTGTGTATGCATCTTGGCCGAAATATTGGCCTTGTTAGTGTCCAATTTTATTTCCAAAATTGATAAGAATATTGTCTACTAATTGGTGATTTATTTTAAGAGAAAAATCAAAGAAAATTTGGAAATAATTTGAATTAAAACACCATGTATCACATGCTGAAATTTCAGCATGTAAAGCTCAATAATGGCCGATTTTTGTCACCTTGTTTGGAGAAATATTATCTTACTTGATTTGGGTGATAATCTTATGAGTTATGGAAACTATTTTATGTTGATTTTGACATATTTTTTAGTGGAATTCTAAGATTTTCCAAGTCATCAAATGATGACAACATTCAACCTATCAATGAGTGCCAAGTAAGCAAAAGTTAAATGATCATCCAATGAGGAGGTGCCAAGTAAGCAAGAGCATGTCACAATGATGCCACATATTCTCCCAAGGAGTTAGAAGACAATTTTCAAGAGGGGGAGAGCACCAAGGGGACGGCCAACATGTTAAAAAGGAAAGGAGAAGAACAAAACATGAACAAAAAAAGTCTTGCAAATCAAATGATCAAAAACGCCTATAGCCTTTCCTCTTCTACACTCTCTTTCTTTCTTCTTCTTAAAAGCCTATTGTACTTATATTCATATTCTTGAATAGGCTTATCTTAGACCACCACACATTCTGTATCTTTGTAAAAGATTGATCAAGGTGTGATCAATCTTCAATCTTGCAAGGTGGTGGTGTTCGTGCGTATTGTATTCATCATACAAGGTTTGTAAATGGTTGTAGTTGGTGTATAACTTCATCAACCATGTGGTAAGGTGTATTTGTGTTGTGTGATTAGTGTGAACCGAGGATGGTGTTTTTCGAAGACTGGAGTAGGTTGTTTATAACCGAACCAGTATAAAATTCTTGGTACCAGTGACGGAAGTTTTGCAGAAGATGGCTACTTTTCAAGCTCCGACTCAGGGGAGCTTGTCTATATCAGAGTAGTTAGACCGGTTCAACGCTCTGGGTAGGTTTGTTTTGTCAACGTTGTCAGAT
The DNA here is from genome assembly GCA_036186865.1 of Eustoma russellianum. Taxonomy (NCBI): domain Eukaryota; kingdom Viridiplantae; phylum Streptophyta; class Magnoliopsida; order Gentianales; family Gentianaceae; genus Eustoma; species Eustoma russellianum. Next base: position 4,645,807 of record AP025069.1, on the reverse strand, counting down.
GCGCATCTGAAGATGCTACAGTCTAAGACAGGTTTGAACTCTCGTATTCCATCTGGTACTGTGAATGCAAATGCGAGAAATTTTGGTGAGCTATTAGAGGCGTGCCTCCGAGTCGAGGTAGGTCTGAAGAGATTTGCTGTGGAAGAAAGGAGTAAGCAGCCACGCGAAAAGGTAGTGGCAGTAGACTTGGACGTTGGGTCAAGATGTCAAAGCGCCAGGTTGTGGGATGACCGTTCATACTCTAGCCACCACGACCGCAGCCCCAGTCGCAACATCAACAGGTTGCTAGAGGTCAGCCTACAGGGATTCTAGTCTGCTCGGCATGTTGGAGACGTCACACCGGGGATTGTTGGAAGAAGTTAGGGGCATGCTTCAACTGTGGCAAGGTTGGCCATATGATGAAGGGCTGTCCTGAACCACGAAAGATATCTCTCAAGGCAGCGCCCTAGCAGAGTCAGCAGAAGGGTCGGCCACGACCAAACTCGTGAGTACACGTCATGACCGACACTGAGGTGCAGGGATCCAATGACGTAGTCACAGGTACATTTATCGCTTTAAGTTTTTTTTATTCAATTATGATAATGTTATGTGTGTAACTCAGTGCTTCAACCCCTAGTCTCTTAGGCGTCATCCTACTTAATAGAGTCTCCACGAACGTTTTAATTGATATTGGATCTATCCACTCGTTCGTTGCTAAGAGGTTTGTCAAGAACGTTCAAAGCAGTCCGGAATGGCTAAAGACACCCTACCATGTGCTTGTAGCTAGAGATCAAGTGATTGTCTCCCATCACTTGTATAAGAATTGCTTATTAGAGTGGAGGATTGAGAGTTCGAAGTGTTGCTAACACAAATCCAAATAAGCGATTTCGACGTGAGTCTAGGCATAAATTGGTTGTCCAAGTATTATGCGCACATCGACTGCAAGCAGAAACAGGTTGTGCTCAAAGACCCTAGCAAGAAAGAGTTCACTTATCAAAGGAACACGAAATTGAAGAAGCTACCCACAATATTTATCTGACTGAAGCACAAGCATACAAAGCGTTGAGAAAGGGAGCTGAGGATTTCCTTGTGTATGCTCTGAATTCGGGTGCTGAGACTCCATCAATCGATGATATTCTAGTGCTGCAAGAGTTTAAGGATGTCTTCCCTGATGAGCTACTAGTTTACCACCAAACAGGAACGTAGAATCCGAGATCAATCTTATACCAAGAGCAGAACCAAGCTCGAAAGCACCTTACAAAATGGCGCCAGCTGAGATGAAAGAGCTCAAGGAACAGTTACAAGAAATGCTAGACCGTAAATTTATAAGGTCGAGTGTTTTGTATTGGGGAGCACCGATCTTATTTGTGAAAAAAAGGACGGTAGCATGTGACTTTACATCGACTATCATGAGCTTAACAAGATCACGATAAAGAAAAAATATCTTCTACTGAGGATTGATGACCTCATCGATCAATTAAAGGTAAATGCGTTTTCATATTCCGTAAGGTTGGAAAATGTTGACTCATATGAAATGGAATTGTGTGCAGGGCGTCGAAGCGCTCAGAAAGATTGATCTCCGATCGTGCTACCATCAGTTGAGAATCAATGCAGGAGATGTAGCAAAGATGGCATTCTGCATTAGATATGGGCACTACGAGTTTCTTATAATACCCTTTGGACTAACTAATGCACCTACGGTATTTATGGATTTGATGAACACCGTGTTCAGAGTGCAGCTAGATCAATTCGTACACAGACTGAACATTTGTGAGAAGTATTTGAGATTCTTCAGAAGAAAGACTGTATACAAAGTTCAGCAAGTGCGGATTCTGGTTAAGGAGTGTGACCTTCTTGTGTCACGTGATCTCTGAAGATGGTATTGCAGTATATCCGAAAAAGATAGAGGTGATTATGGGGTGGCTTTGACCTACTAATGTCACGAGGTGCATAGTGTTATTGGCCTTGCTAGATATTGTCGCAAGTTCGTGGAGGGATTTTCGAGGATTTCAGTATCACTGAGTCGACTGACTCAGAAAAATACCAAGTTTGAATGGACCTCCAAGTGCGAGAAGAGTTTCGCTGAGCTGAAAAGGAGGCTAACTATGCACCAGTCTTGGCACAACCCTCCCGCACTGAAGGGTTTGTCATCTACAGCGACGCCTCGAAAAATGGGCTTAGTATATGTATATAAATTTCAATTTATGATTGTGTACATATAAACTCTAGCCTAACTCTTTCATTGTAGGGTGTGTATTAATGCAAGGAGAAAGGGTTATCGCCTATGCTTCGAGACAAATGAAGCCATATGAACAAAACTACCCTCCATATGACTTGGAGTTGACCGCTCTGGTATTTGCACTGAAGATTTGGCATCATTATTTGTATAGGGAGAAGTGCAAGGTCTTCACGGATCATAAAAGCCTCATCTATTTACACAGAAAGAGTTGAATATGGGGCAGAGACGATGATTGGAGTTAATAAAAGACTATGATTTCACCACCATCTGGGGAAGGCTAATAGAGGGGTTGATGTACTGAGTCAGAAGTCAAACCACTCAAGACAAACCCAACTGGAGCGTGAGATTGAGGAGTTTGACTTGGATATTGTTGATTCTACATCGAACGTCTTAGCAACGTTAATTATTACTTCGACACTTGTGGACCAAATAAGGGATGGCCAAAAGATTGATCTACTCTCAGCGGTATTCGAGATAGACTCAAGACTGAGTAGATTGAGGGGTTTCAGTTATCAGATGATGAAGGCCTTTGGTATCAGGGACGGTTATGTGTGCCGAATGTTAAAGCTTTGAAGGCAAAATTGTTGAAGGAGACACATAACACTTGATTGTCTATCCATCTGGGTTCCACCAAAATGTACAATGACTTGAAGAAGAATGATTGGTGGTACGGTATGAAGCGTGAGATTGCAGAATTTGTTGCCCGGTGCTTGGTTTGCCAACAGGTTAAGGCCGAAGATCAGCTTCCTAGAGGCTATCTATACTCGTTAGAGATTCCAGAATGGAAACGGAAATATATTACTATGGATTTTATGGCAAGGTTCCCTAAAATGTGTATCGACAACGACGTTATTCAGGTCATTTGGTATGGAGTTCCAGTGAGCATTGCATCGGACCAAGATACGAGGTTTACAACGAGATTTTGGACAGCATACCAAAGAGTTATGAGGATCGAGTTGAAGTTGAGTACTGCTTTTCATCCCCAAACTGATGGACAGTCGGAGAGAACTATACAGACTCTCGAGGACATGCTACGAGCTTGTGCCTTGGACTTTAAAGTTAATTGGTATAGCAAGGTGAAATTTATAGAGTTCTCGTATAATAATAGTCACCATAGTGCTATCGACATGTTGCCTTTTAAAGCTATGTATGGGAGAAAGTGTCGATCGCCTCTTTATTGGGATGAGGTTGGAGAGAAGTCTATCACTAGACCTGAGTTAGTTGGGCAAACATTGGAGAAGGGTAAGATCATTCAGGAGAGGCTCAAGGCGGCTCAGGATCGTAGAAAGAGTTGGGCGGGTTCCAAGAGAAGACCGTTGGAGTTCGCCATGGGCAAAAAAGTACATTTGAAGATTTCTTCAACCAAAGGCGTTATGAGATTCAGTCAGAAGGGCAAGTTGAGCCCAAGGTATATTGATCCTTACAAGGTGTGGGAGCAGATTGGGACATTGGCTTATCGACTAGCGCTACCTCTGGCATTGTCACAAGTGCACAATGTCTTTCATGTAGCTAAGACGTTACGTTTTTGACCTGAGTCGCATGCTAGAGGCTCGGCCATTGAAGTGAAGAGTTACGCGACGTTGAAGAGACCCCATTGCGTATCGTGATCGAAAAGACCAAGTTCTAAGGAGAAGAGTTATCCCTTATGTTAAAGTTCAGTGGTCAAACCACGCTAAGCGAGAGGTGACATGGGAGCTCGAAGAAGAGGTGCGCGAGAAGTATCCCCACTTATTCGACTAAGGTACATAAATTTTCAGGACGAAACTTTTTGTAAAGGGGGAGGGGTGTTATGTAATCTAATTTTGTACATGAAAAATAAAAGGAAAAGAAAATATTAAATGATGATAAGTATGGAGAAACCTACGTCAACTAGGATTAGGTAAATGGAGATATATTTTGCAAGGAAAACTAAAATTACTAGGAAACCTCTTAAACTCTATCTACCCTAAATCTTCTACATACTATAGCCACCCTAAACAAATGCACACACACTATACTATTCGGCCGCCCCCGCTGGAGAAAAAAATAAAAAATTCATCCTCTTCTTTCCCACATTCGGCCGAGGCATATTAGGGAGAGGAAGAGAGAATTTCCTGCTCCAACACTAAACCTTATCTAATCGAACGGTAATTTATACATGGATCATGTAAGTAATCTTTCTATACTTGCTATGTTTTGCGAAAATTCTATACGTTTATGTTCGTAATAATTTAGATCATGCATGAGTATTCTTGACTTCATAGTTTGTTGTATCCATATATATGTTATGCATATTGGCCGATTATGTGCTATGTGTGCTACATATATGATTTTGGTATGTGTATATAAGCCAGGAGGTGTGTATGTGGCGTTATATATATATATATATATATATATATATATATATATATATATATATATATATATATATATATAGCGCCTAATATATTGCCTAGACTCATACGTTGGGAGAATCCGCCCACAGGAAAATTAAAGCTAAATGAAGATGCCGCAGTGTCCAATATTTCGGTGGCAGGAGGAGCGGTTTTGTGTGATCATCAAGGCAATATAGTTTCAGCAATCTGTTTTTGCTTGACTGCGGTAGCACCATTACATGCAGAACTCATGGCATTGCAATTTACAACTATATATTGTGATCGATTGGTTATAGAAACGGATTGTAAAATTCTTCTTCAGCATATCTCCTCTCCAACGAGATTTACAGGAACATACGTTGCTGACTTACATCGCACAATTACATTCCTGAGGCTAAATGACGCTACAATTCAGCATTGCTTTCGTGAAGCAAAAACTGCAGCTCATACTTTAGCGGCACATGGGCTTCGATCTCCAGGGGTGACACTCTACTCCTCTTTGGCGTCTTTGCCATGTGAGGTCAGAGGTGCTATCATGTTGGACAATTCGATCCCACCTTTAGATTTTGATCATTATGTCTCCCAATGGGTTGGCGTGCTATGCAAATGGTTGCCTATGTCTGCTTATGGCATAGGCAACGTGGGTATGGTTTCATTCTGATGGCCTATTTTATCACTTCTATTCTTCTGTCCTTACTATGTATATCTCACAGTTTCTTTTTTCGTGTTTTTGCTGAGGATAATATTGCAAATATGGGCAGCAATTTGCGACATACACAGTCACTAGACCTACATCTTTGGTTGCCTATATTCTGGAGGAATGCAGGCAACGTCGGTATGTATACAACTTACAACAAAATCTCAATGTTCTTTTCACATATTATTTTGTTTTCACATTGGTTCTTTCACTTTACATGGGAGTACCATCGGCATTGGCGAGATCCAAGACATCGAAGACTCATCCTCAAATACATGGAGATGGATACACAACAACGGCAACAAGTGCTAACCACATCGCATAGATTAAACTTTAGCGTGTATACATATTCTTGTACTTATTCTATATTCTCAAAAACTATCACTTTATTAGCTTCTTTTTTGCGCAGTTTGTACATTATTTATATGCTTTTCTGCTTAATTTAGGAGAGTCTCCCGCCTTAGCTAGGACATCATTGTAACCACGGTATTCCTCCGCCACAAGTGAGGGTCAAATTATTAATAAAACACCAGGACGGTACCGTCTGTCTTTCATCAATATATATATATATATATATATATATATATGGAATGAATTTGATGAAAAATTGAAGGAGGATTGGTATGATTTTATTTGATTTTGAAATTGGGGTTTTCATCTCCGCTTTTAGACATTAAATTTGATAAACTTGGATTTGGTGCAATTTGATAGTGGGGATAAGTTATAAATAGAGAAACATGAATTCTAGTGGTCAGCGTCAGAAAACACTAGTAGTGCGTGTGCCACACGTGCCGACGAGTAGCTGCGCGTCACAGTGCTGCCGAAGGTGGGTGAGGGAGTGTGAGTTTTTGTGGCATTGTGTTCAAAATAAAATTTCCTAGTGGCCTGAGGTGTTGGATGTGAAATATTACGGGCGGTGAGCTATTTTAGTGGAGGCCGAAGATGAAGAAGGGTTTTGAGGGGAAATTAGGGTTTAGGGGTGTGGGGAGGGGCTGGACCGAGGGTCTGGAGACTAGGGTTGATGCTGGTCAGTATGGGAGCGAGATGGGCTGAGGGTGTTAGGGGTGAGATGGGGTGAGTTGGATAGCGGTTTGGGAAAAAGTGGATCAAAGGAATAGTGTGTACATATATTCGTGTATATGTAAATATATGGGCATGGACATAAATACGTGTATGCTTAAACGATTGAGATGGAGATGGTTTTGGTATTTTGGAATTTTGGTCTATTTGGATTATTTGTTTGGAATTATTTGCTATTTGGAGGGTATTTCGGTAATTTTGACAAATTTGACATTTTGGTCATTTTGATAATTTGGACTAACTTTGGTATTTGGAAATAATTTTAGAAATTGCATTGCACATTTTCGAAAATTCACCCCTACACTTGAAATATATTTAAGCCGGATTGGTTCCAAACAAATGGAGCGTCCCGGCGTAACTACCTAGTGTGTTCGGGGAGTACGGACATACTGGCCGCCATTAGGGCGCGATAGACGTAACTACCTAGAATGCTCAGTGAGTCTATGGCATATTGACTATTGGAAGACCAAATAAGTCATACAATATAAGTCATTTGTAGGGAAAATGCTATAGCCATTACATTGTTTTGAACCGTTTTAGCCGGCTTTTGGATATTATGGAAATTTGGATTTTAGACCGGTTAAGCTGGATTTGGATATTTGGATTTGGACCTAGTTGAACTCGGATTTGGATTTTGGACTTTGGACCGACTAAATCGGATTTGGAAACTTTGCACTTTTGGACCGACTATATCTTGTTATTTATTTGTTTTATTCACACTTACTTCTCCGTATATGATCCCATGGTAAATATAGCCAGACTACTTGCGGGACGATGTATGTCGCTCAAACTACGTCATTAAAATTTTACAGATCCCTAGGATTTTGAGTTACTATACGTTGAGGACGATCAAAAATGGAGACATTGATGCATTTGGCTTGACGATTATTTCGAGGATTTTAGAGGACTTTTATTCAGACTTAGATTCAGGCTTAATAGTTCGTTTTTTCCTATTTGACTTTGTATTGCCTAGATTTTCGAAGCATTGATTTTTATTAATGATATTTATTTTTATGACTTCCGTTGATATCTATTTACGCTATTAAATGACGTGTATCTGAATATATCGATGAATTGTACTTTTCTTAATGAAATACGGCAGGTGAGTCGTTTCAAGTAATAGAGATTGGGAAAACCGATAATAAAATAAGTGATTAGTTAGTGTCGGGAAAGAAATAGCTAGCATAGGGACAATGATTTTATTTATAGTCTTGTCTACTTTATCTAGTAGTGATGCTAACTCGGCATCTATATCGGCAATGAGATGATGATAACAAAGTATTGCAAAATTCTCATATTAACTCTGTCACACTCTTTATTTAGTGTAAAAAAATTATACAAAAGATATGTATCAAGTTTGCAGTCTATTGAGACCCCATATATTGAACCTTAAAATATGCGTTTTACATGTATTTTTTACATTAGGCTAAGAGTTCTGGAGAGGTAGAGAAAGAGCCTTGTAACAACTGGTAAGATTGGTGATTTGTGACTTTAAAGTCACAGATTCGAGCAGTAGAAGCAGCCTCTCATATAAAGTATAGGGTAAGTCTGCGTACATGCCCCTTTCGGACCCTGCGCAAACGTGGAAGCCTAGTGCTCCGAGAACGCCCTTTTTCTGGAGAAAGTGTAGTGCAAGGCTAAGGCTGCGTATATCAGGCTGCATAGCGATCCAGTTTCTACCCAGACCCTGCACAAACCCGAGAGCCTAGCGCACCAGGAACGCTTTTTTCTAAACAAAGTATAAAATAAGGCTACATATATTAGATCGCAAAACGATCCTACCCTTCCCCGGAGGGATGTCTTCTTTACCTTCTCTGTGAATATAAACTTGAAAACCGAACTCCAGTAACACTCATCATGAACCTTTTCAATAGAAATTGCAAAACTTATGCAATATCTATTGAGCCTACACATGAAGAGAAACTTTTCATGTATCGATAAAGGGTCTTTGTTATGCATAAGAACTATCCTACTACACTTTTTATTGGCGAAAGATAGGCGGTATCGTCCAATGTTTTATTAATACGAGAGCCCTCATTTGTGGCAGAGGAATACCGTAGTTACATAATGCAGCTAAAATCTACGGGAGACTCTCCCCAAAATGAAAGTATAACGCAATAAAATATCTAGTGTCCAAATACAGTATAAATCGTAATTTAAAATAACAAATACAATTTAAATGTGGAAAAATTAAACCATAGATGACGAGCACACTTCTATCTCTTTGGTCTTGAACCTCTCGCAGCACATGTGATCGACGCCAATGTAACCAGAACAAATAAGTGAGTATCAAATAATATGTAGAGAAACAGCATGAACAAATAGAAAGAAAACAATACCGAAACCGCCTGCATTCTAAGAGAATACAGGTGTAGGTAACAAAATCTACATTCTCTCGACGACTGAGACCAGTTTGGAATCCATATGACCTCATGAACCCACAAAGCAAGAAAAATGTGTAAGTGAAAATAATAAAACACAAATAATTAGCAGTAAGAGATGTGAAAGTGGCGACGTCAAACCGCCATTGCCTGTACCACTGTGATACAGGCAACATCGCGATTACTAGAAGATGGAGTCCTCCGTTTGAATTCATGGCAACTGGTCAGAAAAACGTATAGATGCAGTGGACCGATCTATGATAAAATGACCTCGTGCTGGTGGAGGAAGGGAAGATGGCGAAGTGTGTAGCATTGTGATAGGGAACACCTGACCATGCTGAGCCAAGTGATAGGCTACCATGTTAGCTTCCCATGGAATGTGATGCAATGTACTATCTGTGAGACTCAAAAAGAGATGTAATCTGATAAAAAGATCCTAGTGCGCATTGAGTATATCCTTGGTGGTTGAAGGATAGTTAAACAGTCAGTTTCAACCAGCAGGTTTTTATGTGAGAAACTAAAATGTATGAGACTGTCTATAGTGGCTTGGAGTTTAGCCAGGAATGGAGATAAACAAGGAAGTGTATAAGATATCACCTGAAGCAAACACCCAGTTGAGTCCCTCAAAATGGCCCCAGCTGAAGCCATAGTCCTGCCGCCGATGCATCCACATTTAACTTTAGTTTGCCAGACGAAGGGAGTAACCATTTCACAATTCTTACCCTTGGAATTTTTAAATGTGGAGAGAAGCCCATGTCGATAACAGTTGATACGTTGGAAGCATGTTTTTTCCCTGAAAATGTTGCCGCCTAAGTTTAGCACATTTGTCTCGTCATGACATATATGTTTGGAGAAGAAAGTTCTTCATCACCAAACACCAAATTTGTGTATACTTTCTAGATAGACCAACATGAAAAGGAGGGCACGACAATACGGTATTGTCCTACAAGAGTTTTTGCAGAGGAAGATAACCACCATCGAATTACATGAGATCGCATAGTAGAGGACGCAGGCAACAGCCCATTAAAAGTCAACGCTAACCTACTCCACAATTGCTTAACATGAATATAGTCAAAGAAAATATGATCCACCAAAGCTGAAGAGCACTTACAAAAAGGACATATACTCGGACATGCGTGTAGGAATCAAAGTAGATTGTCTTCTATTGGCAATGCTTGTTAAAGATACAGATGAAGATAAGAAAAAGAAGTCTGTAATCAGATGACATTGGCATGCATGGCACGGTGGTGTGCATGGCACGCTTAAGTCTTGGCACGAGTGGCACGGATGGTGTACATGGCACGCTTAGTCTTGGCACGCATGGCATGGTTGGCGTACATGGCACGATTAGTCTTGGCATGAGTGGCACGGCTGGTGTACATGGCACGCTTAGTCTTGGCACGCATGGCATGGTTGGCGTACATGGCACGATTAGTCTTGGCACACATGGCAAGGATTGGCACGGTGGCACGCTTGGTGTTCTGCAGCAGAAGCTACTGCTTCAACATTAAACCAGCTTACTTCTCACGTGTTAATTTTAGTTTCTAGATAGTTCCTTAGACTAGTATAAATACAAGTAATGATTGTACTACTAAGTGAGTTAGCATAATAAAATTTCTGATTCTTTCGTTTTTCTCAAGTTGAAGACATTCAATTTTGGCGCCAGAGCATTCTTTTGCTCGTCATTTGTTTTTCCTCCTTTCACATTCGTTCTTAGTTCATTATACATTGATCAATTCGATCGTTAATTCTAAATCTCACATGAATTTTGACATGGTATCAGAGCTATGACAATTCGTTATTAACTCCTTGAAAGATCTTGATCAAACTCTACGTCACATCGGTGTTTCCTTTCGTAAATCACTTTGACTATAGTGTAAACATGGCGAATACAAGTGCTGCTTCATCTAGCTCACGAATTAATCATGTGAACAATGAGAATCCAGCAAGTAGCCCGTACTACTTGCATCCGAATGATAGTCCAGCTATCGTTCTGGTTCAACCTCCTCTCAATCCGCATAATTTCCACTCATGGAGCAGAACATTTCAAATGGCGTTGCTGGTGAAGAATAAGACATGTTTTATCGATGGATCTGTACCTGAACCTGCACAGAATGATCCTCAATTTCAGCAATGGAGGCAGGTAAACACCATGATTCAGTCCTGGATCATGAACTGCGTCTCTCCTTCAATTGCGCAAAGTGTAATGTGGTACGATAGTGCTCTGGATGTATGGAATGATCTAGCTATGAGGTATGGAAGTGGTGATCCATTCAGATTATCTGATTTACTATGTGAATTTTATGCTGTAAAACAGGAAAGTCTTAGCGTAAATGATTATTTTACGAAATTGAAAGTGCTATGGGAAGAACTAGCTTCTCTAAGATCCATACCGAAATGTGACTGCCTTCGATGTGTGTGTGACATAACTAAAAAGGTGAATGAATTCATTGAAAGTGACTACGTCATAAAGTTTGTTAAAGGACTGAATGAGGAATTTGATCCAGTGAGATCACAAGTATTTGTGATGACTCCTCTACCAGATATTAAGACTGTTTTTGCAATGGCATTAAAGTTTGAAAGGAAAATTTCTAATAATGCTGTGTCAACTGGTTTTAGCAATGCACCTACTGCGTTGGCTGCGAATTGTGATGATCAGGAAGGACTTGTAGCAAATGCGTATGCTAATAAAAGGCAAGGACAATCATATAGAAGAGGTAATGGAAGATTTTATCAAGAAGGAAATAAGCGCCTGCAATGTAATCACTGTGGTATGATTGGACATACGAGTGACAGATGCTACAGAAAGCACGGATTTCCCCCCGGATTCAAGTTTAAAAGTCAAGTGAATGTTGTTGAAACAGTTGAAGAGAGATCTTCGAATTGTGATGTTGAATTGCCTCCGTCTGTTTTGTTTTCACAACCTACGCAATCTCTTACTCAAAAACAGTTTACTAAACTACTGAAGTTGTTGGATGTTGATGATGTTGTTTCAGGAAGCAATGGAAATAAGGAGGTACAAGGAGCTGTCATGACGGCACAGACTGGTATGCTCACAGGTAAGCAATCTGTAAGCACTGATTGTGTGTGGATTTTGGATTCAGGAGCCACTGATCACATTTCATGTTCCTTGTCGTTATTTCAGTCTTATAATCCTATTGATCATATCTCTATTAAGCTTCCTAACAATGTCACAGTTGAATCCACTCACAAAGGAATCGTTATTTTGCATAGTGGTCTGATCTTGAAGGATGTTTTATACGTTCCTTCGTTTTCTTTCAACCTTGTCTCTCTCAGCAAGCTTACTGACTCTCCACATCTGCTTGTTTCATTTCATGATTCTGGTTGTTTGATTCAGGATCAGTTGTCCAGGAGGATGATTGGTTCAGCTAAGAAGCATCATGGGCTTTATTACATATATGATTCCAGTGTAGCTCTGCAATGTGAAGTATCAGTACATGTCCTTTGCCTTCTGCTTTGTCTTCTACCAGTCTTGAGTCTGATGCGTATCTGTGGCATGCCAGACTTGGGCATGCCTCATCCACTAGAATACAAGAGTTGCATAGGCTACATCCAGACATACCTTCTTTTAATCAGAATAATGTTTGTACAGTGTGTCCCTTAGCAAAATTGAAGAGGTCACCATTTCCCACTTCTGTTACAGCCTCTAAGCTTCCTTTTGATGTTGTTCATGTTGATATTTGGGGCCCTTATAGGCACCCTACAATGTACAGTCAAAAATATTTTCTGACCATAGTTGATGACTGTTCAAGGTATACTTGGATATACCTCCTTAAAGCAAAGTCTGAGGTTAGGCAAGTTTTGCAGAGCTTCTTTCACTATGTGTTTACTCAGTTTAATGTTCGTATCAAGGTTGTTAGGAGTGATAATGGACTTGAATTCAAAATGTCTGAGTTTTATATGCAACATGGGGTAGTTCATCAGACAACCTGTAACTATACTCCCCAACAAAATGGGGTGGTTGAGAGGAAGCATCAACACCTTTTGGTTGTAGCTAGAGCACTTAGGTTTCATGCCTCATGCCTATTGAGTATTGGGGATTCTGTCTTCAGCATGCCACTTATTTAATAAATTTGATGCCATCACCCGTACTTCAAAATAAGACTCCTTATGAGGTTTTACATCAGAATCAACCTGTTTATATTCATTTGAGAGTATTTGGGTGTTTGGCGTTTGCTTGTGACAACACCCCTCATAAGGCAAAATTTGAGCCCAGGTCTATGCCTTGTGTTTTTCTTGGTTTTCCTATGAATACAAAGGGGTATATCCTTCAAAAACTGGAAGACAAGTCTATTATTGTGTCTAGAGACGTTATGTTTTATGAAAGTTCATTTCCATTTTCCAATGGATCTTCTTTGCCAGCGGCGTCAGTCCCAGTTCCTCATGCTGTGGCTGACGTTCCTCTGAGTTCTTGTCCATCTCCTACTCAAGTACATCCCTTACATGAGTTGCCACCTTCTCCTGATACTCTTCATTCAAGTGACACTGTGTCTCCTTCAGAGTCACCATTGCCTTCAGTGTCATCTTCTCCTAATTCGTCCTCCAAGGCTTCAGGATTCCTTCCAAATGATCAGATACCTGTAACTCAGTTGGAAGTTCATTTGCCTCCAGTATCAGGTTCTAATCACAGACATACTAGATCTAGGCATGCCCCGTCATACTTACAGGATTACTATTGTAATCTTAGTCATTCTTCTGACGTCTTTGATTCTTCTGGCCCTGTGCCATATCCTATACAAGCATATCACTCTCTTGAAGCTTTGGCTCCTGAATACAGATCCTACATCCTCAGCATCAGTGCTGAACAAGAACCTGTGACATATCAGCAGGCTGCTGCATCAGCAGCCTGGCAGCAAGCTATGCAGCTTGAGTTGGCAGCCTTAGAGGCTACACATACCTGGGACATTGTTCCCTTGCCACTGGGTAAGCAGCCTATTGGCTGTAAATGGGTTTACAAGGTCAAACGCAAGGCAGATGGCTCTATTGAGAGGTATAAAGCCAGGCTTGTGGCTAAGGGGTACACCCAGCAACCAGGTATAGATTATGTTGATACCTTTTCCCCTGTGGCCAAAATGACTTCTGTGCGTCTATTTTTGGCTTTGGCATCTGTGAATCATTGGCATGTGCATCAATTAGATATCAATAATGCCTTTCTTCATGGTGATCTATATCAGGAGATTTATATGGAGTTGCCTCAAGGTGTCCAGTCATCCATCCCTAATGCAGTTTGCAGGCTTCAGAAATCTCTTTATGGACTTAAACAAGCCAGTAGACAATGGAATGAAAAGCTTACTTTGTACTTACTGTCTCAGGGTTATACACAGTCTAAAAATGATTACACCTTGTTCACTAAAAGAACTTCAGATTCTTTCATAGCTTTGCTCATTTATGTTGATGACATTATTGTAGCTAGTGATTCATTATCTCATATTCAACATCTGAAAGAGCATTTGCATTCTACATTTCAAATCAAAGATTTAGGTGTTCTTAGATATTTTCTGGGGCTTGAAGTGGCAAGGTCTCAGGGGGGGGGTTTATGATTTGTCAAAGAAAATATGCACTGGAATTGTTAGAAGAGACAGGTTTTTTGGCAGCTAAACCTGTTTTGACACCTATGGAGCAGAATCTAAAACTGGAACATAATGATTCACCTTTATTTTCAGATGTGTCTTGTTACAGGAGGATTATTGGCAAGTTATTGTATCTTACTATTACAAGGCCTGATATTTCGTATGCTGTCCAACAATTAAGCCAGTTTTTAGATTGTCCCACAGAAATGCATATGAAGGCTGTTCATAGGGTGCTTAGGTATCTGAAGGGTAGTCCTGGTCAAGGACTGTTGTTTCCTAGCACAGGTTCAAAATTGCTTAAAGCTTATTCAGATTCAGACTGGGGTGGGTGTACTGAAACCAGGAGATCTGTTACAGGGTATTGTATGTTCTTTGGTGATGCTCTGGTATCTTGGAAAGCAAAGAAACAATCTACAGTGTCAAGATCCTCTTCAGAGGCTGAGTACAGGTCACTTGCTGCAGCTACTTGTGAAGTACAGTGGTTGCTTTATCTGTTGAAGGATTTGGGGGTAGAACAGAAAGAACCTGTAGAGCTGTTTTGTGATAATAAGAGTGCCATATATATAGTAGAAAATCCAGTGTTTCATGAAAGAACAAAACATATAGAAGTGGACTGTCATGTAGTTAGAGACAAGTTTCAAGAAGGGGTGATTAAGCCAATGCCAGTCAAGACTGAGCTTCAGGTGGCTGATTTGTTTACTAAGCCATTGAGTTCACAGAGACTGCAATTTCTGACTTCTGCTTTAGGAGTTTGCAACATTTACAAGAAGTCAGAATTGAGGGGGGGTGTTAAAGATACAGATGAAGATAAGAAAAAGAAGTCTGTAATCAGATGACATTGGCATGCATGGCACGGTGGTGTGCATGGCACGCTTAAGTCTTGGCACGAGTGGCACGGATGGTGTACATGGCACGCTTAGTCTTGGCACGCATGGCATGGTTGGCGTACATGGCACGATTAGTCTTGGCACGAGTGGCACGGCTGGTGTACATGGCACGCTTAGTCTTGGCACGCATGGCATGGTTGGCGTACATGGCACGATTAGTCTTGGCACACATGGCAAGGATTGGCACGGTGGCACGCTTGGTGTTCTGCAGCAGAAGCTACTGCTTCAACATTAAACCAGCTTACTTCTCACGTGTTAATTTTAGTTTCTAGATAGTTCCTTAGACTAGTATAAATACAAGTAATGATTGTACTACTAAGTGAGTTAGCATAATAAAATTTCTGATTCTTTCGTTTTTCTCAAGTTGAAGACATTCAATTTTGGCGCCAGAGCATTCTTTTGCTCGTAATTTGTTTTTCCTCCTTTCACATTCGTTCTTAGTTCATTATACATTGATCAATTCGATCGTTAATTCTGAATCTCACATGAATTTTGACAATGCTCCCTGAAATAATCGCCACATAAAAATGCTTGCAGATTTGGGCATGGAACTCCACCTGATAAACTTATGCATGAATAGCGTTGGGAAATGATATCTGCAATCTTCATAGACTTTCTGCAATGTGAAGGAGCTGTTACCAGATGTTTTTCAAAGCGGCTGGGATGAAGAGGTAGCATATGTCAAACATGTTGAGTGAATAGAGCATACACGTTTCCAACTTGGCGAATCATAAAGACGAGGTGTAGAGTCCCCTCGGGATCCATATCGTAGACGCATATAATTCGCCCAAAGTGAAGAGCTAGTATGAAAATGCCACCATAATTTACAATAGAAAGATTGCTGAAGCTGAAGCATATTTCGTATGCCCAAACCACTCTCATGCATGGGGCGACATACTCGTGACCAAGAGATCCAATGATGCCGATCTCCCCAGAAAAAGTAAGACATCCGTTGTTCAATGGCGTGGATTACACTTTTGGGAAGTCTAGATGCAGCCATAACATGTAGAGACAGAGAAGTCAGAACTGACTGCAGAAGCACCAATCTACCACCAGGAGAAAGCAACTAACTTGCCCAACCTTGTAATTTAGCGTCAAAGTGATTTAATAATGTCTGACAATATTCCGCACGGTTGACCCCTTGTTTATGTATGATCCAAGGTATCTTAGAGGAAGAGTAATAGAACGCATTCCCAAGTTATTTGTTATGGTTGCCCGACGCTGCAAAGAGACACAAGAGCTAACTAGAAACTGGCTCTTGTGATAATTAACCAACTGCGCTGAGGCTCGTTGATAAGAGTGTAGGAAAGATTGGAAAACACGCAGATTATGAGAGGCTCCATTAAGAAAAATAAGCAAGTCATCCGCATAAGCCAAATGTGATACACCGTACATTCAGCCCATACTGAATACACACAACTCACGTGTGTGAAACAAATGATTAATTCCACTGCTAAAACCTTCTGAGCATAGTATAAAAAGCAATGGTGATAAAGGATCACCTTGCTTGACACCACGTGATGGAGAGAAAAATCCATATAATTGGCTATTTAGAGAGATCGAGAGTTTGGAATATGTCATCGTATTCATGATTAGGCGTGTGAAACGCTCAGAGAAACCAAACTGCAGTAACACGCACACCATATAGTTCCAATTTACCCTGTCAAATGCCTTTACCATATCAATATTAACTACGACATGGACTCCACGTGTATCCTTCACTAAATGATGAATCATCTCGTGTGCCATAAGCACCTACTCACTTATTTCATGCCCCCTTAAGAATCCAATCTGTTCTGCCGAGATAAGGGAGGGTAAGAAATCCGCCAAGCGTGTAGCAAAAAGATGTGTAATCACCTAACTCATAAAATTTGAAAGGCAAATTGGGCTAAAGTCTACAAAAGTCCGGGGTTGAGATATCTTTGGTATCAGTGTTATGATAGACGACGACATTGATTGTGGAGCTGAAACTCCTAGGAAAAATTCCTGAACCGCTAGAAAGACATCCATGTGCAAAATATCCCAACACTTTCTGAAGAAAAAACCGTTGTAGCCATCAGGCCTAGCAGCGCTGTTAGGATTTAAGCTCCAAATAGCCTGCTTAGTCTCTTCTAATGATGGTAGTCGCAGAATATATCATTGTTAACTACATTGGACACAACTAAAGGAAGAATACTAACTTGGTGAGGTCCATATATGATTAATCAATAAAATTTTTTTACTCATTTTAATTGTCATTACTTCATTAAAGACATGTACTATTTAAATTATTTAAGATTTTTCATGATTAAAGGATGAATACTAACTTGGTGAGGTCCACATGAGTACCATATAGTATTTGTTACTCTAGGTAATTAAACATTTCATATTCTCCCATCTTTTAACGTAGGAGTTGGACTTGGTGTTTGAGGAACTATTCTCCAAATAACTTTAAACAAGTCCAGTTTAACTTGGTGAGGTCTACATGAGTACCATATAGTATTTGTTACTCTAGGTAATTAAACATTTCATATTCTCCCATCTTTTAACGTAGGAGTTGGACTTGGTGTTTGAGGAACTATTCTCCAAATAACTTTAAACAAGTCCAGTTGTCTCAACATCACATCAGTCAAATTTTGATGCTCAGCGCCATAGGAAATATTCAAGTACGTGACAGAATGAACATCAACATATATAATGTAATATCCGAAACTTATTACTCTGATATTCACTTTTGTTTTTGTTTTTTGGTTTTTATGTTGGTATGTGGCGAACTTTTCATGGAATAACATCGGGAAAATCCAATTATTTCGATGTCACAGCACCAATGAAGTTTTTAATATAATATAAATTATAATATGTTAAAAAGACCGATTATTTTCTCGTAGCATCTAGACTCATGGTTTAACAGGCGTGTCTTAAGAGTGTAAAACTAGATCGCGATGTAGTCTCCAAAACAAATTATTATTATTATTATTATTATTATTATTATTATTATTATTATTATTATTATTATTATTATTATTATTATTATTATTATTATTATTATTATGAACAATATCTATCAAATGAGATTTTAGTTGTATGAATGGTGAAGTATGTCTAGAAGCGAAAAGATATTACAACCAAAACAAACACATTAAAGGTCAATTATGATGGACGTATTGTTTGACTGTCTCTTAATCTTTCGAGTCTTTAGCAATAGTTTTTGTTGTTGTTGAGATATATTGGATATAGTTGTTGTTGCATTTAACACGCCACTGGTGCATGAGCATGAAATTGTCACCGATACTAGAACACGAATATTATTCAACGAGTGTGATAGATGTTTTTCACAAGACCTAACACATAAACTAGGGTTTTCTCTTTTCTTCATTTTCTATTTGTTTTGGGAAAAAGCTGGCGATGCACAGCGAGCTATCACTACTGCACAGTTAGCCAGACAAAAGGAAAACCGATATTAAAATAAATGAGTTATTACAGTTGGGAAACAAATAGCTAGCATTTAGACAATGACTTGAGGTATAATTGTGTCTTAATTTATTTGTCAGTGATGTAAACTTGGCATCTATGTCGGCAATGGGATTATGATAAGAAATTATTGCAAACTTGTTAAAGATGATCAACCGATACACCTAATCACGAAGCAATGAATTGAAATGACTCACAACATTGAGATACAAATGGAGAGAAATGCGGGTTGGGATCTCCTCACCCCCACTTTCCTCACCCCCTTTGTGATCACGCGACACGTGGCAGCAAAGGAGGGTGGTGAGGCTAGATGAGGAATGCTGCCACTTTCCTCACCACCCCCTCTTGCTGCCACGTGTCACGCGGTCACGCGTCACCGCACCCCCTTGCGGTGAGAGGATCCTATCCCGAGAAATGCACCGGAGGCTACGCAGCAAAAGAAAACAGCCAAATTCTCCTTGTATTATTAGTTAATGAGAGTACAGAGTATATATCGAGCTGCAGCAGTTGAAGAATCAGTTTTAGACTGCAAGATTACAATTCTGCCCCTACTTACTCAACTAACTGTTTACAACTACCAGAGACTTTCTTGTCTTTTCACTCCTGTTAAATGTTTCTCGCGTGTCATCTTCTTCCTCCTTCCTCTGCTGAGCTTCTTCCTCCAGCTTCAGCTTGATCCACGCGCTAGGCCTTACAATCTTCAGCTCCTACTACTCCAATCTTCATTCATACGCTTTCTTCAGTGAATTGATTTCTTCTTGATCCTTCTTTAGTCAAATAATGCTTTTTGTTCTTGCTGCCCCATTTATTTCAAGCTTCTATGCTGCTGCATCAACTTTCTCAACACCCTCCCCTTAATCCTGACTGAGAGTAGATGTTGCACATGCCTAAGGAATCAATCAGGTTGCTCAATCTCTTTGAATCCAGCGCTTTTGTAAGCAAATCTGTCAGTTGAAGTTATGTTCTTATAGGCATTGGTATAATGACAGCCTCTTGATACTTGTCTCTCACAATATGACAATCAATTTCAATATGCTTTGTTCTTTCATGAAACACAGAGTTTTCAGCTATATAGATTACACTTCTATTGTCACAAAAGATCTCAACTGGCTCCTTATGTGAAACTCCCAAATCCCTCAGCAAATAGAGAATCCATTGAACCTCACACGTTGTTGAGGCAAGAGCTCTATACTCCACTTCTGAAGATGATTTAGAAACAGTTGTCTGTTTCTTAGCTTTCCAGGACATCAAAGCTCCTCCAAGAAAAATGCAATATCCTATTATAGACCTTCTACTTTCTGTACATCCTCCCCAATCAGCATCTGAAAATGCTCTGACCGCCCGAGCTCATTGCTCGTAATTGGTTCCCGTCAACTGTAAAGGAGTGATAAGTAATCTGGGTTGATATTGTTAAGCCGGATTAATTCTAAACAAACGGAGCGTCCAGACGTAACTATCTAGTGTGTTCAGGGAGCACGGACGTATTGGCCGCCATTAGGACACTATAGACGTAACTACCTAGAATGTTCAGGGAGTATATAGCATGTTGACTATTGGAGGACTAATTCTTAAGTCTTACGAAATATGTCATTTGTAGGGAAAGTGCTATAGCCATTGTATTGTTTTGAATCGTTTTAGCTGGGTTTTGGATATTTTGGAAATTTGGATTTTAGACTGGTTAAGCCGGGCTTGGATATCTGGATTCGGACCGAGTTGAACTCGGATTTTGATTTTATACTTTAGACCGACTAAATCGGATTTGGAAACTCTAGACTTTTGGACTTTGGAATTTTGGACGTTTGGAAATTTTAGGCCTTTGACTTTGGACATTTTGGTATTGCATATTTGAAAAATTGCATCATCGATTTTGGTTTGGACTAACCCCTAGTTAGACTTGGTTACGTACTTTGTTGGATCTATTTGCTCTATTTGATTTTGGATGCTAGGGCAATAATTGTATATTTACTTGCAAAGGGAAGCATTCTATTATTTTATATTGTCACTTATTATATCATATTTGCTTCTCCGTGTATGATTCCATGATAAATAAGGTGAGGTTTCTTGCTGGGCGACTTGTCGCTTATACTACACTTCTCTATTTTTTTCAGGTGATCAGGATTTCGAGTGGGTTTACATAGAGGACGACTTGGATTAAGAGAGTTGATTGATCATGGTAACTGAGGATTTTGAGGATTTAGAAGGCATGAGATTTTTAATTTTAGACAGTTGAGACTTAATTATTTAGTTTTTGATTTTTCTGGCATTGTAATAGATTTGACCTAGACTTTTGACATTCATTTATGATATTCATGATTTCGAGAATTTTTATTCTGACTTCGGCTAACGTGTATACATTTTGTCTTTGATGCTTTGTACTTTCTTTAGCGAAATACGGCGAGTGAATCGTTTCGAGTACTAGGGCTCCGGACGGGTCGCTACACCCTATTAGCACAAAGACCCTCAATCTTATAAATATGACACATAGTTATCTCTTTTCTAAAATATTGTAATTAAGATCTTCTACTACAGTTTCTGTAATATCACTTGAAATAAAAGTCAATATTCAAAACATTGAGATTCTCTATCTATATCAATAGAATGTATCGTTTATTTTCTAAGTCCCCGTGTGTTAGAGCTGGAGCTGAACTGACCTGATCCTGCCGAGGCTGACCAACCGAGACCACTGAGCTAATCCTGGACTGACCTCAACTGAGTGTACTGAGCCGAGGCTGACCAAACGACTATTGTCCGAACACAGTCGGACCGGCCACAATATTGATAGAGATTGAAGATATCTAATCTTAGTTAATTGCACCTGGTATCCATTCTTTTCCACAAAGTTTTAAGTAGCATCCAATGTTTCATGAAACACACTTGCCATCCAGACTTATAGGGTTAATAGACATCTAGCATCCGGATGACCTGTTGGTCGACCGTTGACCGCTGAAATCGACCTTTGACCGGACTTAACCCTACTTTTAACCCAACTTTAACCACAGTTTACAATTAATAAAATAATAAAGTCAAAAAAATTAAAAGTTTAAGAATAAAATAATTCAAAAATCAATAAAAAACCTACACCCCACCTCATCCCCCCCTTTCATCTTCTTCCCCTACAAAATCCATTGGAGACAATTATGAATTGTTAAGATTACTTTAGATTCTATCCTCCGTCGTCGTTTCTAGACCTCCTGCCACTGCCAACGACCACTGTACTCGACTCGTAACGGCAGTAACCGCTGTCCCTATCGGGATAGCGACATGGTTTTGGATGCCATGGCTATGGGAGAATAAGGTCCTGCTTTTGCAAATCCGTCCTTGAGGATATATGGCATACGTGTAGATCTTGCCCATTTTCAAGCTACAACCGGTGGTTTATGTCAATTTGGTCTTTTGGTATATTCATTTGAAGAACAAACTGAACAAACATCTTTTGTAGGCCTTGACACCTTACCTAGAATTGATCAACAATCACGGTATGTCATGATTCATCTTTTTGTGTATATTAAGTTCATGCTTCAAAGTAACATATATAAGCATCTGGATGGAATGTGTTTTGTGTCTATTATGCCTCAAGGGAAACTAGAGCTCTAATTCAGGTTGCTACTTTGATTTTCCCAGCTTTGCTTTTGTCGTTTTCAGTCATGAATTTCAACTGTCTTTACCTCTGCTCTCACTTTACAGGGCTTCCTTTTAATTTCGTCTTCTGCTACTGCCGTGATTAAGGTCCTGCTTGGTGACGACTCCGGCGGTAATTCAGGAAAAAAATTATGAATTGTTAGAAAAATTGGTTTTCAGGAGGAGTGGGGGTTGGTTTCGGCTTTCGTTAATTGCAGATTGATATGGCTCTCAGGGGAAATGTCCTCTAGAAGGTGGGGTGTTGGTTTTTACAGGGAAAGAAGATGGGTTGGTTGTTGTTATTGGAAGGAATGGAGGGAAGATGAAATTAACTAGGGTTGGGAAAAGTTTGGCGCCACTTGGGGGAAAAGTGGAAAAAAAAGGAAATTTCATAAAAACCGCCTACAGCAGGTCATTTCCCGGTTACCGGATGCCAGGTGTCCATTAACCCTATAAGTCTGGATGGCAAGTGTGTTTCATGAAACATTGGATGCTACTTAAAACTTTGTGGAAAAGAATGGATACCAGGTGCAATTAACTCTACCTAATCTAATCAAATCAAATCCTATCAAATATTTCATAATTATCTGTTGTAATTGATTTGATTTGTACATATCCTAACCATACATTCTAGATTTGGTTGATAGAGATTAGCATAGCACTTTAGGTAATGTTTAGCTTTACATGCCTAATTGTACTCTATAAATTCATATGGTGGAATAATAGAAAAGGCAGATTCCGATCGCCAAAATATTTCTTTTATGTATCAGAGCCATAATCTTCCACTTTCCTTCTCTGCTCTTTTTCATCACTCACGCCACCCTCTCAGCCGACTAGACCCATGGCAATCGGAACCTCACAAACCAAGAAAATCGTATCATCATATGATCTTCCTTCTTGAGATCAATCCAGATTACTTATCACTCACTTACAGTTGACGGGAACCAATTACGAAGAATGAGCTCGGGTGGTCAGAGGGTCGCTCTTTGCCCGACAAATGAGCTCTGTTCAGCGACCAGATGGCGACTCACCCGGCGCAGTGCAATGGGAGCCAGTCAACTCTATGATCGTGGCTTGGGTTCTGAACACGATAGAACCAAGCTTACGATCCACCATTTCTTATGCCGAGGAGGATAAGGAATGGCAAGATGAAATCAAACAGCGTTTTGCTGTAATAAACGCGCCCAGCATTCAACAATTGAAGAAATCTCTAACAAATTGTACACAAGGCGATGATCCTGTCATGGTTTACTATGGTAAGTTTGAAGAAGCTATAGGACGAATTGAAGAATGTAAGACCTTCCGATGAGCCCGTGTAATCTATGCACATGCAATCTTCGCAAAGTCCTTGCCCTACGCAAGGAGGCCGACCAGGTGCATCAATTTTTGATGGGTTTAGGTGACTCCTATCGTGTGGTATGTTAATCTATTCTCAACCAAGATCTTCTTCAAACTTTGAATCGCACGTACCACATGGTAGTGTAAGAAGAAAGTCTAGGCAAAGCGGCATTGATTGAGGAGCAACGCGAACCAGCCGGCTTTGCCATGGCACTAACAGCCAAACCAGTCAGAGACAGATGAGATCAAAGGGGGATCGTCAGACCCTCAAAAACGACGCAGTGTGCTTGCCATTGCCATCGCAAGGGGCATGAGGTAAGTGGTTGTTTTCAAATCATCAGTTATCCAGATTGCTGGGGTGATCTCCCTAAGGGACCTCTTTGTTCCAAAGGAGTGACACCCGGAAGTGCTTCTCGGCCCAAGCAAGCGGTTGCCTCTTCTCACATGACGATCGCCAAACCATCTGCAGTCTTGGCTCAGGCTATGACTGGAGCCTTGTCTGACTTGTTAGCGGATGATCTCACTGCGGTACTCTAAGCACTTAATTCTCGTATAAATGAACGTCTGAGTGGTAAGTGCTTCGACTTGTCTTGGATTGTTGATTCCGGTGCAACCTATCACATGATGGGCAATTGACCTTTTTTGTACAACTGTGTTTCTACCAAGCCGTGTAATGTTTGGCTTCCTAATGGGACGGATGCATTGGCCTTCAAGCAACAGAAGGTTCATCTTAGGGATACATTTGCTCTTGATAGAGTGCTTTTTGTGCCACACCTAACATGCAATATATTCTCAATCTCTCAATTATGGCACATAGGTGATTATATAGCTATGTTTACTAAAGATGGTTGCGTGATACAGGATCAGAATACCAAGACTCGGATTGGAGTGGGTGAGAAGACCGATGGGCTATACGTGCTGCGACTGCTACCAACCTTTCGGACACATGCACTCTCGGATTTTTCGGACTCAGCTCTATGGCATAACCACCTTGTCCATCCATCCAATAATGTGTTGACTATGCTTTGTAATAACATTTCTCCTTTGATTATACATTCGACAGTTACATGTGATGTATGTATCCGAGCCAAACAAACAAAAAGCCCATTTTCTTTGAGCAATAAAATTGGAGATTGTTGTTTTGATTTGATTCACTGTGCCTTATGGAGACCTTCTCTGGAAAAGGCCTCTTCTGGTGCTTTGTACTTCCTGACATTTGTGTATGATCATTCACGTGCAGTATGGGTATATTTGCTAAAAACAAAAGATCGTGTACCTACAGTGGTATGATAATTTTTTCCCGTGATTCGCACTCAATTTAATCTACAGATTAAAAGTTTCCATAGCGATAATGGCTATGGATTTCTCCCTCTATGAACGTTTTTCTTGGAACTCGGTGTACTTCATCAAACCTCCTTCGGCATACACCCTAGAAAAATTGTTGAGTAGAGCACAAACATAGTCACATTCTAAACATCGCTCAGGCCTTGCGGTTTTAGGCAAGTTATCTTCTTTTGGGGAGAATGTGTCTTGACCGCACCCATTTGATTAACCAGACTCCCACTCCTCTCCTGGGTGGCAAAACACCATATGAACAACTCTTTGGAAAACCTCCCTCTTACACTAATATTCAGGTATTTGGGAGTCTTTGCTATGTGTATAACGATCAACACCATGGAGACAAGTTTCAAAGTCGCAGTCGCCAATGCATCTTTGTGGGTTACCATGCTGCCACCAAAGGTTAGAATGTCTTTGATCTTGACCAACATGTCTTTTTTGCCTCACACAATATCTCCTTTATTAAAACTACTTTCCTATATACCGAGCTACCGGCCTCAACCACTGTGCCTGCTGTTGATCTCTCAGCCCAACAGCCCTTCCCTACCCTGAAGATGACTATACCATCGACGTCCCCACTCACTTGACTCTGACCTTGGATCCTTCCCCATCAATTCATGATGACACTTCACCACCGATGACCTCAGGCTTAACCCTGCTACTCGGTCGCATGCATCATATCAAGCGACCACCCATTAAAGTGGCCAACTACGTCCTCCATGCAGCACCGTATAGCTCCTCGGCCGACTCCACCATGCCCTCTACATCCTCAGATACTCCCTACTCTATCCATACTTATCTTAGTATACATATATTTTCTACAGACCATCGGGCTTTCCTTGTGGCTATCACTTTAAGTGCGGAGCCGCAATCTTATTTTCACATGGTCAAGGACCCTCGATAGCGTGCCGCCATACAGGAGGAGATTCGTGCTCTATAAGACACTCATACTTAGACGTTTGAGCCGTTGCTGCCTGACAAACGTGCTATTAGGTGTAAATGGATATACAAAATAAATACAATTATGACGGTACCATTGAATGGTTGCTCGTCATTCACAATAACTGCCAAGTTGAAGGTATTGATTATGATGAAACATTTGCTCCCACTGCCAAAATAGTTACCGTCCGAGTTCTCCTGGCTTTTGCCGCTGCGCACAATTTCTCTATGTGCCAAATGGACGCGTGCAGTGCATTTTTCCACGGTGACCTTGACGAAGAATTTTATATGAAGACTCTCCTTGGGTTTGAAACCGTCGGCTCAAACCGGGTCAGTTGCCTTTGCAAATATTTGTACAGACTCAAGCAAGCCCTGCGTTGTTGGTTTGCAAAATTTTCTGACGCATTACGTGATTATGGATTTATTCAGTCACATTCTGATTATTCCTTGTGTCGCTATACCCGAGATCAAGCTCAGCTCTTCCTCTTGGTTTATGTTGACGATTATCATTGTGGGCAACAATCAGAGCACTGTGGACAAGCTGAAGGAGTATCTTAGTTGCTGCTTCCATATAAAAGACATCGGCCCACTAAAGTATTTTCTAGGTCTTGAAGTTGCCCGTAGCCGAGCTGGAATCTCTGTGTCTCAACGTAAATATACTCTCGATATTCTCTCAGATTGTGGTTTGATGGCTGCCAAACCTGTGGCTACGCCTCTGGAGTAGCAGCACCACCTTTCTCTCTCCGAGAGCAAGCTCTTGGATAACCCGTTTCCTTATCGTCGGCTCATCAGGCGCCACGTGTATCTCTCAGTCACCCGTCCCAAACTTTCTTATGCATTCCATACCTTAGCTCAGTTTATGCAGACTCCGCGTCCTGATAATTGGCACGCAACTCTGAAAATTGTTCGTTACCTAAAGGGTCATCCTGGTCAAGGAGTTCTCTTTCCTTCAACAAGTGATTTTCACCTCACTGCATACTGTGACTCTAATTGGGCAACCGGTCCTATCACATGCCGATCTCTCACATCTTATTTTATTAAGCTCGGAGCTGCCCCAATATCCTAGAAGCAAAGAAGCAAACTACTGTTTCTCGGTCATCTGTCGAGGCTGAATATCGCGCCATGTCCTACACTACTTGCGAACTCAAGTGGCTGCTTGGTCTTTTTCATTTCCTCGGCACCCCCCATACGGAGCATGTTACCCTATACACAGACAATTAGTCTGCCTTATATCTTGCACACGCTTATGAGCACCAAACACATCGAGATCGACTGTCATTTTCTGTGATGCCATCTTAGATAGACAAATCCGCCCTATTCATGTTTCAACGACTAATCAGCTTGCGGGTATCCTTACTAAGTCTCTTGGTGCTCGCAATTTTCACTTCCTATTGTCCAAGTTGGGCATTTCATACTTTCATGCGCCAACTTGAGGAGGGTGTTAGAGCTGAAGCTGAACTGACCTGACCCTGCCGAGCTGACCTGACCTGAATTTGCCGAGGTTGAACTACCGAGGCTGCTGAACTAATCCTGAGCTGACCTCAACTGACTCCGCTGAGCCGAGGCTGACCACACGACTATTGGCCAAACATAGTCGGGCCGACCACAATATTGATAGAGATTGAAGATATCTAATCTAATCTAATCAAATCCTGTAAAATCCTTCGTAGTTATCTGTTATAATTGATTTGATTTGTTCATATCCTTATCATACATTGTAGATTTGATTGACAGAGATTAGCATAGCACTTTAGGCAATATTTATCTTTACATACCTAATTATACTCTATAAATTCATATGGTGAATAAGAGAAAAGGCAGATTCCGATTGTCAAAATATTTCATTCACCATGTATCAAACATTTAATTTTGTAGTGCATAAATTTTGTGGATAATATTTTTGGTGAATTGAATTGATCAAACAATAGCATATGACGGATGTGCTAGACGTAGCAACTTGCTTCATTGCTATAAATAGTGGTCTACTCATGAAAATAATCAATAAACCACTTCAGTAGCATTATCGTTGAAGAAGAAAATATGACCAAGATATCTTGCCTCATACTGTGCTTCTTATTCATCCTATCTGGTATGTGCTTTTCTTACTTTGTGCGGTGCTTTTTTTTGGTTATTGCTCTGCTTCTTATTCATCCTATCTTTCTTGGTTAATGCTTTAGCATGTGTCCTAATGCTCAACCATTGGCTTTTCAACCTTGTTAAATTAATCAAAGAGAACGATATTGCACTCCAAATTATATAAAGGCTAATCTTACTTCCGATCCATTAAAGGTCAACCGCTGCGAAAACCCCTTAAGTTTAGTGATCGAAAAATATTTTTTCTACGTGGAGCACTCAGATCAGATCTTCCTAGTGTATAAAAACATGAAAATATCGCATATTCTTCAAAAGATGACACATTTTTCTATTTTTTTTTTACAGCTGAAGCAGAAGCTATCACAGGTCCCAAAAACTTCAGAAAGCTGATGGATCCTTGTACGGTGATTGACTGTCATACGTCGGGCGATTGTGTCCGTGGCTGCCATTGTGAGTTCGCCCCGAGGGAAATCGTAGGCGTGTGCAATTTTGATGAAGAATAAACCAACTAAAAATGGGTGCCGGCCAAAATCTCTCGTTGCACGCTGTTTCTTTTTGTTGTTAATTTCACACGTCTATTGGCTTTTGTAATGTGTGTTGGAAAAGTACATTAAAGTACTTTAAAATGTGCTCCGAACTTATATAAAAACATGTGTTTTGTTGTTTGGGAGTTTGATTGATGATTTGAACAATTTAAACTTGAAAGGAATCACTTGGATCGATCCATGTGTGAGTTGGATCGACCCAAGTGAAAGCTGAAATAAAGTTGAGTGATCTGTTGAACATATATCGATGTGGCATGGTGTAAAGTTGGAACTTTCTATCCAACATAGAGCGATGACATCGATCGATCGAACTGACTTCTATCGATCACATCGATCGATCTATGTGGTCAATAAACAAAGCTGAAAGTTTCTGTCCAACATTGATCGAAGTGACATCGATCGACCGATGTACCAAAAGACATAATTCTTTACTTTTAATTGCATATTTTGATCCAAGAATCATCTCCCTTCATTTGTGAACATTATTCAACTAACTTGGAGTTGTATTAAACTGCTGAAATAGTTTTTCAAAGTGTTTTTTTCATCTAAACTTAGGCCTATAAATAAAGGGCTTGGCTATTTTAAATGAGAGACACTACAACTTTGCAAAAATTGTGTAGTTTTCAACAATCTTACTCTCCTCCTCTCCTCTACATTCAAACACTTCTGTTTGCAAGTTCAATCCCTTTCTCGTAGAGCAAACGAACAAGGAAAGCCGTTAAATCCTGGGAAGAATTCGCTTGTAGTTCACCTTGCTCAACCGGTGGAGGCGAAATTTCTTTTAAGGACATTGATTTCATCATGTCTCGGCGTTTATGTTTTGTTGATTTCATTTGGTTGTTCCATATGATATTCATTTTGTCCAACAATCTTAAAAACAATTTCCACAGTGGCAACCAAATAACCTGCTGTTCTGGATATGTCTAGACTAGAACCTTTTGATGGAAAGTTTTTCAAATGGTGGTCTGCAAAGGTTCTTTTCTTTCTTGAGATGTTGTCTGTCTCCTACATTTTGTCGAAGGAGAGACCTACAGAGGATGGAGAAGCACTCAAGTACGATGCAGATAACATCACTTCTAGAGGACATATTCTTCATTTTCTCACAAACTCGCTGTTTAATATTTATGTCAAATTTCAATCAGCAAAGGAAATTTGGAAAGCTCTTCCGAACAAATATGGTTCTGAAGATGCTGGAAAAAGAAAATATGTGGTCAGTGAGTTTCTTAAGTTTCAGATGGTTGACCACATATCTATCAATGATCGAATTCATCAGTTTCAACAACTGGTGGATAATATTGAACCAAAGGAATCAAGATTGATGAAACCTTCCAAGCTGCTGCCCTGATCGAAAATCTTCCTTCTTTTTAGAACAAGTACAAGAAGAGAGGCAAGCATGATGACACCATATGGATAGTGTAATTAAACATATCCGCATAGAGGAAAATAACAGGTTTGAAGATGCAAGCAGTGATGAAGGTGAATCAAAGGCCAACATCATCGAATATGGCACCAAGAGGCCAAGAATTCAATCCAACAAGCCCAAAGGTAAAGCAAAAATGCAGGGGACAATACAAAGCAAAACCAAAGGGCGCTTGTTGGGTGTGTGTGAAGCAAGGCCACAAGGCATTCTTCTGCAACAACGGAAGGAACAATCAAGCAACCAGGCCAACCTCGTGGAAGGAGATGCAAAGGATGCATTGATGGAGGATGAAACCATTGCTGCAGTCTTCGTCGATGAGGTAAACCTTGTCGTAGGTGCAACAGAATGGGTGGTAGATACTGGAGCCACCAGACATATTGCAACCAACAGAGATCTATTCTTAATTAGCAAGAGATAGACAGTAGATACCAAGTCTTTGTAGGGGATGCACAAGCGACCCGAGTGATCGGGAAGGAGAAAGTGCTCCTCAAGTTGACTTCTGGAAAAAGGATGGAGTTGAGAAATGTGCTACATGTTCCTACCATTAGGAGGAATTTGATTTCTGGAGTACTTCTGAACATGGCTAATATTAAGCTTGTTTTTTATTCCGATAAACTTGTGTTATCTAGGAGTGGAGAGTTTATTGGGAAGGTTTTTTGTTCCGGTGGTCTCTTTATACTTGATGCTATATGTTTAAATAATAAGAATGCATCTAGTTCTGCGTATATCGTTGATTCCTTTGATCTATGGCATGCTAGATTAGGACATGTTAATGTCGATGCAATTAGAAGGTTAAAGAACAGCAATCTAATTGAAGTAAACAATGAGATCAAGTTTACTAAATGTCGCTACTGTATAGAAGGAAAACATCATAAGAAACCATTTAAGTCAATCAAAAGAAAACAGAAAAAAATGGAGTTAATTCACAGTGATCTCAGAGATTTTAAGAACACTACGAGTAAAGGTGGTAAACGGTGTTACATTACTTTATAGATGACTTTTCTAGATTTCTAAGGTTTATTTGCTTAGTAACAAGGATGAAGCTGATCATATGTTTGTCAAATACAAGAATGAAGTTGAGAATCAATTAGATAAGAGGATAAAAGGTGAGGGCGGATAGAAAGGTGAGTATAACACTTTGTTTTTACAAAAATTTTGTAAAGATAATGGGATTATACATGAGTTTACACCTCCATATACTCCTCAGTCTGATGGTATTGTTGAAAGAAAGAATAGAACGCTTAAGGATATGATGAATAAAATGCTATTAAGTTCTGGATTACCAAATAATATATGGGGTGAGGCCATACTTTCAGCATGTCACATTCTTAATAGAATACCACATAAGAAAACTAGTTTAACTCCTTATGAGCTTTGGAAAGGTTATGCACCCAACTTGAATTATTTGAAAGTGTGGGGGGTTGTTTAGCCAAAGTCGGAATTCCTGAATTCAAAAAGAATAAAATTGGTTCTAAAACAAAAGACTGTGTGTTTGCTGTTATGCTTTAAATACTGCAGCATATAGGTTATGACTTTAGACAATGGTGCGATTATTAGTCTAAAGATGCTGAATTCTTTGAACTTGACTTTCAAATGAAACAAGAGAAAGTAAGTAATATTAGCTATGAAAACTAGTGGTGAAGTTGTTTCTTTGCATAGAAGAAGCAAAAGACAAAAGATTGAAAAATCTTTTAGAGACGACTTCACTACTGCCATTATTTTAGAAGAAGATCCTAAGACTTATAAAGAGGCTATGCAGTCCATAGATGTTAAGTTTTGGAAAGAAGCTATAAACAGTGAACTTGAGTCTATTCTTAGTAATAATACTTGGGAACTAGTAGACATGCCTAGGGGATGTAAACCTATCAGTTGTAAATGGGTCTTTAGAAAGAAACTAAAGGATGATGGTACAATTGATAAGTTTAAGGCAAGACTAGTTGCCAAGGGGTTTACTCAACAAGAGGGAATAGATTATTTTGATACGTGTTCACCGGGTAGCAAGGATAACATCTATTAGAGTGTTAATGGTTTTAGCTTCGATTAACAAGTTAGTGATACACCATATGGATGTAAAAACGACTTTCTTAAATGGTGATCTAGATGAACAGATTTATATGCATCAACCAGAAGGTATGATTGTTCAATGACAAGAACACAAGGTGTGTAGACTTAAGAAGTCCTCGTACGGTCTTAAACAAGCGCCAAAGCAATGGCATGAAAAATTTGATAATGCTATGATTTCCAATGGTTACATTGTGAATGAAAGTGATCGTTGCATTTATAGTAAACTTGAGGATTCTGGTTGTGTCATTGTTTGTTTATATGTTGATGATATGTTGATTTTTGGAAATAACATGAATGTTGTGAATAGTAATAAACGTTCTTATCCTCCGTTCTTATCCTTCGTCTTTGACATGAAAGATATGGGTAAGGCTGATTTGATACTTGGTTTGAAGTTAGTCGAGAATTGTGGGGTTATGCCTTGTCTCAATCCCATTATTTTGAAAAAATGTTGAAAAGATTTAATTTCTTTGATGTTAACGCGTGAGTGCTCCTTATGATCCTGTTAGTACAATTGAAGAAAAATAGAAATAACAGTGTTTCACAAGTCGAGTAACTAGAATAATTGGAAGTGTAATATATCTAATGAATTGCACAAGACCCGACATAGCATATGTAGTAAATAGACTAGCAAGATATACTCATAATCCAAGTAGTGAACATTGGACTGCTTTAGAAGATTAATGAGGTATATTAAAGGAACGATGGATCTATGTCTTGTGTTTAATGGATTTTCCAGCCGTGTTAGAAGGTTTTTGGTGATGCTAATGGGGTATCCGATAATGATGAGATAATTCAACTAATTGTTGGACCTGCAAGGCACCACTAGAAGGGGGGGAGGTTGAATAGTGGGTCCCGGAAAATTTGGTTTTTTTAAAATCTTTTTGATCCAAAAAACCCAACATCTGAAAACAGTTTCTGTTTTCAGGACCTGTGTTACAACGTTTGAAAAACTAGGTTACATACCTTCAAAAATTCTGAAATTTAGAGATATGTTATGTCTCAGATGTTCGGAGTATCTCCTGAAAATTTCATATCAAAAATTCAACCCTTTACCCCTTTGAAATACGTTTGTGGTCCAGATTGCGCAAATCTGCCAGAAACGGTAGCCTTATTTGAAAAAATTTATTCCGATTAAAACCGTGGCTCCAAATGGTTTGAAACTTTGGATGACCAACCCCTTACTAGTGTATTAATTGGGTTGAAACAGTTTTAAAAATTCCTTTGGGAAGTATGTCAAATACGTTCAAAGTCTCAACCTTTGCAAGTCTGAAAATCAGACTGCACTAGTCTCAGATCTATTGACGTTTGAATGACTTATACTTGTCCAAAGAGTTTAAAATTGCGCCAAACTGAAAATTAAACATGTGGCTGTGTTTTGAAAAGATTTGTGATTTTGAAATTCGTTGACATTTTTACTACTGCATGAAAATAATGCACAGTGCAAGAAATTAAAAGTAAAGTGCTGAAAAGTAGAGAACACAAGGAATTTTTAATACTGGTTCGGTTAAATCAATCTACTCCAGTCTTCAAGAACACCGTCCTTGGTTATCACTAAACAAAATAACACCTTACCACACAGGGTTGGGTGGAGTTATACACCAAATCCCAACCCTTTACAATCGAAACAATCAATCACAATGATCATAAACACCACCACCGAGCGGATGAAGGGTTTGATCACATGTTGATCAACCTTTTACAATAATAGGTGTGTATGGTGGTATGAATGAGCCTAGTACAATGTATTTGAATATAGATACAATAGGCTTAAGAGAGAAAGAGAGAAGAAAGAAATCTAGAAGAATAGAGTATAGAAACGTTTTTGCTCTTTAGAAATTCTAAGACTTGTCTTGTGTTTGATTTGCTCTTCTTCTCTTCCTTTTTTGTCAATATGGCACCCCACTCTAGGGATTATCTCCCCTTGGAAATTCTCTTTTAAGTCATTGGCAGAATGCCTTGTATAATTGTGACTCCAACTTGCTTACTTGGCAACACTTCATTGAATGATCAATCGTGGCCATTTGCTTAATTTGGTACTCCTTGATTGGATGAGATTTGTCATCATTTGATGACTGTACATATCTAAAAAATTTCACTTAAAACATGTGCCAATTTAATCATAAAAAAAATTGCCAAATACACATAATCAATCCATGTAATTAGCAAAATAAATTGATCTCCATTTAGCTTAAAAAATCGGCCAGCTCATAATTCACATGCTGAAATTTTCAGGCATGTGCATAGTTGAGAAATATGTTTGGATAATTTTCAAAGTCATGATTTTAAGTGATGAATACTTAAAAATGTCACATATGGTGTTATAAATGAAAAGAGTTGAATAAGTGAAGAAAAATGACAACGGATGTCTAGGTTGTTAGAAATATTTTCTAAAATGTGATAAAATAGTTGTTTTTAATTTTTACATGATTTATATATGTTTATCATGTTGTTGATTAGTTGATTTTATGATATAATATCTTGTGAATAATATGCCCTCGAAGTTTCTACAACTTACCAAAAGGGCAAAAGTGGTATTTGAGTTTTGTAGGTACTCGACATGGTGAATATGATTCAAGAAGATATTATCATCTTATTTATTATCAAGAAGGTGTTATTATATTTAATTCTGACATCGGGGTCATTTCTGGAGTTTTATCTCACTAGGGGGCATTTTTTGGTCATTTTACCCCCGAAGTCAGTTTCGGTATTTTTTACTCAAGGAATCTCTTGAGTATCTTATTATATTCATTCTGGAGTTCATTTAGTATATTCTTGAAGATTATTTGGTGGTTTTCTATTTATTCTCTCATTTGATGATTTTATCGACTGGTAGCGGGATATGTGACGGTATTCGATGTCATGTTCTATTTTCTCTTAAAGACTCTTATATATATATATTATTGGAGGTTCTTAATCATCATCTTTCAGAGATTACAAGGGTGTCCTTGGTGGCAAGATTCATCACAATATGTCAAGGAGAAATGGGAATTTTGATATTATATGTTGACATAACCTTGTCAACTCTTATTTGTTGATTTCTCCTCAAAATCTGAGTTGGTATACATATACACAGCCTCCAAAACATGATTATACAGGTTGGAGATGATGTTTTCTCATTTTATGAGTTGGAGACAAGAAGACAAACCAAAAGCAAGCTAGTTGGCAAAGTTGCCAACTTGAAATTTCAAATTTGAATGTAATGGAGACAAGATTGTTGGAGATGATTATGGAGGTGTTTTAATTCAAAATTCTCAGCCATCCACATGGTCTAAAGTTGGAGGGAATATGCCATCAATTCACTCTATAATAGAAGGCAAGGTGTGAGAAGAGAAGACACACACTTGAAAGCAAAATTGAAGATTATTGTCTTGCTATTCTCTTCTCATATTTTCGTTCATACTTTGTGTAGCTAAGGTGTTCCAATTTTCTTTGTTGTCCAGCTACACTATACACACCTTCTTGAGTTGATTTGTATGATTGATTAGCCAAATTTATAAGGCTACATCAATAGGTGGTAGAGGTGTTGTAACCAAGAGTTGCATAGAAGTGATTATCCAAGTCTTGAATAGGGTTGGTGTATAACCCAAGGATCAAGCTTGGATCTTGTTGTAAGGTGTTCATTTGATAGTGAAATCCAAGGAAAGGTGTTCCTTGGGACTGGAGTAGGTCACATTGACCGAACCAGGATAAATTCTCGGTGTTTCTTCTCTTGTTTCTTTATTTCTAATTTCTGCCCGTTTTTGACTGCAGTTTTCACACAACTTCTCACAGTTTGTAAAAATAGCTAATCATTTTCAAAATTCGTGATTTTTGGTGGAGTTATACTTTAGACTGTTAGCTTTCATTTGAAACAAGAATCACTTGATTTGAGCAAGGGAAAGTTAGTCTTTCAGTCTTTGCAAGATAACTGCTCCAATCTGGCTACAATCTGACCAGTTTTTGAGAAAACTTAAATTCTGTATTTTTTCAAGAGTTTGTTAGGTCAGGGCCTTTTGGAAACTTCATCTACACATCCTAAGGAGTGTTTTGATATAAAGATAAACCTTTTTGGTTGAGTATTCAAAGAGAAATACGTTTTGCAAAATCAGCAACATTCTGTCCAATTCTGTCCAGATTGACCATCTGAATCTTTTTATTTGTTTGAAGGGTCAAACGATCTTATTTTTGTCTGATTTTTGGACAGAGTCTTGTTAACTCATTGAGATTAAATTCTGGAGAGTTTCATAATTTTTGGAGTTGTGTACAATTATTTGTGAATTTTGAAAAACGGGTTCTGAATCTGAGGTGGTTTCAGATTCTGTTTTCAAAGGGGATTTTAACAAAGGATTGTAGTGTAATTTCCGCTAACCACTATTCACCCCCCTCTAGTGGTGTTTATTGCAGGTGCACGGTCCAGCATTTGGTATCCAGACGCCAGACCAACACCACTCAAAAGAAGCAAGATCAACACCATACAAGGCCAAGAAACAACGATTCATTATATACTACTTGTCTCAAATCCAAGGTACATACTATGGCTATTGTTTTCTCCCAAGGTGAAATGGCAGGTAGGTCTACCCAACGCCATCCTCTTTTGACGGTAATAATTTTATTCATTGGAAACTTAGGATGAGGCTATTCTTATTGGCTATAGACATTGATTTAGGTTTATAGTTGAAGATGGGCCGACATTCAACGAAAATTGAAAAAGGTTAATGAGTTACACAAGAAGTAGAGAAATATAAAAGTGAATGGTCAACTGACGATAAAAAGAAAATGTCTATGAATACCAAAGCAATGCAATTACTTTGAATGTACTTAGTGTTCTGATAGCAGGTTATGTATCGAATTGTACTAGTGCTCATGATATGTGGAAGTCTTTAGTGTTAAACATGAAGGAACAAGTGGTGTAAAGAGTCGAAGATAAACATGCTTAGACTGAACTTCAATCTTTCAAATGTTGCCAAACGAATCCATAACATCTATGGATTTGAGAATTACTAACATCTTCAATGCACTTGAAGCTTTAGGTAAATCTTTTACAAACAATGAGAAGGTTCAAAGGTGTTGCGAAGTCTTCCTGCTGAATGGGATCCAAAGGTGACGGCAATCGAAGAAACAAGTCAATTACTAAGATGGATGAATTAATAGGATCACTCAAAGTATACGAGGTAAAATTGAATCAACGAAAATCTGAATTATCAAAGATGTCAAGTAAGTCTGTTGCTTTCAACTCATCTGAGTCATCTCATAGAAAACCAATGGTGGAAGTAATAGTGATAGTGAATTAGATGATGATTTAATATTAATAGCTAGAAAACTTAGAAAGTTTTTCAAACAGGCCTAATCGAAAATAGACAACAGTCTTCTTCATCCATCTTCTCAACCCAAGAAAGAAAATAATTTTAATAATAACAAGTGGAATACTAGAGAATTAAAATGCTTGAATGTAGTCCAAAAAGGACACATTTCTTACGATTGTCTGGAAAAGAAAAACAATAATAACAATAATAAGCAAGTCAAAGACAAGGAGCCTCAATGGTCCAAAACAAAGGTGCCAAATGTAAGAAAAGGAAAACGAGCATGAAGGCGAAGCACATGGAGCGGACTCATCTGACTCAGAATCAGAAAATGAAGAAGCTCAAGTCTGCTTCGTATCCAACGAGGTAATATCTTCTTCTGATATAGATTATGATAACGAAATGTCATTTGATGAAATGTATGAAGAATTCTTAAAGATGCATGCTCACTGTAAAAGGCTATCTAAAGAGAAAAGAAACTAACTGAAGAAAATTGATAAGTTGAAGACGTCCAACTTGGAATTTTCTGATCAGTTAGAATCTTTTTAAACAGAGTCTACTAATACTCTTGATTCTCTTAAGATTAAAATTGAGTCAATAGGAAAAATGAAAATACATTGAAAACTGAAATAATATATTAAAACTAAGTTAGTTAAATTGTGAAAAGAAATAGCACAACTTACTACATCTAAAATAGATTTAGAAAAATGTTGGAACAGTTTAGTCTGGAACCAATATGTTAGATACTTTAATTTCGTCACAAAAATATGAAAATGATAAAAGGGGTTAGGCTATATAGAAGAAAATGACAAGTTAGACAAAAGACTAATGTTATATCATCTAAGTCTAAATTCCATATAGTACAACTAAGTCAATGTACATATTTTGCCTACTCCTTCCTCTACTCATTCTAAGGTAAAAATACAACATGCACCTCCAAAAGCATCAAAGCAAAACTTTTCATCTAGATCACATAAAAATTATGCATATATGTATAAAAATGTATCTAAGCAAAATCAAATGCATCCAACTTATTATATACATATAAACCTAATATAGACAACATACATATCCTCCTTATAAGACTTATAGGAATTCACATACATCATATGATTATACATACATGACGCCATTTCAAGAAACAAAAATCATATGCCTCATACTAATTATCATAGTTGGCCAAAATATGATGCATATACACCAAGATATAATATGTATGACAATGTAACATCTTTTAAATGGAATCGTCCAAATACATGTTAATCCTCTTTATTCAACTTATGAAAAAGCCGAATATGTACCCAAAAGGTACATCCAAGTTTGGATACCCAAAGGGTATATAAACAAGGATGGAACCTCTAACATTCAAGGACCCAAGTAAAGGGGTACCTAAAACTTTGTCTCCATTGTAGGAAATTGTAAAGAGTACAAGAAGGAGGCAAAGTCAAAGAATCTAAAAACCAGTGGTTTTTTAGATAGCGGGGTGTTCAAGGCACATGACGGGCAACCCCAAACTATTCACCGAACTGGAACAAATCGATAATGGAGGAAAGGTGACATTCGGTGACAACAACCAAGGCAAGGTTATTGGAAAAGGAACAATTGGGGACCCTAACACATTTCAAATACGAAATGTGTTGTTAGTAAGCAATCTTTCTTACAATTTATTAAGTATTTCGCAACTTATAGATTCTGGTTATCATGTCTTTTCTTCCTAATTGTTGTGATATAATAAATGAAAAAGGAGAAATTGTACTAAAAGGAAATAGGGATGGTAACATTTACACACTATCACTAAATAACATATTAAATGCTAGGATTAAGTGTTTAGTATCACATGACTTAGATGTGAACTTATGGCATAGACGACTAGGCCATATAGGAGTTTCAACCATAGAAAGATTATCTAAGAAGAATCTAATTAGAGGAATGCCTAAGTTAGACTTACATAATTTTCAATTATGTGAAACATGTATTAAAGGAAAACATATAAAAGAGACAATGAAATCAAAACATGAAGTGAGTACTAGTCATGTACTAGAACTGCTTCACTTAGACTTATTTGGTCCAAGTAGGACAAGAAGTCTAGGTGGACACTACTATGTGTGTGTCATAGTAGATGATTACTCACGATACACATGGACATTGTTCTTAACACACAAAGACGATGCTCCATTGGTAATCGAAAATCTTATTAAGCAACTTGAAAATCTTTATGAAGAAAATGTTAAAAGAATTAGAAGTGATAGAGGTGGAGAATTTAAAAACAAAGATATAATTAAGTTTTGTGAATTACATGGAATAAAACATGAATTCTCACCACCAAGAACACCACAACTCAATGGAGTTGTTGAACGTAAAAATAGAACACTACAAGAAATAGCTAGAACTATGTTGTGTGAAAACAAAGTACCTAGATATTTGTGGGCTGAAGCTGTTAGTTGTGCATGTTATATAATAAATAGGCTTTCTATTAGAAAGAAATTAAATAAAACACCATATGAGTTATTGAATAATAGACAACCTAAGGTAGATTATCTTAGAGTATTTGGGTGTAAATGTTTTGTACTTAATACCAAAGATAATCTAGATAAATTTGAACAAAAGTCTATTGAATGCATATTTGTTGGATATTCAACTAACTCAAAGGCATATAGGTGTTATAATCATGCATCTAGAAAAATAATTGAATCTATACATGTGAAATTCAATGAGAATGCATATTTTGATGTAAGTGATAAAAAGAAACAAGAGAATAATGTTGAAAATATGTTTGATGATGATGATATATTACTTGAGCCTGTTCATGATCATCTAGAACCAACTTCCCCTGAACAAGATGTGCATGAACCTTTAGGTGAAATAAATCAAGAAATTTTACAATTGGAAGATAATCTATCTAACTTACAGGATGTTCCAATTGTATATGAAAATGTTCACACGAATGAAACATTTGAGAAGAAGGTGAACCTAGTCAACTTAGGAATTGGTGGCTTATAGAAGATAAACATAAACACCCTAAAGAGCTAATCATTGGTGATCCAAGTGTTGGGGTTAGAACACGTAGAAACATAAGTCAAGCTGAAGGGCATATCTTAATATCACACTTAGAACCTAAAAATATTAAGGAAGCCTTAGGCGATTTATCATGGATAGATGCCATGCATGAGGAGTTAAACCAATTTATCCGAAATAATGTATGGGACTTAGTGCCTAAACCTGAAAATAAATCTATAATAGGAACAAAATGGATATTTAGAAACAAAATGGATGAACAAGGAAACATCACAAGAAATAAAGCTAGACTAGTCGCACAAGGTTATAATCAACAAGAAGGTATAGATTATGAAGAAACCTTTGCACCCGTTGCACGACTAGAAGCAATTAGATTGTTACTTGCGATTGCAAGTCTAAGCAATATTAAGCTCTTCCAAATGGATGTCAAGAGTGCATTCTTGAATGGATACATTCAAGAAGAGGTGTTTGTCAAACAACCCCCTGGATTCGAAGATCCAAAGAATCCTAACCATGTTTACAAGCTTAAGAAAGCTCTATATGGTTTGAAACAAGCTCCAAGAGCTTGGTATGATAGATTTGCGAACTTTCTTATTGCAAATAATTATCAAAGGGGAACAATAGACAACACATTATTTCTAAGACGAAAAGATAATGATTTGTTAATAGTTCAAATCTATGTAGATGATATAATCTTTGGTTCAACAAACCCTACCTTAGTAAAAGACTTCGAAGAATGTATGAAGTCAGAATTTGAAATGTCAATGGTAGGAGAGTTGAATTATTTCTTAGGACTTCAAATCAAACAAACCCCTCAAGGAATTCACATTAGCCAACTTAAGTATGTCAATGATATGATTAAGAAGTTTGGCTTTGAAGAATTAAAACCAACACCTACCCCCATGAGTGTTAGCACCAAACTAGACAAGGATGAAAATGGTAAAACTTTTGATGACACACTCTATAGGTCTATGATTGGATCACTATTATACTTAACTGCATCAAGACCTGATATCATGTTTAGTGTGTGTATGTGTGCTAGGTTTCAATCTTGTCCTAAGGTATCACATTACAATGCAGTTAAAAAGATCTTTAGATATCTTAAGCATACACCTCACTTAGGACTGTGGTATGATAGAAACGCTAAGTTGGAATTACACGCATATAGTGATGCTGATTATGGTGGTTGCAAATTAGATAGAAAATCCACTAGCGGTACTTGTCAATTCATAGGAACCAACTTGATTTCTTGGTTTTCTAAAAAGCAAGCTAGTGTAGCTCTTTCTACCACTGAAGCCGAGTATATCGCTTTGAGTTTATGTACTACCCAAATACTTTGGCTTAAACAGCAACTTAGTGATTTTGGCATTAAAATGAATAAGATTCCAATTTTCTGCGATAGCACAAGTGCAATCAATCTTTCACGGAATCCGGTGCTTCATTCTAAGGCCAAACACATTGAGGTACGATATCACTTTCTTCGTGATCATGTTCAAAATGAGGATATAGTGATAAACCCATAAGAACTGATCATCAAATCGCTGACATCTTCACCAAACCCCTTAATCAAGCCACTTTTGAAAACTTACGAGCCAAATTAGGAATGATGACTTACGATACCATTGTATAGTTCTATCTTTTGCATGATTTGCAAAATAAAGGGGGAGATAGAATAAGAAGTCATGTTTTAGTTGGTAAGTCATGATGAATCATATGCTAAGTTTTTATTGGTATAAATTTTGGAGCATAGGTTAAGGGGGAGAGTATGAGTTGCGGGGGAGCGGCATACTATTTAAAAGTTGAAAACATAGTTGAAAACATTTGGTTAAACTTTTGGTTATAAGTTGTGACATTAAAATCATGTTAGGTTATTTTGAAAATCATCCAAAAGGGGGAGAATGTTGAGAAATATGTTTGGATAATTTTCAAAGTCATGATTTTAAGTGATGAATACTTAAAAATGTCACATATGGTGTTATAAATGAAAGAGTTGAATAAGTGAAGAAAAATGACACGATGTCTAGGGTTGTTAGAAATATTTTTCTAAAATGTGATAAAATAGTTTTTTTTTTTACATGATTTATATGTTTATCATGTTGTGATTATGTGATTTTTATGATGATAATATCTTGTGACTAATATGCCCTCGAAGTTTCTACAACTTACCAAAAAGGATATTATCATCTTATTTATTATCAAGAAGGTGTTATTATATTTAATTCTGACCATTGGGGTGATTTCTGGAGTTTTATCTCACCAGGGGCATTTTGGTCATTTTACCCCCGAAGTCAGTTTCGGTATTTTTACTCAAGGAATCTCTTGAGTATCTTATTATATTCATTTTGGAGTTCATTTAGTATATTCTTGAAGATTATTTGGTGGTTTTCTATTTTATTCTCTCATTTGATG
This sequence comes from Eustoma russellianum, assembly GCA_036186865.1. Taxonomy (NCBI): domain Eukaryota; kingdom Viridiplantae; phylum Streptophyta; class Magnoliopsida; order Gentianales; family Gentianaceae; genus Eustoma; species Eustoma russellianum. The sequence continues at coordinate 4,603,090 of AP025069.1, read as the reverse complement.
ATTTATCGACGGTAGCGGGATATGCGACGGTATTCGATGTCACGTTCTATTTTCTCTTAAAGACTCTTATATATTTATTGGAGGTTCTTAATCATCATCTTTCAGAGATTACAAGGTGTCCTTGGTGCAAGAGATCATCACAATATGTCAAGGAGAAATGGGAATTTTGATTTATATGTTGGAAAACCTTGTTAACTATTATTTGTTGATTTCTCCTCAAAAATCTGAGTTGGTATACATATACACAGCCTCCAAAACGTGATTATACAGGTGGAGAGATGATGTTTTTCTCATTTTATGAGTTGGAGACAAGAAGACAAACCAAAAGCAAGCTAGTTGGCAAAAGTTGCCAACTTGAAATTTCAAATTTGAATGTAATGGAGACAAGATTGTTGGAGATGATTATGGAGGTGTTTTAATTCAAAATTCTCAGCCATCACATGGTCTAAAAGTTGGAGGGAATATGCCATCAATTCACTCTATAAATAGAAGGCAAGGTGTAGAAGAGAAGACACACACTTGAAAGCAAAATTGAAGATTATTGTCTTGCTATTCTCTTCTCATATTTTCGTTCATACTTTGTGTAGCTAAGGTGTTCCAATTTTCTTTGTTGTCCAGCTACACTATACACACCTTCTTGAGTTGAATTTGTATGATTGACTAGCCAAATTTATAAGGCTACATCAATAGGTGGTAGAGGTGTTGTAACCAAGAGTTGCATAGAAGTGATTATCCAAGTCTTGAATAGGGTTGGTGTATAACCCAAGGATCAAGCTTGGCTCTTGTTGTAAGGTGTTCATTTGATAGTGAAATCCAAGGAAAGGTGTTCCTTGGGACTGGAGTAGGTCACATTGACCGAACCAGGATAAATTCTCGGTGTGTTCTTCTCTTGTTTCTTTATTTTTAATTTCTGCCCGTTTTTGACTGCAGTTTTCACACAACTTCTCACAATTTGAAAAAGATAGCTAAACATTTTCAAAATTCGTGATTTTTGATGGAGTTATACTTCAGACTGTTAGCTTTCATTTGCAACAAGAATCACTTGATTTGAGCAAGGGAAAGTTAGTCTTTCAGTCTTTGCAAGATAACTGCTCCAATCTGGCTGCAATCTGACCAGTTTTGAGAAAACTTAAATTCTGTATTTTTCAAGAGTTGGTTAAGGTCAGGGCCTTTTGGAAACTTCATCTACACATCCTAAGGAGTGTTTTGATATAAAGATAAATCTTTTTGGTTGAGTATTCAAAGAGAAATAGGTTTTGCAAAATCAGCAACATTCTGTCCAATTCTGTCCAGATTGACCATCTAATCTTTTTATTGTTTGAAGGGTCAAACGATCTTATTTTGTCTGATTTTTGGACAGAGTCTTGTTAACTCATTGAAGTTATATTCTGGAGAGTTTCATAATTTTTGGAGTTGTGTACAATTATTTGTGAATTTTTGAAAAACGAGTTCTAAATCTGAGGTGGTTTCAGATTCTGTTTTCAAAGGGGATTTTAACAAAGGGTTGTAGTGTAATTTCCGCTAACCACTATTCACCCCCCTCTAGTGGTGTTTATTGCAGGTGCACGGTGCAACAGTGCAATATTCAACATGTTCAAATTATTTTCATAATAGTATTATATCAATCTATTAAAAATGAAGAGCAAATTAATCGTCATTTAGCACACAAAATTCGGACACCATGATTAACACATGTTGAATTTTCAGCATGTGTTACATTTGTAACAAAGTTTAAAACATTACCTTGTGTAGCTTCCTCCATTATGTCACTAACCTTGTATAGTCCATTCTTCACCAATCAAGATGCCAACTAAGCTCCACATAGGC
>AP025069.1:4586711-4601253 GCA_036186865.1 Eustoma russellianum | reverse complement strand
CTAAGCTCCACATAGGTTCCATCAAGGCTGAGTAGGCGTGCGTACCATCTCCAACGTGTGCTGAATTTTATTTTTGTAAACTTTATAAAATAGTTCACAATAATTATATACGTATGGTATATTCCAATCAGCCCTAATTTGGATATTCTAGAACACTTTAATATGTATTGAATATGTAAAAAGTGTCTAGATACATGTTACATGTCATGTCAAAAACGTTCCATGTGATGTGTTCGTAGAAAACCGAATTTTCGACTTTTGTCTATTACGCGATTTTTCTCCGATTAAATTCAAACTTTTTGCACATGTTATATACATTATGTCACACATAATATATAGAGAATTACTTGAATATTCAGCTCTAAAGGATGAAGTAAGTGGCACCCATGTTCTTTAAACTTCGAATTTGAAATATCCACAATTTGGCCTTAATTGGGGGGTGATTTGTGTGTGCCAACATGGAATGACTTTATGGCTGAATAAACCATGTAAGCCACGAAATTTGTGGCCATTTTTGAAGTGTAGGGTCTGACCATCTATATATGACAAGTACGTGACACGTTGGCGAAGTTTCGGTTGTCACCCGATATGACAATTTTGGGTTTAGAACCTTGTAACGTGTCGTAATAATTTTGTCATCACCATGACTTATATCATATGATATAAGACCTGAATATATTCATAAATATGAGGTAAGTATAGTGGTATGACATTAACGTACGTTCGTAAAATATATAACGTGTCGGTAGTACGTTGGAATATATGTGTATAGTGCCATTTTTTAAAAAATCTGAATATATTTATGTTTTTTTAATAAAGCAATTTTATTCATTGGAAGCCTCACTTATGGCGGAGGAAAGCCTTAGTACATGAGTAAATCATACGAAAACCAAAAATGTAACGCTTGTGAGATTGTCAACCTTCAATCATATATGATATGCCGTATTAAAACCTTGCCAAGTAAAACCACCCTTATGGATAAAACCTTGGCAAAGGAAAAAAGCGTACATATTTATATCATTGGAGCGAAGACGGAGTACAAAGAACTGTGAATGAAAGAACAATGTCGTCAATGTAGCGTCTGCGTAAATGTATTTGCAGCCTTGAGCAGGTAACGTTGTGTGGCATCCTTTGCAGCTCTTGCATGTAGAGTGCATAGAGGCAGCAACAACCCTGATCCATGTGAATATTCCTCGGCATAGAATAGAAATAAAGTTATCAATTCCATGACAAAACATATGCAATTTACCCAAATGTAATGTATGAGGCACATACCATCGTTGCCCGTAGTCGAGAGACTACAGGCAACAACAAACTTGTAGCGCCAACCTATGTGGGAGACATAAAAATGAAAGAGAAACATAAAGTGCGCAAGAGTGCATACCCAAGTTGCCTGTATCATTTTGATACATGCAACACCACAGAGAGTCCAGCATGGGGAATTATGTGCGGATAACATAAGTGATACAATCGATGAAGTAAAAACCACGTGCCGTAGGAGGGAGATTTCCAGCCGAAGAGTAGAGAGTGGTGGTAGGAGACATTCTCGCATGTTGTGCTAGGTGATGAGCAACCATATTTATTTCTCTAGGGACAAATGCAATATGACTATCTGTTAGGTTGAGAAACATATGAAGACAGGAGAATTCTGGCAATAGCAAGAGGTGGGAGTCCCCAACTTGAGTTGCATGTATGCAATCAGATTCAACCAGTAGATGCCAATGTAAACGTCCGAAGAACATCAAACTATATAGTAGAGCTTGAATTTCTGCACGTAATGGTGATAAATAAGGGAGCACAACAGAGACTGCTGCAACCATGTGACCCTGCGAATCGCGAAGAATTTCTCCGGCTGAGGCTGAGTTACGTCCCGCAGAAGCGTCAACATTGAGCTTTAATTTTTCAGATGGTGGTAGTTCCCATTTTAGTCGAATAACTGGCTTAATACGAAGATGGGGACAGAATCCTGTAGACATGAGCGATTAGATATGTGCTGCCAGGGGTGTGACCGATTGTGTGGAAGCTCATTCATAACAGATTCCCGCGTAATGCTAAAAATTTGAGTAGGTAAAATGTCAGCCTCTCCATATATTTGATTAGTGTATACCTTCCATGTAGCCCAGCAAAGCATTATTGGTCCTACTACTCGAAAGTGGCCTTGTAGAGTCCTTGCGGTGGAAGACATCCACCATTGCATCAAGAAAGTACGAATTTGTGATTCATGATATACAGGGCCGTCTAATAACCATGACAAATGCATCCAAGCCTCCTTAACATATAAGAAATGTAAAAAGATGTGGTTGACATTTTCATGCATCTTGCAAAACGGACATATGGTGGGACAAAGCGTTTTGTAACGAATCACATTGTCCTCTAATGGTAAAGCCTTGTTAAATAATTGCCACATGAACATGCTTATTGTCTTAGGGAGTTTTTTCCACCAGATAAACTTGTGAGAATAAAGTTGTGCTCGCGTAGGCCGTAGATCATTGTTTGCATCCTGAACTGTAAAGATGCCAGAAGGACTGGAGCGCCAAAGAGGGTCTGGTGCACCTGTTGAGAGCTATAAGCACGTAGGATGGATTGAGCATAGTCGTTTCCAACCCAGAGAATCGTATACTCTAGGTGTATAATCCGCACGTGTCCCATATCGATGACACATATAAATTGACCAAGTTGAGTGCTTAGTATTGTAGTTCCACCAGAGCTTGCAGTCATAAGCCTGTTGTATATGCGATAAAATGCTGTATTCCAAGCCCTCCTTCATTTCTGGGTAGCATAATGCGTGAGTTTCTTCCAGTGGTATTTATCTCCCCAGATGAATTGAGAAATCTTCCGATTAATTACTGAAATGACAGTCTTGGGCAGACGAGTTGCCGCTAAAAGGTGGAGGGGAATAGCTAGGAGGACCGTTTTGAGCAGGACAAGTCTTGATCCTGGAGTAAGTAACTTTTGAGCCCATCCTGTAAGCATACTGTCGAAGTGCTGGATCAATGACGTGCAGTAGATTGCTCTATTTATTCCACAATATAGATAAAAGCCCAAGTATTTAATGGGTAATTCCGAAGGCTGCATCTGTAGTGTTTGACTTGTGCGATGCAGATGCTGAGTAGTGATATATGAACTTGTTACAAATTGACTCTTATTATAATTGACCAACTGCCCAGAAGCTTGTTGATAGAAGTGCAGAAATTTTTGAAATGTGGTCAGATTACCATGCGCCGCGTTTAAAAATATTAGCAAGTCGCCTGCATAAGCCAAATGAGAGACAACTGGTACCCCCCACAAGCAAAGCCTCTTAAAGATCCCATAGCGAACAAGTGATTTAAGCCTCTGCTAAATCCTTATTAGCTAATAGTAAATAGTAACGGAGAGAGAGGATCACCTTGTTTGACTCCACGTGTGGGAGAGAAAAACCCATAGGTAGCTCCGTTGATAGCGATTGAAAGCTTAGAATACCGCATATTGTTCATAATTATGCGAATGAGGAGTTTGTGGAATCCAAATCTTTTTAGAATTGCCTCAAGATAGGACTAATATACTCTGTCGAAAGCCTTTGCCATATCCAGTTTTATCATAACACTAGCACCGTGTGTTTTGCGATCTATCAAGTGCACCATTTCATTTGCCATCAACACATGTTCACTAATGTCATGACCCTTGAGAAAACCAATATGTTCCGGAGAGATCACCTTTGTTAATAGTGTAGAGAGGCGAGTTGCAAGAATTCTAGTAGTGATCTTGCTGATAAAGTTTGAGAGACATATAGGTCTAAAATATGCATAGGTAGTGGGATTTGGTTTTTTAGGAATCAATGTAATCAATGATGATATCATCACCTGTGGAGGAGGCACCCCTAGGAAAAATTCTTGCACTGCAAGTGTAATGTCTACGTGTAAGATGTCTCAACTTGTGCGAAAGAAGTGGTTGTCAAATCCGTCTGGCCCAGCGGCGCTATTTGGACTGAGGTCCCATACTGCACTTTTAACTTTGGCTTTATCCGGTATGGCCAATAACATGTCGTTATTGGATTGTGTGATCAAGGAGGGGGATGTTTTTTAAAAAGACATCTACCTTATGCACTTGTTCGCTTGAAAAAAGCTGTGTAAAATATTGTACCGCAGCATTACCTAGTTCATCGTTAGTCTGCATGGGGGATCCCATAGAGTCTCGCAAGTCTCGGATGGTTTGTTTACGATGTCTATCCTTTACGAGAGAGCATGAAAATACACAGTATTGGCTTTTCCTTCTTTCATCCATTTAATCCGAGATTTTTGGCTCCAATATGATGTTTGGGCTTTATTTGCTTGGAGCAGTCGAGCCTGCACTAAAGATGGTGTTGTTTTGTTTTCTGGACTTGGATCATTATCATGCATCTTTTCACAACGTGAGTACTCCTGCTCTGCTGCTTTTACATTGCTAAATATATTTCCACAGACATCACGATTCCATTTACAGAGATCTTTCTTTAGCATACCTAGCTTATTGTATAAGCCTCTCATTCCTCCTGTCATAGGGTAATGCTGCCAATGAGAGGCTATAAACGGAAGATAATCAAGGTGTTGAGACCATGCGTTGATGTAGCGGAACGGGTGCGGTATCTATGGATGACTAAAGCGTATTTTAATAATAAGGGGCATGATCAAAGGTGGCTCTGGGCAGATGGTGAACCGCCATATCTGCAAATAGGTCAGTAAAAGATGTTGTGCATAAGTAGCGGTCTAGTCGTCTCATAGCCCTCCCTGGACCATTGCCTCTAGCCAAAGTAAATGATGATCCAATGAATAGAATGTCTTGCAAGCAGCATTCCTCAACACAAGATTTAAAGTCTTCCAGTGAACAAAGAGAGGGAGTAGTGCGGCCTCGATGCTCTTTCAATCTCAAGAACGTATTAAAGTCACCAACGATGATCCATAGCATTGTAATTGTGTGAGACGTTTCAATCAAGGATCTCCAAAGGGGCTGTCTATCTGACAGTTTATGTCGACCATATACTACGGACATAGAGAATGCTTGTTGCGTTTGATTCAACACAAACGAGAACAATGTGGTTTGGGGATCTTGGACAGTATGTATCAAGTTCAAAACCGAGGAGTTCCAAAACACCCATACATTTCCACCGCATGTGTCTACCGCATTAGAGTAGCCTAACTTTAATCGATAGTAGGGTAACCTTGTGGCACCTTGTTTAGGCTCAATGATAACTGCAATGCCTATTCCCGTTTGACGTAAGAGAATAATAAGGCGCTCCAAAGAGGTTCGAAGCCCTCCACATTCCATGTTAGAGTATTCATTGATGATCCATTTGAGAGGGGACCGTACGAATCGCACTTCGTGTTACTGTAGTTGAAGGTGGCCGTGGGGGTAGCTCTACTCGACATCCTCTTCTTCTTCGGGGATCAACAGGCAGAAAGCCTTCATTGTCAGGAGGCACATTGCTAATATATATATATATATACACACACAAATATATATATATATATATATATATATATATATATATATATATATATAACGTGTGATAAGAGGTGGGAGAAGACTTTCCATTCTTCAATTTGTTGCCTTTATGCCTTTTCCAAATATTTCTCCATTTAATGAACTACTTACTTCATTTAACTAAGTACTTCACTTAATGTACTAGTTTAGTTCATTAATGGTGGCACCTGAAAATAGTTCAAACACAACAAATGTTTTCCGTTTGATGTAAGATTTAAAGCTTCATGGCTTGTTAGTACGGCAACATTATATATAAAGTATATAAGGCAGGTTTGTCATAAAAACATGTCAAGTCATAAAATGTGTCATGCATTTCTCACATTATTTAAATCATGCATTTTGTGAATCACTCAAACCCCTTTTTCTCAATACTAATGGTTATGTATTCACTTTGGATGGTCGAGCCATTTCTTGGAAATCTTCTAAATAAACATGTATAGTAAAATCTACGATGGAACCTGAGTTTGTTGCTTTAGAACTTGCTGCAACAGAAGCTGAATGGTTAAGGAACTTGTTAGTTGATATTCCTTTGTAGTGTTAACCTATGCCTTCTGTTTCTATACATTGTGATTCGCAGGTAGTGGTCGCTCGAGCGAAGAATAAGATCTACAATGGAAAGAGCCGGCATATTAGATTGAGACACATATTGTGCGGGATCTAATTAGTTCAGGGGTGATTAACTTGGAGTATATAAGTACCGAGTTGAATCTCGCAGACCCTTTAACTAAAGGACTAACAAGAAGTTAGTCCAACAAGCATCGAGGGGAATGGGTCTGATTCCATTGTTGTGAACTTTGTATGTCGGCAACCCAACCCACTATTAGTAGAGATCCTACAAACGCGGTTCAATGTGGTAAAAAGCAAGCATATTAAAGTTCTACAAGTACTATCATTTTGTCTCTTCCTATGGTGCTGCAGAAGATAGTACTCGCTGAAGGTAAATATAAGCGTGGGGGTGGTGCCACTATTATTAGAATCTCTTAATGAAATTTATAGCCATATTGTACGATGGTGTGAGCAGTACACACTTGATGAATTTTACAAAATAAGCGTGGGGTGGTGCCGCTTCCTATGAGAGTTTGGAACAACTCACTAGAGCGCTTATGAAAACCTGGGACTGGGTGCATGACCAATATCGCACCACACCGTGAACTTGCCTGAAGCTAGTCAATGACATGTCGGTTGTAAGTTTATATAAACAATAGAGAGGTAAGATTCAAGACGTCAGCGTCATCTTATTTCCGTTTATATACTTCTTCTTATACTAAGTGGCAATTCAAGACCTAAGTCATTGTCCATTATGTGTCATTGTCTTCGTTTGATAGTAGAGAAGTTAGTTTATTAACATTCGAGAGTGTTTGTATATAAGTTTGGATCATGTGGGGGATTGTTGGAAAAGTACGTTAAAGTACTTTAAAATATGCACCAAACTTATATAAAAACATGTGTGTTGTTGTTTGGGAGTTGGATTGACGATTTGAACACTTTAAACTTGAAAGAAATCACTTGGATCGATCCATGTGTGAGTTGGATCTACCCAAGTGAAAGCTGAAATAAAGTTAAACGTTCTGTTGGACATAGATCGCTGACATCGATCGATCGATGTGACATGGTACAAAGTTGGAACTTTCTGTCCAATATAGATCAATGACATCGATCGATCACACGATCGATCGGAAGCAAAGCTGAAAGTTTCTGTCCAACATCGATCAAAGATATCAATCGATCGAAGTGACATCGATCGATCGATGTACCAAAAGACAGAACTTTTCACTTTGAATTGCATCTTTTGATCCAAGAATCATCTCCCTTTATTTGTGAACATTATTCAACTAACTTGGAGGTGTATTAAACTGGTGAAATAGTTTTTCAAAGTGGTTTTCATCTAACCTTAGGCCTATAAATAAAGAGCTTGACTATTTTAAATGAGACACTACAACTTTGCAAAAATTGTGTAGTTTTCAGCAATCTTACTTTCCTCCTCTCCTCTACATTCAAACACTTCTCTTTGCAAGTTCAATCCTTTTCTCGTAAAGCAAACAAACAAGGGAAGCCGTTAAATCCTGGGAAGCATTCGCTTGTAGTTCACTTTGCTCAACCGGTGGAGGCGAAATTGCTTTTAAGGACAGTGATTTCGTCACGTCTTGGCGTTTGTGTTTTGTTGATTCCGTTTGGTTGTTCCATATCATATTCATTTTGTCCATTAATGTGTTTATGTTTGGATGAGATTTCTTTACTCTCTATCTTTTCATCGTATACATTATTGTCTGTCATGTGTTTTTCATCTATCTTCTTGCTTTTATTGTTGGTCACTGCTCACCTAACTCATAACTTTTTCTGCTGTCATGTGTCGCCGAATCTTTTTCTAACTTTTTCTGACAGTGAAAAAATATGGACCCGCTTATGTTAGTGGAAGACCGGAGGTCAAATGGCCATATCCAAAAAAGTCCAAATTAATTATAGTAGAATATTTTGAGAATCTTTATAATGTGTCACCAAAAAAATGTACTAAGCCAGTTTGACAAAGTATTGCCCTACTTAGTTCAGTGTGATAAGATCGAGGCTCAATTGTCTAGGCTTTTCTTCTACTAATCACTGTCAAATTGTTATTTTGCTTTTATGATTCCGACTTCTGTCCTCACCCCTTTACCCTTTTCTATATAATATTATATATATATAATATATATATATTATATATAATATATATATATATGAAACAACAATATTGCACCTTACATAAAGATCCAATATCCAAAATAACAAGCAAACAAAACTGACGGAGAGAAAGTGTCCTCTACCAAGTATATATATATATATATATATATATATATATATATATATATATATATTATGAAAGATTATATAGTATTGAGAAATCTCACTTTTGGTGTGAGGGAAACCATATTACAAGTCAGCATAAGATAAGAAAAGAGATAATGAAGTGAGCTAATGAGTTTCAACCTCCAATTATATACGATATGTCGCATTAAAACCTTGCCAAGTAAAACCATCCTTGTGGATAAAATCTTGATGAAGCAAAAAGCGTGCATATTTATATGCTTGGAGCGATGAAATAATACAGCTGAAGATGAAATTGTGAACTTATATGAACTACAATCTCTATGTGTCAAGGAAGATATGGTAGATCTAGTTGACCATAAGTTGATGATAAAGTAATTCCAGCAGATCAAGCCAAGTTTGCCACCGTGGTGCAGCCGAGGAAGGCTGCTCCATTTAAGATGATAGTGCAGCAAAAGTGAGAATCGCGTCCAAAGTACAATAGGATGCCAAAGTAAGTAGAGTAATCCAGTCCGGCGCATATACTCCAGGTCACTCTAACGCTTATAATGCAGATCAATTCGTTCAATTCGTTCAATGATGCAGAGAATGGATCCCAAGTATATAATTCAGTCCAGCGCACCTAAGTTTCAAACAAGACAGTAGATGTCAGTAGCGTATAAAGAAGGCACAAAAAATAATTTGCCTTAAAGAGCACATACCCATGTCTTGATTCAAACAGAACCAAGGTGACATCAAGAATGCAATGCAGTTCCCGTAAGCTAATGTAATGAAAAAACAATGATGAAATAAGCGACGCACCAAGGTTGCCTGTGTTAAATGGAAACACAGGCAACAGAAAAACACAATCGCCAACACTTTGTGAGACCTCATCAATGGCGGAGAGCTGGCAGCTGCAGGTCCAAGTGTATTGCACCCCAAATCTCAGCAGGGAGTTCTTGAAGAGCTTAATAACATTGAAATCCAGTTGCTCTATAACCATATCGCGATAATAAATGAGCAGTAGTATTCACTTTCCTTGGACAATATTGAATGGTGGATTGGTTAAGACATAAGAACATGGTTGTGCGACGAATATATTCCGCTAATATTCCTGTAGTCCTCTGAGAGTTCATGAGCAAGGACAGTAGGGATTTGCAATCGGTTTCAATGATGATGTTATTAGATTCCCTTGCATAGTAGATCAAAGCTAGTGTAAGGGTTGTAAGTTCCACACGCAACGGAGTGTACATAGGAAGTGCAAAGTAAATAGCTGAAACTAGTTGACCCTGGTATCCTCGCAGGATGGCTCCGCCAGCTGCCTGAGAGCGTCCTGCGTTGCATCAACATTTAGCTTGAGTTTTCCTTAAGGTGGCAATTCCCAGCGTATGATCCTGATTCTCTTTGTGCGCAATATAGGCGAAAAAGGATGAGCCACGAGATGTGGCATGATAATTGCAAACTTTTTTCCATTCATTGTTGCGCACCATGTGTAGACAGTGTGTCGTACCTTTTTAGACAGTCTATCATAAACAAAGGTTTCTGATCCAAAATGTATTTCTGCATATTCTTTCCATTTTATCTATGAACGATGGCACTACAGCTCGCAGTTGCCCAATCATGGTAGTTTATTAGCTATACGCCACCAACGGTATAAATGGCCATTAATTATATTGCTGCGTGGCATAGAACCTGAAAAATCACCGATATTTCCACCCATAATGACTGTATCTGCTAACAACTGAGGAAAACATGATCTTGGAAATCAGAGTGCAATCCACAAAATGCACATTGTGATGGAAGTATTTTGAGCCAAGCTCGTAATTGATCAACCATGGGCAAAGCCCTATTCCATAGCCTCCATAAAAAGAGTTGTAATGCTGGAGGGGATTGCTTCCACCAAATATATCGAGTCTCAGGTCGATGATTTTCTGTTATGCTAATTGCATTTTATGCTGACTTTATGGAAATTGCCATTTGTGTCCAGTAACCACTGAATGGAATACGGCGATCGCTGAGTATGTAGTTCCATAAAGTCATTGATGTGACAAATGCATTTCCAGATAGGTGAATCATGAATGTGAGAATACAATGAATGTCGATTGCTGTATTTGTGTTTACAAAACTCAGCCCATAATGTGTCCGAATTGTGATACTTCCACCATAGTTGACTGTCATATGCTTTCAGAACATGCAATAGATTTCTAACATCAAATCCGCCGTCCTTTGCTAAGCAGTAGATAGATGACCATGATTTCCAATGATACTTGTCTTTCCAGAGAAAAGAAGCCATTTTGCAATGCAAGATATGAATAACGCTCTTCGGTAAGCAAGAGCTGGCGATAATATGTATTGGCATTGTATTTAAAACATGCTTCAACAGCACCGGCCGACCAACCATAGACAGCAGTTTATTGGAACAAGAAGTTAGTTTAGCCTCAAAATAATTGATAAGGGAAGTACAATACCTGGACCTGTTTACACCCTTATATAGAAAGGAACCAAGATACTTTATTGGCAGTGACGCTAGTCTCATTCCCAATACCGAAGATGCTGAGTGTTTGTTAACCCCTGCTCCTACAACAACCTGGCTTTTGGGTTAATTTACCAATTGACCTAACGCTCGCTGATATGCTGTCAAAAAATTGTGAAATTTTTCCAAGTTACATGAAGAACCATTTAAGAAAACTAACAAGTCATCTGCAAATCCCAAATGGGATATACTTGGCACGCATCCGCGCAGCAAATCCTTTTATTGTACCAGTTGACATCAATGCTTTTAACCCACGACAGAATCCCTCAGAAGAAATGATAAATAACAACGGCGATAAAGGATCTCCCTCTTTGACGTCGTGTTTGATAGGGAAGGAAGTAGATTGCTTGCCGTTGATAAGAATGTAACAACATGTGGATTGCAAATTGTTAAGCAAGATTCGAACTATTCTTGATGTGAAACCAATGCGTTGTAGCATTAGATCAAGGTAGTGCCAATTTACCATATCAAAAGCTTTGGCCATGTCAAGTTTAACCATGACATAACCTCCTCGTGGTCGTTTGTCAGTGATATGAACCATATCTTGAGCTAATAAGATCTGATCCGTAATACCCCTACCACTCAAGAAACCTGCTTGTTCCGGTGAGATAATCTTAGGTAGTAATTTACTCAATCGAGAAGCGAACAATCGTGTGATGACTTTGGAGATAAAATTTGTCAAACAAATTGGCCGAAAATCAGAAAATGTCTGAGGATTTGAGATTTTTGGGAATGAGAACGACCGTTGTTGCTGCCACCCGATGTGGAACTCGTATACCCAAATAAAATTCTTGAACCGCTTTGAGAACATCTGATTGAATAACCCCCCATAAATGTCTGTAAAAACTTCCTGGAAAGCCGTCTGTGCCAGCCGCACTAGTGGGACTAAGATCGCATACAGCTTGTTTTGATCTCTTGCAACAATGGAATTTGTTGCAGTAAATCATTGTCTTCTGCTGTCAGTAATACTAGAATGTGCTGTAAAATGGCATCGCAATCATCCACTGGTTTAGTTCTGAAAAGATTTGAGAAATAACGGACAGCTTCCACTTCAATTTACGCGCTTTGTAAGCATTCACTACCATCCGGTCGTTGGATTCGGCGAATGGCTTGTTTTCGCCGTTTATCTTTCACTGTACTATGATAAAATGCAGTGTTAGCATCGCCGTCCTTAATCCATTTAACGTTGGCCTTTTGTTTCCAGTAAAGGAAGGCGCGCTTCTGCATAAGTTGAAGTTCTGCCATACTCTGATGATACCGAGACCTATTCAAATCTGTGGCGTCTAAGTTGAATGCCTTTTCACAAATAAGGACTTGCTTTTCAGCTTCTGCTACCGCATCAAATATGTTGCCGAAAACTCCTTATTCCATCTCTTAAGTTCCTTCTGTAGACGGTGCAGCTTATCTGCGAATCCCCACATACCCCCTACCGTTGGAAATAAATTCCAGTGATGTGTGACAAAAGCGTCAAAATCTTGGTGTGACTGCCAAACATCAAGATATCTAAATGCGCCTGGACCCCGATTGTTGTCTGAAGAATCACATGTCAATAATAAAGGCGCATGATCAGATGTTGCCCGAGCCAGATGACAAACCCATTGAACTGGAAATATGTCAAAAAATGTCGACGAACACAAGAAGCGATCAAACCGACGCCATATTCGACCTAAACCCCTGCCGTCGCACCAAGTAAATAAAGATCCTTGAAATGGAATTTCTTGCAAGTCACATGTTTGTATACATTCATTAAATTCTTGCAGCGAGTGTAGTGTAGGTGATGATCTGCAACGATGTTCATCCAACGTACGAAAAGTATTAAAATCACCACCCAGCAGCCATGGTAAATCCAATGAAGAATGAAAAAGTTGTAAGTCTGCCCAAAGAGGCCTTCTAGCCGACAATGTGTGCATGGCATAAACAGATGTGAGCCAAAACTGCTCTCCTGATGCTAGCCATTGATATTTAACATAATGATTTTGCGTTCCAGTTCTCTCATTTTCCAATGCTAAGAGAGTCCTTCCAAAAGAACCATATATGATCATTACATGCAGATACAGAATTTGAGAAACCCAGCTTAAGTTGATACGACAATGATAAGGAAAATCGAGCTTTTGGTTCTATAACAATTACTATATGCAGAAGAATGTGTTTGCGGATAAGATAAACCAATCGATTGATCGAGGTTTTGATACCACGACTATTCCAAACTAGTATCTTCATTGAGACAAAGCTTCAAAAGAGTTAGAGAGATGGGGCTGCTCTTAACCTGGTGAGTCGAGGCGAAGTAGGAGCTGGCTGTTGCGAGCGACGTAACAATCGTGGGACTATTTGCTGAGGAATCGCAGAGATTTCAGTGCCAGTCTCTAAGTTATTAACATCCAAATATGTTGACTCCATTAGATGAGTCAGTTGTGTATAAAGATGTCGATCATGTTCATCTAGACAATTAACATCCAGTGGTATCGCTTGTTCAATATCCGAGTGAGATGCATCTGTAACATGCGCATTTAGATCTCCTATCATACAATCATCAACACCACGTAAGCAAGAAACCTCATGTGCGTCGGATATGGCTTTAGTTGGCCCTAAATCAGGAGAGGACGTCAGACCCCGATACAGAGAGGGCTGATCAGTTGGTGTTGCAATCTGCTGCGTTTGTTGGATACGTTGAGGTGCATACAGCATAGCGTCCAGAGGTTTTTTTGGAGTCCATCATTGGCTTTTCTCCTTGGCTACATTCTTCTTCTCTTTATTATCCTTGTTATCACGGGCAGATGCGGGTTCCTGCTCAGCCATCGTGGAATCTGATTTGCCACAGTTGGTTGAAATATGCCTCAATCTGAAGCAGGTGGTACAATAGGATGGCAGGTCTTCATATATCAAATTTTGCATGATAATCCGTGTTGGCGCTTAAATATGAACCCACTGAGGAAGATCTTTTGATACATCCAATTCAATACAGATGCGCGCAACAGATGGTCGATTTGTTGTTGTTGTTGCAGCGTCAAGTTTCAGTGGCGTCCCCAGCATTTGTGCAATCTGAAAAGGGCACTTTACGATGAAAGTGAATCAGGAGTCCCGGAAAAGATACCCAAATCGGAACAATTGGAACTTCTACATCCGGATCATAATCTGGCGTCCACTTGGTAATACACATATTTCTCCCCGATATCATCGAACTTCGATGCGAAAAGCAGCGTATATAATCCTGTTCTTGATCAAAGTGGAGAAGAACATGGTTTGCGTCCAAAAGGACAACCTTTACAGGGCCCGCAAATCCAATGCAATCTATAGACGATCTGACCGTGGCTAGTGGCGGACGGCCATACCAAAACGTTCCAACCAATGTAAAGCGATAAGGTGCCGCTAATGATTGTATTTCTTCCTCCATGAATGAGATCATTGGACCGTCCTGATATTTTTTGATTGGTTTGGGTGCCATGCTTGTCGAAGGATACGTAAACAACGACACAAAGGATCGTGGAGGCACCGACGTAGTAGATGGCGGCTGAGTAAGGTTAAGCGTTAATTCCTGAACCATGATTGTAATAATGAAATTTTTGCAAAAAGATGCAGCGAAAGATCAAGATCAAGAAGAGAGAGGAAGATGTAAGAAGAGATGGGTTGCAGTGGTTTGGCCGCGGCGGCGGCCACGCCGCCATACGGCGTAGAGCGCAGGATGTTAGCCTACTTCGTTTATGCTCTATTTTCTCATTGTGTTATTCAGTTCTCCAA
>AP025069.1:4546377-4583694 GCA_036186865.1 Eustoma russellianum | reverse complement strand
TCATTAACCCCCCCTTTTGGGACCAAGCCATTTCTATACCTAAAAAATATTTCAAATAACCAAGATCATTGATCTTAAAGGCATCATGGAGAGCTTGCTTTAAGGATGTAATCTGAGATAAAGAATTGTTGGCAACTATAATGTCATCAACATAAACAAGTAAGACTGGAAAAGAACCAGGAAAAGCTTTAGTAAACATAGTGTAATCAGTTTTAGATTGAATATAGCCTTTAGAGACCAAGAAGGATGTAAGTTTGGTGTTCCATTCTCTGCTAGCCTGCTTAAGTCCGTAAATAGACTTATGTAATTTGCAAATAGCATGAGTTTATTAGATGAGAGTCCCTCAGGTAACTGCATATAGATATCTTGGCTAAGCTCAACATGAAGAAAGGCATTATTTACATCAAAGCTGATGCGCATGCCAACGTTTTATAGAAGATAAAGCTAGTAAAAGTCTAATTGTGGTGAGTTTAGCAATAGGAGAGAAGGTGTCAGTGTAATCCACTCCTATTGCTGAGTATAGCCTTTGGCAACTAGCCTGGCATTATGTCTTTCTATACTTCCATCTGGGTTGTATTTAACCTTATAATCCCACTTACTACTAATGGCTTGTTTACCTGGGGATAAAGAGACCAATGACGATGTATGATTAGCTTCCAAGGCAGCTAACTCCAATTGCATGCCTTCTGCCAGTGAGGAGATCTGCTGCTGCTTCCTGATATGAAGTGGGTTCCTGCTGAAGACTAATACTAAGAACATATGCTCTATACTCAGGAGATAATGCATCAAATGACATGTAATGCTCAAAAGGGTGAGAAGTGGAGCAAGGGGGATGACATGAGGAAGCTCGATGCAGAAGATTACAATAGTAGTACTCTTGGAGATATTTAGTTGGTTGTCTAATTCTAGTAGAGGAACCAGGGTTAACAGAAGTCTTGGGTAGGCAAACCACAATTCTAGTACATGGATGGATTTCTCTTTAATGATTAGAAGAATTAAGTGAAGACTGGTCTGAACATGGGGAAGTGTTGTCTTCAGAGATCAGTCTTGGAATGTCATGTGTGTTCAAATGAGGAGACTGTGAGATTTCTGAGGATATGACATCTTGTTGGCATGGTGGAGGATCTGTGAATGGTGGAAAGATGGGAGATGTATCATTGACAAAGTCTGTGCTAGGAGTTGGTTTAGTAGTGACTGAGGTCTAGAATGGAAAGGTGTATCACAGAATTGGACGTCTCTAGAAATGAAAATGGCTTTGATATTCAAGTTTAACATAAGATATCCATTGACATTGTGGGGCAGACCAGATACGAAGGGATAGACCTTGGTGCAAATTTGAACTTGTGGGTGTAGTGTCTGCAGCAAAGGCAAAGCAACCAAACACCCTTTAATTGCTGATATGATGGAGTGGTTTGAAACAATAACTGATGAGGGTTTTTATGGTTAAGTAATGGAGTAGGAAGAATGTTAATAATTTGGATGGCATACTGAGTACAGAGCCCCAATAACCAATGGGTATATTTGACTGGAATTTCAATGCTCTCGCTGTGTTGAGTATGTGTTGGTGTTTTCTCTCAACTATCCCATTTTGTTGAGGGGTGTTGACACATGTAGTCTGATGAATTATGCCTTTGTTCATGTAAAATTTAGCATGTTGAATTCCTGGCCATTATCTGACCTTAACACTTTAATGTGTTTACTGAACTGGTTTTGTACAAACTGATAGAAACTTTCAATAACATCCCTGGTTTCTGATTTTTATTTGAGGAGATATAACCAGGTATATGTTGTAAAATCACCTACTATGGTGAGAAATTACTTTTGACCATAGACAGTAGGATATTTATGAGGCCCCCATATATCAACATGTATGAGATCAAAAGGTAATTTTGCAATAGAATCAGACAATGGGAATGGACTTCTTTTCATTTTTGCCAATGGACATACAACACATGAATACAATTATTCAGTTAGGGTAATAGAAGAATCAACTTTCTGTACATCTTTTGTTCTATGCATAGAAGCATGACCTAGTCTATAATGCCATAATAAGGCAGGTGAATCTGAAAGTTTAACAGCAGTCGACAAACATTTTGAGTAGGATGAAGAATGAACTTGCTTGCCAGGGCCAGAACCTTGCAAGTAATATAAGTCTTTACTCAATTCAGCTGAACCAATAATCTTCAATTAGACTTGGTCCTGAATGACATAAGAAGAGCCCAAGAATTGAATCAATACAGATGATGCAGAAAGTAATTTACTGAGATAAAGAAGGTTATAGGCAAAGCTAGGTACAAACAATACATTGTGTATGATCAGCAAAGAATTAATAACATTTGAACCAATGTGAGTGGCTGACACTGAAGTTTTATTGGGAAGCTTAATTGATATGCCATGACTGGGTTGATAAGAATGAAACATACTGAGACTACATGTAATATGATCAGTAGCTCCTGAGTCTAGGATCCATATGTTCAAATTATTAGTGCAGCTGTTACTTATTTCATTTCGAGACAAAGCAGACATCACTGCTCCTTGGTTTCCAGCAAATTGCACTGGAGTCGCAGCAGATTGACTAGGATCCTTGAAGTTCAACAATGACATCGGCCTCTGAGTTTCTTCATGAGTCAGAAGGGGTGTTTGGCATGATTCTCCATTCTGGTCATGCTGCTGTGAATCATACTCCACATCTTGACCTTCAGATAGATTAGCCTCTGGTTTGTATCCCGGAGGAAATGCATGCTTCTTATAACATCTTTGTTCAACACGTCCAACCATGCTACAGTGAGTGCACTGTGGTCTTCTTGATCCTTCAGAGAAGAACCTACCACTTCTCCTTCTATATCCAGTTCCTCCTCATCTACCACTTAAGGCATTTACACTAACATTCACACCTTCATTGTTATCAGACATCATAGCAGTAGGATTATTGATAAATTGTCCAGATAAACATTACCATTCAACTTCCTCTTGTATTTTCAATGCCATTGAGAATATAGTATCTAGATTAGGCATAGGTGTTATAACAAACACTTGAGATTTCACTGCATCATAATCATCATTCATATCTTACAAATTTGATCACACATTCACTTTCTACATATGCTCTCATGTTAGTTGTGACTTCACAGTTACAACCATGACATGTACATATGGGGGATAGGCCTTATGGCCATCATCTCTTTCCATACCACTTTGAGTTTAGTGAAATAGTCACTAACAAAGTCCGTTTCTTGCCTTATATTGTAAAAATTTCCAAGTAAATCAGAAAGCCTAAAAGAATCACAACTTCCATACCTTTGCTTTAGATCACTTCACACCTCTGCAGTGTTGTCATACCACATCACGCTCTGAGCTATTGAGGGAGATACACTGCTCATGATCCATGAGTGAATCATTGAATTAACTTGCCTCCAGGAACTGTATTGAAGATCATTAGGATTGGGAGGTACAATGGTACCATCAAAAAAACCAATTTTATTCTTTACAATCAAGGCCATAGAGAACATTCTAGTCCACGTGTGATAATTGTGAGAATTTAGAGGAGGCTGAGCAAGAATTATTGCTGGACTATCATTTGGATGAAGATAGTAAGGATTAGTAATCGGATTATCTGGTGGTTGAGCACCATTTTGCACATTATTCGCGATTGCATATGAGTAAAAGAAACAACAAGAAGGAAAACAACGTCTATTGAAAATCAGAATAACAATTACATAGCCTCTGATACCATGTCAAAATTGCTTGGATCGATCAAGAACGCATTATACAAGAATTTAGTTATTGGAAATGAGAGAGAATGGAACATCAATTGAGAAGAAATCTCCTTCATCGAATGAATGAAAAAATCTGCAGTCCTCCTACAGTATATACAAGCGGTTACAGGGAAGAGATGAAAAATCGTCTAAAAGTACAAAACTGCCCTTCTATTTACAACAAGATCTATTATATCATGAAGGGCGTATATGTAATTTCGCATGATTTCAAACTTCGCCGCCTTCTTTCTTCTTCTCCAAACAGCATCTGGTCCGCTGATTGCACCAGGACACTACGTACTCCTCCAGCCACTTGTGTGCATATTGATAACTGCTCCCAACTGCTTTGCCAGCTCATCAACTGATCATCTTGACCTTTGATTCTAACTCTGATCCGACGAATTGAGTTTGTCCTACATTTTTCGGCTTGATTTCACTTCTAGCTCATGCCGCACTTCATCACCATCTTCAACACTAAAGGGTCTCTTTTATGCGTAAGAACTATCCTGGTACACGTTTGTTAAATGATAGCAATTGTAATTTTTATACAATAATCTATCTGGATAATAAGAGCACACCAGTTTTTTTCTCCTAATCATACGATAGTGCTAAACCAATAAATCATTATCTTTAAAATGGATCCTTGTCAACTTCATTGGACACAACTAAAGGAAGAATACTAACTTGGCGATTAATCAATCGAAGTTTTTTTATTCATTTTAATTGTCATTACTTCATTAAGGACATTTACTTAAATTATTTAAGCATGTTCAGGATTAAAGGATGAAAATTGACTTGGTGAGGTCCACATGAGTAATCCCACGACTGCCACATAGTATTTGTTATTTTACAGTAATTAAATCAATTCAGATTATCTCATCTTTTGATGTAGGGTTGAACTTGGTATCTGAGCAGCTATTCTCCAAATAGCTTCAAACAAGTCCAGTTGTCTGAGGATCAAATCAGTCAAATTTGGACGCTTGTTTCAATAGGATATATTCAAATACGTTACAGAATGAACATGAAAATGTATAATGTGTTAGGTCCGTAACAAACATTCTAGTGGGGAAGGGGATGAATAGAGTGTTGGGTAATTTTGCATAATTTCTTTTTTTTTGTCTATCTCCAACTCAAAATGAAATTCGAAATCAAAGTAACGAATAGGAGATGAGAGACAATGAATGAATACACCGGATATAGAGTGGTTCGAATCGTAAATGGTTCTTCTCCACTACTACTTTGTCTCCAAAGTGGATTTTCAACGACTACTCTTCTTATTATTCTTAATAAGAACAACCACAACAATACTTACACAAACAACGACTTCTTGCACAAAACAACTTTGTGCAACTATAACAACTTCAGCTCTAAGCAAGAACAAATTCTTGCTACTTCACAACTTCAACAAAGTTCTCTCAAAGAACTTTCTCACAATGGGTTTAAGGAAGTAATAGGTTTTACACTATCTAATTAGAGTAAACACAAGCAAGAGATCAAATATTTATGGTTTCTCTTATGTTAGACTTACAGTCTCACAATTTACAACAATAAAGAACAAATAAGAGCTTAACAAGCTTTAAGCACTTTTATACAGATGAGAGAAATTTACAACAATGAAGAATGAAGCTTGAAGATTGTGAAAGTGTATATGTGCCTCATCAGAGCTTCTTTTATTTATAGGAGGTGTAATCCACGTTTTTAGAGCCTCCTCCCTTTCTTCAAGTCAGTCTCAATTCTTAACAATTTGAAAATAACCTTTAGCCACTCTATGGATTGATTTGATCCTCTAAATCCACCCTAGAGAATCTGAGATATGGATACAATAGTCAAGGAAGCATGTTTAATGTTAGAGAAAAGTCCACAAGAAATTTGAGCAAGATTAGAAAGAGAAAACACCATGAATCTCCCTTCGATTTTGTTCCAACGGTCATAAAAATTTGAATTCTGGATGACATCGATCGATCGATCGATGTGTCTTACTTGAGAGATTGATGTCCTCCAGAGAGGTTCCAGTTTTGAACCTACCATACAACATTCGATCAATGTCTCTCCTTTGAGAGACTGATGTGTCATCGATTGATCTTGTCCGAAAATTAAGAGATCGATATCCTCCAGAGAGGTTCCAACTTTGAACCTTCCATACATCGATCGATGTCTCTTCTTGAGAGACTGATGTGACATCGATCGATCGATGTCCCAAAGCTAAGAGATCGGTGCCCTCTAGAGAGGTTCCAACTTTGAACCTTCACTACATTGATGGATCGATGTCTTCCGGTTTGAGAGATTTATGTGAGAGATTGATGCCTCGCAGTATGTTTTTGTCATTTTGCTTCAAATTCCAAGTGTGAATTTCCTTTTTAACTCATTCAAAAACATATTTTCACATCATCAAAACATTTTATATCCCAATAATCTCTACCTTTTTTATGATTTCATAACAAAAACTTTTAAAAAATGTTTTTGCTTGAACATCTATATTTGAAAAACTTGAAATTTTCCATCTCTCCCTTAGTCCATGCATTCTATGCTCCCCCTAAGGACGTGAATTATGTTAACATATCCAAAACTCCCACTGAATAACTAATCTTTCCAAAACCAATGGATATGATAAAAATTTTCAAAAACTCTCCCTCAACCAAAACATGTATCAATTGCAAGAACAACGCATGCATCATGGCATATTTTTCCATTTACATTAATCCATCAGCATATGTGCCAAATATGCCAAAATTTGTCATTTTTACCTCAAGTAAGCAAGTATATCCGCCAAGAAATCAAGCAACTCAAACACTAATGTAAACAAGTTCGAATAGCAAACAATCTAAATGCCAATATAAACAAACAATATAAACAACTTCTTCCCCTTTTTGAAAACATCAAATTTGCATTGAATATAAATAAATGAGTTTAAATACAAAATAACCACCTCACTAGCCTAAGAGGGATAATATTGAAGGGGACTTGAGCTATTCCGCATCAGATGAAAAACACAATCTGGAGATGGCTGCCTTGAGTTTTGCCTTGAGCTTCTGGTAATTGGTCTTGTAAGCGTTGAGTTCTATCTCAAGTGCTGTGACCCTCTTTTGGAGATTTGTATTTTTCTTCTCAAGATCATCCGTTCAAATTTGTTTTTTGGTCATGTCTTCTCCAAATTGATTTAAGTACTTGTGGAGATCTTCAATCTCAACCTCAGCGTCGAATTTATAATCCAAGCTACTATCCTCCTTTTTTTGACTCTTTCCTTTATCTACATGAGAGGTAGGGCTGGGTTGAGGTTGGGGTTTGATGGGATGTGTTGGGGGGCTGGTTCTGGAGGAGGGATGTTTGTGACTTGTTACCCTTTTTTAGCACTTCCTTCCGTTATTTATGAATTTGTTGGACGTTAGCTTTGGTGCAATAATCCTTAGTAGATATTTTCTCTTCATTGGCCTCATCCAAAACCAAATTCGCCCTTTTTGTGCAATCGATAAATCATATTGATATATGGAAGTGCCTTCCTCTTTTTTGGTGACAGATTCCAACACATTCACAAAAAATATTTCTCCAAAATTCAATTTTTCCCTCATGGCTATACGGTAGGCTATATAAAAATCTAAATTACTTGGTAGTTTGGCCGACTTGCCATTAACACAAAAAGTGACAATGTGAGTAATTCACAATAAACCAAAGGCATATCGTTGGTGTTTCTCGTGGGGTGAAAACCAAGAAATGTTTTGACCTCATCCTCGGTCACTTTGTGCTTGTAATTGTTCCATTTCTAAGCAACAAAATAATCTAAACCGTCATTAGGGACACCAATAATCTCATTTATTATTTTCACATCGAACTCAACCAGTTGACCATTTATAACCGAATTTAGGGAGAGTGGGAGTCCATTTAAATATCTACACAAAGATATGCATAACACATGTGGGTGTAATGGGTAGATAGTTCATTTCCAAAATATTACAAATCGGTCTACTTTTGTGACCATCCAACCAATTGATGATCGGACTAAATTCATTATTGCTCAAAATATCTTGAATTTTGAGCAATTTCAAAGGAATGGTAGACCTTTTCTTAGTGCTCTATTCATCAAATAGCTCTTGTTCCCAAAATGAAATATGGACAAATTTACCTGGACCAATAGACTCTTCTATAGCTTTGTCGTATTCACCGGACTTGAGTCATGAGAAAATGTTGATTTGTAGCTTCCCCTAACCTCGGCAAACTTGTTTGCTTGGGACAAATATGTCTTTTTTGTCCCTTTGTTCTAGGACCAATTGGGACTTTTTGGTGGGATTGCTGTGGCGCTCCTTCATCTTCATGAGAGGTTCTTGGCCTTTTGGAGGTGTTTTTTATTCTTGAAGTTATTTTGAAAACATATAGATCTTTAGGGCAGAAATTTGCAAGAAGCTTGATGAAGATGAAGAAATTGACGTAGAAATCAAGTGGTTTGGAGAGAAATTGATGTTTGTTGCGAGAATTTTGGGGTAGAAGGGTCGATTTTTGGGAGAGGGATCATTTAGGGTTGATGTATCGTGATTTTAAAAGAGTTGGAATGGAGAATTTTAGGTTTTGCAGCTTTTATAGTCCCAGCGCCCGACGACGTCGATTGATCGATTATTGATGGCACTTCAGTCTCTCAGCATCCACATTGATCGATCGATGTGAGAGAATGATGTACTTCAGTCTCTCAACAGCTACATAGATCGATCGAAGTATGCTAATTTCTGACTGTTTGGCAATTTTGACCTTTTAAACATTGTTTATCATTTCTAATCTTGTTCTAATGGATTTGAATGTCTCGGTAGGAAGGGATTTGATGAAAATATCAGCTACTTGGTCACTTTTTGGAGCAAAATTCAACACATACCAACCCTATTTGAATACAATCCATTATAAAGTGATGTCTCACATCAATATGCTTGGTTCTGCTATGGTGTACCGGGTTTTATGCTATAATTATGGCCGAAGTGTTGTCACATGAGATGGGTACTTTGTCAAACTTGACATTCTAATTATTCAAATGTTTATCATCGAAAGTAGTTGGACACAATATGAAGTGGCTGATACGTATTCGGATTCTGCAAGTTCAGTGTGACACTATTTTGTTTCTTGGAAAACCAAGAAACTAAGCAATCTCTAAGGAATTGGCATGTCCTGGAGGTGCTTTTTCTATCGACTAGGTTTCCAGCATAGTCGGAGTCACTATACCATTTTAAGTAAAAAACACCCTTTTCTGGGACAAAATAACCCAAAATTTAAAGTACCTTTCAAATACCTTAAAATACGTTTAATGGCAACTAGATGGGATTCCTTAGACATACTTTGAAATCTACCATATTAACACACAACATGTAAAATATCTAGTCTACTAGCAGTTAAATAAAGTAGATTGCCAACATACCCCTATATTAGGCTACCTCAACTGGAATTCCCTTTTCATCTATGTCGATCTTTGTACTTGTGCTCATTGGTGTGCTCACACTCCTTTCATCCTCAAACTTTTGCGTGATTTGGAGTCCAAGGAAGTAATTGAGTTCACACATCATACTCATCTCAAATTCTCCTTCCATCAACTTAGCAAAATGCTCACAAAGAGAATCATTGGTGGCACCAAATATAATGCCATCAACATAAATTTGAACAAGTAATTGATTATTTCCTTGTTCTTTATTAAAACATATAGTGTGGAATTTTCCTCTTCAAAAACCATTTTGAAGGAGGAAGTTATTTAATCTCTCATACCATACACTAAGATCTTGTTTAAGTCCATAAAGGACATTTTTGAGTTTAAATACATAATTTAGATAATCATGATTTTTATACCCCGGTGGTTGAGCTGCATACACTTCTTCTTCAATGGTTCCATTCAAGAAAGCAGATTTTACATCCATTTGATATAGTTTAAAATCCTTATAGCATGCATATGCTAGTAGCATTCTAATAGCTTTTAATCTAACTACGGGGCAAAAGTCTCATTATAGTATATACATTCTTCTTATCTATATCCTTGAGCTACTAACCTAGCTTTGTTTCTAGTTATGTTTCCTTTATCGTCCATTTTATTTTTAAATACCCATTTAGTGCCAATTATAGGATGACCACTAGGTGTAGCCACTAAATCCCAAACATCACTTCTTTCAAATTGATTTAGTTCTTCTTGCATGGCTAGTACCCAATCTTTATTATTTATAGCTTCTTTTATATTATTAGGCTCAACTTGTGAAATAAAAACATTTTCATTAAATTTTCTCCTAGTCAATATGCCTTGACTTATTTCTCCTAATATTAACTCTTTTGGGTGATCTTTCTTATATTTATATGAATCCGGTAAATTTGAAGTGTCTCCTCTCACTTCTTCTTCTTCTTCTACCTTAGTTCTATTTTCAATTCGATCAATCCTAAGGTCAATAACAATATTTCCTTTTGGATTCTCAAATTTTTCTATATGACTTACTTGGATCCTTTCCTCATCATCATCATTTTGCATGGTTCATTATCAAGGAGTTCACTAAACTTAACATAAATTGATTCTTCAACTTTCATACTCCTTTTATTATATACTCTAAATGCCTTGCTATATACTCATCCAAACTTAACATAAAGATTCCTTCATCCGTATTGAAATCGAGTTTATACAAGTTATCTTTGGTGTTAAATATAAAAGAATTACAACCAAATACCTTGAAATAACCTATGTTAGGAACTCTTCTTGTAGCGTCCCGCTCCCGAGCCTTAACATCGGGAATAGTACACCCGCCGTATCTCACTAAGGAGAATACAAAGCGTTGAATCAATCTCTTACTTGTCAAAAATGACGTAGAAATTTTTTTCGTGGAAATGTAAATCACAACATAAATTTAAACTCCAATAGTCGTCATTACATTGCTAAATTAAAATTTCTGATAATAAAGGTAGTAAAGAAGTCTGTGACAAATCCTCAAAGTATAAATAAGAGCAAAACGGCTGCAGAGTTCCCTCCCATCCTAGCTGCAGCTCTCAGCCGGCCCATTCTGCTATGTCCGACCCGTCCTCAACAAAAATGTGCTTGTAGTCCCCATCCGGCTCACCTGGGAAGTAGGGGTGAGTGACAGAAATCACCCAGTAGATGCCTGCCTCAAAAAAAATACTAAACGTACATACCAAAATGATATAATCACATAACACGTAAACATGCTATAACATGCATAAGATAAAATAAATGCGGTAAGTAAAACACTCCACATAAAATGCGCAAGTACATGATGCATACTCAATCAACGTGTCACACGCAACAAGAATTATTTGGTTTTGTAAATTTTACGAATATTTGGTTTTGTAAATTTTACGAATATTGGAAAGTTGTTATTTATCATTACCTTTATTATTATTTTTTAGCTTGTATTAATTTTCTAGAATTTTCTACTATTTTTCTCTTATTTAATTTATTTATTACAAATTAATTTTAATTACTTATATTCACCAAAATTTATAAATTAGGTGGAAATAATTTAATTTTAACCTTTTATATTTTCTGGAATTTATTTAGAATTTTTTGGTATTAAATTTTATTTTTATACCATTTAAATTCATTTATTTACTATTTCTAATTTTCAAAATTATTAATATAATTATTTAATATCTATTTCTTTTTTTTTCTAAACCGGGCCGGCCCTAACAATTAAACCTGTTTGGCCCGAACTCCAGCTCCAGCCCAGCCCGCGAATCAAGCCCCCTTTTGTATTATTATTATTATTTTTTTTCAGATAATTGGGCCGGTCCGCTGGCCATCTGGCCCAGTCCAGCAACCGGCCAGCCCCCCCTTTTTTTTTGGATTGCTATTGGGCCTGGTCCTGCAGCCCGCCGCCTGCTGGTCCGTTAAGGCTCGGCCCAGACGCGCGCGGCTGGCAGGCCAGCCTGGAAATTTTTTGTAGTAATTGTCGAATTTACCAGCAGCAGCGCTTGGGAGCCCACGCGCGCGCGTGAGGGCCACGCGCAGCCACCTCAAGCGGCGCGTGAGGCACACACCCTATCGCTGCAACCAACTTTTTAATTCCAACTTCCATTTTTCTCATATTTCCCGTCTATAGGGACCTATTCTAAGGCCAAAACACAAATTTCAAGGGGCTCCTAATATGAAAATTCCCACTTTTCAATTTCCTTTAGAGTTATTTTGGATTTAATCCACTCCTACAACCAAGTTTAAACACATACAAGCACAAAGTAGCAAGAAAACAATCACCTCATGCTTTTTCAAATATAAACAAGTACAAATCTACACCTAATACAAATAAGAGCAATGAATCACATAAAATATACCATCTAAGCATGCATGGATCATACCCATTTGAGGGGGAAGAGGCACCTACCTTAAACTCGTGGATTAGAGATGAAAATCAGGAACACTTGGGTGATTCTTGGCAAGCCCTTTTTCCTCCTTCTCCCTCTACACGTTTCTTCCTTCCATTTTTCTATTGCCTCTGCCGTTTTCTTTTACTTGGGAAGGGAGATTGTGATATTTATTTAAGTGGAGACGATTTTAGGGTTTATTTAAGATTAGGTTTAGGAATTATAATTTAAATTTTAAAGCTTAACTAAAATAATCCCCTCCCTTATCTCTTTCCATATGCACACCCGCACGTTTCCTTCTTTATTTATTTATTTATTTATTTATTTGTTATCCCCCTTTTTTTAACTATTTCCTTATATGTATATATTATTCTATATTTCCTATTTTCTTTTTCTTTTTTTTTTTGAATTTCAGGATGTAACACTTCCTTTCCAAATGTCATAAGGAGTATCTTTGAGAGATGGTCTCAAATAAACAAGATTTATTACATGACAAGCGGTATTTATCGCTTCAGCCCAAAAATACATAGGTAGCTCATATTCATTTAGCATGGCTTTACTCATTTCTACATGTGGTATCAGTGCATGGCTCTAGATCCATGGCAGAAACGTAGATTTAGGCCATGATTTTAGAAGTTAAGTTACGATTTTGCCCTGTTGTTAAAAAAATTTTGACTTAAGTATTTTCAGACTAAGTATTCACTTAGAATTAAGTTTTGAATATTAGATTTAAGTGATGATCGGGTGAGGCACGTAACCCTAGCTTGTAGGCATTTCTGTACTTACTCTTTTAAGTTTTGAATTTTGCATGTTGTTTACCGTTACCCGACCATTTCATCTTTGTTTATTTATTTAAGAATATAAATTTTGGTAAATTGCGTAAAATTGCATTGTTACAACATCATGCCGTCGAGAAGAGATCACAACGGCAATGGTGGCTGAAGCAATCAGGGCGCAGTGCCTCAGGCTTTGACTGATGCACTGAATGCGATAGTGCAGCTGCTGGCCCATCAGCAGCAGCACCAAAATCAGCCATTGCCACCTCCTCCTCCACCACAGACAGGCCTCCGATTCTTCTACCAGGAGATGAAGAGGGTTCACGTCCCTGCGTTCAAAAGGCCGCACTGATTCTAATGAGGCTGAAGCTTGGTTAAAGGAGGTTGAGAATAGCCTCCGTCTGTTACAAGTACCCGAAGATATTCGGGTGAAAGTTGTTACACCATTCCTACGGGGAGAGGTAGAGGAATAGTGGAATGGGGTTGTGCTGAACCTCCCTAAGCCAGTCACGTGGGACCAGTTCTAGGAGGAGTTTGGCAAGTACTATATACAAGTGAGGGCAATTTTGGAGAAGATGGCTACTTTTCAGGACCTGACTTAGGGGAGCCTGTTTATATCAGAGTACTTAGACGGGTTCCACTGTTATGCCCCGCACCCTCCGTAGAATAATTAAAATATGAAAAAGAAATTAAATGAGATTAATGATGGTCAACAGAAATGAATTACGAATTAATTAATAGAATTAATTGGAATTAATTGAGAGGATTAAATTTAAGAATTAATTACTATTTAATTAAGAATTTAATAATAGAAATTATCCTTTAAGAAATAAGAAAATAGGATATAATTTAGAAACTCCAAACTTTTCCCTTTCCATATAAAAACTGACAAGCGTCAGTTTCCCTCCTCAGTCACAAAGAGACGTCGCTTCCCAACTTCCCAAACCCTAGCCCTTTTTTTCTTCAAGGAGTAGGAGAGGACGACATCCTCCAGGAATTGATTCAACCTTCGCTCGTTTTCTAAGCCGACTTCAAGTAATCAAAGGCAAGTAATCATCTTATAAGTTCTTGCGTTTTTGCGAAAGTTAATGGCCTATTTTGATATTAAAAAGGATCACCATGCAGTAGTTTCGTTTTGTGATTACTTGTATATGATTTATGTGGTTGGTGCCGATGGTTTGGCTGTTATATGGTGAAAATCGTTTTGTTGTTGTGGATTTCGTGAGATCCTGCAAATCCCTACCCCGTAAACCCTTCTTGATGTACTGACATTGTTGGATAGGGTATGGGGGAAGGAAAGGTGAGATCTTGTGGGGTTCATCGTGATGAGCGATGTGCGTTTTAGGCTTGAACGCGTGATGGGTTTTGTGGAGGTTTTGCGTTGATGAATTAAGCATGGATTGCTAGTGTAGTTAGGCTTGGAAAGATGGGAAGGAAATTGGGGGAAAACGTGATTGAAGGTCTGCAGAAATTCGCAGAAGAAATTCTAAAGAAACGCTGACATCGATCGATCCATGTCAGAGATCGATGTCCTCTGATGGACATCGATCGATCGATGTATGAGAGGCTGAGAGATCGATGTCCTCTGACGGACATTGATCGATCGATGTAGATGGAGTTGAGAGATCGATGTCCTCTGATGGACATCGATCAATCGATGTGGAAGAGGGTTGAGAGATCAATGTCCTCTGATGGACATCGATCGATCGATGTGAGGGTATGAAGTCACATCGATCGATCGATGTGAGGGTATGATGTCCATCAGTTTTGGGGAAAATTAAGGGAAGAAAGAGGGAAGCTAAGGGACCCTTTGGGGGACCTTAAAGGCTTCTTAGGACCTGATTGAAGTTAGTCTAAGTCTTGGGAACATGACTTAAGAAGGTGAATCAAGTTTGGAGAAATTGAAGGGTATTCGAATCGGATTTCAACGTGGATGACTTAGGAGGGTTAGGAAATGAACGTACGAGTTTTATAGAGTCCAATGAAGGATGGTAGGTGTTCTCACATTGGTTTGTGAATTTTAGAATCAAGGTTAAGTGTTGACGACCTAGCTGGAAGCATAAGCATTGATGTGTAAGTGAGGGGAATCTTGTGTGGTTGAGTGATATTGAATGCGAATTGAATATATGAACATGAATTGATTATGTGAACGAAGAATGTGTTTGATATGAGGAGTCTTGCATCATGGCACTTGCATTTGCACATTGTTTTGAAAGAGCTATGTTTCACCGCAGATTTGCGAAGGTGACCTGTAATGTTAATCGGGATGGAAATATAAGCCGAGGTGCATTACAGGGCACAAAGTGTCTGTAACGTTAACCGGGATGGAAATATAACTCGGGGTGCGTTACAGGGTATAAAGTTGTCTGTAATGTTACTCGGGATGGAAATATAAGCCGAGGTGCATTACAGGGTATAAAGTTGTCTGTAACGTTAACCGGTATGGAAATATAAGTCGGGGTGCGTTACAGGGTATAAATTTACGAGACCGGACATTGTGACATGCATTGCACTGTTTTGAAAAGAAATTGCCCATGCATTTATGACTGTGTAGTGTAGTGCATATTTTGTCATACATCATGTGAGTCAGTTGGGTTAATGGATATGTGAATTGAATGATTGTTAACTGTTAGTGTTTAGGAATTACTGTTTTATGTTCTTGTACTGTTAAATCTATGCTTTTGAAAGTATACAAGACATGTGCCCCCATTTCCCTTGAATTACATATTACTCATGTCTTGCCATGTGTTGATCCCGTATGTCTTATAAGTGGGTTACCTGCTAGCATTTTTCGCTAAGGGTACTACCTTTTGCCCTTGCAGATGAGCCTAGCTACGATATGATATTCATAGAAGACGATGGCGAGTGGGTTGAATTGGATACATAGAGACATTTTGGGAGATAGTTGAGACAGTTGTTAATCGTTCCAGTTTCTTGCAGTTACTTGAGGATTTAGTATGTTGTTACCGTGACTACCCTTTTGGAGATTTTGCTATCCTGCGATGTACGAATTTGATGGTTGAGATTCATTAAATACATGTTTCTGCACTTATTTCTCTGACGTCATTACTGATGTGTAATCGAGAGACGAGACGTCTTGTAGTCTTCTCAGTAAGCTACGACGGGTGCACCAGTTCGGATTCCGCTGTCCGGGTCGGGGCACTACAGGTGGTATCAGAGCCTAGGCTTCAGATCTACCTCGGAGACCTAGGTTATGACATGTAGAGTCTTAAGTTATGATTTTCATCCTAAGTTGATCTTTAGGTCTAAGTATGTGATCCTACATGTAGGTTTGATTGGGATGGGTGAGTGCGAGCGCGATAAAAGTTAATCAATAAATGTTACTTTATTTAGCGTACGAATTCCACCTTGTACAACGCATATGGGCCTTCAGTAATTACTTTTTGGAATTGCTGAATGCTAATAAGCATTGAATTTGCAGAAATGCCTCCCAGAAGAGATACTCAAGGAAACGGTGGCAATGGGAATGAGAACCCTCCACCACCACCAGCAGTCCTAGTCCCACAAGCGCTGATAGATGCTATCACAGTGATAGCTCAAGGGGTTGCTCAGCAGCAGCAACAACCACAGCAACCTCCTCCACCACCTCCCCAACAAGGCATCAGGTACTATATTGGGGAGATGCGCAAGATGCATGCCCCAACTTTTGAAGGGACCACTAACCTAGAGGTGGCTGGGTTTTGGCTAGATGAAGTAGAGAAATGCTTCAGGCTTGTGCAAGTGCCTGAAGAACTGAAGGTGGATGTGGCCACACCATTGCTGATCGGCAGAGCTAATGCCTGGTGGAATGGCATTCTGCCAAAGATGACCCTTCCTATTCACTGGAGACAATTCGTACAGGCTTACAAAGACTACTATGTGCCTGAGACTACCATCTTGGAGAAGATGAGGCAGTTCGACAAATTTAAACAAGGGAGGATGACTGTTTCTGACTATGCGGATAGGTTCCATGCCTTGGGCAAATTCACGCCCATGGTATTGGAAAACAATAGAATGAAAATGCTAAAATTCGAAGAAGGTTTGAACCCCCGCATACGGACGGCAATATCGGGGTCCAGTTTAAAGACTTTTGAGGAGATGTTGGATGCATGTTATCGCGTGGAGAGTGACATGCGCAGGTCATAGCCTAAGGAGGCTCGTGACGAGTCGAGCAAGAGGCCAAGGGAAGAGCCAAGCGGTGGTAGACTCGGACGTTGGGTCAAGATCCCTAGAAAAGGGCAGGCAGGGCCAGTTCAGAGGGCACCGCAACAGAACCGGCCTGATCGTCAAGCACCTGCAGTATGCCCACACTGTCAGAAGAGACACGTGGGTGAATGCTAGAAAATAACCAGAGCGTATTTCAAGTGTGGAAAGGCGGGCCACAGGATCAAAGATTGTCCCGGATGGAACCCTAAGCCTCAAGCAGAAGCAGGGCTGGGTCAGTAGCAGAGAGGCAGGCCCAATGCGAGAGTCCACGCGATGACGGACGCCAAAGTCCAGGAGGACGCCAACGTTGTGACAGGTACGACTTAAGTTCAATAATAGTAGCTTAAGCTGAATTTTAGTCTTTTAAGTTGATGATTAAATGTGTTTTATGTGAAAACCTTTATGTGCTATATTTTGTGGTTAGGTGTGATTCTATTTAACAATGTACCTGCGAACGTATTGTTTGATAGCGGAGCTAGTCACTCCTTCATCTCTAAGCAATTCGCCAAAGGACTCGACTGCTTACCCGAATGGCTTGAGAACCCCTTTAGAGTGCAAGCAGCCGGCGAACAAGTGCTGGTATCCCACCACCAGTACAAAGAGTGTGAGTTGGAGTTGGATGGAAAATTGTTTTCAGTGACACTAGTCCCAATTCCGATGAAGGATTTTGATGTAATTTTGGGCATGGATTGGCTGACTAAGAATCACGCCAATATTGACTGCAAACTTAAGCGAGTAACCGTTAAGGACCCTGAGATGAATGAAATAACAGTAAAAGGAAACGTCAAGTTAACAAAAACCCCAAAGAAGATATACTTGACAACGATTAAGGCCTTTAAGGCTTTGCAAAAAGGAGCAGAGGGATATATGGTGTATGCTGTAGATGCTAAGCAAGAAATTCCCTACATAGATCAGATTCCGGTAATCAATGAATTCAAGGACGTATTTCCGGACGATTTATCGGGAGTTCCGCCATCGAGAGAAGTGAAATTTGAGATTAATTTGATACCCGGAGCCGAGCCTATATCTAAGGCACCCTATAGAATGGCTCCAGCCGAACTTAAGGAGCTTAAAGGACAACTTCAAGAGTTGTTAGACAAGAAATTGATTCGCCCCAGTGTATCACCTTGGGGAGCTCCAGTTCTATTTGTAAAGAAGAAGGATGTCAGCATGAGGTTGTGTATTGAGTACCGAGAGCTGAATAAAATATCCATCAAGAACAAATATCCTCTGCCAAGAATAGAGGATTTATTTGATCAGCTTAAGGGAGCTCGCTGGTTTTCAAAGATTGACCTCCGTCAGGGGTATCATCAGCTGCTTGTGAAAGCCGAAGAGAAAATGGCTTTTCAGACTCGATACGGGCATTACGAGTTCTTGGTGATGCCTTTTGGACTAACTAATGCCCCAGCAGCCTTTATAGACTTGATGAATACCGTGTTCCGAGAACAGTTGGATCGATTTGTGGTGGTGTTCATTGATGACATCTTGGTCTATTCTCCCGACGAACAAGCTCATGCTGAACACTTAAGAGTGGTGTTGCAAATTTTGAGGCAACAAAAGCTTTATGCCAAATTCAGCAAGTGTGAGTTTTGGCTAAGTGTAGCCTTTCTCGGTCACGTGATTTCGGAAGATGGGATTTCAGTAGATCCTAAAAAGATAGAAGCCACCACGGAATGGCCAAGACCTACTAACGTGACTGAAGTGAGAAGCTTTCTAGGCTTGGCAGGCTACTATAGGAAGTTCGTTGAGGGATTCTCAACCGTAGCAGTTCCATTGAGTCGACTTACGCAGAAGAAGACTAAGTTCGAATGGACTGCTGAGTGCGAGCAGAGCTTTGCCGAGCTCAAAAAGAGATTGACCACAGCCCCGGTGTTGGCACAACCCTCCTGCACCGATGGTTTTGTGATCTACAGTGACGCGTCTAAGAAAGGACTAGGTATGTACATCATTACAATTAATGCATTGTATATACTTATGCTAGTCTTGAATTAACTTTCTGTTTATAGGTTGTGTCTTGATGCAAAATGAACGAGTTATTTCGTACGCGTCAAGACAATTGAAACCATACGAGCAGAAATACCCGACACATGACTTGGAACTCGCAGCTGTGGTATTTGATCTTAAGATCTGGAGACACTATTTGTACGGAGAAAAGTGTGCCGTGTTCACGGATCATAAGAGTTTGAAGTACCTATTCTCGCAGAAGGAGTTAAATATGAGACAGAGAAGATGGTTGGAGTTACTCAAGGATTATGACTTGACCATCAACTACCATCCGGGTAAGGCCAACAGAGTCGCGGACGCACTAAGCAGGAAGTCTAGTCATGCTAGACAATCTCCGTTGGAAAGAGAAATCGAGGAGTTTGACCTTGAAGTGGTGGACTCAGTGGCGAATGTCCTTACAGCTTTATCTATTAGCCCAGACTTGGTGGACAGAATCAAAGAAGCGCAGTATGGTGACACAGCGCTAAGAGAAATCCATGACAAACAAGCTGCGGGACCAGTAAAAGATTTCTAATTGCGAGAAGATGGAAGTTTATGGTTTCAGAATAGGTTGTGTGTACCTAACCATGATGAGCTTCGAAAGGAGTTGTTGCACGAAGCTCATAACTCAAGGTTATCCATCAATCCCGGCAGCACAAAGATGTATAAGGACCTCAAACGGAACTATTGGTGGATGGGGATAAAGAAAAGCATAGCAGAGTATGTGGAGAGATGCTTGGTATGCCAACAGGTTAAGGCTAAACATCGACGACCTGGTGGTTTAATGAAGCCACTAGAGATTCCAGAATGGAAGTGGGAGCACGTGACTATGGACTTCGTGATGGGATTACCCAAGACCAGAAATGGAAATGAGATGATTTGGGTGATTGTAGACCGTTTAACGAAGACAGCCCATTTCATAGCCATGCCACATGGTACCTCATATGAGAAACTATCCAACACCTATGTGGACAACATTGTGAGCTTGCACGAAGTCCCTGTCAGTATTGTGTCAGACCGTGATCCCAAGTTTACCTCTAAGTTTTGGAGGGCATTCCAGAAAGCCATGGGTACGGAGCTAAGAATGAGTACTGCATACCACCCTCAAACGGATGGACAATCCGAGAGGACAATCCAAACTTTAGAAGACATGTTGAGAGCATGCGCCTTGGATTTTAAAGGAAACTGGGATAGCATGCTGAAGTTAATGGAGTTCTCATATAATAACAGCTATCACAGTGCAATTGGCATGGCACCATTTGAAGCCTTATATGGACGTAAGTGCAGGTCCCCAGTTTGTTGGGATGAAGTTGGGGAGAGGACAATCACTGCACCCGAGTTGGTTGAACAAACCGTTGAGAAGGTCAAAGTGATAAGAGAGAAACTAAAGGTGGCTCAAGATCGTAATAAGAGTTGGGCCGATACCAAGAGACGACCCTTGGAGTTTGAGGGAGGTGAAAAGGTCTATCTACGGATTTCACCCACCAAGGGAGTGGCAAGGTTTGGAATGAAGGGCAAATTAAGCCCTAGATATATTGGCCCATACGAAGTGCTTGGCAAGGTTGGAGAAAGAGCATACAGATTAGCCTTGCCTCCGAGCTTGTCCCAAGTTCATAATGTGTTTCACGTATCTCAACTAAGGAAATACGTATCGGACCCGAGCCATATCCTTGAAGCACAACCATTGGATGTTAAGGAAGATATCACTTATGAAGAACATCCAATGAAAATTGTGGATAGAAAAGATGAAGTCCTACGTAGACGCGTCATTCCGTATGTCAAAGTTCAGTGGAGTAACCATAGGGAGCGTGAAGCCACGTGGGAGCTTGAGGAGCAAATGAAGGATCTATATCCACACCTCTTCTAATAAGGTACGCCAGTTTCGAGGACGAAACTTTTTGTAAGAGGGGTGGAATGTTATGCCCCGCACCCTCCGTAGAATAATTAAAAGATGAAAAAGAAATTAAATGAGATTAATGATGGTCAACAGAAATGAATTACGAATTAAGTAATAGAATTAATTGGAATTAATTGAGAGGATTAAATTTTAGAATTAATTACTATTTATTTAAGATTTGAATAATAGAAATTATCCTTTAAGAAATAAGAAAATAGGATATAATTTAGAAACTCAAAACTTTTCCCTTTTCATATAAAAACTAACAAGCGTCAGTTTCCCTCCTCAGTCACAAAGAGACGTCGCTTCCCAACTTCCCAAACCCTAGCCGTTTTTTTTTCAAGGAGTAGGAGAGGAAGACATCCTCCAGGAATTGATCCAACCTTCGCTCGTTTTCTAAGCCGACTTCAAGTAATCAAAGGCAAGTAATCATCTTATAAGTTCTTGTGTTTTTGCGAAAGTTAATGGCCTTTTTTGATATTAAAAAGGATCACCATGCACTAGTTTCATTTTGTGATTACTTGTATATGATTTATGTGGTTGGTGTCGATGGTTTGGCCGTTATATGATGAAAATCGTTTTGTTGTTGTGGATTTCGTGAGATCCTGCAAATCCCTACCCTGTAATCCCTTCTTGATGTACTGACATTGTTGGATAGGGTATGGGGGAAGGAAAGGTGAGATCTTGTGGGGTTCGTCGTGATGAGCGATGTGCGTTTTAGGCTTGAACGCGTGATGGGTTTTGTGGAGGTTTTGCGTTGATGAATTAAGCATGGATTGCTAGTGTAGTTAGGGTTGGAAAGATGGGAAGGAAATTGGGGGAAAACGTGGTTGAAGGTCTGCAGAAATTCGCAGAAGAAATTCTAGAGAAACGCTGACATCGATCGATCCATGTCAGAGATCGATGTCCTCTGATGGACATCGATCGATCGATGTATGAGAGGCTGAGAGATCGATGTCCTCTGACGGACATCGATCGATCGATGTAGAGGGAGTTGAGAGATCGATGTCCTCTGATGGACATCGATCGATCGATGTGGAAGAGGGTTGAGAGATCGATATCCTCTGATAGACATCGATCGATCGATGTGAGGGTATGAAGTCACATCGATCGATCGATGTGAGGGTATGATGTCCATCAGTTTTGGGGAAAATTAAGGGAAGAAAGAGGGAAGCTAAGGGACCCTTTGGGGGACCTTAGAGGCTTCTTAGGACCTGATTGAAGTTAGTCTAAGTCTTGGGAACATGACTTAAGAAGGTGAATCAAGTTTGGAGAAATTGAAGGGTATTCGAATCAGATTTCAACGTGGATGACTTAGGAGGGTTAGGAAATGAACGTACGAGTTTTATAGAGTCCAATGAAGGATGGTAGGTGTTCTCACATTGGTTTGTGAATTTTAGAATCAAGATTAAGTATTGACGACCTAGCTGGAAGCATAAGCATTGATGTGTAAGTGAGGGGCATCTTGTGTGGTTGAGTGATATTGAATGCGAATTGAATATGTGAACGTGAATTGATTATGTGAACGAAGAATGTGTTTGATATGAGGAGTCTTGCATCATGACACTTGCATTTGCACATTGGTTTGAAAGAGCTGTGTTTCGGCGCAGATTTGCGAAGGTGACCTGTAATGTTAATCGGGATGGAAATATAAGCCGAGGTGCATTACAGGGCACAAAGTGTCTGTAACGTTAACCGGGATGGAAATGTAAGCCGGGGTGCGTTATAGGGTATAAAGTTGTCTGTAATGTTAATCGGGATGGAAATATAAGCCGAGGTGCATTACAGGGTATAAAGTTGTCTGTAACGTTAACCGAGATGGAAATATAGGCCGGGGTGCGTTACAGGGTATAAAGTTACAAGATCGGACATTGTGACATGCATTGCACTGTTTTGAAAAGAAATTGCCCATGCATTTATGACTGTGTAGTGTAGTGCATATTTTGTCATGCATCATGTGAGTCAGTTGGGTTAATGGATATGTGAATTGAATGATTGTTAACTGTTAGTGTTTAGGAATTACTGTTTTATGTTCTTGTACTGTTAAATCTATGCTTTTGAAAGTATACAAGACATGTGCCCCATTTCCCTTGAATTAAATATTACTCATGTCTTGCCATGTGTTGATCCCGTATGTCTTATAAGCGGGTTACTTGCTAGCGTTTTTCGCTAAGGGTACTACCTTTGTCCTTGCGGATAAGCCTAGCTACGATATGATATTCATAGAAGACGATGGCGAGTGGGCTGAATGAGATACATAGAGACATTTTGGGAGATAGTTGAGACAGTTGTTAATCGTTCCAGTTTCTTGCATTTACTTGAGGATTTAGTATGTTGTTACCGTGACTACCCTTTTGGAGATTTTGTTATCCTGCGATGTACGAATTTGATGGTTGAGATTCATTAAATACATGTTTCCGCACATTTTCTCTGACGTCATTACTGATGTGTAATCGAGAGATGAGACGTCTTGTAGTCTTCTCAGTAAGCTACGACGGGTGCACCAGTTCGGATTCCGCTGTCCTGGTCGGGGCGCTACATCCACGCTCTGGGTAGGGTCATTCTGTTGACGATGTCATATGCTTGTCTTAAGATGCTACAAGTTAAGACATGTTTGAACTCTCGCATCTGTTCTAGTATTGTGAACGCAAATGCAGTAAATTTTGGTGAGCTGTTATAGGCGTGCCTCTGAGTCGAGGCAGACTTGAAGAGAGTTGCTACGGAAGAAAGGAGTAAGCGGCCATGCGAAGAGCCAGTGGCAGTAGACTTGGATGTTGGGTCAGGATGCCGAAGCGACAGGTTGTGGGATGACCATTCAGACACCAAGCACCACGACTGCAGCCCCAGTCACAGTTGCAGCAGGTTGCCAAAGGTCAGCCTACAGGAATTCTAGTCTGCCCGGTGTGTGGGAGCATCACACCGGGGATTATTGGAGGAAGTTAGGGGCGTGCCTCAACTATGGCAAGATTGGCCATTTGATGAAGGGTTGCCCTCAACCACGAAGGATATCTCTCAAGGCAGCGCCCCAGCAGCGTCAGCAGAAGGGTCGACCATGACCAAATGTGTGAGTACACGTCATGACCGACACTGAGGTGCAAGGACAAATGACGTAGTCACATGTACATTTATCACTTTATGTTTTTTATTCGATTATGATAATGTTATCTGTGTAACTCGATGCTTCAACCCTTAATCCCTTAGGCGTCATCCTACTGAATAGAGTCCCTGCGAATGCTTTATTTGATAGTGGATCAAGCCCATTGTTCGTTGTTAAGAGGTTTGTCAGGAACCTTCAAAGCAGCTCGGAATGGCTAGAGACACCCTACCATGTGCTTGTAGCTAGAGATCAAGTGATTGTCTCCCATCACTTGTATAAGATTTGCTTATTGGAGTGGAGGATTGGAAGTTTGAAGTGGCGCTGATACCAATCCAAATAAGCGATTTTGACGCGAGTATAGGCATGGATTGGTTGTCCAAGTATTATGCGCACATCGACTGTAACCAGAAACAGGTTGTGTTCAAAGACCCTAGCAAGAAATAGTTCACTTATGAGGGAAACACGAAGTTGAAGAAGCTACCCCCCAATGTTTATCTGACCGCTGCA
Organism: Eustoma russellianum; assembly: GCA_036186865.1. Classification (NCBI taxonomy): domain Eukaryota; kingdom Viridiplantae; phylum Streptophyta; class Magnoliopsida; order Gentianales; family Gentianaceae; genus Eustoma; species Eustoma russellianum. The sequence goes on along the minus strand of AP025069.1, from coordinate 4,559,160 downwards.
CGAGCATTCAAAGCGTTGAAACAGGGAGCTGAGGGTTTCCTTGTGTATGCTCTGAATTCTGATGCTGAGACTCCATCAATCAATGATATTCCAGTGGTGTGAGAATTTAAGGATGTCTTCCCTGACAAGCTCCTTGTTTACCACCAAACAAAGTAGTAGAATTCGAGATCAATCTTATACCAGAAGCAGAACCGAGCTTGCAAGCACCTTACAGAATGGCACCAGCTGAGTTAAAAGAGCTCAAGGAACAGTTACAAGAATTGCTGGACCGTAAATTTATAAGGCCGAGTGTTTTGCCTTAGGGAGCACCGATCTTATTTGTGAAGAAAAAGGACAGTAGCATGCGACTCTACATCGACTATCATGAGCTTAACAAGATCACGATAAAGAATAAGTATCCGTTACCGAGGATTGATGACCTCTTCGATCAGTTAAAGGTAAACGCTTTTTCAATTCTGTAAGGTTTGATTATTGAAAATGTTGACTCGTATGAAATGGAATTGTGTGTAGGGCGTCGAAGTGTTCAGAAAGATTGATCTCCGATCGTGCTACCATCAGTTGAGAATCAAAGCAGGAGCTGTAGCAAAGATGACGTTCCGCACTACATATGGGCACTACGAGTTTATTGTAATGCCCTTTGGACTAACTAATGCACCTGCGGCATTTATGGATTTGATGAACACCGTGTTTAGAGAGCAGTTGGATCGATTCGTTGTGGTGTTCATCGATGACATCTTGGTGTATTTGGCCAATGGGGAGACACACACTGAACATTTGAGAGAAGTAATGGAGATTCTTCAGAAGAAAAACTGTATGCAAAGTTCAGCAAGTGCGGATTCTGGTTAAGGAGTGTGACCTTCTTGGGTCATGTGATCTCTGAAGATGGCATTGCAATTAATCTGAAAAAGGTAGAGGTGATTACAGAATGGCCCCGACCTACTAATGTCACCGAGGTGCGCAGTGTTCTAGGCCTTTCGAGGATTGAAGTATCACTGAGTCGATTGACTCAGAAAAAATACCAAGTTTAAATGGACCTCCAAGTGCGAGAAGAGTTTTGCAGAGTTAAAAAAGAGGCTAACTACCAGTCTTGGCACAACCATCTGTCACTGAAGGGTTTGCCATCTACAACGCTGCCTCAAAAAATGGGCTTGGTATATGTATGTAAATTTCAATTTATGATTGTGTACATATAAACTCTAGCTTAACGCTTTCACTATAGAGTACGTATTAATGCAAGCAGAAAGAGTCGAGACAACTGAAGCCATATGGATAAAACTACCATACACATAACTTGGAGTTGGCCGCTGTGGTATTTGCTTTGAAGATTTGACATCATTATTTTTATAGGGAGAAGTGCGAGGTCTTCACGGATCATAAAAGCTTCATCTATTTATGCTGAAAGAGTTGACTATGAGGCAGAGACGATGGTTGGAGTTGATAAAAGACTATGGTTTGACAATCAATTTTCATCCAGGGAAGGTTAATAGAGTGGCTGATGCACTAAGTCAGAAGTCGAACCACACAAGACAAACCCCATTGGAGAGTGAGATTGAGGAGTTCGACTTGGATATTGTTGATTCTACAGCGAACGTCTTAGCAGCATTGATTATTACTCCGACACTTGTGGACCGAATAAGAGACGACCAAAAGAATGATACTACTTTCAGCAGTATTCGAGATATACTCTAGACTGAATAGATTGAGGGGTTTTAGTTATCAGATGATAGAGGCCTTCCGTATCAGGAACAGTTATGTGTGCCGAATGATGAAGCTTTGAAGAAAGAATTGTTGAAGGAGACACATAACACTCGACTGTCTATCTATCCGGGTTCCAACCAAATGTACAACGACTTGATGAAGAAATATTGGTGGTATGGTATGAAGCGTGAGATTGCAGAATTTGTTGCTCGGTGCTTGGTCTCCCAACATGTTAAGGTCGAACATCAGCATCCTAGAGGCTATCTACAGTCGTTAGAGATTTTAGAATAGAAATAGGAGCATATTACTATGGATTTTATGGCAGGGTTCCCTAAAACACATAGCGGCAACGACGTTATTTGGGTTACTGTAGACCAGTTGACGAAGTCCGCACACTTTTTACCAGTTTCGAGCGAAGCGACGATGGAGAAGCTAGTGACAGTTTTTGTTGATAACATCGTCAGTTAACATGGAATTCAAATAAGCATTGAAGTTGAGTACTGCTTTGCATCCCCAAACTGATGGAAAGTCGGAGAGAACTATACAGACTCTCGAGGACATGCTACGAGCTTGCGCCTTGGACTTTAAAGGTAATTGGTATAGCAAGGTGAAACTTATGGAGTTTTCGTATAATAATAGTCACTATAGTGCTATCGGCATCTTGTCTTGTAAAGATCTGTATGGGAGAAAGTATTAATCGCCTCTTTATTGGGATGAGGTTGGAGAGAAGTCTATCACTGGACTTGAGTTAGTTGAGCAAACATTGGAGAATGTTAAGATCATTCGGGAGAGGCTCATAGCGGCTCAGGATCGCAGTAAGAGTTGGATGGGTTTCAAGAGAAGACCGTTGGAGTTTGCCGTGGCGAAAAGTATATTTGAAGGTTTCTCCAATGAAAGACGTTATGAGATTCAGTGAGAAGGGCAAGTTGAGCCTATGGTATATTGGTTCTTACAAGGTGTTGGAGCGGATTGGGACATTGGCCTATCGACTAGCACTACCTTCAGTGCTGTCGCAAGTGTACAATGTCTTTCACGTAGCTAACTCGCATGCAAGAGGCTCGGCCATTGAAGATGAAGAGTGACACGATGTTGGAGAGATTCCATTACGCATTGTAGATCGAAAAGGACAAGTTTTAAGGAGCCGAATTATCCCTTATGTTAAAGTTCAATGGTCAAACCACGCCGAGCGAGAGGCAACATGGGAGCTCGAAGAAGAGGTGTGCAAAAAGTATCCCCACTTATTCGACTAAGGTACGTATGTTTCGAGGACGAAACTTTTTGTAAGGGAGAAAGTGTGTTTTGTACGCTAATTTATTACTTGAAAAATAAAAGGAAACGAAAATATTAAATGATGATAAGTATGAAAGAAGCCTAAGTTAACTAGGATTAGGTAATGGAGATATATTTTGCATGGAAACCTAAAATTACTAGGAAACCTCCTAAACTCTATCTACCCTAAATCTTCTATAAATCATAGCAACTCTAAACAAATACACACACACACTATACCATTCGGCCGCCTCCTGCTGGAGAAAAAAAATAAAAATATTCATCCTCTTCTTTCCCACATTCGGCCGAGGCATATTAGGGAGAGAAAGAGAAAATTTCTTGTTCCAACACCAATCCTAATCTAATCGAACAGTAATTTATACGTGGATCATGTAAGTAATCTCCCTATACTTGCTATGTTTTGCAAATATTCTATACGTTTATGTTGGTAATAATGTTGGATCATGCGTGAGTATTCTAGACTTCATAGTTTGTTGTATCCATATAAGTGTTATGCATGTTGGCCGATTATGTGCTATGTGTCTACATATATGGTTTTGGTATGTGTATATAGGCCAGACCGTGTGTATGTGGCGTTATATATATATATTGAAGAAATGTTATACGGGATAACATGTGATGTATGTGTGTTGTATATATAATTAAGATTGTTATGTTTTTGGGGGGTGTGAGCTAATTGCTTTTGGTTTTTGGGGGGGACTTGGAATTTTCGGCCAGAATACATAGGGGGTATATGGATTAGATTTGATGAAAAATTGAAGGAGGATTGGTATGATTTTATTTGATTTTGAAATTGGGGTTTTGACAACCAATTTTGGATAAATAAAATTTGATAAACCTGGATTTGGTGAAATTTGATAGTGGGGATAGGTTGGAAATAGGAAAACATGAATTCTAGTGGTCGGCATTGGAAAACAACGGCGGTGCGTGTGCTGCACGTGCCGGCGGGTAACGGCGCATCGCAGCGCTGCCGAAGGCGCGTGAGGGCGTGTGCCATCTCTGATGGCCGCGATTTTTGCGGTGTTGTGTTCAGGATGAAATAACCTAGTGGCTTGAGATGTTGGATGTGAAAAATTACGGGTGGTGAGGTACTTTAGTGGAGGCCGAAGATTAAGAAGGGTTTTGAGGGGAAATTAGGGTTTTGGGGTGTGGGAAGTGGCTAACCCGAGGGGGTGGAGGCTGGAGTGGTTTCTGGTCAGTAGGGGAGCGAGGTGTGCTGAGGGTGTTGGGGATGAGATAAGGTGAGTTGGATCGCGGGTTTGGAAAAAAGTGGGTCGAAGGAGTAGTGCGTACGTATATTCGTGTATATGTGAATGTATGTGCGTGGATATAAATGCGTGTATGCTTAAACGGATGACATGGAGATGGTTTTGGTATTTTAGAATCTTTGGTCTATTTGGATTATTTGTTTGGAATTTGGAGGGTATTTTGGTAATTTGGACAAATTTGACATTTTGGCCCATTTTATTAATTTGGACTAACTTTGGTACTTGAAAATAATTTTGGAAATTGCATTGCATATTTTTGGAAATTCATCCCTACGCTTGGAAATATATTTAAGGCAGATTGGTTCCAAACAAAAGGAGCGTCCTGGCGTAACTACCTAGTGTGTTCAGGTAGTATGGACATATTGGCCGCCATTAGCGTAACTACCTACAATACTGAGGGATTTTGGACCGGTTAAGACGGATTTGGATATTTGGATTTGGACCGAGTTGAACTCGGATTTGGATTTTGGACTTTGGACTGGCGAAATCGGATTTGGAAACTTTAGACTTTTGGATTGACTATATCTTGTTATTTATTTATTTTATTTACACTTTCTTCTCTGTGTATGATCCTATAGTAAATATAGTCAGACTACTTGCGGGGCGATGTATGTCACTCAAACTACGTTATTAAAATTTTTTCAGATTCCCTAGGATTTCGAGTTAGTGTATGTTGAGGACAATCAAGAGTGGGGATATTGATGCGTTTGGATTGAGGATTATTTCGAGGATTTTAGAGGACTTTTATTTAGGCTTAGATTCAGACTTGATAGTTCGTTTTTTCCTATTTGACTTTGTAACGCCTAGATTTTCGGAACATTGAGTTTTATTAATGATATTTATTTTATGATTTCCGCTAATATCCATTTATGCTTTTGAATACATCGATGCCTTGTATTTTTTTAACGAAATACGACAGGTGAGTCGTTTCAAGTAATAGAGCTCGGGAAAACCTATAATAAAATAAGTGATTAGTTAGTGTCGGGAAAGAAATAGCTATCATATGGACAATGATTTTATTTATAGTCTTGTCTACTTTAATCTAGTAGTGATGCTAACTTGGCATCTATATCGGCAATGAGATGATGACAACAAAGTATTGCAAAATTCTCACATTAACTCTGTCAGACCCTTTGTTTAGTGTAAAAAAAAAAATTATATAAACAATATGTATTAAGTTTGCAGTCTATTGAGACCCATATATTGAACCTTAACATATGCGTTTTACATGTATTTTTACATTAGGCAAAGAGTTCTGGAGAAGGTAGAGGACGGGCCTGGTAACAATTGATAAGATTGGTGATTCGTGACTATGAGGTCATGGATTCGAGCCGCAGAAACAGCCTCTTATATAAAGTGTAAGGTAAGGCTGCGTACATGCCCATTTCTGGACCCTACGCAAACGCGGAAGCCTAGTGCTCCGATAATGCCCTTTTTTCTGGAGAAAGTTTAGTGTAAGGCTAATGGTGCATACATCAGGCTGCATAGCGATCCGGTTCCTACCCAGACCCTGCGCAAACCCGAGAGCTTAGTGCACCAGAAACGCCTTTTTTCTAGACAAACTGTAAGATAAGGCTATATACATCAGATCGCGAAGCGATCCGACCCTTCACGGAGGGGTTGTCTTCTTTACCTTCTCTGTGAATATAAACTTGAAAACCGAACTCCCGTAACACTCATCATGAACCTTTTCAATGGAAATTGCAAACCCTATGCAATATCTATTAAGCATACACATGAACAGCAACTTTTCATGTATCTTTAAAGGGTCTCTGTAATGCATAAGAACTATCCTGCTACAACGTTTGTAAATGATAGTTACTTGTAATTTTTATAGAATAATCTATTTTGACAATAAGGTTACACCAGTTTTTGTTGGATACTGTAATCAACTGCAGTGTACAGTGTGCGATTGTGTAAACTAACAAAATGCAAGCAGAACCGAGGCGAGTCTAAGGACTCTGTCCTTAAGACGATTTGCTCCGGTACAAAGTGCCCAACCGAAAGCAGCAAACGTCTCCCAGGATACAACGGGCAACTGTTCATACGAAGCGGCACAGCTACGTAAAGAACTCGACGAACCTGTGGAATGCTCTGATTTCTCGACGAACTGGACTGGAACAACAACGCAACAACAGTATGCAAAAAACGAAAATAGCAGGAGAGAACAACAGTGAAAAACGCAGAGAGCAGTCTGTATTTAGAAAGGCTGGAGAAGGAGGCGTTTTATAGGCAGGAAGGAAATGGCGGTTAATCTCCAGATTAAACCGCAGCCGTCGGATCAAACGGTTTTCATCCACAACCGTTAGATCGACGGTTTTTAAAACGTGGACCGTCGGATCTGACGGTTTTCGATCTTGGACGTTGGATGATAAACCGTAGCGGTTTATCAGAAAACCGTAGCGGTTTATCAGAAAACCGTAGCGGTTTATCATAAACCGTAGCGGTTTATCGTAACCGTTGATAAACCGTAGATCATAAACCGTTGGCAGATACGATCAGCCGTTGGATCATGATCCGCGTAGACAACGATCCACAACCGTTAGATCTTGCAACGGTTATGATCAAAAAATTTCAACCGTTGGATCACTTAATTTATATTTCTGGAAAAAATAAAAGAAAATTTCTCCAAAAAGATAAGAACCGGACGAGCCACGAGCCACGAGCCACGAGCCACGAGCCACGAGCCCCGAGCCCGAGCCGAGCCGGCCGGACGGGCGGGCGGCGCGCGCGCGCGTGTGTGGTGAACCTTGCCTGAGCTGCGTCCTGACTCCGTCAGAAAACTTCTCATGCCCAAGGGCACATTTTAGAAAGCTCCAACTTGTAACTTATATGGTGGCTCTTTCATCCCAAGTGACCAATGTGGTATTCCACTTAAAGGGTGATGTGTTCACTCCTCATGAGGCCACATCACCACTTTTTTATTTTCCTTCCAATTTTACTCCAACTTTGAGCATTAATTTCTCATTCACCCGGTATCGGAATCGAGTGATTCAAAAGCCTAAAGTCATCTACTTGTCACGTAGATAATTTAGAAATTATTAATTTTCGTTTTTGATTAACGAACACTAATCATAATTAAGCTCAAAGTATGGTGGTTGTCAACTTTTGACAAACCCACTTCCCAAAGTTTTCCAACTTACCTCATTTTCTCCAACAATCCCCCACATGAATGAAAATTAATGCAGATGCAGATGCAGACTCTATCGAGAAATCAGACAAGGATATGTTGCATCAGAAGAGGTAGCTTCTGGCTTTGAACCTTTCTTAGTGATATACCATCGGATCCACTCAGCTGGTTAGTGACCTGATGTCTTGAACTATCAGCCTTTATTGTGAAACTAGACAATGATACTCACACAACATTTCCTTTGACACCCCTTATTGGTTCTCATGGTTGTGTTCATTTTGGCCATGAACAACCTGGTTTCAGAAAGTGTATTAGAGAATTCTTGCCTCTCAGAATTCTCATAGAAGCGGCCCCACTTCACACTTACATAGGTGATTCCTATCAAGAGTATTCTGCCATACCCCACTTGATTTATCAAGATATAGGACATCATTAAAAGCATCAGCTTACCCTCATTTTTCTGCAGACAGCACTTTTATTTAACAGAATGAGTAAGTGCTAACTGAATCCTTATAACTTAGTTTTCCCATTGAACCTAGATTCTGGGATCTCCAGTCAACAAGGTTGGGTTACCGTTACAAAGATTCATGCTTTGTAGGCTTAAGTCCCATTCCGTTTGTCAACTTTGACATTTGATCTCTAGGCAAAGCTTTTGTAAGCGGATCCGCAAGATTCTCCTTTGATTTTACGTAATCAATGGAAATCACGCCATTAGAGATCAACTGCTTAATGGTATTATGTCTCCGACGTATGTGTCGTGACTTACCATTATAGATGCTGCTTTGAGCTCGTCCTATAGCTGACTGACTGTCACAGTGTATGCTTATAGGAGCGATTGGCTTAGGCCAGCATGGAATGTCTTCTAGGAAATTTCGAAGCCATTCAGCTTCTTCCCCAGCTTTATCGAGTGCTATAAACTCAGCTTCCATAGTTGACCGAGCTATGCATGTTTGCTTTGTAGACTTCCATGACACAGCACCACCACCTACAGTAAATAAGTATCCACTGGTGGATTTAGAATCTTTACAATCTGATATCCAGTTTGCGTCACAGTATCCTTCCAATACTGCTGGATATCTTGTATAGTGTAATCCAAGATTCATTGTGTACTTGAGGTACCTCATTACTCTATTTAGAGCTTTCCAGTGATCTTCACTTGGATTACTGGTAAACCTGCTCAATTTGTTTACTGAACAAGCTAAGTCTGGTCTTGTACAGTTCGTTATGTACATTAGACTTCCAATCACTTGTGAGTACTTCAATTGAGCTACTGGTTCACCTCGGTTCTTCCTTAAGTGCATACTTAAGTCAAGCGGGGTTTTTACTGGTTTTGCATCAAACATATTGAATCGTTTGAGAACGGACTCAATATAATGACTTTGTGACATGATCAATCCTTCAGTTACCCTTGAAATCTTGATTCCTAGGATAACATTGGCAACCCCCATATTCTTCATGTCAAAATTCCGTGTTAACATATTCTTGGTATTCAAGATGATGTCACGAGTACTTGCCCATGATTAACATGTCATCTACATAGAGACATACTATCACATAGGCATTAAGTGTGTTTTTGATGTAAACACACTTGTCACACTCGTTGATCCTAAAGCCGTTTGTCATCATTACTTGATCAAACTTCAAGTGCCATTGTTTTGGTGCTTGTTTAAGTCCGTACAAAGACTTAACAAGTTTACAAACTTTCTTTCTCTTGTCCTGGCACAACAAACCCTTCTGGTTGTTCCATGTATATCTCCTCCTCCAAATCACCGTTTAGAAAAGCCGTTTTAAACATCCATCTGATGGATTTCTAAGTTATAGACTGATGCAATCGCGACTAGCACTCTGATTGATGTAATCCTTGTCACTGGTGAGTAAGTGTCAAAGAAATCAAACCCTTCTTTTGCCGATAACCTTTGGCTACCAAACGCGCTTTGTATTTGTCGATAGATCCATCTTCTTTTAACTTCTTCTTGAAAATCCACTTGCATCCGAGTGGTTTACTTCCTGGTGGAAGATTGACCAGCTCCCAAGTGTGATTTTGAAGAATTGATTCTATCTCACTGTTGATTGCCTCTTTCCAGAATGAAGCTTCTGGTGTTGACATTGCCTCTGAAAAGGTCCTTGGCTCATTCTCTACCATGTAGGTTAGAAAATCTGGTCCAAATGATGTCGGTATTTTGGCTCGTTTGCTTTGACGGGGTTCGTCAATTTCTTGAGTCGTTGTATCCCGAGTTCGCTTACTCGTACTGGCTTCTTTATCATTTCTATCTTTCTTTGGAAAGACGTCTTCAAAAACACTGCATTTCTTGACTCCATGACAACATTTTCATGTATGTCAGGGATGTCAGACTTGTGCACCAAGAATCGATATGCACTACTGTTTGTTGCATATCCTATAAATATACAATCAATTGTTTTGGGCCCTATTCTGACTTGTCTTGGTTTAGGTACTGCTACCTTAGCCAGACACCCCCACACTTTTAAGTATTTGAAACTAGGTTTATAACCTTTCCAAAGTTCATAAGGGGTCTTATCCATCTTTTTAGATGGAATTCTATTTAGAATGACATTGGCAGAGAGGATTGCTTCCCCCCACAAGTTCTGAGGTAAACCCGAACTTATCAACATAGCATTCATCATCTCTTTAAGAGTTCGATTCTTGCGTTCAGCAATACCATTGGATTGAGGTGAGTATGGCGCAGTCGTTTGATGAATAATGCCATGTTCTGAACAAAATTCATTAAACGGTGCATCATATTCGCCACCTCTATCACTACGAATTATCTTAATTCGTTTGCTAAGTTGAGTTTCAACTTCATTCTTATAATCCTTAAAAGCATTAACGGCCTCATCTTTGCTACTTAGCAAATAAACATAACAGTATCTAGTGCAATCGTCAATAAAAGTTACAAAGTACTTTTTACCACCTCTTGTTTGCACAAACTTTAAATCACACACATCTGTATGAATTAAATCTAACGTTTCAGTGTTTCTTTCAATCGAAGGAAAAGGAGCCTTAGTCATTTTCGCTTCAACGCAAACTTGACATTTTTTCTTAGTCATATTCAGTTTAGGCAACAAATCAAGATTTATCATTCTTTGAATTGATTTGTAATTAACGTGTCCCAAACGTAAATGCCATAAACAAGAAGACTCAATCATATAAGCAGAAGTAGATGCATTTTCATTAGCCACTACGGGCACAACTTTTTCCTTCTTAGGTACAATGGTCATAACGTTTAACTTAAACATTCTGTCTACCAAGTACCCCTTTCCCAAGTACAACCCATTCTTAGTAATGATAACTTTGTTAGACTCTAACACAAGTCTAAACCCATGCATCACCATCAAAGCGCCAGAAATCAAATTCTTCCTAATATCAGGAACATGCAGAACATTCTGCAGAGTCAGAAACTTTCCAGAAGTCAACTTCAAAACAACATTTCCTTCACCTTCAATCTTTGACGAAGCATCATTTCCCATGTAAAGCTGTGCACCATCAACGGGCTTGTATTCTGTGAACATTGCCTTGTTTGCACAAACATGTCTCGTAGCTCCAATGTCAAGCCACCATGCGTGCGGATTCCCACAATGTTGCATTCACTCACAACAGCACAAAGATCCAGATCTTCCATTGCGCCAACCAGGTTCGCCTTCGCTTTCTCTTGCCTTTTCTTTGGCTTGCGACAGTCACTGCTCCGGTGCCCCTGAATGCCACAATTGTAGCACTTACCTGTGAACTTTTTGGCGATCTCTTTGCCTTTGTTGTTCACACCCAACTTGCCTTTCTTTTTCTTCGTCGCCTCTGCGACATGAGCCTTTGCCTGACCAGAAAATTGAGCAAATTTCTTCTCAGATCTGCGATTGTCTTCTTCGATACGCAACCGAACAATCAGATCTTCCAAGGACATCTCCTTTCGCTTATGTTTGAGATAGCTCCTGAATTCCCTCCACGAAAGAGGTAGCTTCTCAATTACAGCAGCAACAAGGAAAGATTCACTAAGGGACATACCCTCTTCTTCCATTTCAGCCACTAACATCTGAAGTTCCTCAATCTGAGAAACAACAGTTTTAGAATCAGTCATCTTAAAATCAAGAAATTTACCAATGATAAATTTCTTCGCACCAGCATCCTCTGTCCTGTATTTTTTGTCTAAAGCCTGCCATAAAGATTTTGCAGTCTTAAAGGTACTATACAGTCCATACAGAGTATTATCAAGACAACTTAAAATGTGACTCAAACAGACATAATCACTATATTTCCATGCTTCAGCCATCAAGCTATTCTGCATATTCACGTTTTGATCCTCGACTGGTATCACCACTGGAGGATCCTCGGTCAGCATTTTGGCCAGCCCCAGAGTTGTCAAAAAGAACAGCATCTTCTGCTGCCAACGTTTAAAGTAACTGCCTCCAAACTTCTCTGGTTTCTCAACCTGTCCAACAACCGGAACAGGAGCAGGAACGGCAGCGGGTGCAACTGGAACAGCAGTGTTCACTTCCTCGGACGGACCAAGGTGCACGCCATTGAAGGAGTTCGAACTTTCGTTCTCCATTTCAGATTCTGTGGAACGCAATACAGAAACAAAACACGAAACGGATTAGTTTCGTATTAACAGAAACTGTGATTGCAACACGAAACAAATTACAGTATATATAAAATAGAAATCGTCTTAAGAATGTTGGATACTGTAATCAACTGCAGTGTACAGTGTGCGATTGTGTAAACTAACAAAATGCAAGCAGAACCGAGGCGAGTCTAAGGACTCTGTCCTTAAGACGATTTGCTCCGGTACAAAGTGCCCAACCGAAAACAGCAAACGTCTCCCAGGATACAACGGGCAACTGTTCATACGAAGCGGCACAGCTACGTAAAGAACTCGACGAACCTGTGGAATGCTCTGATTTCTCGACGAACTGGACTGGAACAACAACGCAACAACAGTATGCAAAAAAACGAAAATAGCAGGAGAGAACAACAGTGAAAAACGCAGAGAGCAGTCTGTATGTAGAAAGGCTGGAGAAGGAGGCGTTTTATAGGCGGGAAGGAAATGGCGGTTAATCTCCAGATTAAACCGCAGCCGTCGGATCAAACGGTTTTCATCCACAACCGTTAGATCGACGGTTTTAAACGTGGACCGTCGGATCTGACGGTTTTCGATCTTGGACGTTGGATGATAAACCGTAGCGGTTTATCAGAAAACCGTAGCGGTTTATCAGAAAACCGTAGCGGTTTATCCAAAAACCGTAGCGGTTTATCGTAACCGTTGATAAACCGTAGATCATAGACCGTTAGATCATAAACCGTTGGCAGATACGATATCAGCCGTTGGATCATGATCCGCGTAGACAACGATCCACAACCGTTAGATCTTGCAACGGTTATGATCAAAA
>AP025069.1:4495480-4537103 GCA_036186865.1 Eustoma russellianum | reverse complement strand
GATTCGGAGTCTCGATAGCCCTCTTCTTCTTCTCTCTTTCTCTCTTTTCCCCCTTTTTCTTCTCTCTTTTGTTTTCTTTTTTCCTCTCCCCTCACAGCACGTTCTCAGCCCTTTTTTCCTTTGGTGTTGCCGAAATTAGATGGAGGGGGAAGGGGAAATTGGTAGTTTATCTAGGACGGGAGGAGGGGGGAGTATTTAGTGGTTGATTAGGATTTGGTTTAGGAATTTAAAATCCAAACTTTAACACTTATCTTAAAATAATTTCCCCTCCCCTATTCCCTCTCACCCGCACACACCAGCACGTTTCGTTTTTTCTTTTACTTTATCTATTTTATTGTTTTATTATTTTTACTTTATTTATTATTTCCTTTATATATATAATATATTTTCTCTTGTTTTTTTTCTTTTAAAGAACTCCGGATGTAACATCCTACCCACCTTCTAAGAAGTTTCGTCCTCGAAACTTGACGTACCTTAATCGAAGAGGTAAGGGTAGCGCTCTCGTATCTGCTCCTCCAACTCCTATGTCGCTTCACGCTCCGTATGATTGGTCCACTGCACTTTGACATAAGGGATGACTCGGTGTCTCAACACCTGGTCCTTACGATCCACTATCCTGATAGGGGTCTCCTCATAAGTCGTGTCCAACCGAATCCTCAATGGTGGCGTATCTAGAACATGGCTCAGATCCGGCCTTATCTTCTCAACTGAGACACGTGAAATATGATGTGTACCTGAGCCGAGGCAGGGGGTAACGCTAGTCGGTAGGCCAAGGTACCGACCCTCTCGAGTACCTCGTACGGACCAATGTAGCGAGGCCGCAGCTTATCCTTCAAACCGAATCGTGAAACCCCCTTTATAGGCGACACCTTCAAGTAAACCTTCTCGCCCACAGCGAACTCTAGAGGACATCGCTTCGAATCATCCCAACTTTTGCTCCTATCTTGGGCAACCTTGAGCCTATCATGTATCAACTTCACTTTCTCTCTAGTTTGTTCAACTAACTCTGGACTGGTAATCACTCGCTCACCAACCTCGTCCCAATGAAAATGGGACCTACACTTACGTCCATAAGCGCCTCAAAGGGTGCATTACCGATGGCACTGTGATGGCTATTGTGTAGGAGAACTCCATTAACTTGATCATACTATCCCAGTCCCCCTTGAAGTCCAATGCGCACGCTTTCAACATATCCTCTAAATTCGGAATGGTCCTCTCTGACTGTCCGTCGGTCTGAGGATGAAACACAGTGCTCAAACATAATTCTGTTCCCAATCTTCTCTGACAAGTTGGCCAGAATCGGGAGGTGAACCTCGGTCACAGTCTGAAACAATACTAACTGGAACCCCATGAAGGCTGACAATATCATCAATGTACAGCGTCACCAGTCTCTCCAGGGTCACGTTACTCGGCACATGTAAAAAGTGAGCAGACTTCGTCAATCGGTCAACAATTACCCAGATCATGTCATTGTCATTTCTTGTTTTAGGAAGCCCTACAACAAAATCCATCGTCACATGCTCCCACTTCCAATCCAGTATCTCCAACGGCAACATCAAACCTCGCGGCCTACGATGCTCTGCCTTAACCTGCTGACAAACGAGGCATCTCTCAATGAACTCCGCGATGTGTCTCTTCATCCCACTCCACCAATAATGTTTCTTTAAGTCAGTACACATCTTCGTAGCACCTGGATGAATCGACAACTTCGAATTGTGTGCCTCCTTCAACAATTCCTTCCTTAGGTCCTTATCATCAGGCACGCACAACCTTCCTTGGTACTAAATACTGCCATCATCATGTATCTGGAAGCCCTCAATCAGACTGGTCAACATCCTCTCTCGGATATCTGTAAGTGTCACATCCTCTTTCTGTGCCTCCTTAACCCGCTCAATCAGGGATGGTGTAATAACTAAGGCTGCCAGAACATTAGCAGTGGAATCAACAATGTCAAGGTCAAACTCTGCCATCTCTTTCTCCAATGGTGTCTGTCTGACGTGATTTGACTTTCTACTCAAGAGTCTGCAACGCGGTTTGCCTTCCCTGGATGATAACTAATGGTCAGGTCAAAATCTTTCGGTAGCTCAAGCCATATCCCCTTACGCATATTCAACTCTTTCTATGTGAATAAATAATTCAACCTCTGTGAAGACTCCGCACTTTACACTGTATAGATAATGGCGCCAAATCTTTACTGCAAACACCACCGCTGCCAACTCCAGATCATGAGTCGGGTAATTTTGTTCATATTGCTTCAACTGTCTCGAAGCGTATGCACTAACCTTATCTCTCTGTATTAACACGCACCCTAGCCCATTCTTCGAGGCATCATTGTAGATGACAAAACCTTTAGTGTCAGAGGGCTGTGCCAATACTGGTGCAGTCGTCAACCTCCGCAAAACTTTTCTCACACTTGGAGGTCCATAGAAATTTGGTCTTTTTCCGAGTCAGTCTCAGAGGTGCTGCGCTACTCGAAAATCCCTCAACAAATTTGCGATAATAACTTGCAAGACCAAGGAGACTGCGTACCTCAGTGACATTAGTGGGTCAAGGCCATTCTATAATCGCCTCTATCTTCTTTAAGTCAATGCCTTCTCAGAAATCATGTGGCCCAAGGATGTCACACTCTTCAACCAAAACTCACACTTGTCAAACTTTGCGTACAACTTCTTCTTCCTGAGAATCTCCAATACCTCTCGCAACTGTTTAGCATGTGTCTACTCAGCGGGTGAATACACCAAGATGTCATCGATGAACACTACCACAAAATGGTCCAACTGGCCCCTGAATTCTGTGTTCATCAAGTCCATGAAGGCCGCAGGTGCATTTGTGAGTCCAAAAGGCATCACAAGAAACTCATAGTGCCTATATCGAGTGCGAAATGCCGTCTTCACTATATCCTCCGCCTTAATCCTCAACAGGTGGTAGCCTGATCGGAGGTCAATCTTCGAGAACACCCTGGCACCCTTCAATTGATCAAATATATCGTCGATCCTTGATAGTGGATATTCATTCTTTATCATGATCTTGTTCAGCTCACTATAGTCGATACATAGCCTCATAGTACCGTCCTTCTTCTTCACAAATAATACTGGTGCCCCCCAGGGTGAAACACTAGGCCTGATAAATTTTCTGTCTAGCAATTCCTGCAACTGCTCCTTAAGCTCTTTTAACTCTACTGGTGCCATCCTGTATGGTGCCTTCGAGATCGGCTTGACTCTGGGCATGAGATCGATCTTGAAATCTAC
The DNA here is from genome assembly GCA_036186865.1 of Eustoma russellianum. Classification (NCBI taxonomy): domain Eukaryota; kingdom Viridiplantae; phylum Streptophyta; class Magnoliopsida; order Gentianales; family Gentianaceae; genus Eustoma; species Eustoma russellianum. The sequence continues at coordinate 4,533,855 of AP025069.1, read as the reverse complement.
TTCCCTGCTTGGTGGTAACCTTTGTAGCTCACCAGGAAAGACACTCTTAAAATCTCGTACCACTGCAATATCCTCAATCGATGGCGTCTCAGCACTGTCATTTAAAACGTAAACAAGAAAACCCTCAGCTCCTTTCATCAATGCCCGAGAAGCCTGTGTTGCTGTCATATAGATCTTCCTGGATGACTTATTCAATTTGACATCCCCCTAGAAGATGGTTTCTTGCTTATCTGGTTTTTGCATACTGACCTGTCTCTGGCGACAGTCGATGGTAACATAATATCTCGCCAAGAAATCCATGCCCAGAATAATATCGAATCCTGTATCTAAATCGGAATCAGGGCTGCCGAGAACTCCAGCTCATTAATCACTAACAGACATTCCTTGTACTAATAATGAGATACTAGCACCTGATCACCGGTGGCTTGAACGCGGTAAGGGATCTCAAGCCGTTCTGGTAGAATACTCTGTAGGATCTGCAAGGCACCACTAGAAGGGGGGGGGGGGTTGAATAGGTGGTGCGGAAAATATGGTTTTTAAAATTTCTTTAAACCTAACCAATTCAAGTTCTGAAAACAGATTCTGTTTTCAGTACCAGTTTTAAAACGTTTTAAAACCTAGGTTAGAGGTCTCCAAAAATTATGAAATTTTGAGAGAACTTAGCCTCAGATGTTGTGAGGGTCCCGTAAAAATTTCAAATCAAAATTCAACCTTTAACCCCTTCAAAAACCGTTGGCACTCAGATTGTGCAAATCTGCCAGAAACGGTATATGGTTTTGAAAAATTAATTCCTATTTGTGTGAATGTCCAAATGATCTGAAAATTTGACCAATAACTCCTCACACACTATATTGAAATGGGTTGAAACAGTTTTTGAAAATTCTTTTGGAAAGTAGGTCAAATACCACCAAAGTCTCAACCTTTGCAAGTCTGAAAATCAGACTGCACTAGTCTCAGAACTTTTGATGTTTGACTGACCTATACTTGTCCAAAAGGGTTGAAACTTGTGCCAAATTAACCCTAGAACGTTTATGTATGTTTCTGGAAATTTTTATAATTTTTAGAAAACGTTTACTATTTTTGCGAACGTGAACAATATGAGTAAACAGCGCAGAAACTGAAACGTAAATGCAGAAAGTAAATTGCACCAAGAATTTTATACTGGTTCGGTTATAAACAACCTACTCCAGTCTTCAAGGAACACCTTCCTTGGTTCACACTAATTTCACACACGCAGTACACCTTACCGCAGGGTTGATGGAGTTACACACCAACTCCAACCCTTTACAAACCTTGTATGTTCTATACAATTGCGCACGAACACCACCACCTCGTAAGAATGAAGATTGATCACACCTTGATCAATCTTTTACAAAGATGAATGAATGGTGGTTTCTATGAAGCCTATTCAAGAATGAAAGAAGTAAAGTACAATAGGCTTTTTACAAGAGAAGAAAGAAAGAAAGTGTAGGAGAAGAAAGCTTTTGCACTTTGATCACTTTTGAATGTAATTCTTGGTGTTGTTTTTGTTTGTTCTCCTCTTCTCCTTATAGAATGTCCAGCCGTCCCCTATGCACCTCTCTCTCCTCTTGAAAATTTCCTCTTGAGAGTGTGAGACATCATGGTGACAATGTTTTGCTTACTTGGCATCACTCCATTGGACCATCATTTAGTCATTGCTTACTTGTCATCTTTTGATTGGCTCAATGTTGTCATCATTTTGATGACATGGATATTCTGAAAAAAACACTAAATATATGCCAAATAATCAATTATTAAATCATGCCATAATAGTCACAATTTGTCATAAAGTGTGAGACACAAAAAATCCTTCCTTCCACCCTTGAAAAATTCGGCCATATCACATTGTTAATGCTGAAATTTTCAGCATTTACCATATGAGATAAATCAATATTTCTTCCATTTTTCTTTGAATTTCTTCCATAAAAATACATCCATTATTTAAGGTAAGTCTTGCTACAAGATTGAGAATGAACTTGGACACCAAAGGAGAGTCACATTCGGCCATAACCAACTTCACACATGCTGAAAAATTTCAGCATGTGTGATATAAAGAATATCACACTTAATAACCTTACATACAATTCAAATCATTTCCATAACTCCTTTGATTTATTCCTTAATGAAAAATCAACAAAATATCTCCCTTAATGTTGAAGAAATCGGCCACAAGATGTGTGACATGCTGAAATTTTCAGCATGTGACATAAGAGAGGTGTATGTTGAAAACTTACCTTTTGTAGCTTCTCTCTTTGATTCATCAACATTGTATGATTGATTCTTGACCAATCAACATGCCAACAAGACTCCACATGTGCTCCATCTCAGCTGGGGTGACGTTTAAGTGTGTATATGCATGTGCTGAAATTTATTTTTGCTAACTTTGTAAAATAGTGCACATTTAATATTACACACATGTAATATTCCAATCAGTCCTTAATTTAATTTTCTAGAACACTTTAAGATGTATATTATATGTAAAAAGTGTCTAGATACGTGTCACATGATGTTCAAGAAAAACGTTCCATGTCAAGTGCGTAGAAAACCGAATTTTTGATATTTATCGATTACCCGATTTTTCTCTAATTTAAATTCCAACTTTTGCACATGCTATATATATTATGTTATACATAATATATATAATATATACTTTAATTTTCAGCACTTGGCTGATTTAAAGTGGTACCATAAACAAGTGACAAAAATAAAATTGGAATCTTCACATTTTGGCCTAAATGTGGGATGATTTGTGTGTGCCAACATGGAAAGTATTTTTGTCTCAATATACAGTGTATGGCACGAAATTTTTAATAAATTTTGATGTATATGGGCTGGCCATTTATTTATGGCAAGTACGTGACACGTTGGCGAAGTTTCGGTATCGCCCGATACGACAAATTTCGGTCTAGAACCTTTTATCGTGTCGTATTTAATTTGTCATCACCATATCTTATATCATATGATATAAGATCTGAATATACTCATAAATATGAGTTAACTATAGTGGTGTGACGTAATCGTACGTTCGTAAGATATATAACGTGTCGATAGTACGTTGGAATAAATGTGTATGTGCCTTTTAAAAAAATCTGAAAATACATATATATTATGTATATATGGCGTGTGAAATTGATGTGGGGAGGAGGAGAGAACTTTCCTTCCATAGCCATGTTGCCTTCATGTCTTTTCCAAATGCATCTTCCTTTAATGAACTACTTAGTTTATTAAACTAAGTACTTCACTTAATGAACTACTTTAATTCATTAATTGTGGCACCTGAAAATAGTATAAACTCAACAAATGTTCACCATATGATGTAAGCTTTAAAGCTTCATGGCTCGTTAGTTCGGCAACATAATATATAAGCTAAATAAGGCAAGTTATCATGCATACATGTACACTTGTGTATATATATATATATCCAACGTTTATATATATATATATATTCAAATTTCCTTATTTTGAAATCACTCAAACCCTCATATTTCTACAATCTCCCCCTTTTGATGATTTTCAAAATAACTAGTGTACATGATTTAAGTGTTATCTCCCCCTTGAATTATGCACAGATTTGAAATTTGAATTTCGAATTTCAAATCCGGCTCCCCCTTGATTCATGCAATTAGAATCAATCAGTGATCTCTCTCCCCCTTAAATCTCCTTAAATCTCTCTCTCCCCCTTAAATCATGCTTCTCTCTCCCCCTTTATTTTGGAAAGTTAATCAAAAGATTCCTGTCAAAAAGGAAAGTAAATCAATGATATCGCATTAAATCACGTCAACAGGAAGCATGCCTAATTTAGAACGGAGAGATTCAAATGTGGCTTGAGTTAAGGCCTTTGTAAATATATCCGCTACTTGCGATTCTGTGCGTACGTGATCTATGACAATATTACCATTGTTAACGTGATCACGAAGAAAATGATAGCGTACTTCTATATGCTTAGCCTTAGAGTGTAATACGGGGTTCTTAGACAAATTTATTGCACTCATACTATCACAATATATAGGAATTTTATCTACGGTAATTTCAAAATCCGAAAGTTGTTGTTTTATCCACAACAACTGTGTGCAACAAAGGCTAAGAGCCATATACTCAGCCTCAGTAGTGGACAAAGCAACACTTGCTTGCTTTTTGGAAAACCATGAAATAAGGGAATTTCCTTTAAATTGGCAAGTTCCGCTCGTGCTTTTTCTATCTATTTTGCAGCCACCATAATCTGCATCAGTGTAAGCATGTAAGTCGAATGTAGAATCCTTATCGTACCAAATACCTAAGGTGCGCGTGTGCTTAATATAACGGAATATTCTTTTTACCGCATTTAAGTGTGACACCTTGGGTTGACTTTGAAAACGAGCACACATGCATACGCTAAACATGATGTCAGGCCTACTAGCAGTTAAATATAGTAAAGAGCCTATCATAGATCGATATAATCCATTATCAACGTCTTTACCATGTTCATCTTTGTCTAATTTAGTAGTAACACTCATAGGCGTGGGGGATGGTTTCAAATTTTCAAAATTGAACTTCTTGATCATGTCATTTACGTACTTAGCTTGGCTTATATGAATTCCTTTACTCGTTTGCTTAATCTGCAAGCCAAGAAAATAATTAAGTTCACCAACCATAGACATTTCAAATTCAGCTTTCATACAATTTTCAAAATCTTTAACAAGTCTATGTGAGGTAGAACCGAAAATAATGTCATCTACGTAAATTTGAATAATAAGTAAATCTGATTTTTCTTGTTTCAAAAATAGTGTACTATCTATAGTACCACGTTTAAAATTATTTTCTAAAAGAAAAGTAGCAAAACGATCATACCATGCTCTAGGCGCTTGCTTTAGTCCATATAGTGCCTTCTTTAGTTTGTACACGTGATCAGGATGTTTCAAATCTTCAAAACCGGGTGGTTGCTTCACGTATACTTCTTCTTGTATAAATCCATTTAGAAAAGCACTTTTGACGTCCATTTGATACAATTTGAAATCTTTCATGCAAGCAATAGCAAGTAAGAGTCGTATGGCTTCTAAACGTGCTACGGGTGCAAATGTTTCATCGTAGTCTATTCCTTCTTCTTGATTATATCCTTGAGCTACGAGTCTTGCTTTGTTTCTAACGACCTTTCCTTCTTCATTCATTTTGTTCCTAAACACCCACTTTGTGCCTATAATTGTCTTATCTTGTGGTCGTGGCACTAAATCTCATACATCATTTCTAACGAATTGATTAAGTTCGTCATGCATAGCATCAATCCAAGATGAATCACTCAAAGCATCATGCACATTTTTAGGCTCAATTTCAGAAATCATAGCATGAAATTCATTTATCTCATCCGAAGTGATTCTTCTACGTGGTCGCACACCGTGAGTGATGTCGCCTATGATGAGATCATGTGGGTGATCTCTATGCCATCTTGGTTGATTATTTTCTAAGTTATCATGCATTTCTATATGATCATGCATTTCTAGTGTTTCATTCATCTCATGCATATCAAAAGACTCATTTTCTTCATCCAAAACGGGTTTCAATTCAAAATCATCATCATATTCCTTTTCTTTATCAATCTCTCCAAATTCATTGAATTTAACATGAATAGATTCTATGATTTGTCTAATGAGAGGATCATAACATCTATATGCTTTTGAATTTATGGAATACCCAATAAAAATGCACTCAATCGATTTGGATTCAAATTTATCTAAATTATCTTTTGTATTCAAGACAAAACATTTGCATCCAAACACACGAAAATAATCTATCTTAGGCATGCGATCATTCAAAATTTCGTAAGGCGTCTTGTTTATTTTCTTTCTTATAGATAGGCGATTTACAATATAGCATGCACAATTTACGGCTTCCGCCCACAGAAATCTAGGTAATTTATTTTCGCAAAGCATAGTTCTAGCGATTTCTTGTAGTGTGCGATTCTTTCTTTCTACTACTCCATTTAATTGTGGAGTTCTAGGTGGCGAAAACTCATGTTTAATTCTTTTTCTTCACAGAATGAAATCATCTCTTTATTTTTAAACTCACCGCCTCTATCGCTTCTTATTCTTTTCACATTTACGCTGTATTGATTTTCAAGTTGTTTAATTAATTTAGCGATTTCTACGGCGCTATCATCCTTATGTGCAAGAAATAAAGTCCAAGTATAACGAGAAAAGTCATCAACAATTACACATGCATAGTGACGCCCACCAAGGCTTGTAGTACGACTAGGACCAAACAAATCGATATGCAATAGTTCTAGTATTCTAGTCGTGCTTATCTCATTTTTAGGCTTAAGTGACTCACGTGTTTGTTTGCCTTTTATGCAAGATTCACACAACTGAAAGTTGTCTAAATCAAGCTTAGGCAATCCCCGTACTAGGCTCTTTCGTTGCAATTTTTTTAGTGTAGAAATACCTATGTGTCCTAGACGTCTATGCCACAAATTCACATTGGGTTCATTTGACATAAAGCATTTAACTTTGGCATCTACTACATCATCCATAGATAGTGTGAATATATTTCCTTCACGTTTTCCTTTTAAAACAGTTTCTCCATTTTTATTTATTATATTACAGTAAGGGTGAGTAAAACACACATTGAAACCATTGTCAACAAATTGCGAAATACTAAGAAGATTGTAAGATAAGTTGCTTACCAAAAACACGTTGGAGATTTGAAGTGTATTCGGATTGCCAATCGTACCTTTTCCGATGATCTTGCCTTCATTGTTGTCTCCAAAGGTCACGGATCCGCCTTTTGTGACCTTCTTTAATTTGGAGAACAGGCTCGGGTCACCCGTCATGTGCCTCGAGCAACCACTGTCAAGGAACCACTTTATTGATGTGTCTTTCGATGAGTGGTCTCCCTGCAATGTGAAAAGGTGATTTAGGTACCCTTTTAATTTTGGGTCCTTTCGAGTTAGTTAATCACCTTTTGGTAAAGGTACCTTTCGGTACCCATACTTGGGTGATCCTTCTCGGTCTATCAAATGGCAAGAATGAAGGTGCGATATAATATACATGTGGTGCATGTACTTTGGGTCTTTGCCCAAGGACTCCTCTATACTCATTGAATGAAGGACGCTTTTGATATGTCTTTGTGTGCGTGTGCGTAGTGCGTGGATGATATGTATTTCGTGTATGCATTGTTCTTTTCTTCTCATATCTATATGGTACAACGTTATATTTCACATGATATGAGGGAGTGGGGCGTGTGAAAGGGGGTGCTTTTTGCGTCGTCTTAGACGCCACTTTATGCTTAGGGGTGTCTACTTTCTTAGACACAACAAACTTGGTTGGTTTGGTTGATACTTCGTTAGTATCAACGTATCCCAATCCAGTTTTGTCACTGTCATGCTTTTGCGATAATATGATGCGATGCAGCATGTTTGACCCTGTATCGAATTGTTTCATCATTTTCTCTAAGTCTGTATTCCTTGATTTCAAATTTGAAATCTCGGATTTCATCTCATTATTTTGAGAAGTCAATGATGAGATCTCGGTTTTTAATGCAGTGATGACACATGAAGACTCTTTCTTTGAATCGCTTAATTGAGCGACAAGATTCTCGTTAGAAGATTCTAACAGTTTCTTGTCTTCAATTAAACGTTTCTTTTCTTTTGCGAGAGTCTTAGTAAATTTATGTAATTCAAGATACTGACTAAAAAGATCATCATAAGAAGGTTCAGAGTCAGAGTCAGAATCGGATGATACCTCATTAGACGCCTTTGAAGCAAAGCAAACTTGAGCGGTCTCCTCTTCGGTCTCAGTTTCAGAGTCTGATGAGTCACTCCATGTGGAGGCCTTTAGTGCACTTTTCCTTTGTTTAGGATCTGAGACGGGTCTATTTTTGTTCCGCTCCTTGTCAGGGTACTTATTAGTTTGCTTTTCTTTGTTAGGGCAGTCATATGACAAGTGTCCGAGTTTGCCGCATTCATAACATTTAATGTCCTTATCATTTGACTTGTTTTTGTTTCTCTTAGATGTAGTCCCCTTGTTTTTATTTCTAAATGATTTTCTCATAAATCTTCTTAGTCCTTTAGCCAATAGAATTAAGTCATCATTATCCGATTCGGAATCACTATCATCTACGTGATCGGAGGGAGGGGAGACGTATTCATTTGATTTAAAAGCAATTGTCTTACCTTGTTTGGTTGATTCCGATTTCCGAATAATAAGTTTGTTTTCATAAACTTTGAGTGAACCAATGAGTTCTTCCATTTTTATTGATTTAGTCTCCTTGCTTTCTTCTATAGCAGTCACTTTAGGATCCCATTCCGAAGGAAGGCTCCGTAGGACTTTCTGTACCTTTTCCTGCGTTGTAAAAGCCTTACCAAGAGACTCAAGAGAATTATAGATGTTAGTCAAACGAAGATCCATATCTACAATTGACTCATTAGGCAACAACTTAAAAGACTCAAGAGTAGACATGAGCATATTAATTTTAGACTCTTTTACTTGACTCGTGCCTTCGTGTTTCATTTCTAAGATTCTTCACATTTCTTGTGCACTCGAACAATTGGACACATAACTAGACTCACTCTTACTTAAACCATTTAAGAGTAATTGCATGGCCTTAGCATTCATACTCAGTTTCTTTTTGTCTTCACTAGTATAGTCTTGTCTCGTTTTAATTACTTCTAGTGTGACTCCATCTACAATGGACAATTTAGATGGGACATATGGACCATCTTCAATTATTGACCAAAGGTCTATGTCTATAGCCATAAGAAAAAGTTTCATCCTAAGTTTCCATTGAATAAAAGACTCACCGTCAAAGAGTGGAGGCCTTTGGCTCGACATACCTTCTTGTTCGGTTTTGAGATTTGTGGATGCCATCTCACTGAATCGTTGGATTCCTTGTCGTGAGTATTCCTGCTCTCTGATACCACTTGTAGGATCTGCAAGGCACCACTAGAAGGGGGGGGGGTTGAATAGGTGGTGCGGAAAATATGGTTTTTAAAATTTCTTTAAACCTAACCAATTCAAGTTCTGAAAACAGATTCTGTTTTCAGTACCAGTTTTAAAACGTTTTAAAACCTAGGTTAGAGGTCTCCAAAAATTATGAAATTTTGAGAGAACTTAGCCTCAGATGTTTTGAGGGTCCCCTAAAAATTTCAAATCAAAATTCAACCTTTAACCCCTTCAAAAACCGTTGGCACTCAGATTGTGCAAATCTGCCAGAAACGGTATATGGTTTTGAAAAATTAATTCCTATTTGTGTGAATGTCCAAATGATCTGAAAATTTGACCAATAACTCCTCACACACTATATTGAAATGGGTTGAAACAGTTTTTGAAAATTCTTTTGGAAAGTAGGTCAAATACCACCAAAGTCTCAACCTTTGCAAGTCTGAAAATCAGACTGCACTAGTCTCAGAACTTTTGATGTTTGACTGACCTATACTTGTCCAAAAGGGTTGAAACTTGTGCCAAATTAACCCTAGAACGTTTATGTATGTTTCTGGAAATTTTTATAATTTTTAGAAAACGTTTACTATTTTTGCGAACGTGAACAATATGAGTAAACAGCGCAGAAACTGAAACGTAAATGCAGAAAGTAAATTGCACCAAGAATTTTATACTGGTTCGGTTATAAAAAACCTACTCCAGTCTTCAAGGAACACCTTCCTTGGTTCACACTAATTTCACACACGCAGTACACCTTACCGCAGGGTTGATGGAGTTACACACCAACTCCAACCCTTTACAAACCTTGTATGTTCTATACAATTGCGCACGAACACCACCACCTCGCAAGAATGAAGATTGATCACACCTTGATCAATCTTTTACAAAGATGAATGAATGGTGGTTTCTATGAAGCCTATTCAAGAATGAAAGAAGTAAAGTACAATAGGCTTTTTACAAGAGAAGAAAGAAAGAAAGTGTAGGAGAAGAAAGCTTTTGCACTTTGATCACTTTTGAATGTAATTCTTGGTGTTGTTTTTGTTTGTTCTCCTCTTCTCCTTATAGAATGTCCAGCCGTCCCCTATGCACCTCTCTCTCCTCTTGAAAATTTCCTTTTAATTGCTTGAGAGAGTGTGAGACATCATGGTGACAATGTTTTGCTTACTTGACATCACTCCATTGGACCATCATTTAGTCATTGCTTACTTGTCATCTTTTGATTGGCTCAATGTTGTCATCATTTTGATGACATGGATATTCTGAAAAAAACACTAAATATATGCCAAATAATCAATTATTAAATCATGCCATAATAGTCACAATTTGTCATAAAGTGTGAGACACAAAAAATCCTTCCTTCCACCCTTGAAAAATTCGGCCATATCACATTGTTAATGCTGAAATTTTCAGCATTTACCATATGAGATAAATCAATATTTCTTCCATTTTTCTTTGAATTTCTTCCATAAAAATACATCCATTATTTAAGGTAAGTCTTGCTACAAGATTGAGAATGAACTTGGACACCAAAGGAGAGTCACATTCGGCCATAACCAACTTCACACATGCTGAAAAATTTCAGCATGTGTGATATAAAGAATATCACACTTAATAACCTTACATACAATTCAAATCATTTCCATAACTCCTTTGATTTATTCCTTAATGAAAAATCAACAAAATATCTCCCTTAATGTTGAAGAAATCGGCCACAAGATGTGTGACATGCTGAAATTTTCAGCATGTGACATAAGAGAGGTGTATGTTGAAAACTTACCTTTTGTAGCTTCTCTCTTTGATTCATCAACATTGTATGATTGATTCTTGACCAATCAACATGCCAACAAGACTCCACATGTGCTCCATCTCAGCTGGGGTGACGTTTAAGTGTGTATATGCATGTGCTGAAATTTATTTTTGCTAACTTTGTAAAATAGTGCACATTTAATATTACACACATGTAATATTCCAATCAGCCCTTAATTTAATTTTCTAGAACACTTTAAGATGTATATTATATGTAAAAAGTGTCTAGATACGTGTCACATGATGTTCAAGAAAAACGTTCCATGTCAAGTGCGTAGAAAACCGAATTTTCGATATTTATCGATTACCCGATTTTTCTCTAATTTAAATTCCAACTTTTGCACATGCTATATATATTATGTTATACATAATATATATAATATATACTTTAATTTTCAGCACTTGGCTGATTTAAAGTGGTACCATAAACATGTGACAAAAATAAAATTGGAATCTTCACATTTTGGCCTAAATGTGGGATGATTTGTGTGTGCCAACATGGAAAGTATTTTTGTCTCAATATACAGTGTATGGCACGAAATTTTTAATAAATTTTGATGTATATGGGCTGGCCATTTATTTATGGCAAGTACGTGACACGTTGGCGAAGTTTCGGTATCGCCCGATACGACAAATTTCGGTCTAGAACCTTTTATCGTGTCGTATTTAATTTGTCATCACCATATCTTATATCATATGATATAAGATCTGAATATACTCATAAATATGAGTTAAGTATAGTGGTGTGACGTAATCGTACGTTCGTAAGATATATAACGTGTCGATAGTACGTTGGAATAAATGTGTATGTGCCTTTTAAAAAAAATCTGAAAATACATATATATTATGTATATATGGCGTGTGAAATTGATGTGGGGAGGAGGAGAGAACTTTCCTTCCATAGCCATGTTGCCTTCATGTCTTTTCCAAATGCATCTTCCTTTAATGAACTACTTAGTTTATTAAACTAAGTACTTCACTTAATGAACTACTTTAGTTCATTAATTGTGGCACCTGAAAATAGTATAAACTCAACAAATGTTCACCATATGATGTAAGCTTTAAAGCTTCATGGCTCGTTAGTTCGGCAACATAATATATAAGCTAAATAAGGCAAGTTATCATGCATACATGTACACTTGTGTATATATATATATATCCAACGTTTATATATATATATATATATATTCAAATTTCTTTATTTTGAAATCACTCAAACCCTCATATTTCTACATACTCAAGTTCTTGACAAATCTCCTGACAACGAAAGAGTGGCTGACACCATTATCGAACAGAACGTATGCTGGGACTTGGTTAACTAATATCTCAACTGTGTCTACATCTCCGACCTCCTGTAGCTCAGCGCCCGTCATGACATGCACACAGCGTTGGTCTTCCCTTTTCCTTTCTGCTACATCTGACTCAGTGGAGAAGGTGCTTATGCCGGTGTAGGGCACTCTCTAGCGTAATGTCCCTGTTTGTCACAGTTGCAGCAAACCTTTTGAGCGCTCTAGCACTAAATTGTGTGCGAACACCCACACTGTGCACATACTGGGGGTGGCGGTCCAACTGCCTTGAGTGGTTGTGCCGCCGTTGCTGTGGGACCCTCAATCATCAATGGTCAAGACACCGATCCTTGTCCCTGCTGTGGTGGTCTGAAAGATTGCCCGGTCAGATGGTGGCGCGGAATCTTCAGCCATCTCCCCAATCTCCTGGGGGAACTCCTCTCGCGGTCTCTTAGCCCTGTCGACCGCTGCAACCCTCTCGAGATCACCCTCGACCTCAAGACACACCTCCAACAACTCTTCAAAAGTGGTAGGCTGGGTGCAGACGATCAATGACTAAATGCGAGAGCTCAAGCTGGTCTTGAACTCCAGCATCTTCGCTTTCTCGTTATCCATGATGACGGGCATGTATCTCGCAAGTGCATGGAACCTCTCAAAATACTGGTCCCCAGTCATGGACCCCTGTGTCAGAAGCTGAAACTCCGTCATCCTTCTTTGAATGACACTTTCAGGAACATAGTGCTTCTGGTACTCCTCCCTGAACCAGGTCCATGACGGCGGTGGAGTCAGTCTGCGTGACACGCCCTGCCACTATTGCTCGGCATCACCCTCTAAGAATGGTACAACCACATCAACCTTCAGGCCATTCAGAACCTGCATCAACCTCAACTGCTCAGACACATTCTTGAGCCAGATCTTTGCTCCTCTGGTCGTGTGGTACCCCTAAACATAGGTATCCGGCAGTTCTGCATCTCCCGGTAGAAAAATCGAAGCCCCCCTGGGGTGGTGGTGCTGGTGGTGGCTGCTGCTGCAGGTGAGTCATCTGTATCTACTGCTGGGCCACTAATGTAGTCAGCATGGCCAGGATATCTGCAAGGACCTGGAGGATGGTCCTCTAACCCCGATGATCATCACCATTATGTCCTCCATTACCAGCTGGCTTCCGTCTTGAAGGCATTTTCTCAATTGCAAAGTTCATGAGAAGAATTCAGATTAGTCAAGAGCAAGTTGAAAGGTCGGACACGGGGTAAAATGGTAATTTAGACAAAGAAAGCTCACCATCGGCACACACCTCCCATAACCCGATCATAACTTAGGTCTAAGATCATATCTTAAGTCTACTTTGTTTATTAGGGGTAAAATCAAAATTTTACAAAAGATCTAACTTATGTCTAAGTGATATAATTAATCCTACGTTTCCGAGGCGGATCTGAAGCCTTGGCTCTGATACCACTTGAAGCGCCCCGCTTCTGAGCCCTAACATCGGGAACAGTGCACCCGCCATATCTCTCTAAGGAGGATACAAGGCGTCGAATCAATCTTTTACATGTCAGAAATGACGTAGAAATTTTTCTCGCAGAAACGTAAATCATAACTTAATTTAAACTCGAATAATTGTTATTACATCACTGAATAAAAAGAAATCTGATAATAAAACAATAAAGAAGTCTGTGAAAACCCCCAAAAGATAACTAAGAACAAAACGGCTGCAGAGTCCCCTCCTATCGTAGCTGCAGCTCTCAACCGGCCCACTCAGCTATATCCGTCCTGTCCTCAACAAAGATGTGCTCGTAGTCCTCATCCGACTCACCTGGGAAGTAGGGGTGAATGACAGATAATCATCCAATAGATGCCCGCCTCAAACAAATACAAAACGTACATACCGAAATGATATAACCACATAGCACATAAACATACTATAACATGCATAAGATAAAATAAATGCGGTAAGTAAAGCACTCCACATAAAATGCGCAAGTACGTGATGCATGCTCAATCAACGTGTCACACGCAACAAGAATCATGTCATGCAATATGCCCTAGACCTATATGCGATGCATGATCCCGGGATTGACTGGATGCCTGTAGTCCGTACACTACAATCCACCCTGATAGATGCCCGTGGCCCGTACACCACGATCCACCCTGACCGATGCCCGTGGCCCGTACACCATGATCCACCATAACCGATGCCCATGGCCCAACATCATGATCCACCATAACCGAATACCCATGGACCGTACACCATGATCCACTCCACTCGAACGTCTGAGGCCCATACATCTCAACCCACTCCAAATGCAAATGCACGTGCCATGAATGCAACAACAAAGTCGCCTGGGGCTCGTACGCCCATCCTCACTTTCTTCGGCACTCAATATTTGGCTTAGTAAATTTTTCGAATATTGAAAAGCTGTTATTTATCATTACCCTTATTTTTCCTTAGCTTGTATTAATTTTCTAGAATTGTTTACTAATTTTCCCTAATTTTTTCTTATTTAATTCTATTTATTACTAATTTTTTTTAATTACTTACATTTACAAAAATTTAGAATTTAAGTAGAAATAATTTAATTTTAACCTTTTATATTTTCTGGAATTTATTTAGAATTTTTTGATAATTAAATATATTTTTCTGGAATTTTAAACTAATTTTAATTAATTATTTATTATTTATTGATTTCAGAAATTAATTTTCAGATTTTTTTTTAATTTTCGGTTTGGGCCGGCCTCCTACCTAGTCCGGTCCGATGGCCATCCGGTCCGGTCCGGCAGCCTGGCCGGTCCAATAGCACTTCGTTTTTTTATTTTTTATTAAATTTTATTTTCTTCTAACCTCCATAAAATCTTCTTTTTAACTCCGATTGACCTCAAACCAGCTGCATTGGACTCATTATAACGAGACACATCTTTTGGAAGTGGACATGTCATCACGTGTCCGGACGCGCCATCAGGGGCCGCGCGTGGGCCCTACACGCCACCCCCTGAAACGCATCCGTCAGACCCGTTTTTCGACTTCCAACCCAATCCCAACCTATTCCGGGCTAGATGAACCTATTCTAAGGCCAAAACGCAATTTTAAACCACTCCAATTATGAAAATTTCTTACCTTTTGGATTGATTTGAGGGTATTTTTAATCTAACCCAATCCTACCACCAAATCCATACACATACACACACGTAGCAGCCATAAACAAATCATCTCATGCTTTGACATATAAAACATATGCAAAATTAATACCTCAAACAAATAAAAAAACAACGAATCACATAAATATATCATCGAAGCATGCATGTATTATACCCGTTTGAGGGGATAGAGGCACCTACCTCGATTGACGCTAAAACAAATGATCTAGACAGATTAGAACTCGGATTCGGAGTCTCGATAGCCCTCTTCTTCTTCTCTCTTTCTCTCTTTCTCTCTTTTTCCGTTTTTCTTCTCTCTTTTTTTTCTCTTTTTCCTCTCCCCTCACAGCACATTCTCAGCCCTTTTTTCCTTTGGTGTTGCCGAAATTAGATGGAGGGGGAAGGAGAAATTAGGTTTTTATCTAGGAAGGGGGGAGGGGAGGATTTAATGGTTGATTAGGATTTGGTTTAGGAATTTAAAATCCAAACTTTAACACTTATCTTAAAATAACTTCCCCTCCCCTATCCCCTCTCACCTGCACACACTAGCATGTTTCTTTTTTTCTTTTACTTTATCTATTTTATTATTTTATTATTTTTACTTTATTTATTATTTCCTCTATATATATAATATATTTTCTTTTTTTCTTTTAAAAGAACTCCGGATGTAACACTTTCAGTTTCAACTTTTCTGCATCGTCTTTATTAGCACGGTAAAAATAGCAAACGATTTTTAAAAATCACCAAAATTTTTAAGAAACATAGACACACGTCCTGGATTTCATTTGGCACAAGTTTCACCTCATTTGGATAAGTATAAGTTAGTCAAATGTTAATATTTCTGAGACTAGTGCAATCTGATTATCAGATTTGCAAAGGTTGATAACATCAACGTGGTTGTCATACTTCCCAAGGGAATTTTCAAACACTGTTTCAACCCAATAAAATAGACACCTTGAGGGTCAAACCATAAATGTTTCAAGTCATTTAGAGTTCCCAATTTATAGGAATAAATTTTTCATTTCGAAGTACAGTTTCTGGCAGATTGACGCAATCTGACCAAAAACGTATTCTCAAGGAGTTAGGCTTGGAATTTTAATTTGAAATTTTTGCGAGTTAATTATAACATCTGAGAGTACAACTTCACCAAATTTCATAATTTTTGGAGGCATACAACTAGGTCATTTAGATAAATCAAATCAAGATCTGAAAACAGAAATTGTTTTTAGAAGTGAGTAATTTGGTTCAAAAAGTTTAAAAACTGAATTTTTCGCACTCACTATTCAACCCCTCTTTCTAGTGGTGCTATACAGGTCCTACACGTGGTATCAGAGTGCAGGCACACTCACTACAAGAGCATCCAACGATCTTTGTGAGATGGCATCCACTAGTCACAAGACAGAACAAGATGGTATGTCGAGTCAAAGGCCTCCTCTTTTTGACGGTGAGTCCTTTGTACAATAGAAACTTAGAATGAAACTCTTATGGAGATTGATATACACTTGTGGTCCATTATAGAAGGTGGTCTTTTTATTCCTTCTAAGTTATCCACGGTCGATGGTGTCACACTAGAAGTCGTAAAAGCGAAACAAGAATATACTAGTTGTAGCACCCCGCACCCGGACCTTGTCCGAATACGATGCACCCGCCGTACTTCACTAATGAGAGTACAAAGCGTCATGCATAACATGCAAAAATCCATAACTTAAGCCATGGACTTCCATGCTAACATTTAACATAGTAGTAAAATTTAGGCAGAATTAAAACGTTAAAATAAACATGCATTACGAAATATTAAGTCCCCAAAAGTAGTAGTCCACAAAACAACATAACCGAAATCCCAAAGAGTTCAACATAGTTCATAGTACATCATCATAGCAGCACAAAAGTCCTTAAGCATGATCTTCTCCTGACACCTCGACTACGGGTACGGCACTTTCGGTTCATCCTCGATCCATTCAACTTTAGCATTCACTGGCTTTGGGGAAAAAAATAAAGGTATGAGTGATAAAATCACCCATCAAGCATACAATAAACTATCATGAGATAAATAAATAATCATAATAGGAATGTAAAACCCCAAGAACCTCAATGTTAGTTCATACCTGATCTTTAATCCTGGATCTGCTTGACGGTATAGACTAAACAAAATTTTAAGTAATACTATACTGACAATATCATATCACCCACTAGCTCAACTTACAACATGCCATAATGCCATGAATTATGCAAGATGCAATGCATGATATCATGTCATGTCAAAAACATCATTTTGGTCCCATAAAAATAACGTGTCAGAAATATGGAGTATCAGATCAATTAACCCCGGATCTGAACGGGTCCAGAACATGTCATCAGACCAATTAACCCCGGGTCTGGGATGGGTCCAGAACATAATATCAGGCTGATTAACCCCGGGCCTGGATCGGGTCCAGAACATATCATCGTACCAATTAATCCCGGGCCCAGAACGGGTCCAGAACTTATCATGTCATCAGACCTATTAACCCTGGGTCTGGAGTCGGGTTATTCGCATACTTAGCCGGCAAGGGAATCATAAAGCTTTCTTTAAAACATGGGACCGTAAATAACTTACATGCATAACGAAAAACTTGCTTGCTTGAAAAGACTTGCTTGCATACGGAAAAATTCATAAAAATCAGATCCATGGTGCATGTGATCATGCATGATACATGAAATGTTATGCAATGCAAGTCATGGCATGGATTATCGTAAGTATTCCTTAGAACATGACAACAAGCATGGTTTCATAAGCTAAAAATTTCCAGATTTTTACTTCATGTTTATGGGGCAGCTAGATTAATCAAACAGGCTCATTTTCATAATCTTTTGTCCTACACATGTTTAATGGGTCTCATTTATATGTCATAAAATTTTTGTAACTTTCTAAGACGAATAAGGCCCTTAAATCATTAAGTTGTTAAAAAGTGTACTGCTGAATTCAGCATTATAATATCCATCTTTACTTTAATTTTCATGACCTTAAAACCTTAATTATTTTAGGCCATAGCCTGGAAAACATAGTAAGATCCCTAAGGACTAACATTCATGGCTCAAACCGTTTATATAGGTCAAAATCCACAGAATTAAGGCCTCTTAACTTATTCCTCTGTTCTGTCTAATTTTCCAGTTTTAGTGCGTTAACTTTAAATCCATAGTTACCCATCAATACGATAATACCGAGTCGATAAATTTACATGGTCATGCTCCTCTATGTCTTATGTGATTATCATAAAATTTCCAGAAAAAATCCAATAACATTAAAGGGTCATTTAATTAATTTCCCGAAATTGGTCATATGCTGATTCTGGACTGACCAGTTTTACTAAAAAATCTATTGTGGCACAACCATATTTCCTTTTTCTGAAATTCCAACTCACAGACATCATAAACATGCGGGAATAACTTCCTACCGAAAATTAGCTTGTTTGCATGTTTCTAAGGTCCATTTTTGGGTCAAGCAATGCATTACGTAATTCTGTCCAGCTCCAATAGTTCCAGCTTGGCCAGTTTTACCAAAAATTTTGTTAAAGATAAACCACAACTTCTTTTACCAAGATTCCAACTCTCATAATTGACACACACACAGGGCTAATGTCATGCCAAAAATCAGCTTGTTTGCACGTTAGTAAGGTCCATTTTGAGGACACATAATACACTACACAATTCTGCCCAGCTCCAGAGGTTTTGTGTTTTATCCCCTTTTCATGTCAAATGTCCACTAATTATCTTTATTCCTATGAAATAACTCATTAGTCATCATATACACCGTTTTTAACATGAATATCCAGATTCCATTCTTTTTATTGAATCATATTTGCATCATTCCGAAACAGTTTGTAATTTGTACACAACACTCATCATATTTGCTCACAAAAGGTGTTCTTTCTTGGATTCAAAACTCACCATCACTTTCATTCTCTTGGCCGAAACTTGTAGGGTGCCATGAATATATTTTACAACATTTATTTAGGCATGCAACACATTTATATGCTATTTTATTTCAATCTTACCAAACAACCTTATAAAATTCCAACTAGCACATGCATGCCATCTTAGTGCTTCACAAGCTTCATCCAAGAGTTATTCTTGCCTAGAATCACTTTGTTGAACCTTATTTCATCCTAAAATAGCCTCATACCACATTGCATGTAAGAAAAGAATTCACCTTTGGAGGAATTAGTCACATGCAAGACATTTTTCTTAGGAATCACTAAGGTGTCATGCTTAATACTTAATATATTCAACTAAAGTTGGCATCTTAGAAACAACTAGCCATTCAAGTCACTAATTCTTCAAATAAATCATGAGAGTCTAATGTATACTTGCCTCTTCAAGCTAGAGCCTTTTCTTAGCTTGGAGCTTGGATGAGATGAGTTGAAGTTTTTCTCCTCTACACCATGAAACATACGGTTTTTGAAGGAAAGAAAAAGAGAATATTAGCCATCATCTTGAATGGAAATAGAGCTATCTTGATATTAGATTTACTTACAAAGATGAGATTTTGAATGGAGCTTCAACTAGCAAGAGCTTGCACCTACCTAAAGGTTGAAAACTTTGCACCTAGTGACCATGAAGGTCATGGGTTTGGGGGGTAGAAGAAGGAACCAAGTGAGCTTCATTACTTGACATAGAAAATTCACTTAAGATGCTTGGAAGGAGACTTACCTAGATGCTTCTTTGGATTTGAAGATGAGAGTTGAGATGAACTTCCTAGCTCCAAGATGAAGGGGGCCGTAGGGTGTGTGTGTGGAGGGAGGTGAAAATTTGTCTATGTGTTGTCTTGGCTTGGTGAGTTCAAGATTGAAAGAAAGGAGGTGTCTTGCTTAATTTAAAAATTTAAGGGGTGTAGGGGAAGGGTAGCCGGCGCATGGGGGAGGGAAAAGGGGCAAGGTTCCATGAAAAGTAGAAAAAGGAGTATTGGTCTTGTGAATGGCAAGCTTTTGTCTACCATGCTTGCATCCTTTGAAATTTTTTATTATTTCTTTTGCATGCTTGATTTTTATTTCTTTATTATATAATTATATTCTAGCTAAATATTTCAAATAGTAGAATAATGGAGAGGGTTCTAGATCCCTCCATTGTCTTGGCCGAAAGTTAAGGGGGTTTTGGGGGTATTTTGGTCTTTTCACATTTATCCTATCTCATACTTATATAATTTATACTATTATTTATTTTATCTAATATGATTTTAAATTTGCTTTGTGAGGACCATTTAGGTTTGCATTCTTATAAAAAGAAATTATTCCAAGGTTGATCAAGGCCTCTTGGCCGAAATTTATAGGGTATTTCAATACCTTGTGACATCCCCTTATATAATTATTTAGTATCCATCTTAAAAGAATTTAAGTAAAGAAGCGCTAATTTGAATTAAGTAAAATGCACTTGGAGAAATTGTTATTTGCATTACGTCACTTTGTCATGGTTCAAGTACATTATAGTTGGGGTACAACATCCTCCCCCCTTATCATAAGTTTCGTCCTCGAAACTTTAGAGACTAGTCAAAAAGATGGGGGTATCTATTCTTCATGTCTTCCTCCGTTTCCCATGTGGCTTCTTCTCCAGAATGATATCTCCACTGAATCTTTACCATAGGTATAGATCTCTTTCTCAGCTTTTTCTCTTTCCGATCAACGATCTTTAGGGGCTCCTCTTCGTAAGGTGCATCTTCTTCAGCCTTCAACTGCTGATCTTCAAGGATGTGGCTTGGATCATAAACATATCGGCGAAGTTGGGAAACATGGAATACATCATGCAACTGGGAAAGTGATGGGGGCAATGCCAGGCGATATGCAACTTCACCGACTTTTTCTAG
The DNA here is from genome assembly GCA_036186865.1 of Eustoma russellianum. Lineage (NCBI taxonomy): Eukaryota > Viridiplantae > Streptophyta > Magnoliopsida > Gentianales > Gentianaceae > Eustoma > Eustoma russellianum. The sequence goes on along the minus strand of AP025069.1, from coordinate 4,512,871 downwards.
AACTTCATATGGTCCAATGAATCTTGGGCTCAATTTCCCTTTTATGCCAAACCTCTTGATTCCTTTAGACGGAGATACCTTTAAGAAGACCTTTTCTCCTTCTTGAAACTCTAAGGGTCTCCGTCTTTCATCAGCCCATACCTTACTTCTATCTTTTTCCGCCTTCAATCTTTGCTGAACAATCTTTACCTTTTCTCGTGTTTGTTCTACAAGGTCGGGTCCCGTATAGATCTTATCTCCAATCTCGTCCCAATAAAGTGGGGATCGACATTTTCACCCATACAATGCTTCATAAGGTGCCATTCCGATGGATCTATGGAAGCTGTTATTATAGAAAAACTCGACTAGCTTAAGACTTTTATCCCAGCTTCCTCCAAAGTCAAGAATGCAAGCACGGAGCATGTCTTCAAGGGTTTGAATTGTCCTTTCGGATTGGCCATCAGTCTCTGGATGGAAAGCGGAACTCATTCTGATCTCCGTGCCTATTGCCTTTTGAACGGCTGTCCAGAATCTCGAGGTAAAACGGGGATCACGATCGCATAAGATACTTATGGACACTCCCTGCAAACAAACAATCTGATCAATGTACATAGAGGCCAACTTTCTATAGATGGTTTAATCGACATGGCCAAAAAGTGAGCAGACTTGGTTAGACGATCTACAATGACCCATATAACATCATTTCCATACTTAGTCCTGGGTAGGTCAGTCACAAAATCCATGGCGACGTGGTCACATTTCCATTTTGGTACTTCTAAGGGTTGTAGTAGTCCAGCAGGTCTTTTGTGTTCAGCCTTTACTCTTTGACAGACCAAGCATCACTAAACAAATTCAGCTATTTGATTCTTCATACCGTGCCACCAAAACTTTTGCTTGAGGTCCTGATACATCTTATTAGTTCCAGGGTGTATAGATAATCGTGAGCTGTGGGCTTCCATCAATACTTCATCTTTGATTTCTTTGTTTTCAGGTACACATAACCGTCCTCGGTACCATAAGCTGCCATCGTTACGAAATTCGAAGTCATTTTGTGGCTTATCTCGGATCCTTTCCTTGATCTTTCTCAAGGCTGCATCATTCCCTTGAGCCTCTTTGATCCGGTCCATCAGTGAAGGAATAAGAACCAACTTGGCGAGGACTTCATCCACTGAATCAACTTCTTCTAAGCCAAACTCTTCCATATCTCGCTGAAGAGGTGGTTGCCGTGGGTGACTTGTCTTCCGACTCAACGCATGAGCAACCTTATTAGCTTTCCCAGGGTGATATTGAATTGAGAGATCATAATCTTTAATCAACTCGAGCCATCGGCGCTACCGCATGTTTAGTTCTTTCTGGGTAAAGAGATACTTAAGGCTTTTATGATCTGTATAGATCTCACACTTCTCACCATACAAGTAATGTCTCCATATCTTTAATGCGAAAACCACTGCGACAAGCTCAAGATCATGAATGGGGTAGTTTTGCTCGAATGGTTTTAACTGTCGGGATGCATAAGCTATCACCTTATCTCTCTGCATAAGTACACATCCTAGACCGTTCTTTGAAGCATCGCTGTACACCGCATACTTCTCGCCAGGAGTGGGCTGAGCCAAGATGGGGGCGGACGTCAACTTTGCTTTTAACTCTGAGAAACTCTTTTCACAGTCGGCATTCCACTCGTACTTGGTTTTCTTTTGTGTCAATCTGGTGAGGGGAACAGCTATCTTCGAAAATCCTTCAACAAACTTTCGATAATAGCCTGCTAATCCAAGGAAGCTTCTCACCTCGGTAACATTTATTGGTCTGGGCCATTCTATAATAGCTTCAATTTTCTTGGGATCTACTGAAATCCCATCTTCTGATATAACATGGTCAAGGAAGGATACACTACGCAGCCAAAACTCGCATTTGCTAAATTTTACGTACAATTGTCTTCCTCTTAGAATATTCAGAACCGTGAGTTTCCTCATCTGGTGAATAGATCAAAATATCGTCTATGAAGACCACTACGAACTTGTCCAACTGGTCCTGAAAAACTCGATTCATGAGATCCATAAAGGCGGCAGGAGCGTTGGTTAAGCCAAAAGGCATGACCAAAAATTCGTAGTGTCCATAGCGTGTCCTGAAGGCAGTCTTTGGAACGTCTTCAGCCTTAATTTTCAATTGGAAGTATCCAGATCGTAGGTCAATCTTACTGAAGATTTGAGATCCTTGCATTAAGATTCTTTAGATAGGGTTTTGGAAATTTAAACCTTAATTGAACTAGAACTTATTAGTTACGTACCCTGAGTTGATCAAATAAGTCGTCTATCCGGGGCAATGGGTACTTATTCTTTATGGTGATTTTGTTGAGTTCCCGGTAATCAATACATAAGCGCATACTTCCATCTTTCTTCTTCACGAATAACACAGGAGCACCCGAAGGCGAAACGCTGGGGCGAATGAGCCTCTTCTCTAGCAGTTCGTGTAACTGCTCCTTTAGCTCTTTTAGTTCTGCAGGAGCCATCCGATATGGGGCTTTTGATATGAGTTCAGCTCCTGGGACAAGGTTTATCTCGAAGGCAATTTCGTGATCAGGAGGTAGTCCAGGTAATTCGTCTGGAAATACATCGGGGTATTCATGGACAACCGGAACTTGAGCAAGGGTGGGACTCGCTTGCTCAGCACTTAGGACATAAACAAAGAATCCTTCATAGCCTTTCTTCAACGCTCGGCTGGCACGAGCCGCGTTAACAAAGACTTTCTTGGATGGTTTCTTTAACTTAGCTCCTCCTTGGAATGACACTTCATCTCGAGCTGGGTTCTTAATTATAACTTGCCTACTTCGGCAATCAATGTGAGCATGGTTCTTTGACAGCCAATCCATTCCAAGGATCACATCGAAATCGCTCATGGGTATAGGAATCAAGTCAGCTTCAAAACGTTGTTCATCGAACTCAAGCACGCAATTTCAGAAGATATGATGAGAGACAAGCACCTGATCACCGGCTGCTTGTACTCTATAGGGTGATTCTAGTCTGACTGAGTTATGATCTATATTCTTAGCAAACTTCCTAGAGATAAATGAGTGGCTGGCGCCACTATCGAATAATACATTCGCAAGTATGCTACATACTAAGATTGTTCCTGAATCATGCATATTTAACTAAGCAATAGTATAGGCATGTATAAGTAAAGCGTATTAAAGGCGTAAAATTTTAGATCTTACCAGTCACTACATCTGCTGTCTCCTCAACATCTGCTTCTGTCATGACGTGCACCCTTGCATTCGCACGTGGTCGCTGGTTCTTTGGCTGTTGTTGCTGTTGCTGCGCTCCTCTTTCTGGGCAATCCCTAATCAGGTGGCCATCCTTGCCGCATCCAAAACATTGTCTAGTCTTCCATCGACACTCACCCATGTGTTGTCGCTTCTGGCACTGAGGACATAATGGTATAGTTGGCTGTTGGGGTGGAGTCTGAATCTTTTGCTGATTATTCTGGTGCTGCTGGCGGCGCTGATTCTGACCCTGGGATTTTCCTTGTCGAACTGATCCTCTGAAATTCTTCTTAGCTACCTTTCTGTATTTCTCATTTCCAGTCCCTTTCTTTCTCTCTTTTGCCCCACATCGTCTCGGCGGATAATGTCTCTCTCAATCCTATAGCAGGCGTCCAAAAGAGCTCCAAAATTCGTAGGGTTTGCATTTACCAACCATGTCCGGGTTCTTGGATTCAGACCTCTTTCAAATTTCAACATTTTTGTCTTTTCATCATTCATGGTGACAGGCTGAAATCTCCCTAATGCGATGAACTTATTTGCATACTCTGCTACCGTCATACCAGGTTCTTGCTTCAGTGATTCAAATTCATGTCTCTTTTGTAGCTTGACTGACGGAGGGATATAGAACTTGTGGAATTCTTGCAAAAATCTTTCTCAGGCAATCGGTCTGGGCAAGGGATGTAAATTCATCTTCCACCATTGGTTAGCTTCACTTATCAGAAAAGGTCAGATGGCTTGGGCTTTCAGCTCGTCGGGGGCTTGAATTAACTTGAAATAGTTTTCAACTTCATCCAACCACTTCTCCGCTGTATCGGGATCTAGCTTTCCCTTAAACGGTGGTACATTAGCTCTCTTTAATTTCTCAAAGTAATACTGGGCATCTCTCACAGGCTCGTGTGGATGAGGTGGAGCATTCTGATGGATTAGGCCTTGCCCGATCTGGGTGACCACTTGGCAAAAGGCCTGAAAGGCATTAATGTCAGGTATAACCGGAGGAACAGGTGCCTGCGGTGGTGGAGGTGGATTATTCTGAACTGGAGGATTTTGGTCCGACTGTGGTGGCGGCGGGACTTGAATCGGTGGTGGAGGAACGGGGCCGTGTCGCTGAGGGGGAACAGGCTCCTAAGCAGCTGGTCGAGCCCTAGGAGGTCTGCCACGAGGTCGCACCATCTGCACTATGGAGTGTTAGCATTTATACAAAGGTTGAGATAAAATCAAGTTATTTTGTGCAAAGGCCATAATTCTCAGAAAAATTTAAATGAGGAAGAGAAAAGTCTCACCTTACATTAGAGATCCGGATTTAATAAGGCGGAATTAATTATTAAATTATATTCTAAATCCGGTCTATGAGGTCCTAATTTAAGGCCATCCCCCTTCTAAGATCATGACTTAAGTCTAAGATCAAACTTAGATTCTAAGATCATAACTTAGTTCTACGTTCCTGCCTGTAATCTAGAGCCTGGGCTCTGATACCACCTATAGCTCCCCGCACCCGGACCTTGTCCGAATACGGTGCACCCGCCGTACTTCACTAAGGAGCGTACAAAGCGTCATGCATAACATGAGAAAATCCATAACTTAAGCCATGGACTCCCATGCTAACATTTAACATGGTAGTAAAATTTAGGCAGAATTAAAACTTTAAAATAAACATGCATTACGAAATATTAAGTCTGCAGAAGTAGTAGTCCACAAAACAACATAACCGAAATCCCAAAGAGTTCAACATAGTTCATAGTACATCATCATAGCAGCAGAAAAGTCCTTAAGCATGATATTCTCCTGACACCTCGACTACGGGTACGGTACTTTCGGTTCATCCTCGATCCATTCAACTTTAGCATTCACTCGCTCTGGGGAAAAAAATAAAGGTATGAGTGATAAAATCACCCAGCAAGCGTACAATAAACTATCATGAGATAAATAAAGAATCATAACATGAATGTAAAACCCTAAGAACCTCAATGTTAGTTCATACCTGATCTTTAATCCTGGATCTGCTTGACGGTATAGCCTAAACAAAATTTTAAGTAATACTATACTGACAATATGATATCACCCACTAGCTGAACTTACAACATGCCATAATGCCCATAAACTATGCAAGATGCAATGCATGATATCATGTCATGTCAAAAACATCATTTTGGTCCCATAAAAATAACGTGTCAGAAAAATGGAGTATCAGATCAATTAACCCGGGATCTGAACGGGTCCAGAACATGTCATCAAACCAATTAACCCCGTGTCTGGGACGGGTCCAGAACATAATATCAGGCCGATTAACCCCGAGCCTGGATCGGGTCCAGAACATATCATCGGACCAGTTAACCCCAGGTCTGGAACGGGTCCAGAACTTATCATGCCATCAGACCTATTAACCCCGGGTCTGGAGTCGGGTTATTCGCATGCTTAGCCGGCAAGGGAATCATAAAGCTTTCTTTAAAACATGGGACCGTAAATAACTTACATGCATAACGAAAAACTTGCTTGCTTGAAAAGACTTGCTTGCATATGGAAAAATTCATAAAAATCAGATTCATGGTGCATGTGATCATGCATGATACATGAAATGTTATGCAATGCAAGTCATGGCATGGATTATCGTAAGTACTCCTTAGAACATGACAACAAGCATGGTTTCATAAGCTAAAAATTTCCAGATTTTTACTTCATGTTTATGGGGCAGCTAGATTAATCAAACATGCCCATTTTCATAATCTTTTGTCCTACACATGTTTAATAGGGTCTCATTTACATGTCATAAAATTTTCGTAACGTTCTAAGACGAATAAGGCCCTTAAATCATTAAGTTATTAAAAAGTGTACTGCTGAATTCATCATTATAATAGCCATCTTTACTTTAATTTTCATGACCTTAAAACCTTAATCATTTTGTTCCACAGCCTGTAAAACATAGTAAAATCCCTAAGGACTAACATTCATGGCCCAAACCGTTTATATAGGTCAAAATCCACAGAATTAAGGCCTCTTAACTTATTCCTCTGTTCTGTCCAATTTTCCAGTTTTAGTGCATTAACTTTAAATCCATAGTTGCCCATCAAAACGATAATACCGAGTTGATAAATTTACATGGTCATTCTCCTCTATGTCTTAGGTGATTATCATAAAATTTCCAGAAAAAATCCAATAACATAAAAGGGGTCATTTAATTAATTTTCCGAAATTGGTCATATGCTGATTCTGGACTGACCAGTTTTACTAAAAATTCTATTGTGGCACAACCATAATTCCTTTTTCCGAAATTCCAACTCACAGACGTCATAAACATGCGGGACTAACTTCCTACAGAAAATTAGCTTGTTTTCATGTTTCTAAGGTCCATTTTTGGGTCAAGCAACGCATTACTTAATTCTGTCCAGCTCCAGTAGTTTCAGCTTGACCAATTTTACCAAAAAATTTATTAAGGATAAACCACAACTTCTTTTACCAAGATTCCAACTCTCATAATTGTCACACACACAGGGCTAATGTCATGCCAAAAATCAGTTTGTTTGCACGTTAGTAAGGTCCATTTTGAGGTCACATAATACACTACACAATTCTGCCCAGCTCCAGAGGTTTTGTGCTTTATCACCTTTTCATGTCAAATGTCCACTAATTATCTTTATTCCTATGAAATAACTCATTAGTCACCATATACACCGTTTTTAACATGAATATCCAGATTCCATTCTTTTTATTGAATCACATTTGCATCATTCCGAAACAGTTTGTAATTTGTACACAACACTCATCATATTTGCTCACAAAAGGTGTTCTTTCTTGGATTCAAAACTCACCATCACTTTCATCCTCTTGGCCGAAACTTGTAGGGTGCCATGAACATATTTTACAACATTTATTTAGGCATGCAACACATTTATATGCTATTTTATTTCAATCTTACCAAACAACCTTATAAAATTCCAACTAGCACATGCATGCCATCTTAGTGCTTCACAAGCTTCATCCAAGAGCTATTCTTACCTAGAATCACTTTGTTGAACCTTATTTCATCCTAAAAAAGCCTCATACCACATTTCATGTAAGAAAAGAATTAACCTTTGGAGGAATTAGTCACATGCAAGACATTTTTCTTAGGAATCACTAAGGTGTCATGCTTAATACTTAATATATTCAACTAAAGTTGGCATCTTAGAAACAACTAGCCATTCAAGTCACTAATTCTTCAAATAAATCATGAGAGTCTAATGTATACTTGCCTCTTCAAGCTAGAGCCTTTTCTTAGCTTGGATCTTGGATGAGATGAGTTGAAGTTTTCCTCCTCTACACCATGAAACATACGGTTTTTGAAGGAAAGAAAAAGAGAATATTAGCCATCATCTTGAATGGAAATAGAGCTATCTTGATATTAGATTTACTTACCAAGATGAGGTTTTGAATGGAGTTTCAACTAGCAAGAGCTTGCACCTACCTAAAGGTTGAAAACTTTGCACCTAGTGACCATGAAGGTCACGGGTTTGAGGGGTAGAAGAAGGAACCAAGTGAGCTTCATTACTTGACATAGAAAATTCACTTAAGATGCTTGGAAGGAGACTTACCTAGATGCTTCTTTGGATTTGAAGATGAGAGTTGAGTTGAACTTCCTAGATCCAAGATGAAGGGGGCCGTATGGTGTGTGTGTGGAGGGAGATGAAAATTCGTCTAAGTGTTGTCTTGGCTTGGTGAGTTCAAGATAGAAAGAAAGGAGGTGTCTTGTTTAATTTAAAAATTTAAGGGGTGTAGGGGAAGGGTAGCCGGCGCATGGGGGAGGGAAAAGGGGCAAGGTTCCATGAAAAGTAGAAAAAGGAGTATTAGTCTTGTGAATGGAAAGCTTTTGTCTACCATGCTTGCATCCTTTGAAATTTTTTATTATTTCTTTTGCATGTTTGATTTTTATTTCTTTATTATATAATTATATTCTAGCTAAATATTTCAAATAGTAGAATAATGGAGAGGGTTCTACATCCCTCCATTGTCTTGGCCGAAAGTTAAGGGGGTTTTGGGGGTATTTTAGTCTTTTCATATTTATCCTATCTCATACTTATATAATTTATACTATTATTTATTGCTTTGTGAGGACCATTTAGGTTTGCATTCTTATAAAAAGAAATTATTCCAAGGTTGATCAAGGCCTCTTGGCCGAAATTTATAGGGTTTTTCAATACCTTGTGAGTTGTGACATCCCCTTATATAATTATTTAGTATCCATCTTAAAAGAATTTAAGTAAAGAAGCGCTAATTTGACTTAAGTAAAATGCACTTGGAGAAATCATTATTTGCATTACGTCACTTTGTCATGGTTTCAAGTACATTATAGTTGGGGTACAACATTAGTGATGACAAAAAGAAATCAAGTATGAATTCTAGAGCCATGTAACTTCTTTTAAATAGTTTAAGTAAAAGCGAATCGAGTTATGTGTCAAATTGCTCTAGTGCCCAAGAGATGTGAAAAATTATTGAAATGAAACATGAAGGTACTAGTCAAGTTAAAGAGTCCAAAATAAACATGCTTATGTCTACTCTTGAGTCTTTAAAGTCATTACCAAACAAATCTATTGTTGATATAGACTTACGCTTGACTAACATTTACAACTCTCTTGAGTCTCTTGGAAAAGCTTCTCTACACAGGAAAAGGTACAGAAGGTGCTAATAAGTCTCCCATCTGAATGGGACACCAAATGTAGCGCCCCGTCCGAAACCAGGGTTCCGGTTCGGTGCACCAGCCATACTCTACTCCATAGAGTACACGGCGTCGATACCATACATGTGCATATCAACATGAATTGTAATCGATATAGCGGAAGCAACTTGTAATAAGCTCACGACACACATAATATTATTACAAACCGTTCAAATCCACACAACCACAAATACAGCTTCTCACGATAACTTTATTACATCACCATAAAATAAAGCTCACACAACAGGTACATAGCTTCAGCCTACATCTTCGCTCACGGATACTCTATCTGGGGTTCCTCCTCAATGAACACGGCATCAGGGTCCCTGTTCTCTGAAATGTTAAGAGGCAAGTATGAGCGATAACCACCGTCTTTTAATCGCTTAGCAAGTATTCTTTATAGATATTTCATGTGGATCATACATGGGAAGACAAGTAGTAATAGAGTAACAATATTTATGTAATTACATCTCCATTTACAAATGACAGCATTATATATAAGGATAAAACAGAACATAAGATTTTACCTCATACCTGAGAGGTCATATCATTCTTCCTCAGCATATCCTTAGTCTACCTTCCGTACTTGAATACTAATCCACCTTATGCTAAGGTCATAATTTGCGTTCATCACATCTACGTGTATGATCTTCCTTAATCGTCTTAAGGCATAATGTTCGTACAAATATTCTAATCCTCACATAAGGGACATGATCATGACGTGATGCATAAAACATGGCTTTTCATAAAATGACTTTTCGTAAACATGACTTTTCATAAACATGACATGATTTTCATAACTTGCATAACATGACATTTTCATGACATGAAGACATACATTTTCATCGTTGGCTATAGCACTTTTCATAAGAATAATAACGCAAGACATACCGAATGATTCCCCATATAGTACATGTACAACATAACATCATGAGCATAGGTACATGTGCTAACGGTGACGCATTATGACTGAGATCCCGTGTCCCAGACCCGGTGTTACACTCAGTCATAACGTAAACATGGGCCCCTGACACCTACCACTCCGGTCCCGATGTCAGGACAGCGCTACAACATAACATAACATAACATGGTCATAACATAACATGGGTCATTGGAATCATTCGTCTCGTGTTTATTATTCCTATGCATATGAACTTTAAAACATGTGATTCAAAAATATAACTTTTCAAACTTTGATTTTATGCAACATGAGACTCGGTCATATGAAGATACTTTGGTCATTCTACATTTTATAATATCATCACTTACTTAATTTCCTTCTACGTATCACGACTTAAAGAAATTACCATTTTAACCTCCAATTAAATACCATTCGGCTATCACACTAAAACAGCCCTCTTTTTCCATTGTCATCGCACAATAATTTGGTAACTTCTATTCCACACATACATTTCATAATTCATAGCTTAAATGCCTACATCATGAAAATTTCTAATTACTTTACATTTCATCTAAGATTTCATGACTTACATTTTATCATAACCTATCTATGTTAGTATATATATAACATGTAACATATCATGTACGTACATTGTAAAAGTTAGTAGTCTTATAATTACACATACATAAATATGGCCTATTTATGTTTCATACTTTTCATAACATAATTTACATACTTAACTTACTTTCATAACTTAATATATTGATCATATATACATATATACTTGTATAAAAATATATTGAAATCACTTTTTGTCAATCAAGGCCTAGTGGCCGAATGTGTATATATATATATGGTATATATATATAAATCATTTATGATATATTGTATAACATCCAAAACTTATTCATTTTCCTATCTTAACATATTCATCATATATACATATATATATTTGTATAAAAATATATTGAAATCACTTTTTGTCAATTAAGGCCTAGTGGCTGAATGTGTATATATATGGTATATATATATAAATCATTTTATGATATATTGTATAACATCCAAAACTTATTCATTTTCCTATCTTAACATATTCATCATATATACATATATATATTTGTATAAAAATATATTGAAATCACTTTTTTGTCATTAAGGCCTAGTGGCCGAATGTGTATATAGATGGTATATATATATATAAATCATTTTATGATATATTGTATAATGTCCAAAACTTATTCATTTTTATATCTTAACATATATGTTATACATATATGTATACATGAATCATGTAACAACATATTTTAACCTTAAGTGGTCTTAAAGCAAATTTTCATATATTGTATATACATATAAATAATTTCCGTGTATACATATCTATATATATATATATACCTAAAATCATTGAGATACATGTATGTATGTGTGTGTATAAACCGTATGTATATATATATGTCTATACATATATAACTATGCATATATACATACATCTATATCACAACCACACATTTGTTTATATATTTACTTACTTTTATACAAAACAGTGTGTTTATTTATATACATCTACACCTCTATACCTACCTATATATATACCTATATATGGAGATCCGTATACATGTAGATTCATACACTTATACATATATATAACAACATACATATTTTTATAATGTGTATATACATGCGTGTATATACATAAGGTATATACATGTATATAGCGTATGTATATATGTGTATATAGTGTATATAAGTATAAGCTTATTACTCAACATAGATCTATAATTTCTTGAGAAGAAATCTTGAACATACTACATGATGATCCAACTTTGATATGAACATAAATATTAAATTTTTGAAGCCATGAAGGATCTAGGAAGAGTACTTGCCTTGGTTCACCTTTCTTACACTTAGAAGATGTTTCCTTCACTTGATTTGGAAGAGAGTTCTTCTTCCTTCCTCCTAGGTATACATGATTTTTAGGGTTTAAAAGGAGGGTTAGTGAGCAACTTATGAAACTAAGTATAGAAGAATCAAACTTAAACTTCATAAAGTTCTTACCTTGATTGCTTTTGATTCTAGATGCTACAACCTTCTTGAATCTTTCTTAGTTGATTGAGGGTTTATGATACTTGATTTGAGTGATGTTGGTATGAAGAAAGGAGAAGAAAATCTTCTCCTTGTTGAAGACCAAAGTTTCGGCCTATATGGGACTAAGGGGGGTGTTGGAGTGTTCTTGAGATTTTTCCTTGGAGGTAGTATGAAATTGGTTGGTTGAAAATGCAATTATGTGAGGGGTTAAAGAAGAAATAATACCCTACTTTTCTAAGGGAGTGGCCGGCCAAGGAGTGGGAGGGATGGGGTTGGAGACAAGCTTTTGACAAGCATGGGGTGGAGGGATGGGTTAAGGTAAGATTCTTGAGCATGCTAGTATTTTAATCAATGTGTAAGACAAGTTGTCTTCACTTTTCTTTTTCTTTTTCCTTTTCTTTTACTTTGTATGTATATAATTGTTTTTTTCTTTTATTTAATGTAGTATAAAATTGTTGTGACATATATTTCTTTTTGATTTACTTTATCCTAATAGTTTAAGTTGTTACTAACTAATTAAATTGGGTTTTTATTGTATATACTCAAACGTTTGTAATATATTTGTTAATGTATTTGGTAATACAAATCTAGTTTTATGAATCGTACACCTACGAACTTATATTTACGATATTGGGAGTCGTTACGACATAACGAATTTCCGGGTTGTAACATTCTCCCCCCTTATAAAAAGTTTCGTCCCTGAAACTTACGTACCTCATACAAACAGTTGGGGATATTGCTTCTGCATTTGCTGCTCCGGTTCCCAAGTCGCTTCCCGCTCAGTATGATTACTCCACTGTACTTTCACAAATGGAATTGTCCGTCTCCTCAACACTTGTTCCTTACGGTCCACAATCCGTATGGGAACTTCTTCATACGTAACATCATCTTTAATAGTTATAGGTTGCTGCTCCAGTATATGATCCGGATCGTGTACATATCGCCGTAACTGAGATACGTGAAACACATTATGTACCTGGGATAATGTAGGAGGTAAGGCCAACCGGTATGCAACAGCTCCAACTTTCTCTAGTACCTCATAAGGGCCAATAAACCTAGGGCTCAGTTTCCCTTTAATCCCAAATCTACTCACGCCTTTGTCGGTGAAACTCGCAAATATACTTTCTCGCCTACTTCAAACTCAATCGGTCGCCTCTTTGTATCAGCCCAGCTTTTGCTACGATCTTGAGCAGCTTTCAATCTATCACGTATCACCTTGATCTTTTTCAGAGTCTGCTCCACCAGTTCCGGACCCATAATAGTTCTCTCGCCAACTTCATCCCAATATAATGAGGATCTACACTTCCTTCCATACAATGCCTCAAAAGGTGCCATACCAATAGAACTGTGATAGCTGTTATTGTAAGAGAACTCAATTAACTTCACTGATTTGTCCCAGCTAACCTTGAAATCCAAAGTGCAAGCGCGTAGCATATCTTCCAATGTTTGTATGGTACGTTTTGACTGTCCATCGGTCTGCGGATGAAATGCTGTACTCATCCGGAGTTCGGTACCCATTGCATTTTGGTAAGCTTTCCAAAATCGCGAAGTAAAACGTGGATCTCTATCGCACACGATGCTGACAGGTGTTCCATGTAGGCTGACTATCTCATTCATATACATGCTGACCAGCTTTTCTATGGATGTCTGGATTGACATGGATAAGAAATGTGCCGATTTAGTGAGACGATCTACGATTACCCAAATCGTATCATTACCATTGCGAGTCTTAGGGAGTCCGGTAACAAAGTCCATCGTAATATGCTCCCATTTCCACTCCGGAATCTCTAAAGGCTGTAATAGTCCTGCCGGCCTCTGATGTTCTGCTTTAACTTGTTGACAAGTATGACATCTCTCCACAAACTCCGCAATGTGATCGCTTCATGCCGTTCCACCAATAATTTCTTTTAAGATCCTGGTACATCTTTGTTGCTCCCGGATGTATAGATAACCGTGAGTTGTGAGCTTCCGTCATGATCTCTCTTTTAATTCCATCAATGTTTGGTACACACAATCTCTCTTTGAACCAAAGACTGCCATCATTATGCAACTGAAAATCCTTCACCGGTCGTTCTTCAAACTGCTTGACAATGATCATTAACTCAGAATCATTCTTTTGCGCCTCTTTAATCCTATCAATTAAAGTGGGAGTGATCATTAATTTAGCCAGAATATTTGCAGTTGAGTCAACCACATCCAATCCAAACTCGGCTATCTCTCTCTCTAGAGGCGTCTGCCTAGCATGACTTGACTTCCTACTCAACGCATCTGCTACCTTATTCGCCTTACCCGGATGATAATGGATAGCGAGATCATAGTCTTTCATCAACTCCAACCATCTTCGCTGCCTCATGTTTAGTTCCTTTTGGGTGAAAAGATATTTCAAACTCTTGTGATCCGTGTAGATTTCGCATTTCTCTCCATATAAATAATGTCTCCATATCTTAAGCGCAAATACAACTGCCGCCAATTCCAGATCATGGGTGGGATAATTCTGTTCATAGGGTTTCAACTGTCTTGATGCATATGCAATTACTCGTTCTTTCTGCATTAATACACAACCTAGTCCATTCTTCGAAGCGTCACTATATACCACGAATCCCTCTCCTGAAATTGGTTGTGCTAATACCGGTGCTGTTGTCAATTTCTTCTTAAGTTCGGTGAAACTCTGTTCACAATCACAAGTCCAATCATATCGCGTCTTTTTCTGCGTCAATCGAGTTAATGGGACTGCAATCCATGAGAATCCTTCAACAAACTTCCGATAATAACCTGCAAGTCCTAAGAAACTCCTGACCTCAGTTACATTTGTCGGTCTCGGCCATTCCATAATAGCCTCAATCTTTTTCGGATCTACTGAGATACCATCCTTAGACACAACATGACCCAAAAATGCAACACTATGGAGCCAAAATTCGCACTTGCTGAATTTAGCATATAGCTGCTTCTTTCTTAGTACATTCAGTGTTATTCTTAGATGCTCTGCATGGGTCTCCTCATCCGGTGAGTATATCAGAATATCGTCAATAAATACCACTACGAACTTATCCAACTAATCCCGAAATACTGTGTTCATCAAATCCATGAATGCTGCGAGTGCATTGGTCAGTCCAAATGGCATCACTAAGAACTCATAATGCCCATATCTTGTACGAAAAGCAGTCTTAGCGATATCTTCCGACTTGATCTTCAACTGATGGTAACCAGAGCGAAGGTCAATCTTGCTGAACACTTTAGCACCCTGTACGAAAGATCATATTGATTTTTATAACAGTTATATATTTGTTATTTGATTATTTAAATTACTTACCCTTAATTGATCAAACAAATCGTCGATTCGAGGCAGTGGATATCTATTTTTGATAGTGATCTTATTCAGCTCTCGGTAATCGATGCAGAGTCGCATGCTGCCATCCTTCTTCTTAACGAACAACACTGGAGCTCCCTATGGTGATACACTTGGCCGTATGAACTTCTTATCTATCAATTCTTGCAACTGTGATTTCAATTCCTTTAATTCGGCTGGGGCCATTCTATACGGTGCCTTTGAGATTGGTTCAGCTCCTGGAACGACATTAATCTCAAATTCAATCTCTCTGTCCGGAGGCAAGCCTGGTAGGTCATCTGGAAATACATCTGTGAACTCCTTGACCACTGGAATACTGTCAATCGATGGGGTCTCAGAATCCTTGCCAAGAGCATACACAAGGAATCCTTCTCTACCCTTCTTCAGTGATCGAAACGCTTTTGCTGCTGTCAGATAAATATTCTGTGGTATCTTTTTCATCTTGGAGTTCCCTTGATAGATCACTTCTTCTCGCATTGGATCCTTAATCATCACACGCTTACCACGACAATCAATGTAGGCATGGTGTTTGAACAACCAATCCATGCCTAGAATAATGTCGAAGTCCCCAATCTGTATAGGAATTAGGGTAACTTCGAACTTCTGTCCTCCCATTTCTATCTCGCAATTCTTATATATATGATGTGAAATGATCATCTGATCACCAGCTGCTTGAACGCGATACGGTGTATCCAGCCAAGTAGGACAACTACCAAGGTTCTTGGCAAACCTTTTTGATACAAAGGAATGGCTCGCACCACTATCAAATAATACGTTGGCAGGTATGTTGTTTGTTAATATAACACCTGAAGCAATTCATAATTCAAATATGCAATTCCTAAGCAAGCAGATAATATCATAAACTTTTCAATATGAAATATACCTGTCACAACGTCTGGGGCTTCCAGAACCTCCTCATCTGTCATCACATGTACTCTGGCATTGGCCCTTGGGCCATCTCTCTGCTGAGGTGCGGCCCTCTGAGGTCCCTTCCTGGGTTCAGGACAATCCCTGATCATGTGTCCAGTCTTTCCACAATTGAAACATGCTCCAGTCTTCAATAAACAGTCTCCCCTATGATGTCGCTGACAAGTGGCACACTTAGGTATCGCAGCTGCCTGTGGGGGAGGTTGTAGCTTCGGTGGCTGAAAGTTCGGTTGATGTGCACGTCCACCATCTCTTTTAGCAGTCTTAGTCCAGTTACTGGATTGGCCATCTCCAAACTCTTGGGGCCTTTTGCCCCGGATGTCGGAATCACGCCTGATGATGTCCCTTTCTACTCGATAACAGGCATCCAGCAATTCACCAAAATCCTTCGGGTTGGCATTCACAATCCAGGTGCGAATGCGTGGGTTCAGTCCTCTTTCAAACTTAATCATTTTCAGTTGTTCATCTCCCATAATTGCTGGAACATATCTTCCCAATGCAGTAAATCGGTTGGCATAGTCCGCCACTGTCATACCTGACGTCTGCATTAGAGACTCAAACATCCCTACTTTCTTCAAGGTAACTGATGGTGGAATATAGAATTTGCGAAACTCTCTCAGAAATCGTTCCTAAGTAACTGGAGCTGGCAAATGCTGCAAATTAGCGGTCCACCATTCATCGGCTTCACCAGTCAGAAAAGGCTTGATAACCTGGGCTTTTATCTCCTCTGGTATTTGAATCAGCTCAAAATTATTCTGTACTTCTTTTAGCCATTTCTCGGCTATGTCAGGGTCAGATCCACCTTCAAAGTTAGGAATGCGGGCCTTCTTCAATTCCCCATAAAAGAAACGAGTATCATGCTGTGGTGGAGGTGGTGGCGGTGGCGGTGGAGGTGTCGCATGATTCTGGTGGCCGTTGTTACCTACCGCCTGTCCTATATGTACCAGAGCTTGCAGAACAGCCTGTTGAAATCTCCCTGACCCTGCTGCTGTGGGGGTGGAGGCACCTATTCAGTGTAAAATGGAACCGGTCCTGTCTGCGGGGGTATCTGTGGTGGTGGTGGAGGGGGTAACTGTGCAGGTCTGTCAGCACGCGGTCTACCTCTAGGTCGTGGAGACATCCTATTGAATGCAGCATCATTAGTAATAATTTACAATTGAAATCAATTTGTCTTCCTGACTAATTCAGAATTTGTAAAATTAAAATTTTTT
>AP025069.1:4361702-4495470 GCA_036186865.1 Eustoma russellianum | reverse complement strand
CTTAATAATCCAAGCAAAACTTTTAAATGTTATCTAATTATCCCTAACTATTCTAAGGATTCTAATCTAGGGATATCACTCTTGGTCTAAGATCATAACTTAAGTTCTAGGATCATCACTTAACTTCTAAATGCTTACTTTACTGTTCCCGCCGTGGATCTAGAGCCATGCTCTGATACCAACTGTGGCGCCCCGCCCGAAACCAGGGTTCTGGTTCGGTGCACCCGCCATACTCTACTCTATAGAGTACAAGGCGTCGATACCATACATGTGCATATCAACATGAATTGTAATCGATATAGCGGAAGCAACTTGTAATAAGCTCACGACACACATAATATTATTACAAACCGTTCAAATCCACACAACCACAAATACAGCTTCTCACGATAACTTTATTACATCACCATAAAATAAAGCTCACACAACAGGTACATAGCTTCAGCCTACATCTTCGCTCACGGATACTCTATCTGGGGCTCCTCCTCAATGAACACGGCATCAAGGGTCCCTGTTCTCTGAAATGTTAAGAGGCAAGTATGAGCGATAATCACCGTCTTTTAATCGCTCAGCAAGTATTCTTTATAGATATTTCATGTGGATCATACATGGGAAGACAAGTAGTAATAGAGTAACAATATTTATGTAATTACATCTCCATTTACAAATGACAGCATTATATATAAGGATAAAACAGAACATAAGATTTTACCTCATACCTGAGAGGTCATATCATTCTTCCTCAGCATATCCTTAGTCTACCTTCCGTACTTGATTACTAATCCACCTTATGCTAAGGTCATAACTTTGCGTTCATCACATCTACGTGTATGATCTTCCTTAATCGTCTTAAGGCATAATGTTCGTACAAATATTCTAATCCTCACAAAAGGGACATGATCATGACGTGATGCATAAAACATGGCTTTTCATAAAATGACTTTTCGTAAACATGACTTTTCATAAACATGACATGATTTTCATAACTTGCATAACATGACATTTTCATGACATGAAGACATAACATTTTCATCGTTGGCTATAGCACTTTTCATAAGAATAATAACGCACGACATACCGAATGATTCCCCATATAGTACATGTACAACATAACATCATGAGCATAGGTACATGTGCTAACGGTGACGCATTATGACTGAGATCCCGTGTCCCAGACCCGGTGTTACACTCAATCATAACGTAAACATGGGCCCCTGACACCTACCACTCCGGTCCCGATGTCAGGACATCGCTACAACATAACATAACATGGTCATAACATAACATGGGTCATTGGAATCATTCGTCTCGTGTTTATTATTCCTATGCATATGAACTTTAAAACATGTGATTCAAAAACATAACTTTTCAAACTTTGATTTCATGCAACATGAGACTCGGTCATATGAAGGTACTTTGGTCATTCTACATTTTATAATATCATCACTTACTTAATTTCCTTCTACGTATCACGACTTAAAGAAATTACCATTTTAACCTCCAATTAAATACCATTCGGCTATCACACTAAAACAACCCTCTTTTTCCATTGTCATCGCACAATAATTTGGTAACTTCTATTCCACACATACATTTCATAATTCATAGCTTAAATGCCTACATCATGAAAATTTCTAATTACTTTACATTTCATCTAAGATTTCATGACTTACATTTTATCATAACCTATCTATGTTAGTATATATATAACATGTAACATATCATGTACGTACATTGTAAAAGTTAGTAGTCTTATAATTACACATACATAAATATGGCCTATTTATGTTTCATACTTTTCATAACATAATTTACATACTTAACTTACTTTCATAACTTAATATATTCATCATATATACATATATACTTGTATAAAAATATATTGAAGTCACTTTTTGTCAATTAAGGCCTAGTGGCCGAATGTGTATATATATGGTATATATATATAAATCATTTATGATATATTGTATAACATCCAAAACTTATTCATTTTCCTATCTTAACATATTCATCATATATACATATATATATATATTTGTATAAAAATATGTTGAAATCACTTTTTGTCAATTAAGGCCTAGTGGCCGAATGTGTATATATATGGTATATATATATAAATCATTTTATGATATATTGTATAACATCCAAAACTTATTCATTTTCCTATCTTAACATATTCATCATATATACATATATATATTTGTATAAAAATATATTGAAATCACTTTTTTGTCATTAAGGCCTAGTGGCTGAATGTGTATATAGATGGTATATATATATATATATATAAATCATTTTATGATATATTGTATAATGTCCAAAACTTATTCATTTTTATATCTTAACATATATGTTATACATATATGTATACATGAATCATGTAATAACATATTTTAACCTTAAGTGGTCTTAAAGCAAATTTTCATATATTGTATATACATATATATAATTTCCGTGTATACATATCTATATATATATACCTAAAATCATTGAGATACATGTATGTATGTGTGTGTATAAACCGTATGTATATATATGTCTATACATATATAACTATGCATATATACATACATCTATATCACAACCACACATTTGTTTATATATTTACTTACTTTTATACAAAACAGTATGTTTATTTATATACATCTACACCTCTATACCTACCTATATATATACCTATATATGGAGATCCGTATACATGTAGATTCATACACTTATACATATATATAACAACATACATATTTTTATAATGTGTATATACATGCGTGTATATACATAAGGTATATACATGTATATAGCGTATGTATATATGTGTATATAGTGTATATAAGTATAAGCTTATTACTCAACATAGATCTATAATTTCTTGAGAAGAAATCTTGAACATACTACATGATGATCCAACTTTGATATGAACATAAATATTAAATTTTGGAAGCCATGAAGGATCTAGGAAGAGTAGTTGCCTTGGTTCACCTTTCTTACACTTAGAAGATGTTTCCTTCACTTGATTTGGAAGAGAGTTCTTCTTCCTTCCTCCTAGGTATACATGATTTTTAGGGTTTAAAAGGAGGGTTAGTGAGCAACTTATGAAACTAAGTATAGAAGAATCAAACTTAAACTTCATAAAGTTCTTACCTTGATTGCTTTTGATTCTAGATGCTACAACCTTCTTGAATCTTTCTTAGTTGATTGAGGGTTTATGATACTTGATTTGAGTGATGTTGGTATGAAGAAAGGAGAAGAAAATCTTCTCCTTGTTGAAGACCAAAATTTCGGCCTATATGGGACTAAGGGGGGGTGTTGGAGTGTTCTTGAGATTTTTCCTTGGAGGTAGTATGAAATTGGTTGGTTGAAAATGCAATTATGTGAGGGGTTAAAGAAGAAATAATACCCTACTTTTCTAAGGGAGTGGCCGGCCAAGGAGTGGGAGGGATGGGGTTGGAGACAAGCTTTTGACAAGCATGGGGTGGAGGGATGGGTTAAGGTAAGATTCTTGAGCATGCTAGTATTTTAATCAATGTGTAAGACAAGTTGTCTTCACTTTTATTTTTCTTTTTCCTTTTCTTTTACTTTGTATGTATATAATTGTTTTTTTTCTTTTATTTATTGTAGTATAAAATTGTTGTGACATGTATTTCTTTTTGATTTACTTTATCCTAATAGTTTAAGTTGTTACTAACTAATTAAATTGGGTTTTTATTGTATATACTCAAACGTTTGTAATATATTTGTTAATGTATTTGGTAATACAAATCTAGTTTTATGAATCGTACACCTACGAACTTATATTTACGATATTGGGAGTCGTTACGACATAACGAATTTCCGGGTTGTAACACCAAAGTCACAGCGATTGAGGAAAGTAAAGAAACAAGATCAATAAAAATAGAGGAACTAATCAGATCATTAAAGGTATACGAAAACAAATTCACAATAAGGAAATCGGAATCAACGTCAAAATAAGGTAAGACTATTGCTTTTAAATCAAATGAATATGTCTCTACCTCTTTTAGGAGCTGTATAGAACCATTAGAGGGGGGGGGGTTAAATAGTGAGTGCAGAAAGTTTGGTTTTTAAAAGTTTTTGACCCAAATTACTCACTTCTGAAAACAGTTTCTGTTTTCAGATCTTGATTTGAATTATTTAAATGACCTAGTTGTAGACCTCCAAAAATATGCAATTTGGTGAGAATGTACTCTCAGATGTTATAAGTGAGTCACGAAAATTTCAAATTAAAACTCCAATCCTAACCCCTTGAAAATATGTTTTTGGTCAGATTGCACAAATATGTCAGAAACTGTACTTTGATTTGAAAAATTTATTCCTATTTATTTGTAACTCTAAATGGTCTGAAAATTTTATTATAAGACCCTAACGATATTTATTTTAGTGGGTTGGAACAGTTTTTGAAAATTCCTTTGGAAAATATGTCAACCACGTTGATGTTCTCAACCTTTGCAAATCTGAAAATCAGATTACACTAGTCTCAGAACTATTAACATTTGATTGACTTATACTTATCCAAATAAGATGAAACTTGCTCCAACTAAAAACTAGGACGTGTGGCTATGTTTATGCAAAATTTTATAATTTTTGAAAATCGTTTACTATTTTTACCGTTGCAATGAAAAACAAACGGCATACAAAATGGGTTGAATACATTGAACAATTCCCATATGTAATCAAGTATAAGCAAGGAAAAGACAATATTGTTGCTGATGCTATATCTCGTCGATATACTTTGATTACTACACTGACTTGTAACATGTTTGGTTTTGAAACTATCAAAGATTTGTATGTCTCTGACCATGACTTTAGTTCCATTTACAAAGCATGTCTTGAATCCCCTTTTGGTAAGTTCTATCTACATGAAGGATCCTTGTTAAAGGAACAAAAGTTGTGTATACCAATGTGTTCAATGAGGGAACTTCTAATCAAGGAAGCTCATGGAGGAGGCTTGATGGGTCATTTTGGCTCATTCAAGACGTTAGAGATGCTTAATGAGCATTTCTTCTGGCCACACATGCGTGTGAATGTTGAAAAGGTATGTGCTAGTTGTATTACTTGCAAGCAAGCTAAGTCTAGAACACAACTTCATGGATTGTACACTCATTTACCTGTTCTAAATTCACCTTGGACTGATCTTTCAATGGACTTTGTGTTAGGATTGCCTAGGTCCAAGACTGGTAAGGATAGCATCTTTGTTATTGTTGATAGATTTTCTAAGATGGCACATTTTATTGCGTGCAAGAAGGTGGATGATGCCACACATGTTTCTGACCTATTATTTAAGGAGATTGTAAGATTGCATGGCATGCCCCGTACCATTGTAAGCGATAGAGATACAAAGTTTTTAAGCCACTTCTGGTGTGTTCTGTGGAGTAGACTTGGTACTAAACTTCTTTTCTGGACAACTGCTCGCCCACAAACTGATGGACAAACGGAAGTAGTCAATAGAACTTTGTCACAATTGTTGCGTGTCATAATTCAAAAGAACTTAAAAAATTGGGAAGATTGTTTAGCTTTCATTGAGTTTGCATACAATAGGAATGTTCATAGTGGTACTTTGCATTCTCCTTTTGAAGTTGTTAATGGCTTTAACCCTTTATCCCCACTTGACTTAGTCCCCATTCCCATTCATGAACGTGTTAGTCTTGATGGAGAACGTAAGGCTAAACTTGTCAAAGATTTGCATGAAAAGGTTAAGTCACAACTTGAATCTAAAAACAAAGTGTATGCCAAAAGAGCTAACAAGAACCATAAGGCTGTTATATTTGAACCTGGAGATCTCGTTTGGTTACACTTAAGGAAGGAAAGGTTTCCTAAGGAAAGGAAATCAAAGTTGATGCCAAGAGGCGATGGACCATTCAAAGTTGTCCAAAGACTTGGAGATAATGCATATGTCCTTGACATCCCTGAAGAAATGTATGGTTCTGTATCTAAAACTTTTAATGTTGCTGATCTTACTCCATTTAGCGTTGATCCAGATTCGAGGTCGAATCCTTTTCAAGAGGGGGGAATGATGAGTCCCAGCCAAGCCAAGAAGAACCAACCGCAGCGGGAGGTATGCCAATGCAAGACAAAGGCCCTATAACAAGAAGCATGGCCAAGAAAATTGATGCATGAAGTTGGAACCTTCCTTTACAAGCATTTTGAGGATGAACCAAGTCAAGATAGCCTATATTTGATCCATTTGCTACAAGCTTTAAACTTAGTTTTTGAATCATGTTGTAATATTTTAGTTAGTCTTGTGTGTATTGTTCATATTGTTGAGTGCTTAGCTTCCTTTCCTTTATAAATTGTTGTAAACTAACCAAGACATGTCCTAGTATGTTTCATATGTTGTATGGTGTGTGTTTGAGTTGTTTTTAGGTCAAGGAAGCATGATTGAACAAAGGCCAAACGTTCAAACACCAAGTTGAGTTGAAAGGGCAAGCTGGCAGGATGACACCTTCTTAGTATTTCAACCATAACTCATCAACCACAACTTCAATTGACGTGATTCTAGTTGGACGTGAAAGCTAAGAGGATAAGCTACAATTGTTGAGGTTCATCACTTTCCCAAAAATGGTCTGTATCAAGTTACACAATAGTTAAAGCAGGCTGGCTGCTTAGTCACTGCTTCCAAAGGTCCACATCTGCAAGAAGGTCAACTTCAAACGGGCATAACTCACTCATCCCAGATCCAAACGACGTCATTCTGGCGTCTAAACACCTCTACAGCGAAGGATCTACAATTCTTATTTGAAGTGGAAGAGCTAATTCGGACTGGAAGGTTATGTTATAATTCAAAATAGAAACCTGCTCAAAACTGGACAGATTTCAGTTTCTTGACTTTTCAAGCAGCCTTTTCAACCAATCAGCTGCAAGGGGCCACTCCAACTCATCAAGGACGTCCTATATAATATTCTAAAGCAAGGAGAAGCTGGTCCAATCAATATTCAAAGACAAAACAACTTGCAAAGCAAAAAGAACAGCCGATAAGACAATTGCTGAAGTTGTCAAACTTTTTCCAAGTTGCACTTTGTTTAACTTTCTTTCTTTGCTCCTATTGGACCCCAAACATTTGTAGATTCCCTTAGAAGCCTTTCTTGGCTTATTTAAACTAGCTTAGTACGTTTGTAAAAAGGAGAATCTGAATAGACAAAAAAACTACCGTAAGTTTGCACCAAAACTGAATTTCAGTTTTTCCTTTGAATCTTTGATACCCTTCAAGAAACTTGAACAAATTCTTGATTGTATTAATTCATATGCTTGGGATGGATATTGTTTGAGAGGGTTTAAGGCTTGCTCGCTCAAGTTGAATTCATTTGCTGAAGAGTTCATCTACTTGGCTGAAATCTGGACAGGTTGGATTGCTTGGTGTTCCATGAATGTTTTGCACCTTCCTTCTTGGTTGCAGTTGGTTTCTTGAGTTGAAGAAAGGTCCTACAATAGCTGAGTGGTTGTGCATCAAGCGGGTACTATTACTGGTAGCTAGTAAGAGCACGTATCCCAAGCTTTGGCGGAGAACCTAATTCAGAAGAGGAAGAGAAATGGTTAAATAAAGTTTAGAGTAATCTCCTGTTGCTACACGTGCCTGAAGAGATAAAAGCATAGATTGTTCGACCTGTTCTGATAGGAAGGGTCAGCCAGTGGTAGAGGACCTATATCCAACCACTGCCTCGACCGATAATTTGGAAACCATTACTAGAGGAATTTTGTGGAATCTTCCTCTCCCCAGCCGTGATCATGCAGAGGATTGAGGAATTTGACACACTAAGGTAGGAGTTAGGTGTCACAGTCTTAGAATACGTTCATCGCTTTATTACCTTGGGACGATATGTCTCTTCGATAATGGATGATGAAAAGCTTAAGGTGATCAGATTTATGCAAAGGCAGGACCCCCAGATTAAGATTTCGTTGGTCAAGGCATATTCGAGAACTTTTGAAGAGTTACTACACGACTGCTACAGAGTGGAACGAGTTTCACACGGATGGAGGGCCGAAATAGGAGGTGGGGCCCGTATCCGCGGAGGATGGTAAAAGGGCAATCAAGGAACGTCAATCCATATAAGAGGATGCCTAATCCAGAGACTTCTGGATCATCAAATACAGAAACAGGCACGCCTAATTACGCAATTTCAATATGAAGTACCCGTGTTCTAATTTGCCTATTAACCAGATATGAATGACAGCAATATGGAACGAACTAGATCAGCAAGATAAGAACCTTAAGGGAAGATTCTCACAAGGAAAGTAACATGCCAGACAAAGAAGACAATTAGAATAGCATAGCAAAAGTGTGAAAGCTAGAATATGTTAGGCAATTGCTTCTCAAACAACCGGATAATGACCCAGATAGCTAGATCACTGAAGTTCCAAAAGAAAACCCGCAAGTTACAATTCTAGGAAAAGCATGTCCAAGCCCTAATTCAATACAACGGAATATGTTCGGGACATGTGATAGGGTAGAATAAATAGAGTAACGCTAAGCAACTAAATTTACGAGTTTCGAGGATGAAACTTATTATGAAGGGAGAGGATTGTTGTAGCCCACTCCCGGGCTGACTCATGCTACTGAGCACGCATTCGCAAACAAGAAAAAAATTATAATAGTCATCGCCCAATAAATGACCGTTTCTCATTTGTCATAAGGAGGAAATAGAGACAAATTCCAAACCACCCTAGCCGTAAAACAAATTCTAATTATTCAAAACAAATGGTAAAATTTTGTGGAAACTTAGAAGCAATTTTGATAAGAATTGCGAGCCATAAATATCATAAAAACCAATTTATTCAAATATTTTGGTGATTCGAGTACTATAAGAGAAACAATAAAAATAGCTTTAGGCATCAAGAAGGGAGGAAAGTGACCAAGATACCCCCAAGAGAGGCCGGCCACTTCCCTCCAAGGTGTCCCAAAAAGATTTTCCTTAATCCTCTAGAACCATATTTAGATAAAAACTTTCCACTACTTTACTACCTCCTAAAAAGTTTCCCCACAATAACTAGTCACCTCATTTACTAATCACCTCCATGCATGCAAGAACACCATCTTATGCTTCCTCCTTCCCTCCACCCTCTTAAATCGCCCACCCACTTCCTTAAGGCAAAAAGCAAACACAAAACACTACACTTAATGTTCCCATTCAAGCATCCAACTACCTTTCATCTCCACCTAAAGCCTCAAAATTTTGGCAACCAAGAAGAACACCAAGAGCAAGGATCCAAGACCTCTCAAGGATAGTTCTCCACCCATTAAGGTATGATTATAGTTCCTAGTATTATATTATTTGATCTTTAAGGCTTGGTATTAAATTTAAGCTAAGATTCACCCCAACAAACCCGCAACCCGTGGCCTATGTTCATCACCATAGGAGGATATCAACCTCAAGAGGTCCTAAGAGGTGTAAGACATCAAGAATCCCCTCAAGGTAATACCCTCTCTCACATTCTAAATCTCCATTTCTTTCATCAAGAAATTCTAAGTACGTGTGATATCAAGGAGGAGGAAGGTGATTCTCAAAGTCTTTTAAGAAGACCAAGTATCAAGGACACCACCTTTGAGCAAGAGAAGGCAAGTATCCCTTGATTCTTCCTTGAGATGTTGAAGAGCTTTAAATAAGATGACTAGACACTATTATGTCTTTAATCTAGCCCTTGTTAAGACTTATGTGACCACAATAGAATGCTGAAATTTGTAAGAATTACTAAGTTCTTCAGAAACATGTGTATGAATCTAAGAAATAGCCTAACAATCTAGGCTAAAGGACTACCTCGTGTGGTGCAATAAGATAAGAAATCTAAGGGTTTTTCATCCTCTAATCACGGACCTACGAAGGTTTCGGGGGATGGGATGAGTCACCTTCATGTGCTACAAGAATAACTTAGATAACATATGAAGAATTAAGTGTTACATGACTGCTATCAGTAAAGGGTTTATTTGGGTGCTTTTGCCGTGTCATATGGAGGGCTAACGAGTGTTATTTAGTACGTTAAACTTGACTACAAGACCCACAGTTGTAAGGGTAAGTTACTTGGAGGGTTAAACATAAAGATGAGGGGAAAGAAGCCATCTTGGATGGAATATTATCCTCCCCACCCACGGCTAATTCGGAAAGATGGAGGAAGGGAGGAACCAATTTATTTCCATGTGTTAAGGGTGGGTTGGAGATTACTTTGACACCTAAATTGTATAAAAATTAACACTAGGGGAATGTTTTGATGGATGTCCTTGATTATTAAGTGGTAAGGGCATCAAGTTGCTTGTTATAACGGGATATGAGTGTTAATGAGACTGTTTTGAGTACTTCCTTTTATAGAACATACTTATGTGATTCTAACACTTGGATATGCTGATTTGAAGCTTTTGAAGATGTGATTGAAGGGGTAGCCACTAGGAGTGGTTAGAGAACTCAAAGCAAAGCTCGGAACATCCAGAACGAAGTATATTACGTTCAATAGGTTGTCATATGAGATCGGTTGACACGTATGGTTGTAGTCACGGTTTAATCAACAAACGAGTAAGATAAGAGCTGAATAAATCAAGCTTTAAGGTTAATAGAGGCTATTATGGGTAAAAGTGGACATGAGAATAATTTCCAAACACGAGTTGTGGGCTTAGGGCTGAAACAAGGGGGCTGATTTGACATGTTATGGAAAACAGTCTTGTTTGGATTCAAAACTACTTAGCACCATTCTTAATAAATGGATACAAGATAGTAGACCTAAGCTAATATAACGGAGAAAGAATTTCGGTAATTATATCTATTTTGAGGATAATCCGAAGGGTTAAGATGTCTCGGTACGAAGCTGAAATTTTCAGCTTTGCATTATGAATAAGTTATGACCTAGAATTATTTGGGCTATGGTTATAAGAACGCTTGAGACTCCTAGTGACCATTGCATACTGCATTATGCATCATATGCACGACATGACATTTTTTATAGAAACTAAATTTGTTTTTTAAAGGTAAAACAGTTCTTAAAACCCGTAATAAACGTTCCCTTCTCACGAGTGATTCCAGTTATGTTTTGTTCTGTCCGGGTATCCTATTAGGGCAACCGGTAGACCCCTATAAGATACACGTTCTGTTCTACCCAGTTATTCCATTAGGATTGCTGGTAGACCCTTACGGGTATATTTTTTGTTCTGCCCAGTTGTCCCGTCGTGGCGACCGGTAGACCCATGTGAGGTATGTGTTCTGTTCTTTCCGGATACTCACTGCGGTAGATGGTAGACCCTTCGGGGTATATGATCTATCCTGACTCATATGTGGTAGTATTCTATTCTGACTCATACATGGTATTATTCTGAGAGAATCACTTGTAGTGGACGCTCGGTTCATGCAGAGAAAAACAAAGGCCATGGCTATACTGTTCTGTTCTGTTCTGTTCTTTTCTGCCCGCATAGTTCTTTTCTGTTCAGTTCTGCATGTCTTTATGCTACATTGCATTGCACGAACTTAGCTCGTGGCATGTTCTAGATGATAAGGTTATCAACATAGGTTTTAGCCGACATGTATTATATCTACATTAAAACCTTACACTTGTGGGTTTATGGTCTTATTTATTGTTCCGATATGTTTTGGTAGAATGATGGGATACTTGCTGGGTGATTTTATCACTCATACTTTATTTATCATTTTTCAGAACCTGAGGAGCCGGTGATAGAGTATGTGGAGGATAAACCGCATATGCCCTACCCCTGAGAGATGCTGAAGTCTAGAAGTTGACATTTTGTTTTTGTATTCAGGACTTTTGGAACATTTTGGGATCTGGTTTATGGTGTATAATATGTAAGACGCTATGGATGGTGTCTGTTTTATGCTTTAAATTCTACCGTTATTACCATTGTCTGATGTTTTAAATCAGTAGTCCATGGTGTAATCATGGGACATTACTGGTATCGCATCGATGCCTTGTGCTTTCCTTAGCGAAGTACGGCGGATGCACTGTACGTGGATATAGTCCGGGTACAGGGCGCTACACATATGAAGATGAAAAACATAAAAAGACACATTCTTAGGCCATGATCATCAAGATTACACATCAACATGATGGTTATGAATCATGCCTAATGATGGAGACCAAAACAACCCCATCTTTGAATGAAGATACACAAAATGTGATGATGATCATCAAAGAAACAATCTTATATGGCCATGCAGTATAGCATAAATTATGATGCACCACAATTATGCTAAATCATATCCATCAACGCATATAAACACTAAAAATCATGGAGAAGCACATATGTGATGATTACCAAGAAAGCACACAAAAAGATGAAGGACAATGAGATTCTTAGAACACTTTTTCAAGAAAGTGTATCAAGTCACCAACACTTTTTATGAAATTGAAACATGCATGCTTAATCCTCTATTTCATATGACATGCATAAACACATGAGACCTAGACAAGCCATAAACTTATCATGCATGCCACCTTTACATACCAACGTAGTCATTGACATGCCTACATTCAAGTATCACATACAAGACTTCATAGAATTGGCATGCAAGAAAACTTTCTTCATCTTTATAATGAAAATATCATTTAAACATATGCATGCATGATCCAAGTTTCTAGATGAATGTAGATGAATTGTTTTTGAACATGCATGAAGAAAATAAGAAGAATACTTACCTTTTCTTTTGAATTCTACACTTAAGATGGAAAAGATCTTTTCCTTCTTTTGTCTTGGGTACCTCACCGCCTGGGTGACTAAAATGGGGTAAAAGTTGATCATTTTGAGAGATGATTACTAAGAGCATTCTAAAAATAAATCTTACGAAAGCTTTTACCTTTGGAGTTCTTGAAATTCCCTAACTCTTCAACCTACGAAGTTTTTCTTTCCTCCTTGATGTACCTCACGTTATGAGGGCCTAGAACAAGAGATGGTTTGTGTTTGTGGGGGAGATGGATGATGAGAAAGGTGTGTATAAAGGATGATAAGGTCCTTACCTTAAGGGTTCTTAGACTTGGAATCTTGATCCTCACTTGAAATTTGAAGTTCTCTTCTTTTGGCTTGGATGTTTCTTTCGGATGAAGAGGAGGAAATGAAGATGAGAGATTTTTTCTTAAGAGAGAGAAGTGGAGTGGATAAGAGTTTTAGAGAGACAGAGAGAGTAGTAACTTGATTAAAATGAAGAATGAAATGGAACCGGTTGAATAGGAGGATTTTATTGCTTGTTGGTTGGTCTTGGCTGAGAATATTAGAAGGATGAGTTGGAAAATAATCATCAGGTTGTTGTTTGGGAAGAGGGAGGTGTAAGTGAGGGAGGACATGGAAGGAATGTGGTTGGTGGGTAAAATGAAAGTGTAAGGAGTGAAGTGATGTGAAGTAGGAAAGATGTAAGACAAGTTGTCTTACATGTGGGGAGGGGGTGGTGCCAAGTGGGGTGAGGGTAAGTGGGGTAATTTGAAAGATTTTTTGGAATTAGTGGGAATGAAGTAGGTATATATTGTTCACTTGTAATTTTTCTACATTGTATAAAAATATAAGTGGAAGAGGAATTAAAATTATTCTTTCACTTATTCATGGTAGGGGGCATGGCCAAGGGTACTTCTTGGGGCTAAAATTGGACAAAATTTTGTCTACTCTATTTTTATGTCCTACATGAATTTTCCTTTGCTTTAATTTCTAATAAGGGTTGTATCATTCTTTAATATTCCTATTTATTTATTCCTATCCAATTTAGATTACTTAAGTATTGTTTTAAAAATTTCCTAAGTATACACATACACACAAATCACACTAAGTATCATACAACGATATAAAATGAAATTTTCGTACGTAGCGGGTGTCGGGGTGTAACAAAAAAGATATTTTCCATCATCAAGAAAATCTATTCCAAATATACTTGTACATCAATATTTGTGGTTAATTGGTCAAAGCATAGATTTTACATGCAATTGACACTTATAGCCGAAAGCTTCATCCACATATGAATGGTTTTACACCACACACTTCTTAGTTCACCTTCATTCAACTTAATATTTCTTAAACTCAAGAAAATAAGGTCCTTTTCCTTTATGAAATTTGACCATCTCACTGACGGGTTGACCACATGTCCAACACTAGTCCATTATGCCCAAAACACAATTTTTATATGAAATCGGGCCATATGGACGAAAATGATCAGAAATCAGGATTTGAGTGATTTGAAAATTCATGATTTAAAATTTTTTTGAGCCGAATATATATTTTATTAAGACGCTTCACTTATGGCGGAGGAAAACCATATTACAAACATAAGCTCATGAAATGAAAATTGCCAATGTAGAAAAGAAATTATTGATAATCGCCAGTCATATATGATATGCCGCATTAAAACCTTTCCAAGTAAAACCACCCTTGTGGAAAAACCTTGGTAAAGTAAAAAGCGTACATATTTATATGACTTGCAAGATATATGGGTTAGGAGTGAAAAGGTAGCATTGGGTGAATGTTCCTGCTGAAATGTTGTAGCATCCAAAAGTGAGGGATCAGGAGTTGATTTTTTCAGAATAAGAGAAGTAATGTTCGCCATCCCGTGAGTATGTAATGCCGAAGTGGTACTCCAATGTACGGGTGTACGCCCAACATGGTCCTCCCATAGATAATATTCCACCATCCAAACATGCAAAAGAGATAAAGCATGCTGATTATTATCATGTATGAGAAGAAGCAGGTGTAAGATCCATAGAGAGATAGGTAAGTGTTACTTGATATATGCACGTGATAAAAATGCTTTACATGTTTTTATATAATGTAATTGTACTAACAAGCATTATATCAAATGGCAAACATTTGTTGTCTTTATACTATTTTCAGGTGCCATAGTTAATGAACTAAACTAGTTCATTAAGTGAAGTTCATAAGTTAATGAACTAGTTAATGGAATGGAGACATATTTGGAGAGAGCTATATGGCAACTAATTTGAAAATGGAAAGTCTTCTCATCTCACACCCTCACACGCCAATTACATATATATATATATATATATATATATATATATTACATATCCATATTTTTTATGACAAACTATATACTTATATTCCGACGTACCACCGACACGTCATATATATTATAAACGTACGTCGATATCACACCACTATATACGTCTCATATTTATGAGTATATTCAGGTCTTATATCATATATTACAAGTCATGTTGACATCAAAATTATAACGACATGTTACAAGGTCATAAACCGAAAATTGTCGTATCAGGTGACCACCGAAACTTCACCGACATGTCATGTACTTACCATATAAAGATGGTCAGCTGATATACATAAAAAATATTCCAAAAGTTCGTGATCCACAAGTTATATTCAGCCACAAGGCCGTACCATGTTTGCACACACAAATCACCCACAATTTAGCTTAGATTTTTGGAGAATTCAAAGTCAAGCATATTTTGTCACACGGTGCGTTTTATACTCAGTCATTGGAGCTGCATATAAACCTCATTTAATGTATATTATGTCTGACATAATATACATTACATGTGTAGGAAGTTTGAAATTAATCGGAGAAAAATCGCGTAATCGACGAAAGTCGAAAATTTGATTTTCTACAAACCTACGCATATGGAACGTTTGTGACATTGATGTAACATGTATCTAGATAGTTTTACAAATTCAAGACATGTTAAAGTGTTCTAGAAAATTCAAATTAAGGCATATTACAATCTACCATATATGTGTGAATATTATGCTTTATTTGACAAAGTTGACATAAGAAGAATTCAGCACATGTGCAGCCTATATCACACGCCATTTTCAGCTTTGTTGGAGTCTAGGTGGAGCTTATTTGGCACTTCAATTGGGGGAGGACATGCCACACATGATTGGTTACATTGAAGAGGGCAACACATAAGGAATGAATTCAAAAGAAAACACATGCTGAAAATTTCAGCACATGTTGAAGAGCTGGCCGATTTTTGAGTCCTTAATATCTTCAATTATCTTCCAAAATTTAAGGGGGTCGAATTATGATTATATGGTAGTTATTGACTTTGATTTTGAGCACATATTTCAGATTTTTTTGAAGAAATTCCAGCTCATTTAAAGAGTGCCAAGGTGGATTAAAGATGGCCTATCAAGAAGTGACAACTAGACGAAGGCAAGTCATTCTTCCAATCGTGTTGCGCCAATCAAAGTTGTGTCATCATTTACACAAGGCAATCTTCCAAGGGCATTCAAGACGATTCTCAAGGAAGGAAATTAACCCTAGGGGCAGCCAAGAAAAGATATAAAGGGGCAATATGGTGCAAGACAAGGCCAAGCAAAATTGATATTCTTACAAGTCCAAAGAGAAAGACTACTCTCTTCTTATTCCTTTCTTTTCTCTTGCTCTTAGCCTCAAGCCTATCACTCTTATATTCCATATATTATATAGGCTTTGATTATACCACATACACTTGTTCATTTATTGTAAAAGGTTGATCAAGGTGTGATCAAACCTTCATTTCATCGGTGGTGGTGTTCGTGTTGGTTTGTATGATTGTTTGATTGTAAAAGGTTGGAGTTGGGGATTAACTCAAGTCACCCTTGTGTTAAGGTGTTTTTTGTTTAGTGGAAACCAAGGAAGGTGTCCTCGAAGACGGGAGTAGGTTATTTTAACCGAACCAATATAAAATTCTCGGTGTTCTTACTTTTCAGCACTTTTACTTTCAGTTCCTTTTTTTGCATCATTTTCATTGCAACGGTAAAAATAGCAAACGATTTTCAAAAATCACAAAGGTTTGCAAAAACATTGCCACATGCCCTAGCTTTCATTTGACATAAGTTTCACCTCATTTGGATAAGATAGTCAAACGTTAATAGTTCCGAGACTAGTGCGATCTGATTCTCATATTTGCAAACATTGAGAACATCAACGTAGTTGACATACTTACCAAGGGAATTTTCAATAACTGTTTCAAAAAATTAAAATATAAATCTTGAGGGTCAAACCATAAATTTTTCAAGTCATTTAGAGCTCCCAATTAATAGGAATAATTTTTCATTTCGGAGTATAGTTTCTGGTAGATTGACGCAATCTGTACAAAAGCGATTTTTCAAGGGTTTAGGCTTAGGATTTTAATTTGAAATTTTTGTGAGACACTCACAACATCTGAGAGCACAGCCTCCCTAAATTTTATAATTTTTGGAAGTTTATAACCAGGTCGTCTAGATTAATCAAATCAGGATCTTAAAACAGAAACTGTTTTCAGAAGTGAGTTTTTTGGTCCAAAAGTTTTTAGAAACCGAATTTTCTG
Organism: Eustoma russellianum; assembly: GCA_036186865.1. Lineage (NCBI taxonomy): Eukaryota > Viridiplantae > Streptophyta > Magnoliopsida > Gentianales > Gentianaceae > Eustoma > Eustoma russellianum. The sequence goes on along the minus strand of AP025069.1, from coordinate 4,478,232 downwards.
CATTTACTATTCAAACCCCCCTTCTAGTGGGGCTATACTGCTCTTACAAGTGGTATCAGAGAGCAGTCACACTCACTACAAGAGCATCCACTAGCCACAAAATCAAGGTATGTCAAGCCAAAGGCCTCCACCTTTTGATAGTGAGGTAAATTCTGATTCTGATTCTGATTCTGATTCTGAACCATCTTATCATGATTTGTATGTTCAATATCTTGAATTAAATAAGTTTTCTAGGATTCTTGCGAAAGAAAAGAAGAGATTAATTGAGGACAAGATGTAGCGCCCCTAAGTTCTCCACGCTCAATCATTCATCTCAGTTGCTTTCTTTTCCTCTTCTTTTTTCTTTTTCTCTTTGCCGAAACCATTTGGATTCTTTGCCAAAACCATTTGGATTCTGCCGCCAATTTCATACTTCTTTCATTTTGTTATTCGATAGTATTTGCAGCAACGATTAGAAAACATATACTTTTTCCGCTTATTGGTTCTTCACTATCGGACGGTACACACTCCACCTGTTTGACGAAATGCACCACTGACCTTGGTTTACATTAGAAATATCTAAGCCCAAAAGAAAAAGCTCATGGCATTGTCTATGTTAATTTATCTGGTTGCTTAGTGGGGGTGTCAAATCGAACTAAATTGTTGAGAAGAAAAAGAGGAAAAGAGAGGAAATATTCCACTACGCTTGTGATAGACTGATCCACGGCCACGGTCAGCAGCACACCCCCACCACCTGCAGATTCACCAGCCAGATCTGTATATCTGGAAATATTTTCTTCTTGTAATGCTTCTGTGGCCGGAGGCGAGTATCCTGTTGCTTTGCTCCCAAAAACTGTTTTCAGTTTTCTTACTTGAATCTTTGATTCCCTTCAAGAAACTTGAACTAATTCTTGATTGTATTACTTCATATGCTTGGGATGGATATTGTTTGAGAGGGTTTAAGGCTTGCTCACTCAAGTTGAAGTCATTTGTTGAAGAGTTCATCTACTTGGATGAAATCTTGATAGGTTGGATTGCTTGGTGTTCCATGAATGTTTTGCAACTTCCTTCTTGGTTCCATCTGGTTTATTGAGTTGAAGAAAGGTCCTATAATAGCTGAGTGGTTGTGCATCAAGTGGTATCGGAGCTATAAGGTATTCTTCATCTCATTTATCTTTGTTTATGTTGCTGAAATTTTTCTACTGTAGGCAGTTTGTTTAGCTCATGTGTTCATGTGATTTCCTTAGGATTCCAGCCCTTGAAATTAGTCTAAAACATAGTTTAAGATGTTAGCTAATGATTTTTAGTACTTTTTTAGGCGTTTTATGAGTCATAAAAATCAGAAATACCAAAAACTGCCAGCTAGTCATTAGGTTCTGAGATTGTATTTTTGTGTAGTAGTTTGAATCTTGTTTTCTTGTGTTTTTCCTAACAACCTGAGCATAAAACTTGATCAATCACCTACTGGACATTTGAATATGATGTGGTAAAGTTGGTTTGGTGATTTGATAATGTTTGGTTTAAGAAAAAGAAAGAAACATGCAAGTGTGTCCTGTTTGTGTCCCAGCCGTGTAGTTTGAATTGGCAGCCCTTTTTCATTGAGTTTTTCTCATCAAACTTTGCTCAAACTTTGCATGATCATCATAACATGCTGAAATATATTGTGTTAGAGTTTGTTTGAAGTTTGCTTGTAGTTTGGCATAGGAAAAAGCAAGGAAAAAGGCACCCGGGTAATTGCATTTCAGCTGCCTATCCCAAACAAATTTTTCCTAGTTTAAACTTGCATTCCTTCATGTTTTTCTTGTAGTTTCAGCTCATGAACGTATTTGTACACCCTTAAAGTGTTTAAATATATTCGATCACAGCTTGTTTAGTCTTGGTTATTCGATAAAACAAGAAGGAACAAACACAACCACTTAAGGCTAAAATCGGTTTTGGTTTTTTGTTCTTTTCCTTCCTCACATGAATTCAGTAGGCGACCAAGGTTTTAGTTGTCTTGTATTTAGGTAATTATAGGTTGTATAATTTGTGTCCAATTGTTGTCATTCGGTAAAAAAAATCACCAAAAAACAAAGGAAACATTAGCGTCAGATTGCATTCAGCCATAGGGTAAAACTAGTTCAAACACATTGTTGCTTAACCAAAGATCAAATTCGTGTCAACTAGTGTAACCTCAGTAGTTTAACTTGTTTACATCATCTTAGGCATATAAACCAAAAATCAAACAAAAAGAAAAGGAACTTGCATGCAAACCATGGCTTAGGAGTACAGATTGATTGATTACAAACATATTGGTTCATACTTTGACGTTGGCTGAATATTCACCTTTACTTTCTATTGGTTTAAATTGATTAAAGACTTTGTTAGACTTAGGTTCTCATTTAAAATCAGTCTTTCCATATTTTAGCCCATATTGTTATATTGCCAACCCGAACGAATCATCTTGTTGTCATTACACTTTCTGAACTTGCATTGAACTTTATACATTCTTGGTTGTTATATTTGTGAAATACTTGTCACTTCACTAGCATTCGGTCGTGTTGTAAAGGGAACTTTTTCACAAAAGAACAACCAAAACTTGTGCAAGCAAACCAAAGCCGTGAGCAATGTCTCATAAAGGCTGTGAGCAGTAGTCTCACCAAACAAGCCAAAAAGCACAAAAAAAAGAAAATAGAGCTTGTTTGAGAAAGAAACTGAGAGAAAAGCCAACATACGTCACAAAAGTAAGAGGCAAGACGCATGAGAGATTGCACAAGAGGAGAGGAATAGCCTTATATTAGAAAAGTTCCAAATTCACAAAAAGAGGAACTTAGAAACGAAATTTGTGCAAAAGTACCACCACCCAAAGTGTTGATCTTTGTTGAAAAAGTTTCAAGAACAAACCCTTACTGAGCACTTGTGTATGTGTACTTGGCTTTCGCTTTATAACCATTGAGATTGCATAAAGATTGAAGTAAGTTAAGGGATTGTTTTGTACAAACCCTTAGTTGATCCGGCCTAAACATCACTTGACTTCTATGCTTCTTTGATTCTTAGATAGTCCAAGATTGTTGTTTAATTAATTGTCAACTTGAAGTAGAAGTAAATACCTTGTCAACTTTTTGGTTGGACTTCTTTACTTGCTTTCAATCATGGTTACTTCATAAGAAAGGGAAAATTCACCCCCTTCTACCCCCAGCATACCCCAAGGTCCTGTCACACTTGAAACATTGTAACAAACTATTGCTAGCATGATTCACGCTTTTGGCCACATGAAAAGTGAAATTGAAGATCTTAAAAATAATTCTCGAGCTCAAAAGGGAGAAAGTGCTAGTCAAGGTCGAAGAGAACCTCCAATTGTACCTTTTAACGAAGGAACATCTTTTGATGGTGAATCTTGGACTAAACAACGTGGAAACATGTCTCACCGAAGACGTCATAGGAGTCGTGGTCTAAATGGTAGTCGTAGGAACATTTCATTTGAGGATAGATTTGATGACCCCCCTGAGTATAATGACTGTTATCAGGAAGAGAGGTATTGTAACAACAGGTTTGAAAGAAATGAACCCCATGAAGAGGAGTTTATTACAACTAATTGAATATACCTCCCTTCTAAGGGAAAAGTGACGCTGAAGCATTATTGCAATGGGAACTTAAGGTATATATCATATGTATTCTTGTACTAATTATTCTGAGTTAGCCAAAGTTTGTTATGCTACTTTTGAGTTTGTAGATTATGCTTTACTTTGGTGGGAACATCTACAAAATGCAAGAAGACGGTCTAGGCAACCTCCTGTTGTCACATGGACAAAACTCAAGCAAGAGATGAGGAAGAGGTTCATATCACAGTCCTATGAAAGAAGTGTCTACCAAAAGCTGCAACAACTCTCTCAAGGTAACAAATCTGTTGATAAATATTATAAAGAGTTAGAACATTTGCTTATTAGGACAAACATAGAAGAAGCTGAGGAGGCCACAATGGCAAGGTTCTTAGCTGGCATTAACAAAGAAATTGCATTCAAAGTGGAACTCACACCCTACTCAGATTTGGCTTCTATGGTTCACACTGCTGAGAAAGTGGAAAGGCAGCTTAAGGTACGTACCTCTATCCCTTCTATTTGGCCTAATCCTTCAAACTTTTCCAAGGTACAGCCTAGGACAAGTTTCAGATCTCCACATAGTCAATGCCGTGGATTTCAAGGAAAGGAGCCACAAAGCTTTCCAAAACGTCCCCAACAAGCAACTCTCCAATCGTGGACAAAGACAAAGCAAAGGTGGAATGTACTACTTCTAACACTAGATTCCGTGATATTCAATGTTTTAAATGCTTAGGCAAAGGACATTTTGCAAATCAATGCCCCAACACTAAACACATCCTGTTCATTGAGGAGTCTAATGAGTACTATTCTGAAGAAGAATTGGAGGAGAATGAAGAAGTTGAGAAAACGTGTGAGGAAGAGGAAGAAACAGTTGATGAGAGTAATGAATGTGAAAATAAAGAGTTCTTAGTTGTAAGACATGCTTTGAATGTTCAAGTCAAAATGGAAGAACAAGATTTGCAAAGAGAAAACATTTTTCACATCCATTGCATGGTTAGAGGCAAAGTGTGTACACTCCTCATTGATTCTGGTTCATGAACAAACGTTGCAAGCATTGAAATTGTTAGGAAACTTGATTTACCCTTAATCAATCACCCACATCCTTATAGACTCACTTGGCTTAATGATTGTGGCGAAGTTAAGGTTAATAAACAAGTCTTGATTCCTTTATCAATTGGTGGGTATTCTAATGAGGTCTTATGTGATGTAGCACCTATGCATTCAAGTCATATCTTGTTAGGTAGGCCATGGCAATATGATAACAAAATAACATATGATGGCTACTTAAATAGGTATTCCTTTAGGCACCAAAATAAACTGTTTAAGCTGCACGCACTACCCCCACAGAAGGTATTTGAGGATCAAAAGAGAATGACCAAAAGTCAGAATGATCCAAAGGAAAAATAATTGGAAAGAGTCTTCCTTAAAAACATTTGTTCTGACAAAGCTGAATCAAAGGGGAAAGAACTTGTCATTTCTGAGGAAAAGGATAAGAAGAAGAGTGCTTTCTTTGTGTCACAAAGTGAGGTGTTCCACTCAATCAATTCCAATAAAACTGTATACATCTTACTTTACAAAGAAACCTTATTTTCTTCATCTGATTTACCCTCTACTTTGCCCAGTGAATTCACCTCCCTACTGCAAGAGTTCTCAAATTTGTTCCTTGAAGGAGATCCTAAAGGTTTACCACCTCTAAGAGGCATTGAGTATCAAATAGATTTCATTCCAGGAGCTGTCCTACCCAATAGGCCTACTTATAAAGCCAATACAGAGGAAACTAAGGAGATCCAAAGACAAGTTGAGGAACTCTTAGACCAAGGTAAGGTGAGAGAGAGTATGAGCCCTTGTGTCGTACCTGTGATAGTTATCCCTAAGAAAGATGGAACTTGGAGGATGTGCACCGATTGTAGCGTAATCAATAAGATTACTGTGAAGTATAGATACCCTATTCCTAGGTTGGATGATATGTTGGACATGTTACATGGGTCTAGATACTTTACCAAAGTAGATCTTAAGCAAGGATACTTCCAAGTAAGAATTAGGGAATGAGATAAATGGAAAACAACCTTCAAGACTAAGTTTGGATTATACGAGTGGTTAGTCATGCCCTTTGGCCTAACTAACGCCCCTAGCACCTTTATGAGGTTGATGAATGAGGTCTTGAGGAAATTCATTGGGAAATTTGTGGTAGTATACTTTGATGACATCCTTATCTACTCCAAATCCATTAGTGAACACCTTATCCATTTGAAAACTATGTTTGAAACGTTGCAAAAGGAACAACTATATGCCAACCTTAAGAAGTGTTCATTCTGTCTAGAGAAAGTAGTGTTCCTAGGTTTTGTGATCAGTTATGAAGGGATTGAGATGGACCAAGAGAAGGTCAAGTCCATCACTGAATGGTCACCACCTAAGTCTGCAGGGGACATTAGGAGTTTTCATGGACTAGTCAGCTTTTATAGGCGTTTTGTCAAGGATTTCTCTACCATTGCTGCACCCCTTAACGAATTGGTTAAGAAAGATGTAAGTTTTAAATGGGGAACCTCACAACAGCAAGCCTTTGATGAACTTAAGAAACGCCTAATGATGAGTCCCAGCCAAGCCAAGAAGAACCAACCATGGCGAGAGGTACCCCAATGCAAGACGTGGGTCCTATAACAAGGAGCATGGCCAAGAAATTGATGCATGAAGTGGAAACCTTCCTTTACAAGCATGTTGAGGATGAACCAAGTCAAGATAGCCTACATTGGATCCATTTGCTACAAGCTTTAACTTAGCTTTTGAATCATGTTGTAATATATTGATTAGTCTTGTGTGTATTGTTCATATCGTCTTGTGTTAGTTTTCTTTCCTTTCTAAACTGTTATAAACTAACCTAGATATCACCTACTATGTTGTATATGTGGTATGGTGTTGGTCAAGCTGATTTTAGGTCAAGGAATCAAGGTACAAGCAAAAGAAGTGCAAAACACCAAGCTGGAATTATTAGGCAAAGTAGGCAGCTGAACACCTCTCAGTATTTTGGCTATAACTTCTCAACCACAACTCCGATTGACCTGATTTCAGTTGGAGGTGCAAGATAAGAGATTAAGCTACAACATTAATGTTCAACACTTCTCCTGAAAAAGCCTGTATCAAGCTCCAAAGACGTTTCAAGTAATCTGCCTGTTGAGTCAGCAGCTTCCAGGAGTAGACATACGCAAGCAGCTCAACTTCAAACAGAAATATCTCACTCAATTAAGCTCCAAATGAGATGAATTAGGTGTCTAAACACATCTAGAGAAAAAGATATACAATTATTGTTCAAAGTCTAAAGGCTGAATCGAACTGAATATGTAAGTTATAGGGCAAAGGATTTTAGTTGTCAATTCTGGACACCTTTCAGATGTTGGATCTTTAAAGCAGCCTTTTGAGCCAATCACCTTCCAGGAGCTTTTCCCAGGCCTTCTACACGTCCTAAGAAATATTTACAAGCAGGGAGGAGCTGGTCCAATCACAATTGAGATACAAAACAACTTGCAAACTGAAAAGACAAATCTGCCGAAGGAAATGCTGGATGCAATCCTTTTTTTCCCCTGTTTTAGCTTATCTAATTTTACTTCTTTGATCTTATTGGTTCTTGGAACTCCTGAATATTTCTTTAGAAGACTTGTAATATTTTATTTAAGCTAGCTTTGTATGTGAAAACAATCAGTTCATTTTGAGAAATACATATCGACAAAGTTGCACTTGTTGCTTTGGTTTTACTTCAGAACTTCGGTTCCCTTCAAGTCTTTGAACCAGGCTTGATTGTAAATCCCTTCATATAGCATGGGATGGATATTATATGAAAGGGTTGAGGCTTGTTCATATAAGTTGAAGTCATTTGCTGAAGAGGTTCTTTGTACGTTGGAAACTTTGGTCAAGTTTGGATTCTGTTTTGCTGCTGAACTTATTAAGCTTTCAAGCATGGGTCCAGCTGAGGGAATTGAGTGAATAAAGGTCCAATCATCCTTACTCATTGTGTATCAAGTGGTATCAGAGCTATAAGGTGTTTCTTCGTCTCAAAATCTCTTTGTTTAAGTTACTGATTTTGTGTTTAAGCAATCTGTTTTGTGTTCTGTTCTTGTCTGATGTGTTTTGCCTTTTTTCCCCGGTTCCAAGTATCCAGCACCTTGAATTTAGTCTTAAAGATAGTTTAAGATTCTAGGTTATGATGTGTAACACCTGTTTAGAATTTTTATTAGTTGCTGAAATTCAGAAAAACCAAAAACGCTAGTTAAGGGTTATGTTTACCGTTTTGATTTTTTTTTGTTGTTTCCAACTTGCAGGTTATGTTTGTAACTTTTGTTTGCTGGACATCTTTGAATATAAACTAGTTCAAATATTTCAAAGATGTTTGAATATGTTGAATTGAAGCTTGTTTAACATTCAGTAGTCATTAAACCAAAAAACGTAACAATAATTTAGATAGGAAGAAGTTCTGTTTTCAGCCTTGTTGTTCTATTTATGTAAGTTGGTGTTTAAGAGTCTTTTCTGGTCATAACTTGTGTAATGCATCTATTAGGAGTTCAAACAGGTTATGGTAGTGTTTGATTAAGTAAAATATGAACATTTAAAGACTTGAAAGCCAACAAACAGGCCAGACGAAATTAAGAGTGTCAAACAGCATGTTAGTTGATTTGGTTCTGCTTTGCTTGAATGAAATCATCATCAACTTAACTTAGATTTTTCTGTTTGTGTGTCCTGAATTTAGCTAGTTCCACTTGTGCAAATTGTTTCTAGTTATTTACATCAGGGTAAAATTGAAAACCATCAAAGGATAGTTCACATTTTATAACCTGTGTGCATTCAGCTGTAGGTTTATTTAGTCAACAACCTATAGTTACTTAACCTTTGTTCAATTTCATGTCAAACTAGTGTAACCTTAGTAGTTTAGCTTGTTTGCATTATCTTAGGCATATAACTTTAAAAAAAAAGCAAACAAAAAAAAGGGACTTGCATACCAAACCGTGGCCTAAAAGTAAAACTTGATCGATTACAAGCATATCAATTCACACTTAAATGTTGGCTGAATATTCAACTTTACTTTGTGTTGGTTTAAATTGATTAAAGACTTTGTTGGACTTAGGTTCTCATTTAAAATCAGTCTTTCCATATTTTAGCCCACATTGTTATATTGCCAACCCAACGAATCATCTTGTTGTCATTACACTTTCTGAACTTGCATTGAACTTTATACATTTTTGGTTGTTATATTTGTGAAATACTTGTCACCTCACTAGCGTTCAGTCGTGTTGTAAAGGGAACTTTTTCACAAAAGAACAACCAAAACTTGTGCAAGCAAACCCAAAGCCATGAGCAACGTCTCATAAAGGCTGTGAGCTGTAGTCTCACCAAACAAGCCAAAAAGCACAAAGAAAGAAAATAGAGCTTGTTTGAGAAATAAACTGAGAGAAAAGCCAATCTACGTCACAAAAGTAAGAGACAAGACGCATGAGAGATTGCACAAGAGGAGAGAAATAGCCTTATATTAGAAAAGTTCCAAATTCACAAAAGGAGGAACTTAGAAACGAAATTTGTGCAAAAAGTACCATCACCCAAAGTGTTGATCTTTGTTGAAAAAGTTTCAAGAAAAAACCCTTACTGAGCACTTGTGTGTGTGTACTTAGCTTTCACTTTATTACAATTGAGATTGCATAAAGATTGAAGTAAGTTTAAGGAATTGTTTGTACAAACCCTTAGTTTTCTTGACTCGGCCTAAACATCACTTGACATCTATGCTTCTTTGATTCTTAGATAGTCCAAGATTGTTGTTTAATCAATTGTCAACTTAAAGTAGAAGTAAATATCTTGTCAACTTTTTGGTTGGATTTCTTGACTTGTTTTCGATCATGGTTACTTCACAAGAAAGAGAAAATTCACCCCCTTCTACCCCCAGTATACCCCATGGTCCTGCCACACTTGAAACATTGCAACAAACTATTGCTAGCTTGATTCACGCTTTTGGTCACATGAAAAGTGAAATTGAAGATCTTAAAAATAATTCTAGAACTCCCAAGGGAGAAAGTGCTAGTCAAGGTCGAAGAGAACCTCCAAATGTACCTTTTAACGAAGGAACATCTCTTGGTGGTGAATCTTGGACTTAACAACGTGGAAATATGTCCCATAGAGGACGTGGTAGGAGTCGTGGTCTAAATTGTGGTCATAGGAACATTTCATTTGAGGATAGATTTGATGATCCCCCTGAGTATAATGACTGTTATCAGGAAGAGAGGTATTATAACAACAGGTTTGAAAGAAATGAACCCCATGAAGAGGAGTTTATTACAACTAAATTGAATATCCCTCCCTTTCAAGGGAAAAGTGACGCTGAAGCATACTTCCAATGGGAACTTAAGGTAGATCATATGTATTCTTGTACTAGTTATTCTGAGTTGGCCAAAGTTCGGTATGCTACTTTTGAGTTTGTAGATTATGCTTTACTTTGGTGGGAACATCTACAAAATGCAAGAAGACGAGCTAGGCAACCTCCTGTTGTCACATGGACAAAACTCAAGCAAGAGATGAGGAAGAGGTTCATATCACAGTCCTATGAAAGAAGTGTCTACCAAAAGCTGCAACAACTCTCTCAAGGTAACAAATCTGTTGATGAATATTATAAAGAGTTAGAACATTTGCTTACCAGGAAAAACATAGAAGAAGCTGAGGAGGCCACAATGGCAAGGTTCTTAGCTGGCCTTAACAAAGAAATTGCATTCAAAGTGGAACTCACACCCTACTCAGATTTGGCTTCTATGGTTCACACTGCCGAGAAAGTGGAAAGGCAAATTAAGGTACGTACCTCTATCCCTTCTTTTCGGCCCAATCCTTCAAACTTTTCCAAGGTACAGCCTAGGACAAGTTTCAGATCTCCACATAATCAAGGCCGTGGATTTCAAGGGAAGGCGCCACAAAGCTTTCCAAAACGTCCCACAACAAGCAACTCTCCAATCATGGACAAAGGCAAAGCAAAGGTGGAAGGTACTACTTCTAACACTAGATTCTGTGATATTAGATGTTTTAAATGCTTAGGTAAAGGACATTTTGCAAATCAATGCCCCAACGCTAAACGCATCCTGTTCATTGAGGAGTCTAATGAGTACTATTCTAAAGAAGAATTGGAGGAGAATGAAGAAGTTGAGAAAACGTGTGAGGAAGAGGAAGAAACAGTTGATGAGAGTAATGAATGTGAAAATAAAGAGTTCTTAGTTGTAAGACGTGCTTTAAATGTTCAAGTCAAAATGGAAGAACAAGATTTGCAAAGAGAAAACATTTTTCACATCCACTGCATGGTTAGAGGCAAAGTGTGTTCACTCATCATTGATTCTAGTTCGTGTACAAATGTTGCAAGCATTGAAATTGTTAGAAAACTTGATTTACCCTTAATCAATCACCCACATCCTTATAGACTCACTTGGCTTAATGATTGTGGCGAAGTTAAGGTTAATAAACAAGTCTTGATTCCTTTATCAATTGGTGGGTATTCTAATGAGGTCTTATGTGATGTAGCACCTATGCATTCAAGTCATATCTTGTTAGGCAGGCCAAGGCAATATGATAACAAAGCAACATATGATGGCTATTTAAATAGGTATTCCTTTAGGCACCAAAACAAACTGTTTAAGCTGCACGCACTACCCCCACAGAAGGTGTTTGAGGATCAAAAGAGAATGACCAAAAGTCGGAATGATCCAAAGGAAAAAGAATTGGAAAGAGTCTTCCTTAAAAACATTCGTTCTAACAAAGCTAAATCAAAGGGGAAAGACCTTGTCATTTCTGAGGAAAAGGATAAGAAGAAGAGTGCTTTCTTTGCGTCACAAAGTGAGGTGTTCCACTCAATCAATTCCAATAAAACCGTGTACATCTTACTTTACAAAGAAACTTTATTTTCTTCATCTGATTTACCCTCTACTTAGCCCAGTGAAGTCACCTCCCTACTGCAAGAGTTTTCAAATTTGTTCCCTGAAGGAGATCCCAAAGGTTTACCAACTCTAAGAGGCATTGAGCATCAAATAGATTTCATTCCAGGAGCTGTCCTACCCAATAGGCCTGCTTATAGAGCCAATCCAGAGGAAACTAAGGAGATCCAAAGACAAGTTGAGGAACTCTTAGACCAAGGTAAAGTGAGAGAGAGTATGAGCCTTTGTGCCGTACCTATGATAGTTGTCCCTAAGAAAGATGGAACTTGGAGGATGTGCACCGATTATAGAGCAATCAATAAGATTACTATGAAGTATAGATACCCTATTCCTAGGTTGGACGATATGTTGGACATGTTACATGGGTCTAGATACTTTACCAAAGTAGATCTTAAGCAAGGATACTTCCAAGTAAGAATTAGGGAAGGAGATGAATGGAAAACAGCCTTCAAGATTAAGTTTGGATTATACGAGTGGTTAGTCATGCCCTTTGGCCTAACTGACGCACCTAGCACCTTTATGAGGTTGATGAATGAGGTCTTGAGGAAATTTATTGGGAAATTTGTGGTAGTATACTTTGATGACATCCTTATCTACTCCAAATCCATTAGTGAACACCTTATCCATTTGAGAACCGTGTTTGAAACGTTGCAAAAGGAACAACTATATGCCAACCTTAAGAAGTGTTCATTCTGTCTAGAGAAAGTAGTGTTCCTAGGTTTTGTGATCAGTGCTGAAGGGATTGAGATGGACCAAGAGAAGGTCAAGTCCATCACTGAATGGCCAACACCTAAGTCTGCAGGAGACATTAAGAGTTTTCATGGACTAGCCAGCTTTTATAGGCGTTTTGTCAAGGATTTCTCTACCATTGCTGCACCCCTTAAGGAATTGGTTAAGAAAGATGTAAGTTTTAAATGGGGAATTTCACAACAGCAAGCCTTTGATGAACTTAAGAAACGCCAAACCTCAGCACCCATCCTAAGATTTCCAAACTTTGAGGAGACGTTTGAAGTTGAGTGTGATGCCCGCGGGGTTGGCATTGGAGCTGTACTAAATCAAGCTATAAAACCCGTAGCTTATTTCAGTGAGAAGTTAAGAGGAGCAGCCTTGAACTATTCAACCTATGACAAGGAACTTTTTGCCTTAGTTAGATCTTTACAAACTAGGCAACATTATTTGCAATCTAAGGAATTTGTGATCCACACTGATCATGAAAGCCTTAAGTACCTTAAGGACCAAGGTAAATTGAACAAAATGCTTTCAAAATGGGTTGAATACATTGAACAATTCCCATATGTAATCAGGTATAAGCAAGGAAAAGACAATGTTGTTGCTGATGCTTTGTCTCATCGATATACTTTGATTACTACGCTCACTTGTAACATGTTTGGTTTTGAAACTATCAAAGACTTGTATGTCTCTGATCATGACTTTAGTTCCATTTACAAAGCATGTCTTGAATCCCCATTTGGTAAGTTCTATCTGCATGAAAGATTCTTGTTTAAGGAGCAAAAGTTAAGTATACCAATGTGTTCAATAAGGAAGCTTCTTGATGAGGATCAAGGGTCTGATGAGGACCAAGGGTTCCATGAAGAGGTCAAGGGCCCTATGACAAGAAGGAAGGCAAGAGAACTTTGTCATCAAGTTGGTACCTTCTTGTATAAGCATGTTCAAGATGAACCTAAGGTTCCATGGGTTCACTTCATTGAGGCCACCCTTTGAACGTTTTATAAGTGTGCGTGTGTACTTTTGAAATTTATCTTTTTTCTTGTGATCTTTGTTTTATGTGTTTTCTTTGTAGGTAAATTAGGTACATAGAAGATCCAAAATGAAAGGAAGGCCCAAAAGAAGCAAGATAAGCGTGTGTTGCAACATGGGAGACAAAAAGAATGTTGTCTTGAAGGGAATGTTGTCTCCACAAAGACAAATTCAAATATGTCCAAGATGGAATCTCTTGTTCAAATAGAGATCAAAATCATCTCCAAATACAATAAGGGGGCCGGCCACTTTGAAGCAAAAGGATGATGATCAAATTGCATTTAAGTTTAAAGCTAGACTTGAATTCAAATTAAACCATGATTTGAATTCAAGTCTCAACCAATTGGAGACTTAAATTTCAAGAAGTTCTCAACCTTATCCTAGCCATCTACACGCCATTCTTGAAGCAAGAAGCGATAAGATCACAATTCAAAGTGGAATCCAAGTTTGAATTCAAATTCAAGTTCAATTTAAATTCAATCTCCAACCAACATTTGAATTCAACATCTCAGCCACTTGGAGACCTTCTCACACGCCAATTTCATCCCTTCCCACGCCAACTTGGAGATCAAAAGAGGAGACATCGAAATTTAAAGATTGAATTCAAGTTTGAAATCAAGTTCAAATTCAATTTGAATTCAATCTTCAACCAACCTTGGAATTCAATTGCAACAACTTCATCTACATCAAAATCAAGTCTCAAATGCCAATTTCATCATCATACACGGCCAGATTCATTGAGGATAGTGTTTTGCAAGACTTTAAGATTTTAGCTAGAATTTATTTTAGTTTTGAATTCAAATAATTTTCAAGTTTCAAACATTGCTAGCTAGCTTTATTTTGAATTAGTTCTAGACATTTTAAGGCTCAAGCTCAGCCTATAAATAGAGCCTTAGGGGACGCATGAAAGAACAACTTTTGATGAATAAGAATTCTTGATATTTCTTTCACTTTGTGTGAGACTTTGTTTTCTTGGTTTTGCATTAAAAACCTAGGTTAAGATCCTTCAAAATTGAGCATTTTGAAGGTGTTGCCATTGCTTAAAGGTGCCGTCCAGGAGGGCCGTATTGGTTTGCCTGATCAACGACCATCTTGAAGTGTTGGTCTTGCTCTTTGGTTTCTTCGGGGTTGGCTCGATAGGCGGGGCGATTGGGTAACACGGCTCCTGGGACAAAGTCGATTTGGTGTTCTATTCCTCTAATGGGTGGTAATCCAGATGGTGGTTCGGAGGGAAATAGAACTTCATATTCTTGGATAAGGGACGCAACTGAGGTAGGTAACTTTGGTGGGAGTTCTTCAAGTGTAAGGTGACACGACTTTGGGATGATGATGAGGACAGTTTGGTTGTTATAAAGGGCGCGTGTGACCTCTCTTTTCTTTGCAAAATACCCACACTTCTTTTTGGACTCGTTGACACTTAGGGGCACTACCTCTTTTCCATTGCTCTTGTGTTTTTTGTTCTCACTTTTCATACACTCCACGAATTTTCTCTCGGCTTCTTTTTCCTTAGGATCGGCTCTAGACTTGGACATGCGTTGGTGATCCTCATGGACTTTGTGTGGTGGAAGTGCATGCAGTTTGTACAATTTGCCATTCAATTTGAAAGAATAACGATTCAAATAACCATCATATGTCACATGTCGATCAAATTGCCATGGGCTACCAAGTAAGATATGACTAGCATGCATTGGTGCGACATCACATAAAACATCATCTTTGTAGCTACCAATGCTAAGAGAAATCAAAACTTGTTTACTTACGCTAACTTCACCGCAGTCATTTAGCCATGCAAGTTTGTAAGGATGCGGATGATTAGTCATAGGCAAATTCAGTTTTCTTACTAATTCGATACTAGCCACATTCACACAAGAACCGGAATCAATGATCATGGTGCACACTTTACCATTTATCATGCAATGAATATGGAAAATGTTTTCTCGATGTTGTTCGTGATCATCTAATTTCGGATAGGCATTTAAAGCGCGACGCACAACAAGAAACTCCTTAGTGTCAAAATCATCTAATGCGCCTAGATCTTCTTCTGGTTCAATTTCATTATCATGCTCAGACTCGTTTTCATGCTCAGACTCAGACACATATTCGTTTGTCTCCTCAATTAACATGATTCGTTTTGCATTAGGACACTCTTTTCCTATGTGACCACGTCCTTGACACTTATAACATTTAATGTCTCTAAACCTGTTTGAGGGATCAGAAGAATTTCCGGTAGGAGCCTTTTGTTGGTTGCGGTCATCTCTCCTTTGTGTGGATTGCACACGATGGTCCATTCTTTGTGACGCACCTTGGTCACGTGATTGGCCTCTTGTAGGCCGTGAGCTTCCGTTCCTGAAGTCTTGTTGGAAAACCTTGACGAAGACTAATTAGTACGATAATTGGAATTGAAATTGGAGGAATTACGTACCTTTAATTGTGTTTCAATCTTTTCAGCCATATGTACCATGGTGGTGAGGTCGAGATAAGGTTGAAGATCAACCCTTTGCGCAATCTCCCTGTTTAAACCATGTAAGAATCGAGCCTTGGTGGCTTTTTTCAGGTTCCTGCAAGTTAGACCTTTCCAACAAAATTTCCAACTCTTTATAATACTCGTCTACGCTTTTGGAACCTTGTCGTAAATTATGCAAACTCGTGAAAATAGAACTCTCATAATTGTTTGGAATAAAACATTGTCGCATTTCAAAGTTCATTTCTTCACAAGTAGCAATTGGAGGTTGTCTTGTCTGAGTTCTATTTCGACATAAATTTGTCCACTAATTAAGTGCATAACCAGAGAACTCAATAGAAGCGTACCTCACTTTCTGTTATTCACTATAATTGGTACAAGAAAAGATTAAATCCACTTTCGTTTCCCATTCTAAATATTCCTCTGTATTACTTTTACCATAAAACGTGGGAATATTTATTTTGGTTTTGAGAAAATCGTCATCTTGCGAGAAAAGGGGATTTTGGCGTCTTTGGTAGCCACGGGGAGGGTGGTCATCAAAGTCATAATCATCATGGTCATATGGAATGTACTCATCGTTGTACCTTCGTGGGACGTACCTTCTTGGTTGTGTAGGAGGAACAAACCTTCTTGCTTCGGTGTGTGGTGGTCTAAGGTTGTCATCCTCAACTTCTTCTGGGGATGGCGCCTCGGTTGTGGTAGGGGAACGGCCCTGCTTGTTCCTTGGCCATCACTCGTTTTGTAGCTTCGCCCCACGTCTTCCAAGCGATGCTTAATTACCTCATTGTCATGCATGAGTTTCTTAAGCATCTCCAGCATTTGTTGTTGCGTGTTGTCAACAGTTTCGGCCTCTTTTGACTTGCTAGAGGCGGAATGATTGCTGCTCTCCATTGTACCTAAGGAATTGAACGAAAACAAAGGGAAAAAGAAAGAAGCAAACTAACACAAAGACAAAGAAACGTTAAGGGATTAGTAAAAACAAAACAAATTATGAACACTCCGCTTTTTCTTCTTTCCACTCTCTTACCACTTTGCTTCTTGGATAACCTGAAGTTAAGAAGGCTCAAAGTGATCAATAAGAAAGTGTATTGCCAATGCTTCTTCAAATCACAATGTTCTCCACTTGTTTCTTCCTCTTTGCGTTCAAGTTGCACCACTTAGTATCAAAGTAGAATCAATTGAAATGAACACAAACTTGAACTTTCTACTAAGGTTCAAAGAAAATAAGCAACCAAAGTTGATGTATAAGGCTGAACCAAAGATAAACTAAGGGTTGCCGTGGGCAATCTTTAGTTAATTTTGATTCTATGCACTTACTATCCACAAAATGGTTCAAGTCATGCAAGAATCGAGCAACCAAAAGTGTGATTGGTTCAAGAAGATCAGGAGATGGAGAATAAGGTATATAGGAGACGGCAATGGGGTAAAAGGAAATATGGTATCCAAGGTTTGCAAATCGTACCAAAAAATGTTCCACGCAATGCACAAACGTTTTGCCCCTTTCTTTTTCTCTTGTTCTTTTGTTTTTCTTTTTCTTCCTTGCTATTTCAATTGAGCAAGGTTCAGATTCTTTTTTTTTGACTAAGGGCAGAATTGAAATTTCATGCATTTTGCACTTAGCACTTGCGCTTTTGGACAGAGTAGTGCAATGTATTTAAAATGCAATTTGTAGCCTGGACTTTAACAAAATTAACCTTGGAAAGTGAGGGAAATTGGGGTAAAGCCGAATGGGTTAGGGTTGGGGTTTTTTTTTTGATTTAGGGTTTTTTGAACGTTTTGGGAATTTGGGGAATGGGGTTTTGGGAACGGAACGGGCATTGTAAATGGACTATTGGGTTGGTAATTGATGATTGGTGTGGTCAATTTGGATATTGGTTGGTTTAGGGCAGAATTTGAACAAAATTCAAATTCTAGGGTTAGGGTTTATTTGAATGAATTGGGGTTTTTTTAGATTCTGATTGTGTTTGGTAAAATGGGTTTGGGGCTTTTTGTTGGGGGTGTAAACAGGGTTGTTTGGGATCGGGTTGGTGAAATTTTAGGGTTGGGTTGGGGTGGAGCTGGTTGGGCCGTGGGTGTGGGGGTAGAATTAGGGTTTTGTTGTTGAAGATGGTTCATGAAGGCAAACACACATATGACTGCTTGTCTTAAAGCATGAAATCAATCACAATGCGAATCACAAGATGCATACAATCATCACCAACTAAAAGCTTCGGTAGCAACAAGATGATTTGAAACCGAGGTAGCTTTATAGGCTGATGGTTGGAATATTTAAAAGAATGCTGAATATGGCCTAAAATGCGACAAACCCTAATTTGTTCAAGTTTGAACGACTCAAAATCAGATTGTGATGCGAAAAGGAAATAAACGAAATGACACTTGATTGATGAAAAGCAAAATGCAGCAAAATGCAAAGACAAAGCAATGTGGACGTTTTTTTGTTTTTTTTGTGTATGAAATGCAAGACAATGGCGTGTAGATTGAGGGGTAGAAGAAGGACTCAACTGAAATGGAAATGACTAGACTTAAACGAAAAGGAAATGATAGATGCTGGAATAGAGTAACCTCGCTCTGATACCAATTTGATGCGTGCAACTCGTGGGCTCCAACAATTCCACCTTCCAAATGTCCTTCACAAAGGGTTAGGCACAAGGAATAAGACTTTCCCTTGCTTCCTTAGTGAACAAAGCGTATGGATTAGAACGAGCAAGACCAACACTTCAAGATGGTCGTTGATCAGGCAAACCAACAAGGTCCTCCTGGACGGCACCTTTAAGCAATGGCAACACCTTCAAAATGCTCAACTTTGAAGGATCTTAACCTAGGTTTTTAATGCAAAACCAAGAAAACAAAGTCTCACACAAAGTGAAAGAAATATCAAGAATTCTTATTCATCAAAAGTTGTGTTTACAATCAGCCAAAGGGGTCTATTTATAGGCCTTAAAATCGTCCCCCTTCAGCCTTGAAATGGCTAGAAACAATTCAATTAAAGCTAACTAACAAATGTTTAAATTTGAAATTTGCTTGAATTTCAAAACTAAGATAATTCTAGGTAAAACTTGAAATGCTTGCAAGATGTTATTTTCAATGTATCCAGCAGCTTATGGCGCCTTGGAGGAGTTGTTTGATGAGTAGGATGTGCTTGAATTTGAGTTCTCAAGATGGTTGGAGTTTTAGTTTGAATTTAGATTCAAACTTGGATTCAATTTGAATTAGGCTCTATCTTCCCAGGATGGCGTGTTCCATGGATAATGAAGTGTAGAAAATCTGATTTTGATGATGATAAGATGGCTGGGCTTGAATTCAAAAGATGGTTGAAGTTCGAATTCAAATTGAGTTTGAATTTGAATTCAAACTTGAATTCAATTTGAATTGGTCTTATCCCCTTCTTTCTCTTCAATCATGGCGTGTAGAAGGCTGTTGATTTGGGTGAATTCATCTTGAGTTTGAAACCTCAATTTGGTTGAAACTTGAATTCAAATCAAGGTTGAGTTTAAATTCAAGTTTGTCTTCAAGTTCAAATTCAGATAGGATTCCATCCTTCAATTCAAAATGGCCGGCCCCCTTTGTGATCCTTGGAGATGATTTTGATTACAATTTGGACAAGGAATTCCATCTAGGACACATTTGAATTTGTCCTTGTGGAGACAAACATTCCTTTCAAGACAATATTCCTTTTGTTCCCTTCTTTTGTGACACACGCCTAGAATGCTATTTTTGTGCCTCCATTTTATTTGGATTTTCCATGTACCTAATTTGCCTACAAAGAAAACACATAAAACAAAGATCACAAGAAAATAAGGTAAACTTTAAGATAAAGAATGCACGCACATGTTAGCACACACACGTGTACAATCAAGGTGAAGGTTCAATGAAATGAACCCAAGGAATCTTAGGTTCATCTTGAACATGCTTGTACAAGAAGGTGGCAACTTGATGACAAAGTTCTCTTGCCCTCCTTCTTGTCATTGGACCCTTGACCTCTTGACGGGGCCTTTGATCCTCATCGGACCCTTGATCCTCATCAATCCCCCCTCCTCAAAAGGATTCATCCTCGAATCAAAAAGGTCATCGGTGAAAGGGGTGAGGTCAGCAACATTAAAAGTAGGTGAAATTGAACCATATCTTTCGGGAAGATCAAGTATGTATGCATTGTCACCTATTCGTTTCAAAACTTTGAAAGGTCCGTCTCCGCGAGGCAACAGTTTGGACTTTCTCTCATTGGGAAATCTGTCTTTGCGCAAATGTAACCATGCTAAATCTCTAGGTTTAAACACGATTCGTTTCCGATGTTTGTTAGCTCGTCTTTCATAAGCTTTGTTTTTCTTTTCAAGTTGTGTTTTAACTTGTTCATGCAGTTTCTTTATCTTTTCCGCTTTTTGTTTACCATCAAGACTAGAACGTTCATGCACGGGAATAGGAATCAAATCGATGGGAGACAAGGGATTAAAGCCATACACGATTTCAAATGGACTATGAAAAGTACCATGATGGACACTCCTATTATATGCAAATTCGATATATGGTAAACAATCTTCCCAATGTTTAATGTGTTTTTGCAAAATGGCACGCAAAAGTTGAGAAAGAGTACGATTAGCGACTTCAGTTTGTCCATCCGTTTGTGGGTGTGCGGTTGTTGAAAACAACAATTGTGTACCAAGTTTAGCCCACAAAACACGCCAAAAATGACTCAAAAATTTTGTATCTCTATCACTTACAATTGTACGTGGCATGCCATGCAATCTAACAATTTCTTTGAAGAACAAATCAGCAACATGTGTGGCATCATCAACTTTTCGACATGCAATGAAATGTGCCATTTTTGAAAATCGATCAACCACAACATAAATGCTATCGCGTCCTCCCCGAGACCTAGGAAGTCCCAAAACAAAGTCCATGGAAATGTCAATCCTAGGGGCATTAGGGACGGGTAAAGGCGTGTAAAGGCCATGTGGTTGGGACTTGGATTTGGCTTGTTTGCAAGTGATGCAACTACCACACAACCTCTCGATGTCTACTCTCATGTGGGGCTAATAGAAATGCTCCTTAAGAGTCTCAAGGGTTTTGAACACTCCGAAATGACCCATTAAACCTCCCCCATGGGCTTCTCTAGTCAATGCTTCTCGTAGGGATGATTGGGGAACGCACAATTTTTGTTCTTTGAAAAGATAACCCTCATGTATGTAAAATTTCCCAAATGGTGCTTCGTTACATGCCTTGAAAATGGTGCCAAAGTCATGGTCATTGGGGTACAATTCCTTAAGTGATTCGAAACCTAAGAAGCATGAAGATAATGTAGTCACTAACGTGTATCTCCTAGAGAGGGCATCGGCAACTATATTATCCTTTCCTTGTTTGTACTTAATCACGTAAGGGAATTGTTCTATGAACTCTACCCATTTGGCATGTCTTTTGTTCAAGTTTCCCTGCCCTTTAAGATACTTAAGGCTTTCGTGGTCAGTGTGGATCACAAACTCTTTAGGTTGAAGGTAGTGTTGCCAAGTTTGTAGGGATCTCACAAGGGCATAAAGTTCCTTATCATAGGTAGAGTAATTCAATGCTGCTCCTTTCAACTTTTCACTAAAGTAGGCTATGGGTTTCTTACTTTGGGTCAAAACTGCGCCTATACCCACTCCACTTGCATCACACTCGATCTCAAAGGTCTCGTCAAAATTTGGTAGCCTAAGTATGGGTGCAGTGGTCAGCCTACGCTTAAGCTCATCAAATGCCAGTTGTTGTGGCTCTTCCCACCTAAAAGGCACATCTTTTTTTACAATTTCGTTTAGGGGTGCAGCTATGGAAGAAAAATCTTTGACAAAGCGTCTATAAAAGCTTGCTAGTCCATGAAAACTTCGAACTTCCCCTACATTCTTAGGTATAGGCCACTCCAGTATTGAGCTAACCTTTTTCTCATCCATTTCTACTCCCTCAGTCGAAATGACAAAGCCTAGAAAAACTACGCGTTCTAAACAAAAGGAGCACTTCTTAAAGTTTGCGTAAAGTTGTTCTTGCTTAAGCTTTTCAAAAACGGCTCGAATATGGTCAAGATGATCTTCTATGGTTTGAGAATAGATTAGGATATCATCGAAATAAACAACAATAAATCGGCCTATGAACGCTCGTAAGACTTCATTCATTAGCCTCATAAAGGTGCTAGGGGCGTTGGTGAGCCCGAAGGGCATCACTAACCACTCATAGAGCCCAAACTTGGTTTTGAATGCAGTCTTCCATTCGTCCCCTTCTCTAATGCGTACCTGGAAGTACCCTTGCTTAAGGTCGATTTTAGTGAAGAATTTAGATCTGTGCAACATGTCCAACATATCGTCTAGCCTAGGTATGGGGTACCTATACTTGACGGTGATTTTGTTTATGGCTCGGCAATCGGTACACATTCTCCACGTTCCATCCTTGTTGGGTACTAAAATGACTGGGACGGCAGATGGGCTTAGGCTCTCTCGGACTTCTCCACTCGCTAGGAGCTCCTCTACTTGCCTTTGGATTTCTTTGGTTTCTTCGGGGTTGGGTCGATAGGCGGGGCGATTGGGTAACACGGCTCCTGGGACAAAGTCGATTTGGTGTTCTATTCCTCTAATGGGTGGTAATCCAGATGGTGGTTCGGAGGGAAATAGAACTTCATATTCTTGGATAAGGGACGTAACTGAGGTAGGTAACTTTGGTGGGAGTTCTTCAAGTGTAAGTGACACGACTTTTGGATGATGATGAGGACAGTTTGGTTGTTATAAAGGGCGCGTGTGACCTCTCTTTTCTTTGCGAAATACCCACACTTCTTTTTGGACTCGTTGCACTTAGGGGCACTACCTCTTTTCCATTGCTCTTGTGTTTTTTGTTCTCACTTTTCATACACTCCACGAATTTTCTCTCGGCTTCTTTTTCCTTAGGATCGGCTCTAGACTTGGACATGCGTTGGTGATCCTCATGGACTTTGTGTGGTGGAAGTGCATGCAGTTTGTACAATTTGCCATTCAATTTGAAAGAATAACGATTCAAATAACCATCATATGTCACATGTCGATCAAATTGCCATGGGCTACCAAGTAAGATATGACTAGCATGCATTGGTGCGACATCACATAAAACATCATCTTTGTAGCTACCAATGCTAAGAGAAATCAAAACTTGTTTACTTACGCTAACTTCACCGCAGTCATTTAGCCATGCAAGTTTGTAAGGATGCGGATGATTAGTCATAGGCAAATTCAGTTTTCTTACTAATTCGATACTAGCCACATTCGCACAAGAACCGGAATCAATGATCATGGTGCACACTTTTCCATTTATCATGCAATGAATATGGAAAATGTTTTCTTGTAGGCTGTGAACTTCCGTTCCTGAAGTCTTGTTGGAAAACCTTGACGAAGACTAATTAGTACGATAATTGGAATTGAAATTGGAGGAATTACGTACCTTTAATTGTGTTTCAATCTTTTCAGCCATATGTACCATGGTGGTGAGGTCGAGATAAGGTTGAAGATCAACCCTTTGTGCAATCTCCCTGTTTAAACCATGTAAGAATCGAGCCTTGGTGGCTTCTTTAGGTTCCTGCAAGTTAGACCTTTCCAACAAAATTTCCAACTCTTTATAATACTCGTCTACGCTTTTGGAACCTTGTCGTAAATTATGCAAACTCGTGAAAATAGAACTCTCATAATTGTTTGGAATAAAACGTTGTCGCATTTCAAACTTCATTTCTTCGCAAGTAGCAATTGGAGGTTGTCTTGTCTGAGTTCTATTTCGACACAAATTTGTCCACCAATTAAGTGCATAACCAGAGAACTCAATAGAAGCGTACCTCACTTTCTGTTATTCACTATAATTGGTACAAGAAAAGATTAAATCCACTTTCGTTTCCCATTCTAAATATTCCTCTGCATTACTTTTACCATAAAACGTGGGAATATTTATTTTGGTTTTGAGAAAATCGTCATCTTGCGAGAAAAGGGGATTTTGGCGTCTTTGGTAGCCACGGGGAGGGTGGTCATCAAAGTCATAATCATCATGGTCATATGGAATGTACTCATCGTTGTACCTTCGTGGGACGTACCTTCTTGGTTGTGTAGGAGGAACAAACCTTCTTGCTTCGATGTGTGGTGGTCTAAGGTTGTCATCCTCAACTTCTTCTGGGGGATGGCGCCTCGGTTGTGGTAGGGGAACGGCCCTGCTTGTTCCTTGGCCATCACTCGTTTTGTAGCTTCGCTCCACCTCTTCCAAGCGATGCTTAATTACCTCATTGTCATGCATGAGTTTCTTAAGCATCTCCAGCATTTGTTGTTGCATGTTGTCAACAGTTTCGGCCTCTTTTGACTTGCTAGAGGCGGAATGATTGCTGCTCTCCATTGTACCTAAGGAATTGAACGAAAACAAAGGGAAAGAGAAAGAAGCAAACTAACACAAAGACAAAGAAACGTTAAGGGATTAGTAAAAACAAAACAAATTATGAACACTCCGCTTTTTCTTCTTTCCACTCTCTTACCACTTTGCTTCTTGGATAACCTGAAGTTAAGAAGGCTCAAAGTGATCAATAAGAAAGTGTATTGCCAATGCTTCTTCAAATCACAATGTTCTCCACTTGTTTCTTCTTCTTTGTGTTCAAGTTGCACCACTTAGTATCAAAGTAGAATCAATTGAAATGAACACAAACTTGAACTTTCTACTAAGATTCAAAGAAAATAAGCAACCAAAGTTGATGTATAAGGCTGAACCAAAGATAAACTAAGGGTTGCCGTGGGCAATCTTTAGTTAATTTTGATTCTATGCACTTACTATCCACAAAATGGTTCAAGTCATGCAACAATCGAGCAACCAAAAGTGTGATTGGTTCAAGAAGATCAGGAGATGGAGAATAAGGTATATAGGAGACGGCAATGGGGTAAAAGGAAATATGGTATCCAAGGTTTGCAAATTGTACCAAAAAATGTTCCACGCAATGCACAAACGTTTTGCCCTTTTCTTTTTCTCTTGTTCTTTTGTTTTTCTTTTTCTTCCTTGCTATTTCAATTGAGCAAGGTTCAGATTCTTTTTTTTTGACTAAGGGCAGAATTGAAATTTCACGCGTTTTGCACTTAGCACTTGCGCTTTTGGACAGAGTAGTGCAATGTATTTAAAATGCAATTTGTAGCCTGGACTTTAACAAAATTAACCTTGGAAAGTGAGGGAAATTGGGGTAAAGCCGAATGGGTTAGGGTTAGGGTTTTTTTTTATTTAGGGTTTTTTTGAACGTTTTGGGAATTTGGGGAATGGGGTTTTGGGAACGGAACGGGCATTGTAAATGGACTATCGGGTTGGTAATTGATGATTGGTGTGGTCAATTTGGATATTGGTTGGTTTAGGGCAGAATTTGAACAAAATTCAAATTCTAGGGTTAGGGTTTATTTGAATGAATTGGGGTTTTTTTAGATTCTGATTATGTTTGGTAAAATGGGTTTGAGGCTTTTTGTTGGGGGTGTAAACAGGGTTGTTTGGGATCGGGTTGGTGAAATTTTAGGGTTGGGTTGGGGTGGAGCTGGTTGGGCCGTGGGTGTGGGGGTAGAATTAGGGTTTTGTTGTTGAAGATGGTTCGTGAAGGCAAACACACATATGACTGCTTGTCTTAAAGCATGAAATCAATCACAATGCGAATCACAAGATGCATACAATCATCACCAACTAAAAGCTTCGGTAGCAACAAGATGATTTGAAACCGAGGTAGCTTTATAGGCTGATGGTTGGAATATTTAAAAGAATGCTGAATATGGCCTAAAATGCGACAAACCCTAATTTGTTCAAGTTTGAACGACTCAAAATCAGATTGTGATGCAAAAAGGAAATAAACGAAATGACACTTGATTGATGAAAAGCAAAATGCAGCAAAATGCAAAGACAAAGCAATGTGGACGTTTTTTTGTTTTTTTTTTGTGTATGAAATGCAAGACAATGGCGTGTAGATTGAGGGGTAGAAGAAGGACTCAACTGAAATGGAAATGACTAGACTTAAACGAAAAGGAAATGATAGATGCTGGAATAGAGTAACCTCGCTCTGATACCAATTTGATGCGTGCAACTCGTGGGCTCCAACAATTCCACCTTCCAAATGTCCTTCACAAAGGGTTAGGCACAAGGAAGAAGACTTTCCCTTGCTTCCTTAGTGAACAAAGCGTATGGATTAGAACGAGCAAGACCAACACTTCAAGATGGTCGTTGATCAGGCAAACCAACAAGGTCCTCCTGGATGGCACCTTTAAGCAATGGCAACACCTTCAAAATGCTCAACTTTGAAGGATCTTAACCTAGGTTTTTAATGCAAAACCAAGAAAACAAAGTCTCACACAAAGTGAAAGAAATATCAAGAATTCTTATTCATCAAAAGTTGTGTTTACAATCAGCCAAAGGGGTCTATTTATAGGCCTTAAAATCGTCCCCCTTCATCCTTGAAATGGCTAGAAACAATTCAAATAAAGCTAACTAACAAATGTTTAAATTTGAAATTTGCTTGAATTTCAAAACTAAGATAATTCTAGCTAAAACTTGAAATGCTTGCAAGATGTTATTTTCAATGTATCCAGCAGCTTATGGCGCCTTGGAGGAGTTGTTTGATGAGTAGGATGTGCTTGAATTTGAGTTCTCAAGATGGTTGGAGTTTTAGTTTTAATTTAGATTCAAACTTGGATTCAATTTGAATTAGGCTCTATCTTCCCAAGATGGCGTGTTCCATGGATAATGAAGTGTAGAAAATCTGATTTTGATGATGATAAGATGGCTGGGCTTGAATTCAAAAGATGGTTGAAGTTCGAATTCAAATTGAGTTTGAATTTGAATTCAAACTTGAATTCAATTTGAATTGGTCTTATCCCCTTCTTTCTCTTCAATCATGGCGTGTAGAAGGCTGTTGATTTGGGTGAATTCATCTTGAGTTTGAAACCTCAATTTGGTTGAAACTTGAATTCAAATCAAGGTTGAGTTTAAATTCAAGTTTGTCTTCAAGTTCAAATTCAGATAGGATTCCATCCTTCAATTCAAAATGGCCGGCCCCCTTTGTGATCCTTGGAGATGATTTTGATTTCAATTTGGACAAGGAATTCCATCTAGGACACATTTGAATTTGTCTTTGTGGAGACAAACATTCCTTTCAAGGCAACATTCCTTTTGTTCCCTTCTTTTGTGACACACGCCTAGAATGCTCTTTTTGTGCCTCCATTTTATTTGGATTTTCCATGTACCTAATTTGCCTACAAAGAAAACACATAAAACAAAGATCACAAGAAAATAAGGTAAACTTTAAGATAAAGAATGCACACATATGTTAGCACACACACGTGTACAATCAAGGTGAAGGTTCAATGAAATGAACCCAAGGAATCTTAGGTTCATCTTGAACATGCTTGTACAAGAAGGTGGCAACTTGATGACAAAGTTCTCTTGCCCTCCTTTTTGTCATAGGACCCTTGACCTCTTGACGGGGCCCTTGATCCTCATCGGACCCTTGATCCTCATCATTGTTGTGCGTCGCGCTTTAAATGCATATCCGAAATTAGATGATCACGAACAACATCGAGAAAACATTTTCCATATTCATTGCATGATAAATGGAAAAGTGTGCACCATGATCATTGATTCCGGTTCTTGTGCGAATGTGGCTAGCATCGAATTAGTAAGAAAACTGAATTTGCCTATGACTAATCATCCGCATCCTTACAAACTTGCATGGCTACATGATTGTGGTGAATTTAGCGTAAGTAAAAAAGTTTTGATTTCTCTTAGCATTGGTAGTTACAAAGATGATGTTTTATGCGACGTTGCACCAATGCATGCTAGTCATATCTTACTTGGTAGGCCATGGCAATTTGATCGACATGTTACATATGATGGTTATTTGATCATTATTCTTTCAAATTGAATGGCAAGTTGTACAAACTGCATGCACTTCCACCACACAAAGTCCACGAGGATCACCAACGCATGTCCAGGTCTAGAGCCGATCCCAAGGAAAAAGAAGCCGAGAGAAAATTCGTGGAGTGTATGAAAAGTGAGAACAAAAAACACGAGAGCAATGGAAAAGAGGTAGTGCCCCTAAGTTCAACGAGTCCAAAAAGAAGTGTGGGTATTTCGCAAAGAAAAGAGAGGTCACACGCGCACTTTATAACAACCAAACTGTCCTCATCATCATCCCAAAGTCGTGTCACCTTGCCCTTGAAGAACTCCCACCAAACTTACCTACCTCAGTTGCGTCCCTTATCCAAGAATATGAAGTTCTATTTCCCTCCGAACCACCATCCGGATTACCACCATCCGGATTACCACCCATTAGAGGAATAGAACACCAAATCGACTTTGTCCCAGGAGCCGTGTTACCCAATCGCTCAGCCTATCGAGCCAACCCTGAAGAAACCAAAGAAATCCAAAGGCAAGTAGAGGAGCTCCTAGCGAGTGGACAAGTCCGAGAGAGCCTAAGCCCATCTGCCATCCCCGTCATTTTAGTACCCAAAAAGGATGGAACGTGGAGAATGTGTACAGATTGTCGAGCCATAAACAAAATTACCGTCAAGTATAGGTACCCCATACCTAGGCTAGACAATATGTTGGACATGTTGCACGGATCTAAATTCTTCACCAAAATCGACCTTAAGCAAGGGTACTTCTAGGTACGCATTAGAGAAGGGGACGAATGGAAGACTGCATTCAAAACCAAATTTGGGCTCTATGAGTGGTTAGTGAGCCCGAACCCTAGCATCTTTATGAGGCTAATGAATGAAGTCTTACGCGCGTTCATAGGACGCTTTGTCGTTGTCTATTTTGATGATATCCTAATCTATTCCCAAACCATAGAAGATCATCTTGACCACATTAGAGCCGTTTTTGAAAAGCTTAAGCAAGAACAACTTTACGCCAACTTTAAGAAGTGCTCCTTTTGTTTAGAACGCGTAGTTTTTCTAGGCTTTGTCATTTCGGCTGAGGGTGTAGAAATGGATGAGGAAAAGGTTAGCTCAATAGTGGAGTGGCCTATTCCTAAGAATGTAGGGGAAATTTAAAGTTTTCATGGACTAGCAAGCTTTTATAGACGCTTTGTCAAAGATTTTTCTTCCATAGCTGCCCCCCTAAACGAAATTGTGAAAAAAGATGTGCCTTTTAGGTGGGAAGAGCCACAACAATAGGCATTTGATGAACTTAAACGTAGGCTGACCACTGCACCCATCCTTAGGCTACCAAACTTTGACGAGACCTTTGAGATCGAGTGTGATGCAAGTGGAGTGGGTATAGGCGCAGTTTTAACCCAAGGTAAGAAACCCATAGCCTATTTTAGGGAGAAATTGAAAGGAGCTGCATTGAATTACTCTACCTACGATAAGGAACTTTACGCCCTCGTGAGATCCCTATAAACTTGGCAACACTATCTTCAACCCAAAGAGTTTGTGATCCACACTGACCACGAAAGCCTTAAGTATCTTAAAGGGCAGGGAAAGTTGAACAAAAGACATGCCAAATGGGTAGAGTTCCTAGAACAATTCCCTTACGTGATTAAGTACAAACAAGAAAAGGACAATATAGTTGCTGATGCCCTCTCTAGGAGATACACGTTAGTCACTACATTATCCTCACACTTCTTAGGATTCGAATCACTTAAGGAATTGTACCCCAATGACCATGACTTTGGCACCATTTTCGAGGCATGTAAAGAAGCACCATTTGGGAAATTTTACATGCATGAGGGTTATCTTTTCAAAGAACAAAAATTGTGCGTTCCCCAATCATCCCTACGAGAAGCATTGACTAGAGAAGCCCATGGGGGAGGTTTAATGGGTCATTTTGGAGTGTTCAAAACCCTTGAGACTCTTAAGGAACATTTCTATTGGCCCCACATGAGAGTAGACATCGAGAGGTTGTGTGGTAGTTGCATCACTTGCAAACAAGCCAAATCCAAGTCCCAACCACATGGCCTTTACAC
This sequence comes from Eustoma russellianum, assembly GCA_036186865.1. Taxonomy (NCBI): domain Eukaryota; kingdom Viridiplantae; phylum Streptophyta; class Magnoliopsida; order Gentianales; family Gentianaceae; genus Eustoma; species Eustoma russellianum. Next base: position 4,448,583 of record AP025069.1, on the reverse strand, counting down.
GCCTTTACCCGTCCCTGATGCCCCTTGGATTGACATTTCCATGGACTTTGTTTTAGGACTTCCTAGGTCTCGGGGAGGACGCGATAGCATTTATGTTGTGGTTGATCTGTTTCCAAAAATTGCACATTTCATTGCATGTAGGAAAGTTGATGATGCCACACATGTTGCTGATTTGTTCTTCAAAGAAATTGTTAGATTGCATGGCATGCCACGTACAATTGTAAGTGATAGAGATACGAAATTTTTGAGTCATTTTTGGCGTGTTTTGTGGGCTAAACTTGGTACACAATCGTTGTTCTCCACCACCGCACACCCACAAACTGATGGACAAACTGAAGTCGTTAATCGTACTCTTTCTCAACTTTTGCGTGCCATTTTGCAAAAACACATTAAACATTGGGAAGATTGTTTACCATATATCGAATTTGCATACAATAGGAGTGTCCATCACGGTACTTTGCATAGTCCATTTGAAATCGTGTATGGATCACCCTTGTCTCCCCTCGATTTGATTCCTATTCCCGTGCATGAACGTTCTAGTCTTGATAGTAAACAAAAAGCGGAAAAGATAAAGGAACTGCATGAACAAGTTAAAACACAACTTGAAAAGAAAAACAAAGCTTATGAAAGACGAGCTAACAAACACCGGAAACGAGTTGTGTTTAAACCTGGAGATTTAGTGTGGTTACATTTGCGCAAAGAAAGATTTCCCAATGAGAGAAAGTCAAAACTGTTACCTCGAGGAGATGGACCTTTCAAAGTTTTGAAACGCATAGGAGACAATGCATACATCCTTGATCTTCCCGAAAGGTATGGTTCAATTTCATCTACTTTTAGTGTTGCTGACCTCACCCCTTTCACCGATGACCTTTTTGATTCGAGGACGAATCCTTTGAGGAGGGGGGGATTGATGAGGATCAAGGGTCTGAAGAGGACCAAGGGTTCCATTAAGAGGTCAAGGGCTCTAAGACAAGAAGGAAGGCAAGAAAACTTTGTCATCAAGTTGGTACCTTCTTGTATAAGCATGTTCAAGATGAACCTAAGGTTCCATGGGTTCACTTCATTGAGGCCACCCTTTGAACGTTTTATAAGTGTGCGTGTGTGCTTTTGAAATTTATCTAGTTTCTTGTGATCTTTGTTTTATGTGTTTTCTTTGTAGGTAAATTAGGTACATAGAAGATCCAAAATGAAAGGAAGGCCCAAAAGAAGCAAGATAAGCGTGTGTTGCAACATGGGAGACAAAAAGAATGTTGTCTTGAAGGGAATGTTGTCTCCACAAAGACAAATTCAAATATGTCCAAGATGGAATCTCTTGTTCAAATTGAGATCAAAATCATCTCCAAATACAATAAGGGGGCCGGCCACTTTGAAGCAAAAGGATGATGATCAAATTGCATTTAAGTTCAAAGCTAGACTTGAATTCGAATTCAACCATGATTTGAATTCAAGTCTCAACCAATTGGAGACTTAAATTTCAAGAAGTTCTCAACCTTATCCTAGCCATCTACACGCCATTCTTGAAGCAAGAAGCGATAAGATCACAATTCAAAGTGGAATCCAAGTTTGAATTCAAGTTCAAGTTCAATTTAAATTCAATCTCCAACCAACATTTGAATTCAACATCTCAGCCACTTGGAGACCTTCTCACACGCCAATTTCATCCCTTCCCACGCCAACTTGGAGATCAAAAGAGGAGAGATCGAAATTTAAAGATTGAATTCAAGTTTGAAATCAAGTTCAAATTCAATTTGAATTCAATCTTCAACCAACCTTGGAATTCAATTGCAACAACTTCATCTACATCAAAATCAAGTCTCAAATGCCAATTTCATCATCATACACGGCCAGATTCATTGAGGATAGTGTTTTGCAAGACTTTAAGATTTTAGCTAGAATTTATTTTAGTTTTGAATTCAAATAATTTTCAAGTTTCAAACATTGCTAGCTAGCTTTATTTTGAATTAGTTCTAGACATTTTAAGGCTCAATCTCAGCCTATAAATAGAGCTTTAGGGGACGCATGAAAGAACAACTTTTGATGAATAAGAATTATTGATATTTCTTTCACTTTGTGTGAGACTTTGTTTTCTTGGTTTTGCATTAAAAACCTAGGTTAAGATCCTTCAAAGTTGAGCATTTTGAAGGTGTTTCCATTGCTTAAAGGTGCCGTCCAGGAGGGCCGTATTGGTTTGCCTGATCAACGACCATCTTGAAGTGTTGGTCTTGCTCATTCTTAATCCACACGTTTTTAATCACTAAGGAAGCAAGGGGAAGTCTTCTTCCTTGTGCCTAACCCTTTGTGAAGGACGTTTGGAAGGTGGAATTGTTGGAGCCCACGAGTTGCACGCATCACTTCTGATCAAGGAAGCTCACGGAGAAGGCTTGATGGGTCATTTTGGCTCGTTCAAGACGTTAGGGATGCTTAAGGAGCATTTCTTCGGGCCACACATGCGCGTGAATGTTGAAAAGGTATGTGCTAGTTGTATTACATGCAAGCAAGCTAAATCTAGAACACAACTTCATGGATTGTACACTCCTTTACCTGTTCCAAATTCACCTTGGATCGATCTTTCAATAGACTTTGTGTTAGGATTGCCTAGGTCCAAGACTCTAAAAGATAGTATCTTTGTTGTTGTTGAAAGATTTTCTAAGATGGCACATTTTATTGCGTGCAAGAAGGTGGATGATGCCACGCATGTTTCTGACCTATTCTTTAAGGAAATTGTAAGGTTACATGGCATGCCCCGAACCATCGTAAGCGACAGAGATACAAAGTTTCTAAGCCACTTCTGGCGTGTTCTGTGGAGTAGACTTGGTACTAAACTTTTTTTCTCAACAACTGCTCACCCACAAACTGATGGACAAACAGAAGTAGTCAATAGAACTTTGTCACAATTGTTGCGTGTCATAATTCAAAAGAACCTAAAGAATTGGGAAGATTGTTTAGCTTTCATTGAGTTTGCATACAATAGGAATGTTCATAGTGGTACTTTGCATTCTCTTTTTGAAGTTGTTTATGGCTTTAACCCTTTATCCCCACTTGACTTAGTCCCCATTCCTGTTCATGAACGTGTTAGTCTTGATGGAGAACGTAAGTCTAAACTTGTCAAAGATTTACATGAAAAGATTAAGTCACAACTTGAAGCTAAAAACAAAGCGTATGCCAAAAGAGCTAACAAGAACCGTAAGGCTGTTATATTTGAACCTGGAGATCTCGTTTGGTTACACTTAAGGAAGGAAAGGTTTCCTAAGGAAAGGAAATCAAAGTTGATGCCGAGAGGCGATGGACCATTCAAAGTTGTCCAAAGACTTGGAGATAACGCGTACGTCCTTGACATCCCTGACGAAAGGTATAGTTCTATCTCTAAAACTTTTAATGTTGCTGACCTTACTCCATTTAGTGTTGATCCAGATTCGAGGTCGAATCCTTTTCAAGAGGGGGGAATGATGAGTCCCAGCCAAGCCAAGAAGAACCAACCACGGCGGGAGGTACACCAATGCAAGACGTGGGTCCTATAACAAGGAGCATGGCCAAGAAATTGATGTATGAAGTGGGAACCTTCCTTTGCAAGCATGTTGAGGATGAACCAAGTCAAGATAGCCTACATTGGATCCATTTGCTACGAGCTTTAACTTAGCTTTTGAATCGTGTTGTAATATATTAATTAGTCTTGTGTGTATTGTTCATATCGTCTTGTTTTAGTTTTCTTTCCTTTTTAAACTGTTATAAACTAACCTAGATATCACCTACTATGTTGTATATGTTGTATGGTGTTTGTCAAGCTGATTTTATGTCAAGGAATCAAGGTACAAGCAAAAGAAGTGCAAAACACCAAGCTGGAATTATTAGGCGAAGTAGGCAGCTGAAACACCTCTCAGTATTTTGGCTATAACTTCTCAACCACAACTCCGATTGACCTGATTCCAGTTGGAGGTGCAAGATAAGAGATTAAGCTACAACATTCATGTTCAACACTTCTCCTGAAAAAGCCTGTATCAAGCTTCAAAGACGTTGCAAGTAAGCTGCCTGCTGAGTCAGCAGCTTCCAGGAGTAGACATACGCAAGCAGCTCAACTTCAAACAGCAATATCTCACTCAATTAAGCTCCAAATGAGATGAATTATGTGTCTAAACACATCTAGAGAAAAAGATCTACAATTATTGTTCAAAGTCTAAAGGCTGAATCGAACTGAAGATGTAAGTTATAAGGCAAAAGATTTCAGTTGTCAATTCTGGACACCTTTCAGATGTTGGATCTTTAAAGCAGCCTTTTGAGCCAATCACCTTCCAGGAGCTTTTCCCAGGCCTTCTACACGTCCTAAGGAATATTTACAAGCAGGGAGGAGCTGGTCCAATCACAATTGAGATACAAAACAACTTGCAAACTGAAAAGACAAATCTGCCGAAGGAAATGCTGGATGCAATCCTTTTTCCCCCTGTTTTAGCTTATCTAATTTTACTTCTTTGATCTTATTGGTTCTTGGAACTCCTGAATCTTTCTTTAGAAGACTTGTAATATTTTATTTAAGCTTGCTTTGTATGTGAAAACAATCAGTTCATTTTGAGAAATACATATCGACAAAGTTGCACTTGTTGCTTTGGTTTTACTTCAGAACTTTGGTTCCCTTCAAGTCTTTGAACCAGGCTTGATTGTAAATCACTTCATATAACTTGGGGTGGATATTATAGGAAAGGGTTGAGGCTTGTTCATATAAGTTGAAGTCATTTGCTGAAGAGGTTCTTTGTACGTTGGAAACTTTGGTCAAGTTTGGATTCTGTTTTACTGCTAAACTTATTGAGCTTTCAAGCATGGGTCCAGCTGAGGGAATTGAGTGAAGAAAGGTCCAATCATCCTTACTCATTGTGTATCACCTAACCTCAGCACCCATCCTAAGATTGCTAAACTTTGAAGAGACATTTGAAGTTGAGTGTGATGCCAGCGGGGTTGGCATTGGAGCTGTACTGAATCAAGCTAAGAAACCCGTAGCTTATTTCAGTGAGAAGTTAAGAGGAGCAGCCTTGAACTATTCAACCTATGACGAAGAACTTTTTGCCTTAGTTAGATCTTTACAAACTTGGCAACATTATTTGCAACCTAATGAATTTGTGATCCACACTGATCATGAAAATCTTAAGTACCTTAAGGGCCAAGGTAAACTAAACAAAAGGCATGCAAAATGGGTTGAATACATTGAACAATTCCCATATGTAATCAAGTATAAGCAAGGAAAAGACAATATTGCTGCTGATGCTCTATCTCGTCGATATACTTTGATTACTAAACTGACTTGTAACATGTTTGGTTTTGAAACTATCAAAGATTTGTATGTCTCTGACCATGACTTTAGTTCCATTTACAAAGCATGTCTTGAATACCCTTTTGGTAAGTTCTATCTGCATGAAGGATTCTTGTTTAAGGAACAAAAGTTGTGTATACCAATGTGTTTAAGGGAACTTCTGATCAATGAAGCTAATGGAGGAGGCTTGATGGGTCATTTTGGCTCGTTGAAGACGTTAGAGATGCTTAAGGAGAATTTCTTCTGGCCACACATGCGCGTGAATGTTGAAAAGGTATGTGCTAGTTGTATTACTTGCAAGCAAGCTAAGTATAGAACACAACTTCATGGATTGTACACTCCTTTACCTGTTCTAAATTCACCTTAGACTGATCTTTCAATGGACTTTGTGTTAGGATTGCCTAGGTCCAAGACTGGTAAAGATAGCATCTTTGTTATTGTCGATAGATTTTCTAAGATGGCATATTTTATTGTGTGCAAGAAGGTGGATGATGCCACACATGTTTCTGACCTATTATTTAAGGAGATTGTAAGATTGCATGGAATGCCCCGTACCATTGTAAGCGATAGAGATACAAAGTTTTTAAGCCACTTCTGGCATGTTCTGTGGAGTAAACTTGGTACTAAACTTCTTTTTGACAACTGCTCACCCACAAATTGATGGACAAACGGAAGTAGTCAGTAGAACTTTGTCACAATTGTTGCGTGTCATAATTCAAAAGAACTTAAAGAATTGAGAAGATTGTTTAGCTTTCATTGAGTTTGCATACAATAGGAATGTTCATAGTGGTACTTTGTATTCTCCTTTTGAAGTTGTTTATGGCTTTAACCCTTTATCCCCACTTGACTTAGTCCCCATTCCCATTCATGAACGTGTTAGTCTTGATGGAGAACGTAAGGCTAAACTTGTCAAAGATTTGCATGAAAAGGTTAAGTCACAACTTGAAGCTAAAACAAAGTGTATGCCAAAAGAGCTAACAAGAACCGTAAGGCTATTATATTTGAACCTGGAGATCTCATTTGGTTACACTTAAGGAAGGAAAGGTTTCCTAAGGAAAGGAAATCAAAGTTGATGCCAAGAGGCGATGGACCATTCAAAGTTGTCCAAAGACTTGGAGATAACGCATACGTCCTTGACATCCCTGAAGAAATGTATGGTTCTGTCTCTAAAAATTTTAATGTTGCTGACCTTACTCCATTTAGTGTTGATCCAGATTCGAGGTCGAATCCTTTTCAAGAGAGGGGAATGATGAGCCCCAGCCAAGAAGAACCAACCGCAGCAGGAGGTACGCCAATGCAAGACAAAGGCCCTATAACAAGAAGCATGGCCAAGAAATTGATGCATGAAGTTGGAACCTTCCTTTACAAGCATGTTGAGGATGAACCAAGTCAAGATAGCCTACATTGGATCCATTTGCTACAAGATTTAACTTAGTTTTTGAATCATGTTGTAATATGTTAGTTAGTCTTGTGTGTATTGTTCATATTGTTGAGTGCTTAGCTTCCTTTCCTTTATAAATTGTTGTAAACTAACCAAGACATGTCCTAGTATGTTGCATATGTTGTTTGGTGTGTGTTTGAGTTGTTTTTAGGTCAAGGAAGAATGATTGAACAAAGGCCAAACGTTCAAACACCAAGTTGAGTTGAAAGGGCAAGCTGGCAGGATGACACCTTCTTAGTATTTCAGCCATAACTCATCAACCACAACTTCAATTGACGTGGTTCCAGTTGGAGGTGAAATCTAAGAGGATAAGATACAATTTTTATGCTCAGCACTTTCCCAAAAAAGGTCTGTATCAAGCTACACAATCGTTACAACAAGCTGGCTGCTTAGTCACTGCTTCCAAAGGTCCACATCTGCAAGCAGGTCAACTTCAAACGGGTATAACTCACTAATCCCAGATCCAAACGACGTCATTCTGGTATCTAAACACAACTGCAGAGAAGGATCTACAATTCTTATCTGAAATGGAAGAGATAATTCAAAACAGAAAACTGCTCAAAACTGGACAGATTTTAGTTTCTTGACTTTTCAAGCAGCCTTTTCAACCAATCAGCTACAAGGGGCCACTCCAACTCATTAAGGACGTCCTATATAATATTCAAAAGCAAGGAGAAGCTGGTCCAATCAAAATGCAAAGACAAAATCAACTTGCAAACAAAAGGGAATTTCTGCCGGAAGAATTTGCTGAAGCAACATTGTTTATTCCCACTTGTAACTTGTTTAAACTTTCTTCTTTGCTCCTATTGGACCAACCCATGTTTGTATCTTCCTTTAGAAGCATATTTTAGCTTATTTAAGGTAGCTAAGAAACGTTGTAAGACTCAGATTTTCAGAACACAAAAAACAGCAACTTTGCTCCCAAAAACTGTTTTCAGTTTTCTTACTTGAATCTTTGATTCCCTTCAAGAAACTTGAACTAATTCTTGATTGTATTACTTCATATGCTAGGGATGGATATTTTTTGAGAGGGTTTAAGGCTTGCTCACTCAAGTTGAAGTCATTTGCTGAAGAGTTCATCTACTTGGATAAAATCTGGATAGGTTGGATTGCTTGGTGTTCTATGAATGTTTTGCACCTTCCTTCTTGGTTCCATCTGGTTTATTGAGTTGAAGAAAGGTCCTACAATAGCTGAGTGGTTGTGCATCACATAGAAATTTTTCAAAATCAAACAAGTGCTGAAGTTTCAGCACATGTCTAACGTTTGCTGATATTTGGCCTTAATTGTCTTCAAAGTTTCTTCCAAAATTGAGGGGCAATCACATCTTGATTGATTGAAACGTAACTTGCGTATATTTGAATATGTGTTTCAGATTTTTGGTTGAATTTCCATCTCATATTATGGAGTGCCAAGGTGGATAAAGGATGGACAATCATGAAGTGACAACTAGGCGAAGACAAGTCTTTCGTCCAATCATATTTTGCAAAGTAAGAAAGGTTGTGTCACAATGTTATACAAGGCAATCTTCCAAGGCATTCAAGACAATTTTCAAGGGGAGAATTCAGCCACAGGGGGGCAGCCACACACCTATAAAAGGAGGCAAAGTGTTCAAGATAAAGCTATCCCAAAGTTCATATCCTATCAATATCAAGCAAGACTATTCTCTTCTTCTCTTATTCTTTTCTCTTGCTTTTATCCTCAAGCCTATCATTCTCATCTTCCATATACTACATAGTCTTTGTTTATACCACCCACATACATTCATCTCTAGTACAAGGTTGATCAAGGTGTGATCAAACCTTCATTTGTTGGGTGGTGGTGTTTGTGTTGTTGTTCTTGTTTTTTTGATTGTAAAAGGGTGGACTTGGTGTTTAACTCCAGTCACCCTTTTGTCAATGTGTTATTTGTGATTAGTGGATACCGACGAAGGTGTTCTTGAAGACTGGAATAGATCGATTTGACCGAACCAGTATAAAAATCTTTTTAAAAATAGCAAATGTTTCCCAAAAATCACAAATTGTTTTCAAAAACATAGCCACATGTCTTAGCTTTCATTTCAGACAAGTTTCATTCAATTTGGATAAGTATAAGTCAGTCAAACGTTCATAGTTCGGAGACTAGTGCAATCCGATTCTCAGATCTGCAAAGGTTGAGACATCAACGTGGTTAACATACTTAACAAGAGAATTTTGAAAAACTGTTTCAACCCATTAATGTACACATCCTAAGGGTCGTACCATAAAATTTTTAGGTCATCTAGAATTGTCATTTAATAGGAATAATTTTTCATTTTAAAGTACAGTTTCTAGCAGATTGACGTAATATGAGTAAAAACATTTTTTAAGGTGTTTGAATTTGAATTTTTTTTGTGAGACATTCCTAACATCTGAGATCACATTATCACCAAATTTTACAATTTTTGGAAGTCTACAACCTTGTCAACTAGTTAATCCAAATCAGGATCTGAAAACGGAATCTATTTTCAGAAGTGAGTTATTAGGTTTTAAAAGTTTCAAAAACAAAATTTTCCGCACTCACTATTCAACCTTGCCCTTCTAGTGGTGCTATACAGGTCCTACAAGGTAACCTCTTCCTGTCCTAGGTTCCAAATCACTACTTGCTTCCTTCGGCAATCTATCTGGGCATGGTTATGGAATAACCAGTCCATACCCAAAAACACATCAAAGTCTCCCATCTGTGTCGGTATCAATGTTGCCTCGAACTGTTGTCCCTCCATTTCAATTCCACAATTCTTATACAGATGATGTGATACGATAATCTGATCTCCAGCTGCTAAAACCCTATACGGAGTCTCTAGCCAAGTAGGGCATCTGTTCAAGTTCCTAGTGAACCTTTTAGATATAAATGAGTGGCTTGCACCACTGTCAAAAACACATTTGCGGTATGTTATTCACTAATATCGCACCTGAATCCACTCAAATACAAGTACAGGTTTTCCACATTAGGAACCAGAAATCTCAATACGGAGTTCCAATATACATCCACAACACTATCTATTAATCATACCAGACAAGACCAATCAAATTAAATTGTATAATTGAACATACCTGTCACAACGTCAGGTGCCTCCTCTCCCTCAGCATCTGGCATGATATGGACTCGGGCGTTAGCCTGATGATGTCCTCCCTGAAGCTGCTTCTGTCTCTCTATGCAATCCCTGATCATGTGTCTTGTCTTGCTACATCCAAAACACACTCATTTCTCCTTGCAATACACAGTGAGATGGCATGTCAGGCACTTGGGAAAAGCTGGCTATGTCTGATTCTGTTGTCGCTGGGGTGGAAACTGTCTCTGCCCTTGCTGCTGGCACTAAGGCTGCGGTCGCGCACCTAATCTCTTCTGAAACTTAGTATGCTACTCAGACAACCCATCTGTAACTGCTCGAGGCCTCCTGCCTCTTGTTTCCTCATCTCTCTGGGCAATGTCCTGCTTTACCCTGTAGCAAGCATCCAACAACTAACCAAAGTTACTGAATTCGCATCAACGATCCAGGCCCTGAACCTCAAACTCAATCCCATTAAATAATCATCTTGAGTTTTTCGTCTGCCATAACGGATGGAACATACTGACCCATTGCCGTAATTGGGTTTGCATACTCTGAGACAACCATACTTACCTCCTGTCTCAGAGATTCAAACTCACTGATCTTTTAGCGTGTCACAGATGGTGGGAACAAAAACAGACGGATAATCTGGGCCTTGACCTCGTCCAGAATCTGTATTCGGCCAAAAAAATTTTCGACCTCATCCAGCCATTTCCCCGCTTTTTCTGGATCAGGCTCCCTTCAAAACTTGGCACGCGTGTTCTCTTGAGTTCCCCAAAATAGTATCGGGTGCCTATATGTTGCTGCTGAGATGGTGGGCAGGTGCAGGGCCCAGCGCCTGCAGGGGTGGAATTATCTCCTGTGGTGGTGGCACTGGATCCTCAACTGGTGGTCCTGGTGGTGGTGGTGGTAGCTGTGCTGACCTATCTGCATGGGGTCTACCTCGTAGTCTCGAAGCCATCCTATCGATACAGTCATTTCACACAATCATCCCACCCAAATGATAAAATTTTAGTCTACCGTTTTATTTATGTTTAGGGATCATATCCTAAGAAACCGTTCTAGGGGACCTATTAAGGCTGGCTTACTCATCCTAAAATAAAACTTAAACTCTAAGATCATAGCCTCCGTACATGTCGTTGTTTATCTTATGTTTCCCACTGTGGATCTGCAGACTTGGCTACGATACCAACTGTAGTGCCCTGCCCAGGACTAAGGTCTCGGCATGGTGCACCTACCGTACTCTGCTACGAGAAGTACAAGGTGTCGATATCATCTAAATGCGCATCGTCATAAACATGAATCGAATAGCGGAAGTATCATAAAATAGACCGAAATAAAACTTCGACATAAGTACGAGTTACTACATCTGACATAGTAACAGGGGTACATCATCAATACAACATCATGAGTATAGAGCTGTAAGGTCCAAAAATACAAAAGCTGATACAATAGTCTACTAGGCATCTCTCTGAACCTATTCTCTAGGGTCATCCTCTACAAACTCCTACTCGTGATCCTGTGGGTCTGCATGGTAAATAAAGGGGTGAGCGATAATGAAAAGCTCAGTAAGTGTTTCTGCCTAGATTCGTCAAGTGGATCATACTTGAGGACTGAGGTAGTGGAGATAATACGGTAAATCATAGAACAATTATTATATGAATAACATGTATGAAAGTAACATCACACGCAATTGACATAAATAAATGGTACAGTAAATCAGATAGTTAAGTTCTTTTATCAGCTTTACCTTGAACTTAGTTATCCTTCATATAATTGGTATCATTCTTGATTACAATATTTTACGCTTAGTTTCATGTGCTTGTTTGATTTTCATACATGGGCAACGTACAGAAGTAATCATGACTTAAGAGTACTAAGACCTAGTAGGACATGTTCGTGATGCAGGCATGGTAAAACTTTCCGAAAACATATCATTTCACATATTCGTAAACATGACATAACATGAATTGGCTATAGCACTTTTCTTAATCATAAGAATAGTACTCATGACATGCGGAATGATTCCCCAAGTAGCCTCCAGTGTCATCTATGAATCCTGATGGTCCAACCACAGTGTTACATCATACATACCTAGGACTAACGGTAACGCATTATGACTGAGATCCCGAGTCCCAGACGCAGTGTTACAGTATATCATAACGTCTTTTGCCCTTGATATCCTCCCCTAGGACAGACATCAGGCAGCTCTCCATACAGAATGTCGTAGACGTAACAAAAAGGCAGAGATCCCTTGTCCCAAACAAGGTGTTACACTCAGCCAACGGAAACATGCATATACAGAAAGGCAGAGATCCCTTGTTCCCGACAAGGTGTTACACTCAGCCAATAGAAACATGCATAAGTCGTATGGAATCATTCGTCTCGCAGTAAAATTCTTTAACCATAAAATCCTTAAAACATCTTTTGCAATAATCCTTTGTAGACGTGATCGTAAGTAAAACTTGTTTGCCTTGAAAGTCATGCTTACATATGCGTATGAAAATGCTCGGTTTCTGGACTGGTTCGAAGATCTTATAACAACTTAGCTCCAAAATTTCTTGCTTACTTAATGGTTATATCATGTGTTGGTGTAAATTGACTGTTTTGCCCTTTTTGTCCTTGCTTAATGGTGCATTCAGTTTTTGGGTATCAAAACAGCCTCTTTTTGGGGTTTTAATCATTAACCTTATTTTCTTAATTTGTTCAATGCTTATCTAAATTTAAAAACTCAAAACAGCCCACTTGTCATAATTCTTAAATTTTGAAATTACCCATTAGCCCTTATAGAGTGGTTTCAGCAAAACGGTCCAAAACATCCCTACTTTAATGATTCATCTTTTTCCAATCTATTGATTTGTTCATTCCTTGATTTACCACATATAACATGTGCTTTTATTCATAGATTTACATAGATATACTCATCTAAATGCAGATTATCACATAGGTATCAAGGAGGTCTCATGGCCTAGAGTCATCATATACATCATCATTGATTTTTCCAACCGGTTACATGAATGCAAAATGCAATAATAATAGCATTCATTTGTACACTAAGTTACCATGGATATATGTTATGATGATTCATAAATTTCATGGTATTACATATTAATCTCGAAATAAAGTCGCATCTCATAATTATGGCCATAAGAACCATAGGTATGAGGATAATCATGTTTTAAGTAAGATATAAGTACATAAGAGAACAACACCCATGCAAATCCAAATCCTTAGACTATGATCATCGAGATACACATCATGATGATGGTGATGAAATAATGGTCTTTGATGGAGGCTCAAACAGTCCCATCTCAGAAGGATAACGGTGAAGTTGTGGTGATGATCATCAAAGATGATAACTTGATGGGAGGTATTATAGTATAGAATATATTGCACCATATACGTGCCATACCACGGTCATAATCATGCAAATACACTCTCACACATATGAAAAAAAATGAAATGATGGTCATCCATCATGCACATATGGAAATGAGGTTTGATGAGGTTCTTAGTACACTCTTCAAGCAAGTGTACTCATTTGACTACATTTTGCATAGAAGATGATGCATGTGTGAGGAAATCAACCGAGATCACTGCCAAACGCGCAGCGGAAAACAAAACTTGATATCCGATTTCCTACCAAGGATCCATGTTGTTCGTTTAATTCGACAAAAGAAATCAAAAACTACCTCCGTAGATTCGAAGTCTGCAGATGGAAGAGGTGCGAAATCACGAACACCCTCTGTCGGTATCCACACGAACGCTTCCGCCCGGAGTGCTAGCTCTTCAAACGGCGCGGCTGAAGAACTCGTTTTTCACAAAACGATTCTAGGGTTTCTGTTGTTTTCGTGTGTATTTCGTATGTCTCTATGTACGAGATACATAGATATATATACGCATTTATGGATGTTAAAAACCGAGTCTTAATCGGTTTCGTTGATGCCAATCAAAATCCATATCAGATATGGATTCTGTCAGGATATTCAAAATCCATATCAGATATGGATTCTCTCATTATTATCTGACTGCATATATATATGTCTATATACATATAACCACAAAAACGAAAATAATAATATTAATATCCAATATTAATATTATTAATATTAAAACGATAATAATAATAATAATTAATATCCAATATTAATATTATTAATCTCAGCCTTACGCATTCTTGTGTGTGACCCGATAGGCCCATATTAATTGGCAGTTGATTAAATCTCTATTAAACCAACAAGTCGTAATTGGCTCTAGCAAGGTATTACAACTACCCAATTAAAACGAGTAAAGTTTAACTAGCCTAATAATAGTACATGCATTAATCCCTTTGTCACACGATATCTAGTTTGAACATAAGTCATGGTCAGCGTCATACTTATATAGTTCAAACATATGATTACTCGATCTCTAAGTAGACTGATAAAACAAATGATATTGATCACACTATCAATTCATTTGAGCACGGCCATGCAATTCACAGTCTCACAAATAGAGGGGCCCAAAGATATCTCTCTCAAAAGAGAGGGACAAATTCTATCTTGATTGTTCAATATCCTCTACATAATTTCTATCACATTCAATCATGACCTTTATTATTATCCAGTTACGGATAACGTTTGATCATGTCAAAATATAATAGTCCTTATGTTGGAAACTATGACAATCTCAAGTCAAAGGATTAAAACATGACTATTATGAGATTTACTTATGACGCTAATCCATGTAGCAATCTCATGATGGGTCTATCCAATACACTGTTCTCTAACAAGTATCTATGAGATTGATTCGTATCACCATACACATAATCATCTCATGATTATCAAATCAATACTCATACTGATTATAAATTATTTTATCTCCATAACAATAATGAATCAGGGACATATATCAAAATTGTGTAACATACTAACCAACAATAATGATAATAAAACCTCTTTTATTAATAATAAATGCATAACATAAATATCCAAATCATGGCCTAGGGCACATACACTAACAATCTCCCACTTGCACTAGGCCTACAAATATCTGAGACCCATAGATCTAGTGTGCTGATCATGCTTGAACCGTGAGAGAGGCTTAGTCAATGGATCCGCTATGTTATCGTTTGTGTCAACTTTGCATATCTTGACATCTCCTCTATCGATGATGTCTCGAATGAGATGGTAGCGTCTGAGTATATGTTTAGATCTCTGATGAGACCTAGGCTCTTTTGCTTGTGCTATGGCACCATTGTTGTCACAATAAATGTTCACAGGATTTGCAATGCTAGGTACCACTCCTAGCTCAGTGATGAACTTCTTCAACCAAACTGCTTCTTTAGCTGCATCTGATGCTGCTATATACTCAGCCTCTATTGTAGAATCAGCCACAGTGCTTTGTTTTGAACTCTTCCAACTAACAGCTCCACCATTCAATGTGAATACAAAACCGGACTGCGACCTGAAATCATCTATGTCGGTTTGGAAGCTAGCATCTGTGTAACCGTTTACAACTAACTCGTCATCCAAACCTCCATAAACCAAGAATACATCTTTAGTCCTTCTGAGGTACTTAAGAATATTCTTGACAGCTGTCTAGTGACCTTCACCAAGGTCAGCTTGATATCTACTTGTTGTGCTCAATGGATATGAGACATCTGGTCTAGTACATAACATGGCATACATGATCGATCCTATAGCAGAAGCATAAGGAATTTTATTCATTCGATCTCGCTCATCAGATGTCTGAGGACATTGATTCTTGCTAAGATGAATGCCATGAGACATAGGCAGGAATCCTTTCTTGGACTCTTGCATGTTGAACCTTTTCAACATTTTATCTATGTATGTACTCTGACTCAAGTCTATTATCCTTTTAGATCTATCTCTATAGATCTTGATACCAAGGATATAGGTAGCCTCACCCAAGTCCTTCATTGAAAATGAATTCCCTAATCAAGCCTTAACCTTTTGCAAGGTAGGGATATAATTCCCAATAAGTAATATGTCATCCACATATAAGACCAGAAACACTACTGCACTCCCACTAACCATCTTGTAAACACAAGGTTCATCTTCATTCTTGATGAAACCAAAGTTCTTAACTGTTTCATCAAAACGAAGATTCCAGCTTCGAGATGCTTGCTTCAATCCATAGATGGACCTTTGAAGCTTGCAAACCTTCTTTGAATTCTCAGGATTTACAAAACCCTCAGGTTGTGTCATGTACACATCCTCGAGTAAATTTCCATTAAGGAAAGCAGTTTTGACATCCATTTGCCATATCTCATAATCATAGTATGCTGCAATGGCAAGGAGAATTCGGATAGACTTAAGCATAGCTACTGGTGAAAAGGTTTCATCATAGTCTATACCATGAGTTTGCTTGAAACCTTTAGCCACAATCTGTTACACCCCGTGACTTTTAAGCACGATTTTCAATACTTAGAGGTCAACCTTAAATGAAACTTAATTAATTATGTAGGTAATGTGACTTAGTTACACAAAACATAGAAGAACAAAAGAAAGGGGTTAAAAGTAGAATTAAAAGAAATCATAGTAAATTATCAAAATAGTCCCTACTAGGAGTTAGGGGAGTTACAAAATCTAGTATAACTTCCCCCTTCTCAGCATGAGGGGCGGTTTTGACAGCAAAGGGAGAAGGAAAATTCTGAGAAAAGAGAGAGAAAAGAAAGAGGAAAGAAGAAGGAGAGAAGAAGAAGGAAAGGAAGGAAGAACGAGTAACCTAGGTTCAATTCTTACAGAAATTCTGCAGTAAATCCGTAAGCTTATCTAGATTCCAAGGCAAGTAATCTTTCTATACGTTTTACGTAAATTTTTATACTTAAGGCCCTATGTTCTTACAAAGAGAAAACATGAATCACACATTAATATTCTTGTCTTGTCTATCTTAAATGCTTTGTTATATGTATGTCTTGTTGCTAATTGTGTAAAGTCTTGTTCTTTGGGCCATATTTCTGAAAATAGTTGTGTGGTGCTTTGTTGTTGTCAAGCATGCCCATAAAAGTGTATATTTTGACGTGCTTATTGTCTTGCGCTACTCTTATGTTGATTGTTTACACTTAGATGTTGAGAGTAAGTGCAGGAAATTGAGAGATGAGTGATGACATTGTTGTAGTCTTGTTGTGTTGGGAAAGTTGATGAGATCTTGAAGGTTGTGAATGATTGAAGGCTAGAGTGGATATTGTTAGGCATGGCTAGGCATCAATTCATGTTTAGATGTATGTTAAGTAAGATGAATCTAGATGTTAAGATGGATCCTTAAGTGTTGAAAATGAAAGGGTTGAAGAAGGAGGGTGTTGGAGAGGAAGTTACTGCAGAAAAACTGCAGTTTGGCATCGTCAGAACACTTCGAACGCCTACATTAGGCGCTTCAAGTCACATTAGGTGCCTAATGTAGCGTTCAATGTGTCCTGAAGCTTTCCTGTACAGAAAAACTGCAATTTAGAACCGTCAGAACACTTCGAACGCCTACATTAGGCGCTCTATGTCACATTAGGCACCTAATGTAGCGTTCAATGTGTCCTGAATCATCCCCGAACACTTCGAACACCTACATAAAGCGCTTTATGTCACATTAGGCGCTTCATGTAGGCGTTCAATGTCTACGGAACATCCCCGAACACTTCGAACGCCTAGTATAGGCGCTTTAAGACACTATAGGCGCTTCATGTAGCGTTCTAACTCTACTGGAAGTCTTTTTGACCCTTTAGGTGCCCTATGTACGTTTAGTAACCTTACTCACTTCTTTTGAACATAAAACGCAAAGGTAATTGAGGTGTAATTGAGGTATAGATGGTAAGTTTGATCATGTAAGAATAAGATTGAATCCCGAGTGATTTGGTAAGACGAATGGGCTTGGAAAGATACGAACATGGATTGTTTGAGGTGCAAGACTACACACTTGATATGTACGGTGTATGTGTGTGTGTTACATGTTAGATATGAAGTTACATGTGCATCCTGCATCATGACATGGGCACTTGCATTTGATTTGAGATTTGCTTTGCGAAAGAAGTATTTACAAGAAAAGTTAAAGTTTTTCGAAAGACAAAATGGCTGCTGGTTGATCACAGGGTATAAAAGTCACGCCTGCAGAAGCAGGGTATAAAAGCGTGATCTGTGAATCAACAGCAGGGTATAAAGTATTTTATGGGGCCGTGGACCTATCAGCACGGAAAACAAGGTTATTTTATGGGGCCGTGGACCTTTCAGCACGGATATATGATGTATGTAATGGGGCCGTGGACCTATCAGCACGGATATATGATATATGTAATGGGGCCGTGGACCTTTCAGCACGGGGTATAAAGTTATATGTTATGGGGCCGTGGACCTTTCAGCACGGGGTATAAAGTAATGTTTGCTGTGGACTAATCACCCACAGGGTATAAAGTTCTGCTACGCAAAGAATATGATATGTAAAGTGATGAAATGTTTTGTGAAATGACATGCATGACATGTTTATGAAAGAAGACATATGCATGGGTGTTGTGTGTGATTTTAAAGAAGTACATGCATCATGATACACGGAGCATAAGAATTGACATACAAGAAACGTGACTAGTTTATGACTTGCTATGTGATACGTTGTTTTAATACATGTTGGTTCTCATATCTGCGTACATATATGTGCTTTATCTGCTTTGAGGAACTCTTATTAAGATGCTATTTGCTAACCCGAGCACCTTATGTTTGGGCAATGTTTTATACACTGGTGACTCGACGTGTGTGATTCCGTAAGGTGTATAGACGGGTTACTTGCTGGCGATAATTTCGCTAAGAACAATTACTCTGTTCCTTTTCAGGTGAGCCTGAATATAAGTTGATATTTATTGAAGACGACGGCGAGTGGGCTCAATGGGATGATGGACTTGGGAATAGATAGATGCTAAACTATTTTCTTTAAGTTTGGAAACTCGTTGTTATTATGTTGATCTAAAACTTATGTTGGATAGATGAACAGACATCTTTTATTTCCGCTGCAGTTTCTTGTTGTATTAATGACGATGAGGGTTTAAATTTTATGACGTTCCGCTGGTTTTTATCTTACATTGTGAAGGATGTGCGCTTGATCTGCTTGACGCTTCGTAGTTCTCATAGTAGGCTACAGCGGGTGCACTGGTTCCGATGACGGTATCGGGCCGGGGCGCTACAGGTGGTATCAGAGCCTAGGCTTCAGATCTATTTCGGAAACTTAGGTTCATGATCTTTTAGACACTTAAGACATGATTCTCCCTTAAGGTTGATCCTTAGTTATAAGTGATGATCTCTTTAGTGGTTAAGTATGATATGGGTAGGGTGTGTGCGAGCGCGTTTTATTATCTAACTTTGTATTAATAGTTGTACTACACACCTCACCTATTAGTACGCGTTCGAGCTTTCAGTAACCCCTTGTATTTACTGAATGCTAATGCAATGTTGACCTTTTCAGAGAAATATGCCTCCAAGAAGAGATAACACAGGCAACGCTGGTAATGGACAGGAGAACCAGCCACCACAAGTTGTTTTACCCCAAGTGCTCACTGATGCACTGACGGTGATTGCACAAGGGTATGCACAACAACATCAACCTCCGCCTCCTCCACCGCCACAACATAACATCCGGTTCTTTTATGGGGAGATGAGAAAGATGAGGGTGCCGGAGTTTGGAGGATGTACGGATCCTGAAGAGGCTCAGCACTGGTTGGCAGAGGTAGAGAAATGTTTTCGGCTGGTGCAGGTACCGAACGAGATAAAGGTTGAGGTGGCCACACCTCTTTTAAGTGGCAAGGCTGGCGAATGGTGGGAAGGAATGGTGTTAAGAATGACCCCACCAATCTCTTGGACTCAGTTCTGTGATGTGTTCCTTAAGTACTATGTACCGGAGACGGCGATCTTGGACAAGATAAGGGCGTTTGACAGACTGGAGCAAGGAAAGATGACAGTGTCGGAGTATGCAGATCGTTTTCATGCCTTGGGTAAGTTTTCCCCTGCGATTATGTCTGATAATCGTCTTAAGATGACGAAGTTTGAGAGGGGCTTGGACTCGAGGATACAATCGGCGATAGTGAATGCGGGGATGAAAACTTATGAGGATATGTTAGATGCGTGTTTCCGTGTGGAGAGTGATTTCCGCCGAGTAGCGGCAAGAGCAGCTAGCGCAGGAGGGCCTGATAGAGGCAAAAGGTCAAGAGAGGATGTGCGAGTTGGTGGAAGACCCGGACGTTGGGTCAAGATTCCGAAGAGAGGCCCAGTTGGAAATTTTCAGAGACTGACACCCCAGAATCAAGTAGCTCAGCAGGCTGTAGGAGTTTGTCCGCATTGCAACAGGAACCATGTTGGAGAGTGTAGGAAAGTGGTTGGAGCATGTTTCCGATGTGGCCAAGTGGGTCACTTGATTAGAGATTGTCCGGAGACGAAGAAGAATATTCCTGGGGAGGCGGCTCCGCAGCCGAGAGTGAAGCCTCGAGCAAATGCTCGTGTACATCTCATGACAGACACAGATGTGCAGGAGGCTACTGACGTAGTAGCAGGTACCATTTAAACTAAGTTTAAATCCTTATTGAATTAAGTATTTACGTGCTTAATCTTTCGTGTATAACTTGATATGGCTTTAGGTGCGATTTTAGTAAATAAGGTACCTGCCAATGTGCTCTTTGATAGCGGCGCGAGCCACTCTTTCGTAGCAAAGAGATTCACTAAATACCTTGGTAGTTCACCTGAATGGTTAGAGACTCCGTATCGTGTTCAAGCGGCCGAAGATCAAATTATGGTTTCGCATCATCGGTACAGAGGTTGTGAATTAGAGTTTGAAGGACAAACATTCTCCGCCACCCTGATCCCTATTCAGATGTATGACTTTGACGTGATATTGGGAATGGACTGGATGGCCAAGCATCACGCCAACATTGACTGTCGATTGAAGCAAGTGACAGTCAAGAGTGCTGAGATGGAAGAGGTAATGTTTCAAGGGGATTCGGAACGAAAGAAGGTACCCAAAAAGGTATATGTGTCCGTCGCACAAGCACGCAAAGCCTTGAAGAAGGGTGCCGAGGGATTCCTAGTGTATGCCATAGATGTTACTCAGGAAGTACCATCTATTGAGCAAATTCCGGTGGTCAATGAATTCCTTGATGTGTTTCCGGAAGATTTACCAGGAGTACCACCCCCGACAGAGGTTGAGTTCGAGATTAACTTGATTCCAGGAACAGATGCTATTTCTAAAGCTCCTTATAGAATGGCTCCGGCAGAATTGAGAGAGTTGAAGGAACAACTGCAGGAGTTATTGGACAAGAAGTTTATCCGCCCTAGTGTATCGCCCTGGGGAGCACCTGTTTTATTTGTAAAGAAGAAAGATGGAAGCATGAGGTTTTGTATCGATTATAGGGAGTTGAATAAAGTTACTATCAAGAATAAGTATCCCCTTCCACGAATCGAGGATTTATTTGACCAGCTCAAAGGTGCCAAGAGCTTCTCGAAAATCGATCTCCGATCAGGATATCATCAATTGCGAGTGAAGGCCGAGGACATCGCAAAGACGGCTTTCCGCACAAGGTATGGCCACTATGAATTTTTAGTGATGCCATTTGGATTGACAAATGCCCCTGCGGCTTTTATGGATCTTATGAATACCGTCTTTCGAGAACAGTTGGATAAGTTTGTAGTGGTATTCATAGATGATATTCTTGTGTACTCTCCTGACGAGCAAACTCACACTGAGCATTTGAGAACCGTACTAGGCACGTTGAGGCAGAAACAACTTTATGCAAAGTTTAGCAAGTGTGAGTTTTGGTTAAGAAGTGTGGCTTTCTTGGGTCATGTGATATCAGAAGAGGGGATTGTTGTTGACCCGAAGAAGGTGGAAGCCATAACTGAATGGCCTAGACCTACCAATGTCACCGAAGTGCGAAGTTTCTTGGGTCTAGCAGGTTATTACAGAAAATTTGTTGAGGGATTCTCGAGAATTGCCGTACCTCTCAGTCGCCTTACTCAAAAGAAGTCCAAGTTTGAGTGGACGGCGGAATGCGAGCAAAGTTTCACGGAGCTTAAGAAGAGATTAACGACAGCTCCAGTATTAGCTCAACCCTCTGGAACGGATGGATTTATGATTTATAGTGATGCGTCAAAGAACGGGTTAGGTACGTAAATTATAGTATAAGGTTATGATCTTGTATACTCATTAAGTTTAGACTAACACCTTGTTTGTAGGTTGTGTTTTAATGCAAAACGAACGAGTCATCGCATATGCCTCAAGACAGCTAAAGCCTTATAAGCAAAACTATCCCACACATGATCTTGAACTTGCCGCGGTTGTGTTCGCCTTGAAGATCTGGCAGCATTATTTGTATGGAGAGAAGTGCACGGTATTCACGGATCATAAGAGTCTAAAATATTTGTTCTCTCAGAAAGAATTGAATATGAGGCAGCGGAGGTGGTTGGAGCTGCTAAAAGACTACGACCTAACTATTCATTATCACCCGGGAAAGGCTAACAAGGTAGCTGACGCCTTAAGTAGAAAGTCCAGCCATGCACGACAATCACCATTGGAGAGAGAGATGGAGGAATTTGGTTTGGATTTGGTGGAATCCACGGTGAACGTCCTGACAGCATTGACCATCACACCGAGTTTGATTGATAGGATAAAGGAGGCTCAGAAGAAAGATAAGGCTTTAAGTGAGATAATGGAAAGGGTGAAACACAGTCAAGTTGAAGGATTTCGGACCAAAGAGGATGGGAGCTTATGGTTTAGGGAAAGATTATGCGTCCCGGATGTTGACGAACTTAGGAAAGAAGTTTTGCAAGAAGCTCATAATTCGATGTTATCAATACACCCCAGTAGCACCAAGATGTATAGAGATCTCAAGCGTTACTATTGGTGGTCTGGGATGAAAAGACATATTGCGGAATTCATAGAGAGGTGTTTGGTGTGTCAACAAGTCAAGGCGGAACACCAACGGCCTGGTGGATTGTTGATGCCGTTGGAGATTCCCAAATGGAAATGGGAACATGTCACAATGGATTTTGTAGCTGGTTTACCAAAGACAAGAAGTGGATGTGACATGATTTGGGTTATCGTGGATCGTTTAACAAAGTCTGCCCATTTCTTACCCGTTTCAAGTGAAACACCTCTCGACAAGCTAGTGAATGTGTATATGGAGAACATTGTGAGCTTACATGGTGTCCCAGTAAGTATAGTATCCGACCGAGATTCACGGTTCACATCTAAGTTTTGGACAGCATTCCAAGAAGCCATGGGTACGGAATTAAGGTTGAGTACGGCGTATCATCCCCAAACTGATGGACAGTCCGAGCGGACAATTCAAACCTTGGAAGATATGCTAAGAGCTTGCGTGCTGGATTTCAAAGGGAGTTGGGACGGAATGGTAAAGCTGATGGAGTTTTCTTATAACAATAGTTACCACAGCGCAATTGATATGGCTCCTTTTGAGGCTTTGTATGGAAGGAAATGTAGGTCTCCGATTTATTGGGACGAAGTGGGCGTGAGGACCATTACTGGACCTGAGCTATTAGAGAAAACGTTAGAGAAGGTGAAGATCATTCGGGAAAGACTCAAGACGGCTCAGGACCGTAGCAAGAGTTGGGCAGATTCCAAACGACGACCATTGGATTTTGATGTGGGAGAAAAAGTTTATTTGAAGGTATCACCTACGAAGGGCGTCATGAGGTTTGGAGTAAAAGGCAAGCTAAGCCCTCGATTCATTGGTCCCTATGAAATACTTGAGAAGGTAGGGGACTTGGCATATAAGTTGGCATTACCTCCGGTGTTGGCGCAAGTACACAATGTTTTCCACGTGTCACAATTAAGAAAGTACGTGGCGGATCCAAGTCATGTACTTGAAGCTCAACCGTTGGAACTCAAGGACGATGTTACATATGAGGAGGTACCCGTGAAAATTGTGGACCGAAAGGATCAAGTGTTGAGGAAGCGAGTGATCCCTTATGTGAAAGTCCAGTGGAGCAACCACACGGAACGTGAGGCCACTTGGGAACTCGAGGAACAAATGCGGGAGAAGTACCCTCAAATTTTCGACTAAGGTACGTAAGTTTCGAGGACGAAACTTTTTGTAAGGGGGGTGGAATGTTACACCCCGTGACTTTTAAGCACGATTTTCAATACTTAGAGGTCAACCTTAAATGAAACTTAATTAATTATGTAGGTAATGTGACTTAGTTACACAAAACATAGAAGAACAAAATAAAGGGGTTAAAAGTAGAATTAAAAGAAATCATAGTAAATTATCAAAATAGTCCCTACTAGGAGTTAGGGGAGTTACAAAATCTAGTATAACTTCCCCCTTCTCAGCATGAGGGGCGGTTTTGACAGCAAAGGGAGAAGGAAAATTCTGAGAAAAGAGAGAGAAAAGAAAGAGGAAAGAAGAAGGAGAGAAGAAGAAGGAAAGGAAGGAAGAACGAGTAACCTAGGTTCAATTCTTACAGAAATTCTGCAGTAAATCCGTAAGCTTATCTAGATTCCAAGGCAAGTAATCTTTCTATACGCTTTACGTAAATTTTGATACTTAAGGCCCTATGTTCTTACAAAGAGAAAACATGAATCACACATTAGTATTCTTGTCTTGTCTATCTTAAATGCTTTGTTATATGTATGTCTTGTTGCTAATTGTGTAAAGTCTTGTTCTTTGGGCCATATTTCTGAAAATAGTTGTGTGGTGCTTTGTTGTTGTCAAGCATGCCCATAAAAGTGTATATTTTGACGTGCTTATTGTCTTGCGCTACTCTTTTGTTGATTGTCTACACTTAGATGTTGAGAGTAAGTGCAGGAAATTGAGAGATGAGTGATGACATTGTTGTAGTCTTGTTGTGTTGGGAAAGTTGATGAGATCTTGAAGGTTGTGAATGATTGAAGGCTAGAGTGGATATTGTTAGGCATGGCTAGGCATCAATTCATGTTTAGATGTATGTTAAGTAAGATGAATCTAGATGTTAAGATGGATCCTTAAGTGTTGAAAATGAAAGGGTTGAAGAAGGAGGGTGTTGGAGAGGAAGTTACTGCAGAAAAACTGCAGTTTGGCATCGTCAGAACACTTCAAACGCCTACATTAGGCGCTTCAAGTCACATTAGGCGCCTAATGTAGCGTTCAATGTGTCCTGAAGCTTTCCCGTACAGAAAAACTGCAATTTAGAACCGTCAGAACACTTCGAACGCCTACATTAGGCGCTCTATGTCACATTAGGCGCCTAATGTAGCGTTCAATGTGTCCTGAATCATCCCCGAACACTTCGAACACCTACATAAAGCGCTTTATGTCACATTAGGCGCTTCATGTAGGCGTTCAATGTCTACGGAACATCCCCGAACACTTCGAACGCCTAGTATAGGCGCTTTAAGACACTATAGGCGCTTCATGTAGCGTTCTAACTCTACTGGAAGTCTTTTTGACCCTTTAGGTGCCCTATGTACGTGTAGTAACCTTACACACTTCTTTTGAACATAAAACGCAAAGGTAATTGAGGTGTAATTGAGGTATAGATGGTAAGTTTGATCATGTAAGAATAAGATTGAATCCCGAGTGATTTGGTAAGACGAATGGGCTTGGAAAGATACGAACATGGATTGTTTGAGGTGCAAGACTACACACTTGATATGTACGGTGTATGTGTGTGTGTTACATGTGCATCCTGCATCATGACATGGGCACTTGCATTTGATTTGAGATTTGCTTTGCGAAAGAAGTATTTACAAGAAAAGTTAAAGTTTTTCGAAAGACAAAATGGCTGCTGGTTGATCACAGGGTATAAAAGTCACGCCTGCGGAAGCAGGGTATAAAAGCGTGATCTGTGAATCAACAGCAGGGTATAAAGTATTTTATGGGGCCGTGGACCTATCAGCACGGAAAACAAGGTTATTTTATGGGGCCGTGGACCTTTCAGCACGGATATATGATGTATGTAATGGGGCCGTGGACCTATCAGCACGGATATATGATATATGTAATGGGGCCGTGGACCTTTCAGCGCGGGGTATAAAGTTATATGTTATGGGGCCGTGGACCTTTCAGCACGGGGTATAAAGTAATGTTTGCTGTGGACTGATCACCCACAGGGTATAAAATTCTGCTACGCGAAGAATATGATATGTAAAGTGATGAAATGTTTTGTGAAATGACATGCATGACATGTTTATGAAAGAAGACATATGCATGGGTGTTGTGTGTGATTTTAAAGAAGTACATGCATCATGATACACGGAGCATAAGAATTGACATACAAGAAACGTGACTAGTTTATGACTTGCTATGTGATACGTTGTTTTAATACATGTTGGTTCTCATATCTGTGTACATATATGTGCTTTATCTGCTTTGAGGAACTCTTATTAAGATGCTATTTGCTAACCCGAGCACCTTATGTTTGGGCAATGTTTTATACACTGGTGACTCGACGTGTGTGATTCCGTAAGGTGTATAGACGGGTTACTTGCTGGCGATAATTTCGCTAAGAACAATTACTCTGTTCCTTTTCAGGTGAGCCTGAATATGAGTTGATATTTATTGAAGACGACGGCGAGTGGGCTCAATGGGATGATGGACTTGGGAATAGATAGATGCTAAATTATTTTCTTTAAGTTTGGAAACTCGTTGTTATTATGTTGATCTAAAACTTATGTTGGATAGATGAACAGACATCTTTTATTTCCGCTGCAGTTTCTTGTTGTATTAATGACGATGAGGGTTTAAATTTTATGACGTTCCGCTGGTTTTTATCTTACATTGTGAAGGATGTGCGCTTGATCTGCTTGACGCTTCGTAGTTCTCATAGTAGGCTACGGCGGGTGCACTGGTTCCGATGACGGTATCGGGCCGGGGCGCTACACAATCCTTGCTTTGTAGGTTTGCACATTTCCATCCATGTCAGTTTTCTTCTTGAAAACCCTTTTGCAACCAATAGTCTTAATACCCTCTGGAGGATCAATTAAAGACCAAACTTGGTTATCAAACATGGATTGCATCTCAGAATTCATGGTTCCAAGCCATTTATCTGAATCTGGACCTGACACAGCTTCCTGATAGGTAGTAGGCTCATCTTGATCTATGAGCATAACTTGACTATCATCAGTCACAAGAAATCCGTATCTCTCTGGCTGACGATGTATCCTATCAGATCTGCGTTGGACTTGTGTTACATTTTCAGGCTCCACAACTATTTGTGGTTCTGAAATCGTCTCTAAAGACGGTTCAACAATATCTTGTGGAACTTGAGTTTCCTCAAGTTGTACTATACTCCCACTTGTTCTCTTGGAGAGAAACTCCTTTTCCAAAAAGACTCCATTTCGAGCAACAAACACTTTGTTCTCTGAGGGAATATAGAAATAGTACCCTTTAGTTTCTTT
This sequence comes from Eustoma russellianum, assembly GCA_036186865.1. Taxonomy (NCBI): domain Eukaryota; kingdom Viridiplantae; phylum Streptophyta; class Magnoliopsida; order Gentianales; family Gentianaceae; genus Eustoma; species Eustoma russellianum. The sequence continues at coordinate 4,421,426 of AP025069.1, read as the reverse complement.
AGGATACCCCACAAAAATACATTTGATAGATTTTGGAGCTAGCTTATCTGACATTAATCTTTTCACATAAGCTTCACAACCCCAAATCTTAAGAAAAGACAAACTGGGTCTCTTACCAGTCTACATCTCATATGGTGTCTTTTCAACCGCTTTAGATGGTACACGGTTCAAAATGAATGCAGCTGTCTCCAAGGCATAACCCCAAAAGGATAAAGGAAGATCTACTTGACCCATCATAGATCGAACCATATCCAATAAAGTCCGATTTCTCCTTTCAGAAACACCATTCCATTGTGGAGTTCCTGGAGGAGTCAACTGTGAAACGATTCCACAATTTCTTAGATGTTGGTCAAATTCTTGGCTCAAATATTCACCACCTCGATCTGATAAAGGGTTTTAATTGTCTTACCAAGTTCATTTTGTACTTCATTTTGAAAAGTTCTAAACATTTCAAAAGACTCATGCTTATGTTTCATTAGGTAGACATAGCCATACCTACTGAAATCATCAGTAAAAGTAATGAAATACTGAAATCCTCCCCTGGCACTAATGTTGATTGGGCCGCATACATCTGTATGTACCAAGCCCAATAAGTCATTAGCCCTTTCACTTTGTCCAGTAAAAGGAGTCTTTGTCATCTTTCCAAGCAAACAAGACTCGCAATTTTCAAATGATTCAAAATCAAATGAATCTAATAATCCATCTTGATGGAGTTTAGATACGCGCTTCTCATTTATATGGCTAAGGCGACAATGCCATAAATATGCAGGGTTTAGTTCATTTGGCTTAGTTCTCTTTGAAGATATGTTATAAATATTACCGTCATTGGAATCATCAAGGTTAAGGACATAAATGCCATTATAACTACTTGCAATACAATAAAGCAAGTCATTTTTATCAAAAATAGAACACTTCTTATTTTTAATTAAAAATGAATAACCTTCATCATCCAAAACAGACACTGAAATAAGATTCCTACTCATAGTAGGAACATAAAAGCAATTGTTTAAAACTAACAAAAGCCCATTGGGCAAGACAAGCTCATAGGTCCCTACAGCTATAGCAGCAACTCTTGCTCTATTGCCAACACGTAGGTCCACCTCGCCCTTCTTCAGCATCCTACTCCTTTTGAGCCCCTGCATATTTGTACAAATATGGGATCCACATCCAGTATCTAATACCCAGGAAGAAGAAGTAGATAAATTAATTTCTATAACATAAATACCTGAAGATGTAGTCGTACTACCCTTTAGCTTCTTCAACTCCTCCAAATAAACATCACAATTTCTTTTCCAATGCCCAGGCTTGTTGCAATGGAAACAAGTTCCTTCCTTAGGAACCTTTTCCTTGGGACCAGGTTTCGGTTTAGCTTGACCCTTTGCCCCTTTTGCACCCTTTGCACTTTTAGCCTTACCCTTGCCTTTAGCTTTCCTTTTCATTAGCTTGGTATTGACACTCAATACATGGGTAGGCTTCTTGATATTCCCCTCAGCAGTTTTGAGCATACCATGTAGCTCAGGAATGGACTTTTCCATATTATTCATATTGTAGTTCATGACGAACTGAGAAAAATTGCTAGGCAAAGAGTGTAGGATCAAATCCGTGGCGAGTTCCAAACTCAGGGGATATCCAAGTCTTGCAAGGTGATCTATATAGCCTTTCATCTTCAGAACATGAGCGCTAACAGATTCACCTTCAGACATCTTACAGTCAAAAAGTGCAACAGCGGTGTCGAATCTATCCTGCCTAGCCTGTTGTTGGAAAGCTTGTTTGAGATGCACACTCATCTCATAAGCTTCTAAGTGTTCCAGGTCTTTCTGAAGTCCTGGACACATAGTTGCCAACATTAGACATCCAATGTCATTGGAATCTTCAACATGCTTCTTATACTTGTTCTTAACAGCAACAGAAGCATCAGCAGGAGGGGGTTCAGGGACAGGGTCATCGAGCACGTATGACTTCTTTTCTTGCTTGAGAACAATTCTTAAGTTTTGAAACCAGTCAACAAAATTAGTCCCACATTCTTTTAGTTTTTCCTTCTCAAGGATAGATCGCAGCGATAAGGTGGAATTGTTATTAGCAGCCATTTATGATCTACAAAACATGCAAAGTAACACTTTATTAATAATGAGGTTAAAATTTATAAAACTCCCACTAAAATATAACCCTCAAAAGAAATATTTTAGTGAGCTAAGATCCATATTTGACTTAATTCTAAACTCAGCTTTGGCATGACGCTTAAAATTAAGTTATTTAGGTAGGTAACATCTTTACCAATTACATCTCATGTAACTCTTAGAATTTATGGAATAATGACATCATATATCATTGTATGTTAGATTCCATCTAATGCCTTGGGCCCAAAACCGTTTTGATAGCCCAATTAAGTCTAACCAATTTTAAACATATGAGTAGCACTATTACTCATCCTACGTAGCTAGGAATGTTTAAAGCACATTGCTTTGGCAATACCTACTTTAATACAATCCCAGTTTTAATAGGTGTTTAAGACATGGATGGCATCAAGACTTAAATTATTAATGAGGGTTCAACTTAGTTTATGTCTTGCATTGCATATTATTATATCGTAGCATCCTATATGCATATATAATATATCATCCACGCATCTCATACAAAATGATAAATATGTAAACGTGACATAGCATGGCCAAACTAAATATGATCTTCATGAGACCAGATGAAGATCATAAAGGAAACCCTATGTGAAAGACTTCCTATTACAACATTTGCAATGATACATATCTTCTTGTCTTGAGCCCGTGCCTCCATCTCCATGGAATCCACTCGTCCTTGGTGTGTGTCGCCATCACCATTTTGTAGCTTGATTCTTCATTTATTACAATAACAAAGAAAAACATAACTACTTGTATAATAAAATACAACAAAAACTACAGCGGCACGCAGGCCATAATAACCCAAAACAAAAATATGACTAAGTCAATCACATAGGTCCTGAGGCCATGCTATGCACCATGCAAAGACATCAACAATTATAATATATTTTACACAAACATATTATAACAAATAAATATATATTGACATTCTTAATGTCACGGTAACGAACTATAGGGCGTACGCATACGACGGTCCCGCTAATGATCTTTCTGTTTTGATTACGGTAAACCCTTACAGAAGCATCGATCGAATCGATAGCCGTCACTAGAAAACCTTAAAACAGAATCATCAATCAAATTGATAATCTGCCATCCGAAACCCGAAATCAGAATCATCATCGAATTGATAATCTGTCTTTTGAAGAAAACAGAATCATCAATCGTATGACCGAGGGGCAGAGCCCCAGGCGGGGTCGAGGGGCAGCGCCCCTCGAAGCCAAACAGAAAGTATCAATCGCATTGATAATTTTCTTTTCGAAACCCTAACACAGACGCATCAATCATATTAACGATCTTACTGTTTTGAATACGTGTAAGCCCTTATAGAAGCACCGATCGATTCGAGAGTTATCATTCAAAACCCAAAACAGAATCATCAATCGAATTGATTATCTGCTATTCGAAATCCGAAACAGAATCAATCTGCCATTCGAAATCCGAAAACAGAATCATCAATCGAATTGATAATCTGTCTGTTTTGAATATGCATAACTCTTACAGAATCATTATCGGTTGTTCATATCGATATAAACATAATCGTTTTTGATCATCACATGAAAAACAAAAACTTTATATCACATATAACAATCTCGAATCATAACGTCTCATGAAAACAAATTGAAAACATCAATCCGCTCTCACCAGATGAGATTCGAATAGGGTTTTACACATAGCGTATGTTTATATCTAATATAAACAGAATCGGTTTTGATCATCACATGACAAACGAAAACCGCCATATACAAATCATCTCATGAAAACGATTTGAAAAACACCATTCTTCTCTCATCATATGAAATCCGAGTTGGGGTTTTTGTACATATCATGCCATACGAAAACAGTAAACATATAATCACATAAGCATGATATAATCGATTTAAACGAAATCAACAAGTGTCTCTGATACCACTGTGAGGAAATCAACCGAGATCACTGCCAAACGCGCAGCGAAAAACAAAACTTGATCTCCGATTTCCTACCAAGGATCCATGTTGTTCGTTTAATTCGACAAAAGAAATCAAAAACTACCTCCGTAGATTCAAAGTCTGCAGATGGAAGAGGTGCGAAATCACGAACACCCTCTGTCGGTATCCACACGAACGCTTCCGCCCGGAGTGCTAGCTCTTCAAACGGCGCGGCTAAAGAACTCGTTTTTCACAAAACGATTCTAGGGTTTCTGTTGTTTTCGTGTGTATTTCGTATGTCTCTATGTACGAGATACATAGATATATATACGCATTTATGGATATTAAAAACCGAGTCCTAATCGGTTTCGTTGATGCCAATCAAAATCCATATCAGATATGGATTCTGTCAGGATATTCAAAATCCATATCAGATATGGATTCTCTCATTATTATCTGACAGCATATATATATGTCTATATACATATAACCACAAAAACGAAAATAATAATATTAATATCCAATATTAATATTATTAATATTAAAACGATAATAATAATAATTAATATCCAATATTAATATTATTAATCTCAGCCTTACGCATTCTTGTGTGTGACCCGATAGGCCCATATTAATTGGCAGTTGATTAAATCTCTATTAAACCAACAAGTCGTAATTGGCCTCTAGCAAGGCATTACAACTACCCAATTAATACGAGTAAAGTCCAACTAGCCTAATAATAGTACATGCATTAATCCCTTTGTCACACGATATCTAGTTTGAACATAAGTCATGGTCAGCGTCATACTTATATAGTTCAAACATATGATTACTCGATCTCTAAGTAGACTGATAAAACAAATGATATTGATCACACTATCAATTTATTTGAGCACGGCCATGCATTTCACAGTCTCACTAATCGAGGGGCCCAAAGATATCTCTCTCAAAAGAGAGGGACAAATTCTATCTTGATTGTTCAATATCCTCTACATAATTTCTATCACATTCAATCATGACCTTTATTATTATCCAGTTACGGATAACGTTTGATCATGTCAAAATATAATAGTCCTTATGTTAGAAACTATGATAATCTCAAGTCAAAGAATTAAAACATGACTATCATGAGATTTACTTATGACGCTAATCCATGTAGCAATCTCATGATGGGTCTATCCAATACACTGTTCTCTAACAAGTATCTATGAGATTGATTCGTATCACCATACACATAATCATCTCATGATTATCAAATCAATACTCATACTGATTATAAATTATTTTATCTCCATAACAATAATGAATCAGGGACATATATCAAAATTGTGTAACATACTAACCAACAATAATGATAATAAAACCTCTTTTATTAATAATAAATGCATAACATAAATATCCAAATCATGGCCTAGGGCACATACACTAACAGCATGCATGTTTGCTCTTCATTTCTTAGGCCATGCACATCCTCAAGGGGGCTATCCAAGCTAGGATTTTGCCATGCATGTCCAATTTAGATATCATCCTAACAATGTTCATGAAATATACAAGAATAACACACATGCATACATATTTTAAGCATGCAAGAACACTTTTAATAACTTGGTGATAAGAGCTTTGTTTTAACAAATGCATACATGATCTGTTCTTTGATATGAACATAGGAGACTCGTTTTTAAACATTGTTCAAGAAGCTAAGAAGAAAACTTACCTTTTCTATGATCTTAACCTAAAATGGAGCAAAGATTGCTTCTTTCCCCTTGGCTTGGTGTCACACAGCTTAAATGGCCCAAGATGGAGTGAGAGTTAGTTTGTAGTGAGAAGAAAGGCATGGAAATGATCTTAAGACTTCATCTTAGTAAACCTTAACTTGAATGACTTGAGGATTCTCACTTGTATAGCTAAAGGAGCTTCTCCTGCATCCTTGTTGAGGCTCATGGTTTTTGCCTAGAATGGAGAAAATGATGAAGTTCTTGAGGTGATAGATGGTAGGAATATGCATAGGAAGGACAAAAGGTTGCTTTACCTTGATGTTTATTAAAGTGGAGTACTTTGTTCTCACTTGAATGTTGAAGGAATTTCTTTCTCCCTACCTTGAAATCTCACGGGTGAAGGAAGAAGGAAATGGAAGGAGAAGTATTGGTTAGTGATAGAGAGAGTGGAAGAGTTTGAGGAGAGAGTGAATGTAAGATAGAAATGAAGTGAGGCTTATGCATTAGGAAGGTTCTTATGCCTTCTAATTCCCCTTGGACGAAATTAGTGTAGTGGGGAGGGAAATGATTGTAGTTTCTTGGTTAATGAAATTAGTGGAGGGGAATCTTTGGTTGCATGAAATTTTATCGGATGAAGGTCTTATTTGGTGTAAGACATGGCAAGATGAGGGAAAATAAGAAAAGAAAGAAAATGGAAAGGAAAAATCTTGGGGTAAAAAGAGAAGGGGGCCGGATGGTGTGGTGGGGTGCAAGTAAGGTTGAATTTCCTATCTTAGCCTTGCTTTATTTCCCTTAAGTGTAGTTTTCTTTTTCCTTTATTTCATTCCTAAATGAAAATTGTACTAATTCCTTTATTTACATATTAATTATCCTATACTCATTAGGTTAATTTAGTAGTTCTAAAATTTATTCAAGGTAATACATACACACATTATACTAAGTTACGGTATCACAACAAAGTTTATTCTACGCGCGTAACAGAAGTCGAGGTGTGACATGCTAATACAATGAACAAGTTGAAAATCATGCGTGTATGTGTGGTTGTATATTCTGTTACATGGACATAAGTGTGTACCAAACATGTTGAGTATACACAAGAATAAAAATATATAAAGATATAAAACATGAGCTAAACATTTTCGAATATAAAACATGAGCTAAACATTGGCCTTAGGAGCTGAGATAGTTAGATGCTTAAAATCAGCTCAAAACCAAGCATTCATGCATGCATAAGACAAAAAAAGTTTTCAAATGAAGGATTTTATCACACGATGTGTTTTCATGGATTGTTTTATCACACGAAATGATTTAAAAGGATTTTTTGCCTAAAGAACCGTACCACGTGACGAATGATTCTATAGGACTTATGTTATGTTTATGATACATCTACGATGTTACATTATGTTTATGGTGTGTCGGCGTGACATCGGGTCCTGGCGGAGAATTTCAGGGGCATAGTTTACGTTATGGCCGAGTGTAACACTGCGTCTGGGATCCGGGATCTCTGCAATAATGCGTCACCGTTAGATCTATGTACGTATGAGTAACATGGTGGTTGGACCATCAGGATTCATATGTGGTACATAAGATTACACGGGAGATCATTCGGTATGTCGTGGGTATTGTTCTTACAATATGAAAAGTGTTATAGCCAACTTATGAAATGCCATGTTACGAAATGTGATGAGGATCAAGGGTCCGATGAGGATCAAGGGTCCCATCAAGAGGTCAAGGGCCCTATGACAAGAAGGAGGGCAAGAGAACTTTGTCATCAAGTTGCCACCTTCTTGTACAAGCATGTTCAAGATGAACCTAAGATTCCTTGGGTTCATTTCATTGAACCTTCAGCTTGAGCGTGTATAAGCATGCGTGTGTTCATTGCTTTAGTTTTTGTCTTGTTTTCTTGTGATATTCGTTTTATGTGTTTGCTTTGTAGGTAATTTAGGTACATGGAATATCCAAATAAAATAAAGACCCAAAAACAGCAAGATGGCAATGTGTTGCAACATGGGAGACAAAAAGAATGTTGTCTTGAAGGGAATGTTGTCTCCACAAAGACAAATTCAAATATGTCCAAGATGGAATCTCTTGTTCAAATTGAGATCAAAATCATCTCCAAATACAATAAGGGGGTCGGCCACTTTGAAGCAAAAAGGATGATGATCAAATTGCATTTAAGTTCAAGGCTAGACTTGAATTCAAATTCAACCATGATTTGAATTCAAGTCTCAACCAATTGGAGACTTAAATTTCAAGAAGTTCTCAACCTTATCCTAGCCATCTACACGCCATTCTTGAAGCAAGAAGCGATAAGATCACAATTCAAAGTGGAATCCAAGTTTGAATTCAAATTCAAGTTCAATTTAAATTCAATCTCCAACCAACATTTGAATTCAACATCTCAGCCACTTGGAGACCTTCTCACACGCCAATTTCATCCCTTCCCACGCCAACTTGGAGATCAAAAGAGGAGATATCGAAATTTAAAGATTGAATTCAAGTTTGAAATCAAGTTCAAATTCAATTTGAATTCAATCTTCAACCGACCTTGGAATTCAATTGCAACAACTTCATCTACATCAAAATCAAGTCTCAAATGCCAATTCCATCATCATACATGACCAGATTCATTGAGGATAGTGTTTTGCAAGACTTTAAGATTTTAGCTAGAATTTATTTTAGTTTTGAATTCAAATAATTTTCAAGTTTCAAACATTGCTAGCTAGCTTTATTTTGAATTAGTTCTAGACATTTTAAGGCTCAAGCTCAGCCTATAAATAGGGCCTTAGGGGACGCATGAAGGAACAAATTTAGATGAATAAGAATTCTCGATATTTCTTTCACTTTGTGTGAGACTTTGTTTTCTTGGTTTTGCATTAAAAACCTAGGTTAAGATCCTTCAAAGTTGAGCATTTTGAAGGTGTTGCCATTGCTTAAAGGTGCCGTCCAGGAGGGCCTTATTGGTTTGCCTGATCAACGACCATCTTGAAGTGTTGGTCTTGCTCGTTTTAATCCATACGTTTTGTTTACTAAGGAAGCAAGGGAAAGTCTTCTTCCTTGTGCCTAACCTTTTGTGAAGGACGTTTGGAAGGTGGAATTGTTGGAGCCCACGAGTTGCACGCATCAAATTGGTATCAGAGACAGGTTACTTTATTCCACCATCTATCATTTCCTTTTCGTTTAAGTCTAGTCATTTCCATTTCAGTTGAGTCCTTCTTCTACCCCTCAATCTACACGCCATTGTCTTGCATTTCATATACAAAAAAACATCCACATTGCTTTGTCTTTGCATTTTGCTGCATTTTGCTTTTCATCAATAAATTGTCATTTCGTTTATTTCCTTTTCGCATCACAATCTGATTTTGAGTCGTTCAAACTTGAACAAATTAGGGTTTGTTGCATTTTAGGCCATATTCAGCATTCTTTTGAATATTCCAACCATCAGCCTATAAAGCTACCTCGGTTTCAAATCATCTTGTTGCTAGCAAAGCTTTTAGTTGGTGATGATTGTATGCATCTTGTGATTCGCATTGTGATTGATTTCATGCTTTAAGACAAGCAGTCATACGTGTGTCTGCCTTCACGAACCATCTTCAACAACAAAACCCTAATTCTACCCCCACACCCACGGCCCAACCAGCTCCACCCCAACCCAACCCTAAAATTTCACCAACCAGATCCAAAACAAACCTATTTACACCCCCAACAAAAAGCCCCAAACCCATTTTACCAAACACAATCAGAATCTAAAAACCCCAATTCATTCAAATAAACCCTAACCCTAGAATTTGAATTTTGTTCAAATTCTGTCCTAAACCAACCAATATCCAAATTGACCACACCAATCATCAATTACCAACCCAAATAGCCCATTTACAACGCCCATTCCGCTCCCAAAACCCCATTCCGCAAATTCCCAAAACGTTCAAAAGAAAACCCTAAATCAAAACCCTAGCCCTAACCCATTCGGCCTTACCCCAATTTCCCTCACTTCCCAAGGTTATTTTTGTTGCAAGTCCAAGTTACAAATTTCATTTTAAATATATTGCACTATTCTGTCCAAAAACGCAAGTGCTAAGTGCAAAACGCGTGAAATTTCAATTCTGCCCTTAGTTAAAAAAAAGAATCTGAACCTTGCTTAATTGAAATAGCAAGGAAGAAAAAGAAAAACAAAAGAACAAGAGAAAAGAAAAAGGGCAAAACGTTTGTGCATTGCGTGGAAAATTTTTTGGTACGATTTGCAAACCTTGGATACCATATTTCCTTCAAACCCACATTGCCGTCCCATATATACCTTATTCTCCATCTCCTGATCTTCTTGAACCAATCACACTTTTGGTTGCTCAATTTTTGCATGACTTGAACCATTTTGTGGATAGTAAGTGCATAGAATCAAAATTAACTAAAGATTGCCCATGGCATCCATTAGTTTATCTTTGGTTCAGCCTTATACATCAACTTTGGTTGCTTATTTTCTTTGAATCTTAGTAGAAAGTTCAAGTTTGTGTTCATTTCAATTGATTCTACTTTGATACTAATTGGTGCAACTTGAACGCAAAGAGGAAGAAACAAGTGGAGAACATTGTGATTTGAAGAAGCCTTGGCAATACACTTCCTTATTGATCACTTTGAGCCTTCTTAACCTCAGGTTATCCAAGAACCAAAGTGGTAAGAGAGTGGAAAGAATCGAAAGCGGAGTGTTCATAGATTATTTTTTTTACTAATCCCTTAACGTTGTTTGTCTTTGTGTTAGTTTGCCTCTTTCCTTTTTCCTTTGTTTTCATTCAATTCCTTAGGTACAATGGAGAGCAGCAATCATTCCGCGTCTAGCAAGTCAAAAGAGGCTGAAACTGTTGACAACACGCAACAACAAATGCTGGAGATGCTTAAGAAACTCATGCATGACAATGAGGTAATTAAGCATCGCTTGGAAGACGTGGAGTGAAGCTACAAAACGAGTGATGGCCAAGGTACAAGCAGGGCCGTTCCCCTACCACAACCAAGGCGCCATCCCCCAGAAGAAGTTGAGGATGACAACCTTAGACCACCACACACCGAAGCAAGAAGGTTTGTTCCTCCTACACAACCATGAAGGTACGCTCCAAGAAGGTACAATGATGATTACATTCCCTTTGAGCATGATGATTATGACTTTGATGACCACCCTCCCCGTGGTTACCAAAGAAGCCAAAATCCTCTTTTCCCGCAAGATGACGATTTTCTCAAAACCAAAATAAATATTCCCACGTTTTATGGTAAAAGTAATGCGGAAGAATATTTAGAATGGGAAACCAAAGTGGATTTAATCTTTTCTTGTACCAATTATAGTGAATTACAAAAAGTGAGGTATGCTTCTATTGAGTTTTCTGGTTATGCACTTAATTGGTGGACAAATTTGTGTCGCAATAGAACTAAGACAAGGCAACCTCCAATTGCTACTTGGGAAGAAATGAAGTTTGAAATGAGACAACGTTTTATTCCAAACAATTATGAGAGTTCTATTTTCACGAGTTTGCACAACTTACGTCAAGGTTCCAAAAGTGTAGACGAGTACTATAAAGAGTTAGAAATTTTGTTGGAAAGGTCTAACTTGCAGGAACCTGAAGAGGCCACCAAAGCTCGTTTCTTACATGGTTTAAACAGGGAGATTGCGCAAAGGGTTGATCTTCAACCTTATCTCGACCTCACCACCTTGGTACATATGGCTGAAAAGATTGAACATCAAATGAAGGTACGTAGTCCCTCCAATTTCAATTCCACTTATCGTACTAATCAGTCTTCATCAAGGTTTTCCAACAAGCCTTCAGGAACGGGAAGTTCACGGCCTACAGGAGGCCAATCACGTGACCAAGGTGCGTCACAAAGAATGGACCATCGTGTGCAATCCACACAAAGGAGAGATGACCGCAACCAACAAAAGGCACCTACTGGAAATTCTTCTGATCCCTCAAACAGGTTTAGAGACATTAAATGTTATAAGTGTCAAGGACGTGGTCACATAGGAAAAGAGTGTCCTAATGCAAAACGAATCATGTTAATTGAGGAGACAAATGAATATGTGTCTGAGTCCGAGCATGAAAACGAGTCTGAGCATGATAATGAAATTGAACCAGAAGAAGATCTAGGCGCATTAGATGATTTTGACACTAAGGAGTTTCTTGTTGTGCGTCCCGCTTTAAATGCATATCCGAAATTAGATGATCACGAACAATATCGAGAAAACATTTTCCATATTCATTGCATGATAAATGGTAAAGTGTGCACCATGATCATTGATTCCGGTTCTTGTGCGAATGTGGCTAGCATCGAATTAGTAAGAAAACTGAATTTGCCTATGACTAATCATCCGCATCCTTACAAACTTGCATGGCTAAATGACTGCGGTAAAGTTAGCGTAAGTAAACAAGTTTTGATTTCTCTTAGCATTGGTAGTTACAAAGATGATGTTTTATGTGATGTCGCACCAATGCATGCTAGTCATATCTTACTTGGTAGGCCATGGCAATTTGATCGACATGTGACATATGATGGTTATTTGAATCGTTATTCTTTCAAATTGAATGGCAAATTGTACAAACTGCATGCACTTCCACCACACAAAGTCCACGAGGATCACCAACGCATGTCCAAGTCTAGAGCCGATCCTAAGGAAAAAGAAGCCGAGAGAAAATTCGTGGAGTGTATGAAAAGTGAGAACAAAAAACACGAGAGCAAGGAAAAAGAGGTAGTGCCCCTAAGTGTCAACGAGTCCAAAAAGAAATGTGGGTATTTCGCAAAGAAAAGAGAGGTCACACGCGCACTTTATAACAACCAAACTGTCCTCATCATCATCCCAAAGTCGTGTCACCTTACCCTTGAAGAACTCCCACCAAACTTACCTACCTCAGTTGCGTCCCTTATCCAAGAATATGAAGTTCTATTTCCCTCTGAACCACCATCCAGATTACCACCCATTAGAGGAATAGAACACCAAATCGACTTTGTCCCAGGAGCAGTGTTACCCAATCGCCCAGCCTATCGAGCCAACCCCGAAGAAACCAAAGAAATCCAAAGGCAAGTAGAGGAGCTCCTAGCGAGTGGACAAGTCCGAGAGAGCCTAAGCCCATCTGCCGTCCCAGTCATTTTAGTACCCAAAAAGGATGGAACGTGGAGAATGTGTGCCGATTTCCGAGCCATAAACAAAATTACCGTCAAGTATAGGTACCCCATACCTAGGCTAGACGATATGTTGGACATGTTGCATGGATCTAAATTCTTCACCAAAATCGACCTTAAGCAAGGGTACTTCCAGGTACGCATTAGAGAAGGGGACGAATGGAAGACTGCATTCAAAACCAAGTTTGGGCTCTATGAGTGGTTAGTGATGCCCTTCGGGCTCACCAACGCCCCTAGCACCTTTATGAGGCTAATGAATGAAGTCTTACGAGCGTTTATCGGCCGATTTGTTGTTGTTTATTTCGATGATATCCTAATCTATTCCCAAACCATAGAAGATCATCTTGACCATATTCGAGCCGTTTTTGAAAAGCTTAAGCAAGAACAACTTTACGCCAACTTTAAGAAGTGCTCTTTTTGTTTAGAACGCGTAGTTTTTCTAGGCTTTTTCATTTCGACTGAGGGAGTAGAAATGGATGAGGAAAAGGTTAGGTCAATTGTGGAGTGGCCTATACCTAAGAATGCAGGGGAAGTTCGCAGTTTTCATGGACTCGCAAGCTTTTATAGACGCTTTGTCAAAGATTTTTCTTCCATAGCTGCCCCCCTAAACGAAATTGTGAAAAAAGATGTGCCTTTTGGGTGGGAAGAGCCACAACAACAGGCATTTGATGAACTTAAATGTAGGCTGACCACTGCACCCATCCTTAGGCTACCAAACTTTGACGAGACCTTTGAGATCGAGTGTAATGCAAGTGGAGTGGGTATGGGCGCAGTTTTAACCCAAGGTAAGAAACCCATAGCCTATTTTAGTGAGAAATTGAAAGGAGCTGCATTGAATTACTCTACCTATGATAAGGAACTTTATGCCCTTGTGAGATCCCTACAAACTTGGCAACACTATCTTCCACCTAAAGAGTTTGTGATCCACACTGACCACAAAAACCTTAAGTATCTTAAAGGGCAGGGAAAGTTGAACAAAAGACATGCCAAATGGGTAGAGTTCATAGAACAATTCCCTTACGTGATTAAGTATAAACAAGGAAAGGATAATATAGTTGCCGATGCCCTCTCTAGGAGATACACGCTAGTGACTACATTATCTTCACACTTCTTAGGTTTCGAATCACTTAAGGAATTGTACCCCAATGACCATGACTTTGGCACCATTTTTGAGGCATGTAACGAAGCACCATTTGGGAAATTTTACATACATGAGGGTTATCTTTTCAAAGAACAAAAATTGTGCGTTCCCCAATCATCCCTACGAGAAGCATTGACTAGAGAAGCCCATGGGGGAGGTTTAATGGGTCATTTCGGAGTGTTCAAAACCCTTGAAACTCTTAAGGAACATTTCTATTGGCCCCACATGAGAGTAGACGTCGAGAGGTTGTGTGGTAGTTGTATCACTTGCAAAAAAGCCAAATCCAAGTCCCAGCCACATGGCCTTTACACGCCTTTACCCGTCCCTGATGCCCCTTGGATTGACATTTCCATGGACTTTGTTTTAGAACTCCCTAGGTCTCGGGGAGGACGCGATAGCATTTATGTTGTGGTTGATCGATTTTCAAAAATGGCACATTTCATTGCATGTAGGAAAGTTGATGATGCCACACATGTTGCTGATTTGTTCTTCAGAGAAATTGTGAGATTGCATGGCATGCCACGTACAATTGTAAGTGATAGAGATACGAAATTTTTGAGTCATTTTTGGCGTGTCTTGTGGACTAAACTTGGTACACAATTGTTGTTTTCCACCACCGCACACCCACAAACTAATGGACAAACTGAAGTCGTTAATCGTACTCTTTCTCAACTTTTGCGTGCCATTTTGCAAAAACACATTAAACATTGGGAAGATTGTTTACCATATATCGAATTTGCATACAATAGGAGCGTCCATCACGGTACTTTGCATAGTCCATTTGAAATCGTGTATGGCTTTAACCCTTGTCTCCCCTCGATTGATTCCTATTCCCGTGCATGAGTGTTCTAGTCTTGATGGTAAACAAAAGGCGGAAAAGATAAGGAAACTGCATGAACAAGTTAAAACACAACTTGAAAAGAAAAACAAAGCTTATGAAAGACGAGCTAACAAACATCGGAAACGAGTTGTGTTTAAACCTGGAGATTTAGTGTGGTTACATTTGCGCAAAGAAAGATTTCCCAATGAGAGAAAGTCAAAACTGTTACCTCGAGGAGATGGACCTTTCAAAGTTTTAAGACACATAGGTGACAATGCATACATCCTTGATCTTCCCGAAAGGTATGGTTCCATTTCGCATACTTTTAATGTTGCTGACCTCACCCCTTTCAACGATGACATTTTTGATTCGAGGACGAATCCTTTTGAGGAGTGGGGGATTGATGAGGATCAAGGGTCCGATGAGGACCAAGGGTCCCATCAAGAGGTCAAGGGCCCTATGACAAGAAGGAGGGCAAGAGAACTTTGTCATCAAGTTGCCACCTTCTTGTACAAGCATGTTCAAGATGAACCTAAGATTCCTTGGGTTCATTTCATTGAACCTTCAGCTTGAGCGTGTATAAGCATGCATGTGTTCATTACTTTAGTTTTTGTCATGTTTTCTTGTGATATTTGTTTTATGTGTTTGCTTTGTAGGTAATTTAGGTACATGGAATATCCAAATAAAATAAAGACCCAAAAACAGCAAGATGGCCGTGTGTTGCAACATGGGAGACAAAAAGAATGTTGTCTTAAAGGGAATGTTGTCTCCACAAAGACAAATTCAAATATGTCCAAGATGGAATCTCTTGTTCAAATTGAGATCAAAATCATCTCTAAATACAATAAGGGGGCCGGCCACTTTGAAGCAAAAAGGATGATGATCAAATTGCATTTAAGTTCAAAGCTAGACTTGAATTCAAATTCAACCATGATTTGAATTCAAGTCTCAACCAATTGGAGACTTAAATTTCAAGAAGTTCTCAACCTTATCCTAGCCATCTACATGCCATTCTTGAAGCAAGAAGCGATAAGATCACAATTCAAAGTGGAATCCAAGTTTGAATTCAAATTCAAGTTCAATTTAAATTCAATCTCCAACCAACATTTGAATTCAACATCTCAGCCACTTGGAGACCTTCTCGCACGCCAATTTCATCCCTTCCCACGCCAACTTGGAGATCAAAAGAGGAGAGATCGAAATTTAAAGATTGAATTCAAGTTTGAAATCAAGTTCAAATTCAATTTGAATTCAGTCTTCAACCGACCTTGGAATTCAATTGCAACAACTTCATCTACATCAAAATCAAGTCTCAAATGCCAATTCCATCATCATACACGACCAGATTCATTGAGGATAGTGTTTTGCAAGACTTTAAGATTTTAGCTAGAATTTATTTTAGTTTGAATTCAAATAATTTAAGTTTCAAACATTGCTAGCTAGCTTTAATTTGAATTAGTTCTAGACATTTTAAGGCTCAAGCTCAGCCTATAAATAGGGCCTTAGGGGACGCATGAAAGAACAACTTTTGATGAATAAGAATTCTTGATATTTCTTTCACTTTGTGTGAGACTTTGTTTTCTTGGTTTTGCATTAAAAACCTAGGTCAAGATCCTTCAAAGTTGAGCATTTTGAAGGTGTTGCCATTGCTTAAAGGTGCCGTCCAGGAGGGCCTTATTGGTTTGTCTGATCAATGACCATCTTGAAGTGTTGGTCTTGCTCGATTTAATCCATACATTTTGTTCACTAAGGAAGCAAGGGGAAGTCTTCTTCCTTGTGCCTAACCCTTTGTGAAGGACGTTTGGAAGGTGGAATTGTTGGAGCCCACGAGTTGCACGCATCAAAATGATTCGAGTATGTCCTCTTTTTAAATGCTTTCTGATACTAACACCATGTACTTATTTGCATGAGCATTTGACATGTATTCCGAACCATCACCCATATACTCATTATTATGATAGGAAATTGGACATGAGGTAGACATATAGAACTGGGACTTAGTATAAATTATGATTGAGAGATTATGTAGGAACAAATGATAATTAAATCTCCAGAATATCGATAAATGAAAGTCAAGACTTATTCTTTTTTACTTACATTATCTGCTTATGTGTTGTTTACGTTACTGATTTACTTGTCACTTTACATGTGAACGGAGACGTGTCATGTTCATTATTTTTTATTGTATTTATTTTATTCCTCGTCTCTCATATATGATCCACATGACGAACCTAGGCGGAAATACTTGCTGGGCGATTTGTTATCACTCACTCTAATTTTTACCCTCTTGTAGAGCCCCAAGATCAGGACCTGGACTACATAGACGATGAGTCGAGACTAGGACATCCATGAGCAGTCTAGTGGGCTCATTTGATCTAGATTTTGCACTTTTACTGTTCCAGACATGTATTCATGTCCTTTATGTATGGATGATACTCATGATGTACCCAGATTTAGTACGAAGTATGATACATGTCGTTTATGTTTTATTTTGTCTATTTTATGATGCTTTCGCTACTCAATACATGTTTATGTCGACATGCATATAGATGTTATCGACGCCTTGCACTTCTCGTAGTAGAGTACGGCGGGTGCTTCGTGCTGAGACCCTTGTTCCAGGAAGGCCGCTACATTTTGAGACATATAAAATATCGTTTATGGACTTAGAAAAGAGGATGGACACTCCCAAACAAATTATGGGTATGTTACGACCCGCATCCCAGGGCTACTTGAAAAAGAGAACAAAGGAAAAACCTAGACGTGAAGAAAAGCATGTCGGTTTGAATTCGATCAGATCGTGATATCGCACTACACAATATTGCTAAAATTTTAAAACACACAAAATTAAACCCTAACCCTTAAATGCATAAGTAAAAGAATATTTGTATTCCATTTAAAATCTTATACTATGAGGGAAAATTACAAGTGGATAAATCATACCCACTAAGTCTCAAATTCTTTCAAAATACACACTCACACCCC
Source organism: Eustoma russellianum (assembly GCA_036186865.1). Lineage (NCBI taxonomy): Eukaryota > Viridiplantae > Streptophyta > Magnoliopsida > Gentianales > Gentianaceae > Eustoma > Eustoma russellianum. The sequence goes on along the minus strand of AP025069.1, from coordinate 4,403,574 downwards.
TACCCCCTTGGACCGCCCCCTCACTCACGTGGAAGACAACTTGTCTTTTTCTTTCTCCATCATTTCATCACTTACACACCCTTTCTCCAACCACTCAAGATACATGCAAACTTTACACACACATTATAGGTCTTCCCACTTACTTTCAAACATGGCATGAAAGAAAATTATTTCCCTAAATACTACTCTTTAATTTTGGCCTTATGTATCAAGAGGAGAAAATTTAAATTTTTTTTATTCTACTTCACCCCACTTCATCTCATTTCAACAAGGCACATATCTCCATTAACTCCCATATATTCTAAGTCATCATTTTTTATTCCAAGAAACATTTCAACCTCCCAACCCGCCTCCCAAACCTTGAGATTTACTAGAGGAAAAGAAGAAATTCCTTTCTTACAACATCCCACTTTTGACCAAGTGACACGCAATATTTACGCACATATCTCACCTATCTTCTTCTAAACATAATCATTCCATTTTTGCCATTATGTCACACCATGTAAGGAAACAAGAAAAGTTTCTTACAATGCTCAAAATTCAACCCCATCACCCAAGCATTCTCTCCTCATTGCTTTCTCCTTCTCCCAAGCATTTAAAGGGAAGACTCTTCCACTTTCCTAAGAAATTTCTGTCACCTAGGGGTAAAAGGAGGAGATTTCATTTCTTCCTCTCTATCATCATTTTATTTCCACAACAAAGTTTCACTCTCTCCCAAGCAAACATCACAAATTCTCCAAGAAAACTTCTTCAACCCTCATTCTCCCTCCCCTATTTCTCAGCCAAGCTTACAAGAAGAGGAGAATATCTTACTATTCACTTCCAAAAGCCAAAGACAAATCTTATTCCATTCCAAGATAATTTTAAGTCATCATCTTTCTCTTTTCAAAAGACATCTTCACACTCTTCAAGTCTTCAATCGTGAGCACCATGGAGAGGTAGAGGAGAGTATATCCCATCTCTTTCATTCTTCTACATTACAAATTTCATGATACTCTAAGAATACCTCTCTCTCTCTCCTCACCAAAATCAAGCATCAAAATTTTAAACCCCACAGCACACTTTAACCATGGTCCATAAGGATAAGAAAGAAAGGAATTTCACTTCATTTCTCCCTTCATTTGTCATTTTATCTCCATCCAAGACAAGAATCGAAATTCTCCAACCTCTAAATAGGGCGAAACCGCGAGATTCAAAGAGGGAAAAAAAGGAAAATTTTCATCTTAGATGAAGAAGAAGGACATGGAAATATAAGAAACCTTCAACCAAAACCAAAGGTAAAATATTTACTAAGAATTGATGTTAGAAACTATTAGATCTTCTTGTTTTAAGATGTTTAAATCATCTTCTCTCCTAGCCATTTAGGTCGTGTATACCATCAAAGGAGAAAGTGAAGAAATTCTCTCCATTTTAAGGTTAAGATCAAAGAAAAGGCATGTTACGACCCCACCCCCGGGCTAGTTGACAAAGAGAATAATGAAGATTACGGCGGAATTAAAGTGCGATCGTTTTACCGCACTTGGTATAATATGTGTCCAAGAGTACCCTAAATAAAGCCTAGGAACAAATAAACTACCCCAATAAGTGTAGGACTAATTAAACAGGCATATAAGGGAATGAACAATTCATATTAGGAGATTAAACTAAAATCAATTATTGTACGGCGTGGAAATTAAGTGGATAACATGATTGTCCAACCATGCCCTCCAAGAAGGCTTAGCCGTGGGTTACAAGGGCATAGTGGGGGACATTTATTTTTCAAACAATTATAAATTCCCATAAAAATTGGAAAAGTTACAAGTGGACAAAATATACCCACTTTCTTCTCACTAATCCACAAAATTCCACAAGAATCTCCCACTTGCACCCCTACCCTCTACCCGGTCACCTCCCTAAATTTCCCAAATACTTTCTCAATTTTTTCCTTTTTAATTTCTCTCCCATCATTGCCATTTCTTACACAAGGAAAGACCTTACACAACAAAATTTCATGCACACACTTTTCCCTCCCTACTCATTACCTAACCCAAGAAATACAGTCATTTGCCATCCATTACACCATTCTCGGTCAAGGCATGAACCAAGGGGGATAAAACTCCTATTTTGCAAGGCAACTCCTCATTTGCTCTCTTCCATTTTCCATAACTCTCTCTCTCTCTCTCTCTAAAACACCTCCTCTTCACTCTCTACTCTGTCCAAAAGATCAAGTTTTCTCTCCTCCATCTAAGAAGTCCTTCAACCACAAAGGAAGAACTCTTCTATTTGCATGCCCTACAAGTGCAAGTGTAAGGATTCACAAGGTAAACAACATCCTCTTCCTCTCTACTCCTCTCTTCCATCATCCTTTTCCTCAAGAATGCCTCCAATGTTTTTCATCTAGGCACCAAACCATGACCAAGCAAAGGAGGTAGGAGGAGTTGCTAAAATTGATCAATGTAGGAATCTTCAAGCCATCCATAGGTAAGATTTATTATGGTTGAGTTTTAGAAGATTCATTGTTCCAAAAGAATCCATTTTCTTCTCTTTTAGGCCTCTCATCCATGAGCTATATTGTGAAGGAGAAAGAAGTTTTCTTAAGTTGAAACGTGAGACAACTTCAAGGATTTTCGAAGGCCGAGAGTTACCAAAGGGGAAGGAAAGAAGAAATCTTTACCATTTTAAGGTTAAGATTCAAAAGAAAGGCAAGTACTGTTTTTGGTTTCTTCATGCATCCTGAAAAGCATATAATTTATGTTCTTATATCAAATGGGATCATGCATGCTTTGTTCAAATGGATTTCTACTATGATCATATGAAAAGAATGGATTTTTTCCTACTAAATTTATGGAGACTTGTGTGTTTCTTGAATGTATGTACACTTGAGGCCAACAAGATGCTAAAAAAGTGACATGCATGTGAAGTTTATGGTATATTTCAGTCTCACATGTATGTGCATGTCATGTTTAATGGAAGAATAGGCATGCATGTTCATTCTTGAAAAAGTGTTGGTTATATTTTTCATTTCTTGAAAAGTGTGTTCAGGACCACACTTCGCACCACGTTCTTAAACATTTTCTTGATGATCATCATGCATATGTTCATCTATGATTTTAGTGTTGATGTATGTCAAAAGACTTGATTTAGCATGATTATGATTCACCATAATTTATGCTATTTTGCATGGCGATAAGAGCTTGTTTCTTTGATCATCATCAAGTGATCTCCATGTATGTTCATCCAAAAATCGGGGCTGTTTTCTCTCCACAATTAGGCATGTTTCATCACCATGATTTTGATGTATATCATTGAAAACCATGGCGTAATGATGTGCATTTTCATGGATTTCATCTTATACATATTTGCATGTGATCTTTATCATGATCATGAATCTTGTGTTCAAGTTGTGAAGAAAGTTACGCGCATGAGTCTTTTTATATTCAAATCAAAAGATTAATGCATCATCATGATAGATATGCATGGGAGAATGAAGGATAAGAGAGGTGTGAGTAATATTCCATGTATGGTACAGTGAATAAGTTGAAAAAATTATGTGTGTGTGCATAGATGATTTCTGCCATGGGGCCATATTGAGGTGTCATGATGATGTTTGAGTATTTGCTCGAGTATATACTGTGAAGATATGTGCATTGTATGATATATGTATGTCTCTTTAACGGATATGTTAAGTAAGTAAATTAAAAAAGTGGCAATATACAACAAGCAAGATAAAGGGGCTGTTTTGTAGTCTTTTACCCGAGGTACTTAAGGGACTTAATGGTAAATTTCTACACTTGGAAAATTATTGAAAAGCAGGCTGATTTAAGAAAACATGAAATAAGATGAAAATTAGACAAGTTAAGATGATGATACTAGTGAATTGCACCCAAAGGTGGGCTGATTTTATTACTCAAAACCGTGAACCCTTTTAATAAAGGGCAAAGCGGGAATTTCACACCAGTGTAGGATATGAAAATTATTGGATTAAGAAGCTAAGAGTTTTGACAAGTAAATTCAGCCCCACAATCGAGCATACTTGCATACATACATGAAAACAAGTTTTTAAACGAAACGTTTCTTTATACGATACGTGTTTGCGAAATGTTTTCACCACGCACTATTTTTACAGAAAAGTTTGATCATATGATATGTTTTAAAGGGATTTTAACGAAATATGCCACGAGGCGGTTGATTCTGATACGATGATATGTTTCGCTTTTTGCAGCATACAGTTATACGATGATACGATTCCCTGTTTTTATAGCATATATTTTTGGAGTCCAGACTGGCATCAGGTAGGGGATGTCAGTGGCATATAATATGATACAACATGTTGCTATCGTTGGAGGCCGTCATGACACTGGAACATATGGGTAGGTTGATGTCATGGGTAGAGAGTATGCTTACAAGATTACATGGGAATCAATCGGTATGTCATGCGCATCATTTGTACATGTAAAGTGATACAGCCATGTATTTTGACACAGTTTCATAAAAGGAATATATGAGAACGTTATCTTTTTAAACGCTTATGAAAAAGTCATGTTACATTTGATTGAGCATATGCATATTACCAAGCCACCCTGTTCGATACAAGTTTAGAGCATCGGTAGAATTAAGAAGAATGGATAGAATATGTGACTCGTGACATAGATGTATTTAGAATGGGCTTAGCACACGATATGAGTGATAAGTTAAGCAGATCAGCAGGACAAAAAGAAACATGGAAAACTATACCAGTTGTTCTATGACTTTATTTCCGCACTTTATCTGTTACATGTATTTGAATGGTTTATCTTGCCTGTTATAGTATTTGTGAGTCAGAGACGTGTTATGTTTTTTTACTTCACTACATTTATTTTATCACCCCGTCTCAGATGCATGATACATGTGATGAACCCAGGCGGTGCTCACTCCTTATTTTATCATATTGTAGAGCCCCGAGAGCCAGAGTTTGATTACATAAACGGCGAGCCGAGAGAGTAGGTTATGCGGGAGCAGTCTAGGGGCCAGCTGATCCAGCTTTTGTATTTTGGTAAATGTAGATATTTACGGATGTACTGATGTACGGATGATATTGCACTCTAAGATAGTTATAACGTATATATGTCGTTTATGTTATTATTCTGTCTAATTTATGATGCTTCCACTATGACGATGTGTGTATAAATGTTATCGATGCCTTGTACTTCTCGTAACAAATTACAGTGGGTACACCGTGCCGGGACCCTAGTCCCAGGCAGGGCGATACAGTTGGTATCAGAACCGAGGCTCCAGATCCACAGCGGGCAACATAATGTAAACAACAACATGTACTTAGGCTATGATCTTAGAGTCTAAGTTACGATTTTAGTTTGAGTGTGCCAGCCTTAGAATAGATCCCTAAGAATGGTTCAGTAGTGCAGATTAACATAACCTTGCTTTACTTAGTGTCAGACAAAACACCTAGCTTGTTCCCTTTAGAATATGCACAGTTCAATTTGAAATGTTTATATATCTGTGACTAATTATGTGAAATGAATGTGCGATAGGATGATATCACTACCCAGAGGCTGGCCGTGAGCTGATAGACTATCGCAGTTGCCTCCTCCACCCCATGTACCACCATCTTCGGAGCTAGTACCACCACCACAAGAGGCTGTTTCACCTCCGTAGGCACAGGGCCCCAGAGGTATACCACAGGCATTTTTCGACGCCATGATATAGCTGGGTCATGAAGTCGGGAATGCCCAGGGTGCGCATGCACCACCACCCCACAGCCGCATCAGCAGGTGGGCACACAATTCTATTTTGGATAGCTGAAAAGGTCTCGAGTACCCAACTTTAAGGGGGATGCGATCCAGACGAAGCCGAGAAATTTCTTAATCAGGTGGAGAATTGCTTGGAGCTGTTACAAGTGCTAGATGAGATTAAGGCACAGATTATCTGGCCGTTTCTGATTGGCGAGGCCAATCATTGGTTGAAGACCATTATCTAGACACTGACCAGGCCAGTTGCATTGGCTGGATATTTCGACGAGTTTCAGAATTTCTACGTCCCTCCGTCAGTGACTATTCGGAAGATTGGGGAGTTTGATGCTCTGAGACAGGAGGCCGGTGTTACTGTTTCAGAGTATGCTAATCGTTTTACTGCATTGGGCCGCTATGTCCGATCTATGATGGCAGGTGAGAGGCTCAAGATTATCAAGTTTGAGCGTGGCATTAATTCGAGAATCAGGACCTGGATTGTCAATGCAAATCCAGATAATTTTGCTCAGCTGCTAGATGTCTGTTTCGGAGAAGAGGAGGACATAGCTCGGAGAGATGAGGAGGCACGAGGCCTCGGGATATTACTAGTGATTGCTTTGGTCAGTGGGCCAAATTTCAAAGGAGGCTAGATTGACGACCCCAGTTCCAGCAACAGGGTTAGCGCCAGCCAGTTCCCTAGTGCCAGTTCCAGCGGATGCACCTACCATAACGTGCTATTTCGATATGTCACATTTGCCAGCGACAGCACTTGGGTGAGTGTCGAATGAAAACCAGCGCATGTTTTTATTGTCGTAAGATAGGACACATGATGAGAGACTGTCCGAAGCAGAGAGTGGAAACCCAGGAAGATGCACAGCAACAAGAAGGATGTCCACGAGCTAACGCCCAAGCCAAGGTTATGATAGACGCGGTGGCTGAGGATGCACCAGATATGGTGGCAGGTACGTTCAAATACAAAATTTAGTCGCAAATAATATTATTAGTATATAGATTGTGTCTATTAAGTATTAATTGTAACTGCTAAGATACGATTTGGTAGTGAGACGGGAATTACTAAAGAAGGATTTATCACTGATTGAACAACGAAGCTCGTAACATATCGAGACCAGAATGATAAAACAAATAAGGAAAGACGATTGATCAGAGTAGCACAGCGGCAGCGTAGAAGTCAGAATGTCCGAGGTGAATAACTTAGGGAAGACTCTCAAAGTAAATGAATACCCTGATAAACCATTAAATAGAGTTCCAAATAGAGCCACATAAGTTATAATTCTAGAAGCATGTGCGAACATTAAAGCAGTACATCAGACTATGGATAAAAGTTAGAGACATGTGATAAGAGTAAAATCTATACAACGATCTTAAGCAGCAGATTACGACAGAATATACAAGTTTGGAGGACAAAACTTTTTCTAAGGAGAAAGGAATGTAATGAGACGCACCCCTGGGCTAGTTGACAAAGAGAATAACGAAGATTATGGCGGAATTAGAGTGCGATCATTGTATCGCACTTGGTATAATATGTGGATCGCTTGACGAAGACAGCGCATTTCCTGGCTATGCCAAACGGTACCTCTTATGAGAAATTGGCAAGCATATACGTGGATAACATTGTGAGTTTGCATGGAGTTCCCATCAGTATTGTGTCAGACTGTGACCCCAGGTTCACTTCTAAGTTTTGGACGGCTTTTCAAAAAGCTATGGGCACTGATCCAAGGATGAGCATAGCTTATCACCCTCGGACAGATGGACAGTCTGAGAGGACTATCCAAACCTTGGAGGACATGCTGAGAGCATGCGCGTTGGACTTTAAAGAGAACTGGGATAACACGTTGAAGCTGATGGAATTCTCGTACAATAATAGTCACCACAGTGCAATTGATATGGGACCATTTGAGGCTCTATACAGACGGAAGTGCAGATCCCCAGTTTGTTGAGATGAAGTTGGGGAAAGGACAATCACTGCCCGAGAGTTGATTGAGCACATTTTGGTAAAGTGAAGATCATAAGAGAGAGATTAAAGGTGGCACAAGATCGCGGTAAGAGTTGGGCGGATTCTAAAAGAAGGCCCTTGGAGTTCGAGGAAGGTGAAAAGGTTTATCTGCAAGTTTCACCCACTAAGGAAGTTGCGAGATTCGGAATGAAAAACAAGTTAAGCCCTCGGTATATTGGTCCTTACGAGGTGTTTGGCAGAGTTGGTGAAAGAGCATACCGATTAGCATTGCCTCCGATCCTATCGCAAGTCCACAATGTGTTTCATGTTTCTCAATTGAGGAAATACGTGCCGGATCCAAGTCATGTTCTTGAGACTCAACCGTTGGAGATTAAGGATGATGTCACGTATGAAGAGTACCCTGTGAATTGTAGATAGGAAGGATCAAGTTCTGCGAAAACGTGTAATTCCGTATGTCAAGATTCAATAGAGTAACCATACGGAGCGTGAAGCCACATGGGAACTTGAGGAGTAGATGAAAAAGTGGTATCCGTACCTCTTCCAATAAAGTACATCAGTTTCGAGGATGAAACTTTTGGTAAGGAGAGTGGAATGTTATGCCCCGTTCCCTCCGGAACTTAATTAAATAAGGGAAGAATTTCAAGAAATTAATAATCAATTAAATTTGGATTAAATATTAGAATTTAAGAATTGAAGAAAAAGGATTTAAATAAAATACAATTTAGAAATTCTAGTTTTGCCCTTTCCCGTAATAAAATTGAAAAGGAGCGTCAGTTTCCCCATTTTCATCTCAGAAAACGTTGACTCCTCCTCCTTCCTTAAGCCAGTCGACTTCTGCAAGCTCTAGGTGAAGAAGACAGCCTTCAGGAATCGATCCAAATCCTGTCTGTATCTTAATCCGATTATCAATAATCAAAGGCAAGTAACTTTCTTATAAGTTCCTACGATTTGTGAAGGAAAAAGGCCTTACTTTTGTATCAAAATTGGATCACCATGCAGTATTATACCCTTGTTTATCTATATGTAAATTCTGTGCAATTTCTGTGTTTTGGATTTGATGTTTTGGCCATTGTATGTTGAAAATCTAGTTTGATGCCAATGAATATATGAATTCCTGCAAATCCTTCTCCCTTGAAACCCTTTTTGCTGCAATTTTACTGCTTGATGGCGTTTGAAGGTGAAAGGTGAGATCTTTGGATTCACAGGGTTGAAATCCTTGAGTTCTAGGCTTGAATCTTTGCTATGTATGTGCGTAGTGTTCAATTTGTAGTTTAAGTATGAGATCATAACAGGGATTAGGCCTGGAATGATTGGGATGGAGTTTGGGTAATGTTGAATGTTTGGTTCTGTAGTTTCTGCAGAAATCGCAAAGTTTTATTCTGGAAATCATGGACATCGATCGATCGATGTCATCAAATGATGTACATCGATCGATCAATGTAGGAAGAAGGAAAGACTGAAGTAAGACAGAAAGTATTCTGACGTACTTCGATCAATCGATGTAGGGTATGAAGTCACTTCGATTGATCGATGTAGGCAGAAGGATCGACTGATGTAAGACAGAAAGTTTTCTGATGGACTTCGATTGATCGATGTTAGGGGATGAAGTCACATCAATCGATCGACGTCAGGGTATGATGTCAACAATTTTCTTGGGAACATAGAAGAAGAAAAGGGAGGTTAGAGGACCAATTGGGTGACATTAGAGGCTTCTTAGGGCGTGCTTGAGGTCAGTTTAAGTCTTGGGAATGTGTTTTAAGATGGTGAATCAATGGTGAATACTCCAAGGGATAGTGGAACTAGACTTCAGCGTGAATAGTCTAAGGGGCTAAGGATGAATGGTTGAGGCTTTGCTGAGTTCAAATGGAGTGGGTGAGACTTTTCAACCCATTTCTTGTGTTCCTAATATGAATCCTAATATTGAGGTAGGCGTGAGCATGTAGAGGTATGCTTGAATGTGTGAATAAGATGAGTCTCAAGTGATTGATTGACATGTTGAATGTGCATCTTTGCATCATGGCACTTGCATTTGCATTATGTTCAGATAAGAGCTGTGCCTTGGCACAGGGTATAAAGTACTTTGCGAATTGAGCTGTGATGTGTTACCGGGGAAAGGCAAGCTGTAACTATCACAGGGTATAAAGTGAGCTGTAATGTGACACAGGGTATAAAGACAAGCAATAGAACATTACAGGGTATAAAGTAAAGCTGTGGTGTGTCACAGGGTATAAAGACAAGCTGTGGCCCATCACAGGGTATAAAGTTATATGACCGGTCATTTTGACATGCGTTGCACTGTTTTGGAAAGTATTGCATAAGCATTTGTGACTGTGTAGTGTAGAGCATGATTTGAATGGTATGCATCATATGTTTCGTTCCGGTATGATTGTTATGTAAGTGAATCGTTGTTTACTTGTGTGTTACTTGTTCTTTTCTCTTATTATGCAAGTAAATCAGAACTTTTGAACAACTCAGGACATGTGCCCCTATCCCCCTTGATATTGATATTCACTCATGACTTGCCATGTGATGATCCCGTATGTCTTATAAGCGGGTTACTTGCTAGCGTTTTTTGCTAAGAGTTCTATCTCGTTGCTTTGTAGACGAGCCCGAGTATGACATGATTTTCATTGAGGACGACAGCGAGTGGGCTGAATGGGGTGCTTAGAGCCTATATTGGGAATTGTTTAGACTGCTTCTTATTATTTAACATTCTTTCATTCAGTTGAGGGTTAGATGGCTGCGTCCATAAACAGTTTTATTTACTTATGTTTTTGGGAGTATAAATTTGATTAATTCAGATTTTAATTTATCAGTGTCTCTGCGTCTATTTTTCTTACGTCAGTGATGATGTGTATGTGAGAGTAGTGATGTCTGGTAGTCCTCTTAGTAGGCTACGACGGGTGCACCGGTTCGGGTCTGCTGTCCGGGCCGAGGCGCTACAGAATCAAAATTCTCCAACCTCTAGAGGAAAAAACTGTGAGATTCAAAGAAGGAAAAAAAAGGAAATTTTTCATCTTAGATGAAGAAGAAGGACATGGAAATATATGAAACCTTCAACCAAAACCAAAGGTAAAATCGTTACTAGGAATTGATGTTAGAAACTATTAGATCTTCCATTTTCCATAACACACTCTCTCGCTCTAAAACACCTCCTCTTCACTCTCTACTCTCTCCAAAAAGATCAAGTTTTCTCTCCTCCCCTCCTTCATCCGAGAAGTCCTTCAAGCCCAAAGGAAGAAGAACTCTTCCATTTGTAAGCCCTACAATTGCATGTGCAAGGATTCCCAAGGCAAACAACATCCTCTTCCTCTCTACCCCTCTCATCCATCATCCCTTTCCTCACAAAAGCCTCCAATGTCTTTCATCTACGCCCCAAACCGTGACCAAGCAAAGGAGGTAGGAAGGAGTTGCTAAGATTGAACAAAGTAGGAATCTTCAAGCCATCCAAAGGTAAGATTCATTAAGGTTGAGTTTTAGAACATTCATTCTTCCAAAAGACTCCATTTTCTTCTCTTTTAGGCCTCTCATTGATGAGCTATATATTGAAGGAGGAAGAAGTTTTCTTAAATTGAAAAGTGAGGCAAATTTAAGGATTTCCAAAAGCTGAGAGTTACCAAGGGGAAGGAAAGAAAAAAACTTTACCATTTTAAGGTTAAGATTTAAAAGAAAGGCAAGTACTCTTCTTGGTTTCTTCATGCATATTGAAAAGCATACGATTTATGTTCTTATATCAAATGGGATCATGAACGCATATGTTCAAATAGATTTCTACTATTATCATATAAAAAGAATGGATTTTTTCCTGCCAAATGTACGAAGACTTGTGTGTTTCTTTAATGTATGTACACTTGAGGCTAAGAAGATGCTAAAAAGAGACTTGCATGTGAAGATTATGGTATATGTAGGTCTCATATGTATGTGCATGTCATGTTTAATGGAAGAATAGGCATGCATGTTCATTCTTGAAAAAGTGTTGGTTATATTTTTCATTTTCTTGAAAAAGTGTGTCAAGAACCACACTTTCCACCACCTTTTTATACATTTGATGATCATCATGCATGTGTTCATCCATGATTTTAGTGTTGGTGTATGTTAAAAGCCTTGATTTAGTATGATTATGATTCACCATAGTCTGTGCTATTTTGCATGGCGAAAGCTTGTTTCTTTGATCATCATCAAATGATCTCCATGTATGTCCATCTGAAAATGAGGGCTGTTTTGTCTCCATAATTAGTCATGTTTCATCTCCATCATTTTGATGTGTATCATTGATGATCATGGCGCAATGATGTGTATTTTCATGGATTTCATCTTTTATGTATTTGCATGTGATCTTCATCATGATCATGAATCTTGTGTTCATGTGGTGAAGAAAGTTGCATGCATGAGTCTTTTTATGTTCAAATCACAAGATTAATGCATCATCATGATAGATACGTATGGTAGATTGAAGGATAAGAGAGGTGTGAGTAACATTCCATGTATGGTATAATGAACAAGTTTGAAAAATTATGTGTGCATAGATGATTTCGGCCAAGCGACCATATTGAGTTGTCATGATGATGTTTGAGTATTTGCTTGAGTATATACATGTGATGATTGGTATATTGTAAAATATATGTATGGCTGTTCAAAGGATATGTCAAATAAGTAAATTAAAGAAGTGGCAATATGCAACAAGCAAGATAAAAGGGCTATTTTGTAGCCTTTTAACCGAGGTACTTAAGGGACTCAATGCTAAATTTCTGCACTTGGAAAATTATGGAATAGCGGGCTGGCTGATTTAAGAAAACATGAAATAAGATGAAAATTAGACAAGTAAATATGATAATACTATTTAATGGCACCCAAAGGTGGGCTAATTTTATTACTCAAAATCGTGAACCCTTAATAAAGGGCAAAATGGGAATTTCACATGAGTGAGGATATGAAAATCATTGGATTAAGAAGCTAAGAGTTTTGACGAGTAAATTCAGCCCCACAATCGAGCATACTGCATACATACATGAAAACAAGTTTTTAAACGATACGTTTCTTTATATGATACATGTTTAGGAAATGTTTTCACCACGCAATATATTTCGAAGGGTTTACACTACATGATATTTTTTTACAGAAAATTTTGATCATATGATATGTTTTAAAGGGATTTTAACGAAATGTGCCACGAGACGATTGATTCTGATACAATGATATGTTTCGCTGTTCACAGCATACAAATATACGATGATATGATTTGCTGCTCTTACATCATATATGTGTGGAGGCTGGACTAGCATCGGGTAGGGGATGTCAGTGGCATATAATATGATACAGAATGTTACAGTCGTTGGAGACCGTCATGACAGTGGAACCTATAGGTAGGTTGATGTCATGGGCATACAACATGTTTACAAGATTACATGGGAATCAATCGGTATGCCATGGGCATCATTTGTACATGTGAAGTGACACAACCGTGTATTTGACACAGTTTCATAAAATAAGATATGAGAACGTTATGTTTTTAAATGCTTATGAAAAAGTCATGTTACAGTTGATGGGCATATGCATATTCCGGAGCCACCTTGTCAGATACAAGTCCAGAGCATCAGTAGAATTAAGAAGAATGGATAGAATCTATGACTCGTGACATAAATGTATTTAGAATGGGCTTAGCACATGATCTGAGTGATATGTTACACAGATCAGAAGGACGAAAAGAAACATTGAAAACAATGCCAGTTGTTCTGTTACTTTATTTCTGCACTTTATCTGTTACATGTATTTGAATGGTTTACCTTGCCAGTTACAGTATTTGTGAATCGGAAACGTGTTATGATTCTTACTTAACTATATTTATTTTATCACCCATCTCCGATGCATGATCCACGTGATGAACCCAGGCGGAGATACTTGCTAGGCAATTCATTATCACTCACTCCCTGTTTAATCATATTGTAGAGCCCCAAGAGCCAAAGTAGGATTACATAGACGGCGAGCCGAGAGAGTAGGTCATCCAGGAGCAGTCTAGGGGCCAGCTGATCCAGCTTCTGTGTTTTGGTTACTACAGATATGTACTGATGTACTGATGTATGGATGATATTGTACTCTGAAATAGTTATAACGTATGCATGTTGTCTATGTTCTTATTCTGTCTAATTTATGATGCTTCCGCTCTTCGATAAACACTTATGATGAATAAATGTATATGTCTTGCATGTTAATCAACAAGTTGCAAAGTGTATGTGTGTGTTGTGCAACTATTTTCCACAAGGCCATATCTGAGGCCATAACTATGCAAATACTTATTTGTATATATATACATATAAAGATATATATAATGTATATATTATATGTATGGGACCAATTAAGAGATGAGAAAACAAATGAATTAAAAAGGTGACAATCAAAAAGGGGGTTGTTTTTAAAAGAATTATGAAATATGTTATGGAAAGGACTAATTAGGACATGAATATAGCAATTTAGAGACAAAAATGGGTTGATTTTAGAGTTAAAACCAAAATCAACCATGAAGTGGAAAAAGGGGAATTTCACCTTAGTATATGATACAGTAAATGAGCCAAGGTACATACCACAAAGCATGTTTTAACACAAAATGTTTTATCATATGACATGATTTTAAGAAAGGTTTTATCACGTGAAATATTGCAAAAGAGTTTTATTCAGCATTTTTGACGAAAATGAGTTTATCACGACATCAGTTAATAAAAATGAAAAAAATTTTGTATGCGATACGATTTACAAAATGTTTTTTACGAGACATGTTACAAAAGGTTTTTAAAAGGATTTTATGCGTAACGAACCATACCACGAGACGAGTGATTCCACATGATTTATGCATGTTTATGTTGGCGGAGTGTAACACATTGTCCGGGACAATGGATCTTTGCCTTTACGATACATCTACGATGTTCTGTTATGGAGAGGTGCCTGACATCTGTCATGGGGAAGGGTGTCAGGGGCGAAATACGTTATAGCTGAGTGTAACGCCGCGTTTGGGACTCATGATCTCTGCCATAACGCGTCACCTAGTTTTATGTATGTATAATATAACACCGTGGTTGGACCATCGGGATTCATTGAAGGTACTCATGACTATTAAGAGAATCATTCGGTATGTCATGGGTATCGTTCTTACGATACAAAAAGTGTTATAACAAGTTATGAAAGGTCAAGTTTATGAAAGTTTTGAAAAGATACGAATACGATCTGTTTTGAATGAATATGATGCATGTTTTAAACTTCACACGAGCATATGCATATATGACCGGAGGTATATTGTCAGATACAGAAGGAGAGTATCAGTGGATTTAAGATGAATGGATAGAATATGTGAGTTGAGAATATAGAGTTAGCGATATGAGCTTAGTACATGATATGAGTTAAAGGATAAAAGAATAGAGTAAGAAGAAAAGAAACATGAAAACGATACAAAATGTTATGTGGTGTTACTTTCCGCACTATATGTTTATAGGTACTTGGCATGATTTATATTATCTGTTACAGTATTCGTGATACAGAGATGCATTACTTTTTTATTTCACTATAAACATTTTATTACCTGTCTCTAGTGCATGATCCACATGGCGAACCTATGTGGAAATACTTGCTGGGCGATTTATCATCGCTCACCCCCACTCTACTAGTTTGCAGGGGCTCGAGAGCTAGTCTTAGACACGGTTGGGATTGACACAAGGATAGATCACCGTTGACGAGCGTATGGACCCAAATTATGTAGTTTCATTTATGTTGTTTTGGATTTGCATTATGACTATTTTTACTGGTGAGATTTCATATGTATTTGGGTTTAGTTTTTTGTATTATGCATGTCGATTACGTTTTGTACATTTTATGATGCTTCTGCCATATTCGATACATGTTTATGTCGACGTGCATATGGATGTTATCAACGTCTTGTACTTCTCGTAGTAGAGTATGGCGGGTGCACCCTGCCAAGACTCTAGTCCTGGGAGGGGTGCTACAGGTAGTATTAGAGCCAAGGCTCCAAATCCCTAACGGGCAACATAAAAAAAGCAGCGACATGTACTAGGTTATAATTTTAGAACATAGGTTATGCTCATAGACTTAAGCAGAGATCATAGCGTCTAAGTTCTTATTTTAGACTGAGTGCGACAGCCTTAGAATAGATTCCTTAGAATAAACACAAAAATAAGAAGGAATATGTGATCACAGCAGCGCAGCATAAGCGTGAAAGATAAAAAGCCCTAACCAATTGATTTTGGATACTCCGATGCCCAAATCATCAGATTCCGAATAGAGCCACGTAAGTTAAAATCCTAGAGAACATGTCCGGATGTCAAAGCAGTAGATCAGACTATGGATCAAGTTTGAGACATGCGATAAGAGTAAAACAAGTAGAACGATCTTAAGCAGTAGATTACAACTGAACATACAAGTTTCGAGGACGAAACTTGTTATAAAGAGGGAAGGAATGTTACGACCCGCATCCCTGGGTTATTGAAAAAGAGAACAAAGTAAAAACCTAGAATTGAAGATAAGCGTGTCAGTTTGAATTCGATCAAATCGTGATATCGCACTACGCAATATCTGTAAAATTTTAAAACACACAAAATTAAATCCTAACCCTTAAATGCATAAGTGGAAGAATATTTTTATTCTATTTAAAATCTAATACCATGTTGAAAATACATGTGGATAAATTATACCCTTTCTTTCCACTAAGTCTCAAATTCTTCAAAAATACACACTAGCATCCCTACCCCCTGGATCGCCCCCTCACCCACATGGAAGACAACTTGCCTTCACTTTTTTCTCCGTCATTTCACCACTTACACACCCTTTCTCCAACCACTCAAGATACATGCAAACCTTACAGACACATTATAGCTCTTCCCACTTACTTTCAAGCATGCCATGAAAGAAAATTATTTCCTTAAATGATATCCTCTAATTTAGGCCTTATGAATCAAGAGGAGAAAATTTTATTTTATTTATTCTACTTCACCCCACTTCATTTCATTTCAAAAAGGTACGTATCTTCATTCACTCCAAGATATTCTAAGTCATCATATTTTTATTTCAAGAAACATTTAAACCTCCCAAACCCAAAGATTTACAAGAGGAAAAGAAGAAAATTCCTTTCTCACAACATCCCACTTTTGACCAACCAAGTGACATGCAATATTTACACAATCATCTCACCTATCTTCTTTCAAACATAATCATTTCATTCTTGCCAATGTGTCAGACCATGTAATGAAACAAGCAATGTTTCTTACAATGCTCAAAATTCAACCCAATCACCCAACATATAAGCAGTCTCTCATCCTTGCTTTCTCCTTCTCCCAAGCATTCAAAGGGGAAGACTCTTGCACTTTCCTAAGAAATTTTGGTCACCTAGGGGTAAAAGGAGGAGATTTCATTTCTTCCTCTTTACCATTCTTCATTTTATTTCCACAACAACGTTTCACTCTCTCCCAGGCCAACATCACAAATTCTCCAAGCTAACTTCTTCAACCCTCATTCTCCCTCCCCTATTTCTCACCAAGCTTACAAGGAGAGGAGAATATCTTTCAATTCACTTCCAAAAGCCAAAGACAAATCTTATTCCATTCCAAGAGAGTTTTAAGTCATCATCTTTCTCTTTTCATAAGACATCTTCATGCGCTTCAAGTCTTCAATCGGGAGACCCATGGAGAGGTAGAGGAGAGTCTAATTTCATGATGCTCCAAGAATACCCCTCTCTCTTGTCACCAAAATCAAGCATCAAAATTTTAAACCCCACATCACCCTTTAACCGTGGTCCATTAGGAGAAGAAAGGAAAGGAATATCACTTCATTTCTGCCTTCATTACTCGTTCTCTCCATCCAACACAAGAATCAAAATTCTCCTACCTCTAGAGGACAAAACCGTGAGATTCAAAGAGGGAAAAAAGGAAATTTTTCATCTTAGATGAAGAAGAAGGACATGGAAATATAAGGAACCTTCAACCAAAACCAAAGGTAAAATCTTTACTAAGAATTGATGTTAGAAACTATTAGATCTTCTTGATTTAAGATGAATAATCTCCTCTCCTAGCCATTTAGGCCGTGTACACCATCAAAGGAGAAAGTGAAGAAATTCTCCCCATTTTAAGGTTAAGATCAAAGAAATGACATATTACGATCCGCTCCCCCAGGCTAGTTGACAAAGAGAATAGCGTAGATTACGACGAAATTAGAGTGCGATCGTTGTACCGCACTTGGTATAATATGTGTCTAAGAGTAACCTAAATAAAGCCTAGCAACAAATAAACTACCCTAATAAGTGTAGGACTAATTAAATAGGCATATAAGGGAATGAACAATTTATATTAGGAGATTAAAGTAAAAGCAATTATTGTACGACATGGAAGTTAAGTGGACAACATGATTGTCCAACCATGTCCTCCAAGAAGGCTTAGCCGTGGATTACAAGGGCATAGTGGGGGAGATATTTATTTTTCAACCAATTATAAATTCCTATACAAATTGGAAAAATTATAAGTGGGCAAAATATACCCACTTTCTTCTCACTAATCCACGAAATTCCACAAGAATCTCCCACTTGAACCCCCTACCCTTTACCTGATCCCCTCGCTAAATTTCCCAAATATTTCCTCATTTTCCCTCTTTTTAATTTCTCTCCCATCATTGCCATTTCTTACACAAAGAAAGACCCTTACCAAAAAAAGTCATGCACACACGTTTCCCTCCCCACTCATTACTTAACCCTAGAAATACAATCATTTGCCATCCACTACACCATTCTCAGCCAAGGCATGAACCAAGGGGATAAAACTCTTATTTTGCAAGACAACTCCTCATTTGTTCTCTTCGATTTTCCATAACTCTCTCTCTAAAACACCTCCCCTTCACTCTCTTCTCTCTCCAAAAAGATCAAGTTTTCTCTTCTCCCCCTCCTTCATCCGAGAAGTCCTTCAAGCACATAGGAAGAAGAACTCTTCCATTTGTACGCCCTACAAGTGCAAGTGCAAGGATTCCAAGGTAAACAACATCCTCTTCCTCTCTAACCCTCTCTTCCATCATCCTTTTGCTCACAAAAGCCTCCAACCTCCTTCATCTTAGCCCTAAACCATGACCAAGCAAAGGAGGTAGGAGGAGTTGCTAAGATTGAACAAAGTAGGAATCTTCAAGCCATGCAAAGGTAAGATTCATTAAGGTTGAGTTTTAGAAGATTCATTGTTCCAAAAGACTCCATTTTCTTCTCTTTTAGGCCTCTCATTCTTGAGCTATATAGTGAAGGAGAAAGAAGTTTTCTTAAGTTGAAAAGTGAGACAACTTCAAGGATTTTAAATGGCCGAGGTTACCAAGAGGGAAGGAAAGAAGAAATCTTTGCCATTTTAAGGTTAAGATTCAAAAGAAAGGCAAGTACTCTTCTTGGTTTGTCATGCATGTTGAAAAGCATATCATTTATGTTCTTATATCAAATGGGATCATGCACACATGTGTTCAAATGGATTTTTACTATTACCATGTAAAAATAATGGATTTTTGCCTACTAAATGTATGAAGACTTGTGTGTTTCTTTAGTGTGTGTAAACTTGAGGCTAATGAGATGCTAAAAAGGGACATGCGTGTGAAGTTTATGGTATATGTAGGTCTCATATGTATGTGCATGTCATGTTTAGTGGAAGAACAGGCATGCATGTTCATTCTTGAAAAAATGTTGGTTATATTTTTCATTTTCTTGAAAAAGTGTGTTAAGGACCACAGTTTGAACCACATTCTTATACATTTTCTTGATGATCATCATGCATGTGTTCATCCATGATTTAAGTGTTGATATATGTTAAAAGCCTTGATTTAGCATGATTATGGTTCACCATAATTTGTGCTATTTTGCATGGCGATAAGAGCTTGTTTCTTTGATCATCATCAAGTGATCTCCATGTATGTTGATTCGAAAATGGGGGCTGTTTTGTCTCCATAATTAGGCATGTTTCATCACCATCATTTTCATATGCATCATTGATGATCATGGCGTAATGATGTGTATTTTCATCGATTTCATCTTATATGTATTTGCATGTGATGTTCATCATGATCATGAATCTTGAATTCATGTTGTGAATAAAGTTACATGCGTGAGTCTTTTTATATTCAGATCACAAGATTAATGCATCATCATGATAGATATACATGGTAGATTGAAGGATAAGAGAGGTGTGAGTAACATTCCATGTATGGTACAATGAACAACTTGCAAAAATTATGTATCTATGCATTGATGATTTCGGACAAGGGGCCATCTCGAGGTGTCATGATGATGTTTGAGTATTTTCTTGAGTAAATACATGTGAAGACATGTATATTGTATAATATATGTATGGCTCTTTAAAGTATATGTTAAATAAGTAAATTAAAGAAGTGGAAATATGCAACAAGGAAGATAAAAGGGCTGTTTTGTATTTAACGGAGGTACTTAAGGGACTCAATGGTAAATTTCTGCACTTGGAAAATTATGGAAAAGTGGGCTGATTTAAGAAAACATGAAATAAGATGAAAATTAGACAAGTAAAGATGATGATACTAGTGAATTGCACCAAAAGGTGTTGGGCAGATTTTATTACTCAAAACCATGAACCCTTAATAAAGGGCAAAACGGGAATTTCACACGAGTGTAGGATATGAAAATCAATGGATTAAGAAGCTAAGAGTTTTGACAAGTAACTTTCGTCCCACAATCGAGCATACTTGTATACATACATGAAAACATGTTTTTAAACGATACGTTTCTTTATACGATACATGTTTCCGAAATGTTTTCACCAGACAATGCATTTCGAAGGGTTTACACTACATGATATGTTTTTATAGAAAAGTTTGATCACATGATATGTTTTAAAGGGATTTTAATGAAATATGCCACGAGGCAGTTGATTCCGATACAATGATATGTTTTGCTATTCCCAGCATATAGTTATACGGTAATACGATTCGCTCTTTTTACACCATATATGTTTTAAGGCCAGACCGGCATCAGGTAGGGGACGTCAGTGGCATACAGTATGATACAACATGTTACTGTTTGATGAGCCCCAGCCAAGCCAAGAAGAACCAACCGCAGCGGGAGGTACGCCAATGCAAGACAAAAGCCCTATAACAAGAAGCATGGCCAATAAATTGATGCATGAAGTTGGAACCTTCCTTTACAAGCATGTTGAGGATGAACCAAGTCAAGATAGCCTACATTGGATCCATTTGCTACAAGCTTTAACTTTGTTTTTGAAAATTGTTGTAATATGTTAGTTAGTCTTGTGTGTATTGTTCATATTGTTGAGTGCTTAGCTTCATTTCCTTTATAAATTGTTGTAAACTAACCAAGACATGTCCTAGTATGTTGCATATGTTGTTTGGTGTGTGTTTGAGTTGTTTTTAGGTCAAGGAAGAATGATTGAATAAAGGCCAAACGTTCAAACACCAATTTGAGTTGAAAGGGCAAGCTGGCAGGATGACACCTTCTTAGTATTTCAGCCATAACTCATCAACCAAACTTCAAAACATCTTAGCACCCTGTATGCAATGTTATAGTTCATATTCATAAACACAACCATATGTTCGTTATTTAAGCATTTAAATTACTTACTCTCAACTGATCGAATAAATTGTCGATCCTGGGCAGTGGATATAAATTCTTGATAGTAATCTTATTCATCTCCCTGTAATTGATGCAGAGTCTCATGCTACCATCCTTCTTTTTAAAGAACAATATTGGGGCTCCCCAAGGAGATACGCTAGGCTGTATGAACTTATTCTCTATTAGCTCCTGTAACGGTGACTTTAACTGTTTCAACTCCGCTGGTGCCATCCGATACAGTGCCTTTGAGATAGGTTCTGCTCCTAGAACGACATTTATCTCAAACTCGATCTCTCTATCTGGTGGTAAACCTGGTAAATCATCTAGAAAAACATCAGAAAATTCTATGACCACCGGAATACTATCAATCGATAGTGTCTCTGACTCGTCACTGAGGGCATAAACTAGATAACCTTCATCTCCCTTCTTCAATGCTCGAAAGGCCTGGGCCGCTGTCAGATAGACATTCTGTGATATCTTCTTCAACTTGGAGTTGCCCGATAGATGACCTCTTCCATTGTCGGCTCGTTAATCATAACATGCTTATCGCGGAAAATCGATGTAGGCATGGTGCTTGAACAGCCAAACGATACCTAGAATGATGTCGAAGTCCCCAATATGTATCAGAATCAGGGTAGCCTCAAGCTTTTGTCCCTCTATCTCGATCTCACAATCCTTGTACAGATGGTGGGAAATGATCACCAGTTGCCTGAACACGATAAGGTGTATCCAACCATGTCAGACATCTGTTAAGGTTCTTTGAGAACCTCTTAGACACGAAGGAGTGGCTTGCACCACTCTCAAATAACACGTTGGCAGGTATGTTATTTACTAATATAGCACCTAAGACAATTTATAATTCAAGTATGCAGTTCTAACAGGTATAGAAAATGACACATAAATTGTGAAATTAAATATATCTGTCACTACATCAGGGGCGTCCAGAACCTCTGCATATGTCATCACGTGCACTTAAGCATTGGTCCGTAGGCCATCTCTCTGCTATATGTAGCCCTCTGCGACCCGTTCCTTGGTTCTGGGCTATTTCGAATCATGTGGCCAGTCTTGCCACAATTAAAGCAAGCTCCAGTCCTCAGTAAACTAGCTCCCGTATGCTGTCATCGGCAAGTGGGACATCTAGGAATCGCAGTTGCCTATGGTGGACGCTGCGGCTGTGGCTGGTGTTGTGGCTGAAGCTGAGGCTACAGTCTTGGCTGAAACTGCTGCTGTGCTCGCCCATCATCTCTCCTAGTAGTTTTAGCCTATCTACCAGTCTG
Organism: Eustoma russellianum; assembly: GCA_036186865.1. Lineage (NCBI taxonomy): Eukaryota > Viridiplantae > Streptophyta > Magnoliopsida > Gentianales > Gentianaceae > Eustoma > Eustoma russellianum. Next base: position 4,381,014 of record AP025069.1, on the reverse strand, counting down.
ATCTCCAAACTCTTATGGCCTCTTGCCCCGTGTCTCCGTATCACGTCTGACAATGTCCTGCTCAACTCGGTAGCATGCGTCTAGCAACTCACCAAAGTCTCCTGGATTAGCATTCACAATCCAAGTGCGAGTGCGGGAGTTTAGGCCCCTTTTAAACTTAATCATCTTAAGCTTCTCATCCCCCATGATAGCTGGGACATATCTCTCCAGAGCGGCAATCTGATTGGCATAGTCTGGCACTGTCATATCGGGTGCCTACACCAAAGACTCAAACATTCCTATCTTCTATAAAGTAACTAAGGATGGGATGTAAAAATTATGGAACTCCATCAGAAATCATGCCCAAGTAACTGGTCCAGGCCGATGCTGCAGATTCGTCTTCCACCACTGATTGGTATCCCCAATCAGAAATCGTCTAATCACCTGTGACTTAAACTCATCAAGCACATGAACCAGCTCGAAATTATTATCAACCTTGTTGAGCCACTCCTCTGCTATGTCTAGATCAGATCGTTCCTCGAAGCTCGAGACTGGGGCCGCTTCATCTCTCTATAAAAGAATCTGGTGTCGTGCTGCTGTGGTGGCGGTGGAGGCAATGGTGTGTCATGATGATGATGATTATTATGTTGAGAATATGTTTGGACAATTTTCAAAATTATGATTTTAAGTGTTACATGTCACATATGGTGTTATAAATGAAAAAGTTGAATAAGTGAAGAAAAATGATATCGGTGTTTAGGGTTTTTAGAAATACTTTTCTAAAATGTGATAAAATGGTTTTTTTCATTTGTACATGTTTTATATATGTTCATTATGTGGATATTATGTGTTTTTGATGATTATAAATGACTTGTGACTAATGTGCCTTGGAAGTTTCTACAACTTACCAAAAAGGGCAAAATTGGTATTTTGAGTTTTGTAGGAACATGATATGATGGAAATATTTCAAGGACTTATTCTCATGTTATTTATCATCACAAAGGTGTCATTATATCTATTTCTAACCATCCGGGTCATTTCTGGAGTTTTCTCTCACTAGGGGCATTTTGGTCATTTTACCCCTGAGGGTATTTTTGGTATTTTCACTCAAGAAATCTCTTGAGTATATTCTTATCTTCATTTTGGAGTTGAGTCATGATTATCTTGAAGATTATATGGTGGTTTTATATTATTTTTTCTCAAATGATGATATTATCGACAATAGCGGGATATGTGACGGGTTGTGATGTCACATTCTATTTCTTTCTTGAAGATCCTCTTCTATATGTTATTGGAGTGTATTTATCATCATTTTACAGAGAATTTAAAGGTGTTAAAGTTGTGGGAATAATCACAACATATAAGAAGAAATATTGGGAATTTTGGTGTTACATATTGACATAATCTTGTCAACTATTATTTGTTGATTTCTTCTTCAAAATTCTGAGTTTGTACATACATATATTGGTCCAAAAACGTTATTTATCAGGTGGATATGATATGGCATTCATTTTATAGCTTGGTGACAAGTGGACCATTCAAAGTAGTGGCCAACGGCTACTAAGGTGTCTTTGGAGCTGATTTTTGATTTGAATTTATCAAAGACTCACATGCCTATTCTTTTGCAAGGATATGAGTGTATTTTGGTGGTATTATTCTCTCTTATTATCTTCATTTTACGAAGGATAATCAAGACTATTCTAGGTGGAAAAAATCGGCCAACATGTGTGTTCAAGGTGGACCAATTGTGTTGTCTCATTTTGCCAATTGTACAAGGCCAACCAATGATGTGAAGACAACTTTGACTTGATGATGACGATGGTCACACATGTGCATTCTTATCTGCAAGGCTCAATTCACACTATAAATAGGAGGCAATGGTGAAGAAGATGAAACACACTTGAAGCTCACTTGAAAGCATTTGTTGATTTGTCTAGCTATCTTCTTCTTGTTGTTGTTCTTGTTCCATTCTTTGTAGCCAAGGGGTTCTTGTTGTATTTGTTGGAGAGCTACAAGCCTCTTGAGCTTCATTTGCAAGATTGATTAGTCAATTCTATAAGGCTACATCAATAGGTGGTAGAGGTGTTGCAACTAAGTGTTGCATAGAAGGTGTTCATCCAAGTCTTGAATAGGGTTGGTGTATAACCCAAGGATCAAGCTTGGTTCTTGTTGTAAGTTGATTTATACCATAGTGAAATCCAAGGAAAAGTGTCCTTGGGACTGGAGTAGGTCACATTGACCAAACCAGGATAAATTCTCGGTGTTCTTGTCTTGTTTCTACAGTTCTGTTTTCTGCCCCTTTTTACTGCAGTTTTCACACAATTTCTCACGTTTTGGAAAAATAGCTAAACACTTTCAAAATTCGTTATTTTTGGTGGAGTTATACTTCAGACTGTTATTTTCATTTCCAACAAGAATCACTAGATTTGAGCAAGGGAAAGTTAGTCTTTCAGTCTTTGCAAGATAACTACTACAATCTGGCTGCAATCTGACTAGTTTTGAGAAAACTTGAATTCTATATTAATCAAGAATTGTTCAAGGTCAGAGCCTTTTGAAAACATAGACTAGACATCCTAAGGAGTGTTTTGATATAAAGTTCAACCTTTTTGGTTAAGCATTCAAAGAGAGATATGTTTTCCAATTTCAGCAACATTCTGTCCAATTCTGTCTAGATTGACCATCTGAATCTTTTTATTTGTTTGAAAGGTCAAGCGAACTTATATGGGTCTGATTTTTGGACATAGTCTTGTCAACAGATTGAAGTTAATTTTTGGAAATGTTCATAATTTTTGGAGTTGTGTACAAGGTATTTTGAATTTATCGAAAACAGGTTCTGAATCTTAGGTAGTCTCAGATTCTGTTTTCAAAGGGGTTTTTAATCTAGGGTAGTAGTGTAATTTCTACTAATCACTATTCACCCCCACTCTAGTGGTGTTTATTGCAGGTGCATGGTCTAACAATCGGTTGTTCCCGACTGCCTGACCAATCTGAATCAGGGCATCGAGAAGACCTAAGGAGTAGCTCCCGGAATAGGTGCTGAAGGCGATGGAATAGGCTCGTCGAACTGTGGTACCGGCTCTACTAGTGAAGGTACCTGCGGTGGTGGAGGAGGGGGTAACTGTGCCGGTCTATTGGTGCATGGTCAGTCACTCGGTCGAGAAGACATCCTATTGGAAACAGTTATTATCAATATAACAGTTAGACAACATTATTAAATTTAATTCAAGTGATTTGTTTAAGTTCATAAAATTAGGGTTTACTATTACGGTCTCTAAATAAACATTTATAATTTACGTAAGGGCATAATTCTTTTTATACAATTATCCCTAAACCGTTGTAGTGGTCTTAATCTATGGTTGTCATTCTCAATCTATTCTCACAACTTAAGTTCTAAGATCATGACTTATATTCTAAGTTGTTTACTTTACCGTTTCCGCCGTAAATCTAGAGCCTAGTATCTGATATCACATGTAGCGCCTCGCTCGAAAACTAGGGTTCTAGTCCTATGCACCCGTTGTACTCTGCTATGAGAAGTACAAGGCGTCGATACATACATGTGCACGTCAACATGAAACATGAATCGATATAGCATAAGCAACTTAAAGATAAACATACGACATGCAATAACGTACAAATCGTCATAAATAGTACAAGTCCAAAATATCCGATGTCTTAGATGATACAAGTATAATATGATCAAGAATCGGTCCCAAAAGCTAAGTCCTGGCGCACATCTCTCTCAAGGGTAGTCTACATGGGGTTGCTCTTCTATGTATCCAACATTAGAAATCTTAAATAAGGTCACAAGCTTATAACATCTACACTTCCATGCATAAATCCTACTTGATCAACTTAATGACATCATAACCTAAAGCTATTCTAAAAAAATAACCGATGGGTAACATGGTCATAATATGATTCATTTTTAAATAAAAACATGACTTTTCATAAATTCATAACATGACTTTTCCATAAACATGCATAGCATGACATTTTTATAAACATGAAGACATAACATTTTCATAAATGGCTATAACACTTTCATAAAAATAATAACGCATGACATACTGAATAATTTCCCATATAGTAAATGTATAAAATAAAACATAAGTACATGTTCTAACGGTGATGCGTTATGACGGAGATCCCGTGTCCCGGACCTGGAGTTACACTCGGTCATAACAAGAACATATGCCCCTGACACCTACCACTCCAGTCCAGATGTCAGCCCAACGCACCATAACATAACATAATCATAATCATAACATAAACATGTGTCGTTGGAACCAATTGTCTCGTGTTTATTATTCGTTACGCGTATGAACTTTTAAAACATGCGATACGATAATAATAATTTTTCAAACTTTTATTTATGCAACATGAATCTCGGCCCAAAAGGGTATTTTGGTCATTCTACATCTTGTCATCAAACATCCATCTCTTTTCTACATTCTATATGACATAACTTAAAGAAAATACCACTTTTGCCCCTAGTAAAATACCATTCGGCCAACAACATAAAAACAGCCTCTTTTTGGTAATTTTCACCCAACACCACTTTCTTAATTTGTATTTTCCATATACAACTCATATTTCAACACTTAATGATTTAAAACACTTATTTTCTAATTTCTTCGACATGTCACATAAAAGTACATAACTTATACCATAATTTTCATCTTATTACTTATTATACCTATAAGTATACATAATCATGAAATAAAGTCATTTATGTCATAAATAGGCCATAGGCCATGTATATGTATATTTATAATACCTATATATATTTTCATAATATTATACATATATGTATACATAACGTGCAATAAATCATTTATACCCTAAATGTCGTTCAAGGCCGTGTGTATATATATTATTTTTACATATTCACTTCAATAATATGTCACAATTTATTTATCTTCATTTAAGGCCTTATGGCCGATTTATATATATATATATATATATATATATATATATATATATATATATATATATATATTCACATAACCACTTAAATCTCATTTATCTTCCATTTTACATACATGTTAGGAGTTGAATATATATATATATATATATATATATATATATATATATATATATATATTAACCATGTACGTATTAGTTTCCATCAACATGTTGATTTTCAAGATTAAGAACATAATGAAAAGACATAATAGATAAAGATGATGGAAACCATGAAAAGTGAACTTTTTGAGCCATAAACATCATAAACATACACATCTTGAAGATGGATGATGAAGCTCAAGTGATGTGCCAAAAAGTGGCTATTGGCCGTGTTGTATCTGTGTGTGTGTGTGTGTATATGAAAGAAAAGGATGGAGGCGCTATGGCGATGTCTTCAGCGATGGGTGACGGCAACGGAATGTTGCTGATCACCATTTCCACCACTATTTTTTCCCTTCCTTCTTTTGCAATCTTCCATTACAGCTCTTCTTCTGGTTTTTTTGTTTGATTTTCGACAGACTCAACTGGCGGCGGCGATTCTTTCGGAGACATGGATCAAAATCGATCCTATGCATCTCTTTTTAAAACTGCTGCAACAGCGATCCATCCTCGCGAGATTACTAAGTTTAAGGGGGCACCGGCGATTAAATTTACTCGAGAGGAAGTCACAGCGTTGGTGGATTCTTTCAAATATTGCTTGGTAGGTACTTTTTGGTATGGCCGCCCAAAGCTTGATGCTATACGTAAGTGTTTTGACCGAATTGGTTTCTCAGCCTCGGTAAAAAGTACACTATTGGATTCCATGCATATTCTCCTGCATTTTGATTTGGAAACTGACTATTATCGCTGTTTTTCACGTCGCACATGGACGGTGCTAGGTTATCGTATGCGCGTTACCAAATGGACCTATGATTTTGATCCCAAGATTGATATGCCAATTGTTCCAGTCGGGGTCTCTTTGCCAGGTCTTCAAATCTATCTTCATATGGCAGAGGCTCTCTTTGAAATTGCACTTATGATTGGTGTGCCTTTAAAAGCGGATTCAGCAACACTTCAATTGCTATGACCGTCTGTAGCGCGTATTTGTATCGAGATTGATGTTTCCAAAGAACTCCACCAACGTTTATACATACAGAGTGATGATTATTATTTCTTCCAACCCATTGAATATGAGAATTAACATGCGCACTATGCTACATGTTGAATTCTTGGACATTCAGTGTCCTCATGTAGGCGGGATCAGCATTAAGATCATCTACCACCTTTAGACAAGAGTGTAGATCTTCCAGCTTCTTCCGACCCTCAACCTGCCCAAAGATGGACACCAAAAAAGGCTGACAGGAAGCAAGACCATAATGTTCCCCAGTCCATAGAGAACTAGCCAAGTGACGATGTTCAGGTGGACCACCATGTCGTTCTGGAAGACACAACTCCATCCACTCCGACAGCTCATCAGCCAGATGCGACAGAAGCTCAGCATCAATTAATAGAAGAGATATCTAATCAGCAAGATTTGATGCGCTTGCATTATTTGTCTGCGACCCTAGCTCCTTCTCGGATTTAGGAAGTCGACCCTATGCTGCTGCCTTCTTCTGACTCTGAAATACATGATGATTCTCAGGTCGACACAGTGGAATTGTGCTCGGCGGTGTTAGAAGTTTCTAGGGTGTTATCGGCTATACCCCCTGCAGAAGATGGAACTCCAAATGTAACACATCCAGAGGTTTCACTGGCGGTAGATAATTTATTGAAGGTCCGTACTCGTTGTCCGCGTCGTAAGAGTAACGACATGCCTGCTGTGCCTCCGACAACTATAGTAACAACAGCAGCAATGCTGCGTTCAACAACTTCTACCTTGGAATCTGATCAATGAATGTCCTGCTTTGGAATTTGAGAGGTATTCAAGACCTCTATAGTTCGACTGCAATCATTAGTTCGTCAATATCGGTTACATTTCTTGGTGATTATTGAGCTAAAACTCAGGCTTATGCGCTTGGAACAATATCTCTTGCAATTAGGTTTTTCTCATGCTTGTTCTTCTGATGACTCTAAGATATGGATACTGTGGCGCAACTCTTTCATTCAGCTATTAGACGTGCGACAGGGGGTACATAATATCTCTTTGCAATTTAGATGGTTAGTATGCCAACAAGACTTCTGGTTTACAGCAGTCTATGGGCAGTATAAAGTGGCGGCGTGAAAGCCTTTGTGGGAGGACTTGATAGGATTTCGAGAGCGGATGACATAGCCATGTCTTATTAGAGGCGACTTTAACACAATTTTATCTTTGGATGATCACAAAGGCCAGTCTACGCCATCCATTCGTACGCTTGCTGATTTTAGGCAATTTGTGGAGTCAGGTGAGTTGTTAGATTTTCCTTTTCAAGGCTCTCGGTTTACATGGTCAGATGGACGTAGCCTTGGTAGAGTATGGCGTCGCCTAGATCATTTTTTGGCTACAACAGATTTTTTGGATATTTTTGAGAAATGCCAAGTTCAGCATTTACATCGGGCAACATCGAATCACACGCCTTTACTCTTAATGTGTCAGTTGGCCTCACCTAGGGGACCAGCCTCCTTTCGCTACCTGGAGGCTTGGATTACTCATACGGGCTTCAATTGTTATGTTCGAACTCATTGGTGGTCATATCCAACAATGGGGGGATGTATGGCTTTTACGATAAGATGCGACGGCTTAAGTCTGATCTTAGATCATGGAACCGAAGTATTTTTGGGAATATCTTCACTTACAGGCAGCAGAGGAGGAAACGGTAAGAGCAGAAAGGGCATATGACTCCTCTCCGTCGGAAGACACCAGAACATCTTATCATCAGGCTAAAGCGGTGCTAATAAGGATGCAACAGCGTGCCAATATCTACTGGAAGCAGAAAGCTAATGTCAAGTGGCTTAAAGAGGATGATTCTAATACATCTTACTACCATCAAATCGTTAAGGTCAGAAGGCATCGCCAATCCATAGTCACCATTCGAAAGACAGATGGTACGATGTGTCATGATGTGTATTCAATACAAGATGAAGCAGTTCGATTTTTCTGCCATTTATTTACAGCGGAAGCGACCACTGATCATGCTCTAATATTGCAGTATATACCTTCGGTTTTGACAGCATCGGATAATGAGCTGTTACTAGAGTTGCCTCAGATGGCTGAGGTAAGAGCAGCGGTGTGGCAACTAAGTCCATCTAGTGCATCGGGCCCAGATGGCTTTCCTGGTTCATTTTATATGCATTTATCGGAGGTGATTCAATTAGATTGATTGCTGGCGGTTCAGGAGTTTTTCTTAGGCATTAATATTCCCAAAGGAACGGCAGCTTCTTTAATATGCTTGATTCCAAAGGTTACTAATCCAAATACGTTTGCGGATTACCGCCCTATTTGTTTGACAAATTTCCTGTCTAAGGTGGTTACACGCATTACATCCAATCGCTTAAGCCTGTTGCTGCCTCGACTGATTTCTTTGGAACAAGCAGGATTTATGACAGGCCGTGGGATCTCAGAGAAAATTTTTTTAGCAAAGGAAATGGACCATATATTACATCGTAAGAGTCGAGGGGGCCAGGTTATGATCAAGCTGGACATGGCAAAGGAATTCGATCGAGTTTCTCGGCAGCACTTGGAAAAGCTCCTACAAGCATTCGGTTTTCATCAAAGATTTATCCAACTCATTATGAATAACTTGTCGGCTACTCACTACTGAGTGTTGATCAATGGTAAGCCATGTGGTTTTTTTGCGCCATCCAGAGGTGTTAAACAGGGTGACCCATGATCGCCTCTTCTATTCATCTTGGCTTCAACGGGGTTTTCATGGGGTATAAATGCTTTGTTTCGGTCAGACGTATTACGTGGCTTTCATGGTGGACGACCGTAGGTAATTTCTCATCATGGTTTCGTGGATGATTTGTTAGTCTTCTTGAATGGTTCAGTTGATAATCTGAGAAGATTCAAATTATTTCTGGAGCAATATCAAAATGCATCAGGACAGCTAGTCAATTATCATAAGAGTCAGTTGGTGGTTGGGGAGAGAGTTTCTCTGAGCCGCATAGCACAAGTGTTAAATATGCGCATCACTGAATTGCCTATTAAATACTTGGGATCTTATCTGTTTAAGGGGATCAACCGATCCCAGTACTGTACATCACTATTGGCTCATTTCGATTCGCACTTAGCGGGATGGTCACAAAGGTTATTAAGCATGGCAGGCAGACTAGCGCTCATTCAGTTGGTCCTTTCTACCATGCCGCTCCATGTCATGGCTGCGGCAAAGCTGCCAACGAGTGCCATCGTCGAGCTGAATAGGAAAATGTCGAATTTTTTGTGGGGAAATCAACATCATTGGCGGGCCTGGGCAGCGATATGCTTATGAATGCAAATTATGGTGGCTGTATCAAACATCCTCCTCATTGTGGGCGCAGTTTTTACGATGCAAGTATGGTCATCGATCAAGAATGCAGGCATATATTTACGATTCAGCGGATTGGAAGAGGTTATGTCGCATTCATCCCTTTTGCTCATTGCATTCGATTCCATCAACCGAGGGTTTGATATGGGACAGTGCGTCTAATGGCTAATTCAGTCTATGAATAGCCTATGGCACTTGTCGAACAAGAGGTATGATTTTCTCATGTGCGAAATATGTTTGATGGCCAGATGTATCATCGGTGATTAAAGTTTTTCTTGGCGATTGTGGTTTAATGCCTTACCATTTCCAGAAAATTTAAGTAGATGGATCGTCTCTTTTCCCACTTGTAGCGTATTCTGTAGGGGTGCTGCAGTGGATCTCTTTCATGTTTTTTATAAATGTCCAATTATCACACAACTTTGGATACATTTGGCAAACGTTTTTCAAGGACCGATGCTGATGGAAAACACATTTAAACTATATTTATGTCGCTGGTGGTCTTGTGCGAGTCGCAGTACGATGCTTGGCCAACTGGCCGTAGTGGTTCCTTTAACTGCGTCTTGGGTAATTTGGAAGGCTTATGCGTCTGTACAGTTTGGAGATGACTACTTTTCACTTGCTAGGCTTCGGGAATGCATCCATCATGATATTTATACATGGTGTTTGTCTATGTCCGGCACTAAGTACGCTGAGTCGATCACGTATTTGATTGCACTGCATTATTCACCCCCATTGCAATCTAAAAGACTACAGGTATTGCGATGGCAACTTCCACCGTTGGGTAAATTAAAATTGAATGTTGATGCGGCGGTTGGTAGAAAAGCAGCGGCGGCCGGAGCAATATTACGTGATGATGCGGGGCAGCTGGTTCAAGCCATTTGCTTCATGCTGCCTGCTTTACCTCCTATGAATGCGGAACTTCAGGCTTTGTTGTTCTCGCTCATCTTTTTCGTCACACAAGGGTGTGTAAATCTGGAAGTGGAAGTAGATTGCATAGCGATTCTGAACACAATAAATTGCCCTGCAGCTGCAGCCATGCGATTGAGTCCGCACCTTGCATGGTTGAGGTTAATCCTCTCAACAACACATGTATCGCTATCATATAGGCCATGGGAGATAAACTCAGCAGCACATTTTCTAGCGCAATATGGGATCATGCATGGACAAAAACGTGTTTTCACTATACAGGCGGCTCTTCCCCCACTTGTGTGTGGCAGCTTGTAGATAGACCTTCATACAACATATGTACGTGCATAAGGAGCTGCTGTGGAGCGTTTGTAGTTTACCTGCCTGCATCCTACTGATGTGGACGGTTGGCTATGTCTCGTCGTCTACTTTTTATGTTGTCTTTTTGCATGTTGCTAGGTGCCTAATCTTTGATGTTTTTCAAATGCTGAGGCTTTCCCTTTGCCCAATATCGACCACTGACGGTGGAGTTGCTGGACATGGCGGTTTTTCACTTCTGTTGCCCAATACCCCCTTGGTTTCGAGCAACCTAGGTAATGTTCTCATTCTACTCTCCATGTTGTGTTTCAGCATCTTACATATGGTTCACCTGTGAAAAATTCTATGCTTGCTTTCTTGGGTTGCGAGAATGACCAATGGAGTATCATCAACTCTGCACACTCGCTTGGATTCATCACCATCCACTTAAGGGGTTTTGCTGCTAGGATGAAAGAGCAATACATGATCTATATATTCTTACATTAGATAGACAATTGCTTGTGTTGGTTTATCAGTTTTTAATTGTATTTACTATATTGTTTTGCTTAGTTTGGGAGAGTCTCACACCTTAGATAACTGCTTGATGTAACCACGGTATTCCTCCGCCACAAGTGAGGGTATATAATTAATAAAATTCCCGGATGGTACCGCTCGTCCTTCAACTAAAATATATATATATATATACATATATATATACATATATATATATAAACATATATATATATATATATACATATATATATATATACATATATATATATACATATATATATATATATACATATATATATATACATATATATATATATATATTAGAAAAGAATTTATTAATGAAAAAGCCTCACTTGTGGCGGAGGAAAGCTGTAGTACATCAAAAAGTCTGTGTAAGTAAAGAGCGAGTACAAAGAAGTAATAATTTGCATTCTCTAGTCATATAGGATATGCCACATTAAAACCTTGCCAAGTAAAACCACCCTTGTGGATAAAACCTTGGCGAAGGGAAAAGCGTACATATTTATATAACTGGAATGCAGAAATGAAATGCAATACATCTGAGAGGAATTAGCTAGACGACAAACGATGGAAATACTCCATGCCTTCTCTGACAAAATTATTGCCACTGCCAATGCCGGTTGTATGAGTCGGGGGAGATGGGTTATTTCTTCCGTAGCACTCGTAGAGGTCACCACGATTGAATGTCCAAGCCATGCACAGAGGAGTGAAAAATCAACAGTTAAAGAGGATAGAGAGTATAGCGAAATGTATAAGAGCAAAAGGAAGCAAAGCATACCGAGTCTGCCTGCACCTAGCGGGGTACAGGCAGAATGATGAAATGAAAGCCCATCCATATGGAAGACGTGATTAAAACTTAAAGGGTGTGCACATGAGCTGAGGAGAGATCTAAAGAGATGGAACCACGCACTAATGGAGGGATAGTGGAAGAGGTGAAGAATTGCGTTTGACGATGAAGCATTGCATGTTGAGCAAGATAGTGTGTAGCCATATTTGCCTCCCTGTAAATGAGCAGAAAGTCCAGTCGATGAAGATGTGTTAATGTATGCAGGAGCCAAAGATAATAATTCCCATGAACCTCATGTGGCCACGATAGACGGGAGATCAGCTGAGCACAATCGGACTCCAAAATAATCGAGCGATACTGTGGAAGAAAATATAATAAACCAAATACTGCCGCTTGAATTTCAACATCTAAAGGTGTACTTGGAGGAAGTCGGAAAGAGATTGCCCCCACACAGAAGCCAACATGATATCTCAAAATAGCACCCCCTGCGCTATAGTGTCTGCCAACCGCCGCATCTACATTTAACTTTAATCTACCTGAAGGCAGAGTATGCCAACGTACCAAGTGAGGACACGGAAGCTGAGGTGTGGGAAACCAAGCAAGTTGTCGCAGAGACCCAGCTGCTAGCTTTGATCCAGCAATTGTTTTGCTCCACATAGACCGAAGTGATGTAATAGAGAAGTTGTGCTTATCACCATAGATTAAAGATGCATAAGCGCGCCATATGTTGTACACAATAATCGCCGGGATGACTATTTTTAAGACCCCAAAAGAGATGAGAAAGAAGAACGGTACCACCATGATAAAAGGTATTGGCGAAGATGCAGCGATGATGGGGGTGGACAATGCAGTTCACAAGCGAAGTAATTCCAGAGGGGTCGTACACACAGGCAGTATACAAATATGTGATCCATTGTAGCAGATGTAACCTTACAGAATGGACATTGCGTTGGACGTGAAGCATTATACCTTCCAATGTTGTCCTCGAATGGTAGAGCCGCATGAAAAAAACTCGCCACAAAAAAAGTTGAGTGACAGGTGAATGATATTTGTACCAGATAAATTTCGCTGAGAGCAACAAAGGACTAGAAAATCGGCATACATCATATGCCGAACTCAAAGAGAATTCACCAGTGGTCGTTGGAGTCCAGCAGAGATGGGTGCCTTGACCTTCAGTCTGATCAAGACAGAGAGGATGAATTCTAGAGATAATCTTCCAAATGGGCGAATCAGTGGGACGAGGAAAATAGTCTCCGTGGTTACCATATTTGACATGCATATATTTGCTCCAAAGGGTAGAATACTGTTGATATGTCCACCATATGCGACAATGATAAGCTTGTTGTAATTTGCTGAGATCTCGGAGTCCCAAGCCTCCCTCCTCTTGGGGTTTGGTGATATTGGGCCAGGCGACCCAATGATGCCTTCGTCCCCAGTAAAATGCTGACATCTTCCTATGTATTGTTTTGATAACTGATTTGGGCAAAGCCCCAACTGCTAGAATATGTAAAGGCAGTGCCGAAATTACTAAACGAAGCAAGACAAGTCGGCCTGCGGAAGAGAGTAACCGCGAATGCCAACCCTGAAGCCGGTCATCAATATGCTGTAATAATGAAGTGCAATATCTAGAGCGATTAATACCCTTATGCATATGAGAGCCAAGATATCGAAAGGGTAAGCCAGCACTTTGCATTTGCAGTATGGTCTCAAAACCCCGTCGTTGATGAAGGGATATGCGCAAACCCTCTGAAGATAGAATAAAGAGCAAAGGGGATAAAAGGTCACCTTGTTTGACCCCTCTTCGGACGAAATGAGGCCGATGGCTGGTCATTAATCAAGACTGATAAAGTAGTGGCCTGTAAGTGATTGAGTATAATTCAAATAAAGAAATCTGAAAAACCGAAGGCTCGCATGAGATGTTCCAGATATTCCCAGCTGACTCTATCAAATGCCTTCATCATATCTAATTTCAAGCAAAGATGAGTGCCCCCTTATCTAGCATATGTATCATCTCTCGTGCCAATAATACCTGCGTGGAGATATCCGAGCCTGACAGGAAACCCGTCTGTTCTGGTGATATTAATTTGGGAAGCAGTGTATTCATGCGAGAGGCAATGATTCTTGTACATACTTTGCTCAGAAAATTGGTGAGACATATAGGTCGAAAATCACTGAAAGTGTTGGGGTATGGCTTGTTAGGAATCAAGGTGATTAAAGCACTGGCCATCACAGAAGGCTGGGAAATGCCAAGAAAGAATTCCTGCACTGCTTTTAGCACATCAGTATGTATGATATACCAACAAGAACAAAAAAGTTCCATTAAAACCATCTGGCCCTGCTGCACTTTGTGGGTCTAGATGTCAAACCACCGCTTTGACCTCCGCTTCCATAGGTATTTGCGTGAGTATGGAATTATCATCTGCAGACACCAACCGTGGGATATGGCAAAGAATTGTGTCATAATTATGTTTGTCCTCACGTGCAAATAGAGCAGTGTAATATGCCACCGCTTCCGCCATAATGGACGAAGGTGTGGTACATTGCTCCCCTGTAGCGGAACGGATTTGTTGTATGCGTAGTTGCATTCAACGTCCTTTAACTGTAGAATGATAATAGCGTGTATTCGCATCCCCTTCTTTTAGCCATTTTACTCGTGCTTTTGTTTCCAGAAGTGCAACTCATATGTAGAGGCCTGGAGATATTCTGCTTTAGCTCGGTGATATTCCATGCGATTCACCTCCGAAGGGTCGGCATCCCAGATTCCCTCTGTGCGAGTGAGATTAGTTTCTGCTTGCATGATGTTTGGAAATATGTTTCCAAAAATTTCCTTGTTCCACTGTTGAATGTCTTTCTTTAGACGGAATAATTTTGTATAAAAACCATACATATCACCTGTTGTAGGATAAGATGACCAAGCATGCTTCATATAAGTATAAAAATCCGGATGTAATAGCCATGAATCCAGAAAGCGAAAAGTCCGACGACCCATAGATGAAAGCTGCCGACATATAAATAATAAGGGTGAGTGATCTGAGGTAACACGGGATATGTGTGTAAGCTGCATGTCCTCAAACACCTCCTGAAAAGAAGAGTTGACAAATAACCAGTCAAGCCTCCTGCGGACTCGGCCGTGTAGGATCTGCAAGGCACTACTAGTAGGAGGGTTTAATAGATGGTGCGGAAAGTGGTGTTTTTAAAATTTGTTTAAAACTAAGCAACTCAACTTCTGAAAACAGATTCTGTTTTCAGGACCAGTTTTAAAACGTTTTTAAAACTAGGTTATAGGTCTCCAAAAATTCTGAAATTTTGAGAGAACTTAGCCTCAGATGTTATGAGGGTCCCATAAAAATTTCAAATTTAAATTCAACCTTTAACCCCTTCAAAAACCGTTGGTGATCAGATTGCGCGAATCTGCCAGAAACGGTAGATGGTTTTGAAAACTTTATTCCTATTTGTGTATAAGTCCAAATGCTCTGAAATTCTAAACACTGACTCCTTATATACTATATTTAAGTGGGTTGAAACAGTTTTGCAAAATTCTTTTGGGAATTTGGTCAATTACTATCAAAGTCTCAACCTTTGCAAGTCTGAAAATCAGACTGCACTAGTCTCAGAACTTTTGATGTTTGATCAACTTATCCTTATCCAAAATGGTTGAAACTTGTGCCAAATTAACCCTAAAACGTGTGGGTATGTTTCTGGAAATTTTCGTGATTTTTGAAAGTCGTTTACTATTTTTACGAACACAAACAAAAAGAGTAAACTGTGCAGTAACAAAAAAAAATAAATGCTGAAAGTAAATGGCACGAAGAATTTTATACTGGTTCGGTTATAAACAACCTACTCCAGTCTTCAAGGAACACCTTCCTTGGTTCACACTAGTCACACACACGCAATACACCTTACCACAGGGTTGATAGAGTTACACACTAACTCCAACCCTTTACAAACCTTGTACGCTGAATACAATTCGCACGAACACCACCACCTCGCAAGAATGAAGATTGATCACACCTTGATCAATCTTTTACAAAGATATAGAGTATGTGGTGGTCTATAACAAGCCTATTCAAGATTGAAAATATGAATACAATAGGCTTTCAAGAAGAAAGAAAGAAAGAGAGTGTAGAAGAAGAGAGGCTAGGCATTTTGATCACTTGATTTTGCAATGCTTGTGCTTGTCTTGTTTTTGCTCATCTTCTTTCCTTTTAAGCCTTGCAGCCGTCCCCCCTTGTTATCCTTCCCCTCTTGAAAATTATCTTCTAAGTCCTTGGGAGAATGTAAGACATCATTGTGATATGGTCTTGCTTACTTGTCACCTTCTCATTGGATGATCATTTAAGCTTTGCTTACTTGGCACTTCATGATAGGTTGGATATTGTCATCATTGATGACTTGGAAAAATCTGAATATATCACTCAAAACATGTGCCAAAATCAACAAAGAATAATTTCCATAATATACAATATTGTCACATAAATTTTGCAAGACAAAATTCCTCCTTACCAAGGTAAAAAATCGGCCAAGATGGGTGATTACCATGCTGAAATTTCAGCATGTGATACATGGCTCTTCAATTCAAAATATTTCCATTTCTCTTGATTTTTCTTTTTAAAGTAAATCATTAATTTATAGCAAATATCCTTATCAAATTGGAAATGAATTTGGACACCCTTATGACCTTACATTCGGCCAAGACATATCACACACATGCTAAAAAATTTTAGCATGTGTGATATATAAAATATCACTCTTTATGACTTTGAAAAATATTCAAATTGCTTTCATTTCTTCTTCCAATCAATCACATAATTCAAGATGATAAAATATGTCTCATTAAACGACAAAATTCGGCCAGCCTATTTCAACATGCTGAAATTTTCAGCATGTGCTTTAAATGTAACAAAGTTTGAAACCTTACCATTTGTAGCTCCTTTCTTTAATTCACCAATATTGCATGATTGATTCTTGACCAATCAATATACCAACAAGGCTCCACATAAGCTCCATCTCAGCTGTAGGGGCGTTGGATAATGTATATGCATGTGCTGAAATTTATTTTTCCTAACTTTGTAAAATAGTGCACATTTAATAATACACACATGTTATATTCCAATCAGCCCTTAATTTAATTTTCTAGAACACTTTAAGATGTATGACATATGTAAAAAGTGTCTATATACGTGTCGTATGATGTGCCAAAAATATTCCATGTGTTGTGTACGTAGAAAACCGAATTTTCGATGTTTATCGATTACCCGATTTTTCTCCAATTAAATTCCAAATTTTTGCAAATGTTATATATATTATGTTACACACAATATATATAATATATACTTTAAATCTCAGCACTTGGCTGGTCTAAAGTGGCGCCATTAACATGTGACAAAATTAAAATTGGAATCTTCACATTTTGGCCTTAATGTGGGGTGATTTGTGTGTGCCAACATGGAAAGAATTTTTGGCTGAAAGTATCACCCTAGGCACGAAATTTTTGATGATTTTTGAAGTATAGGGGCTGGACATTTATTTATGGCAAGTACGTGACACGTTGGCGAAGTTTCGGTATTCGCCCAATACGACAATTTTCGGTTTAGAACCTTTTAACTTGTCGTATTTAATTTGTCATCACCATGACTTATATAATATGATATAAGACCCGAATATACTCATAAATATGAGTTAAGTATAGTGGTGTGACGTTAACGTACGTACGTAAAATATATAACGTGTCGGTAGTACGTTAGAATACATGTGTATGTGCCTTTTTCAAAAAATCTGAAAATATATGTATTAATATATGTATATGGCGTGTATAATGAATGAGGGGAGGAGGAGAAGACCTTCCTTCCTTAGCCTTGTTGCCTTTGTGCCTTTTCCAAATGTAGCTTCCTTTAATGAACTACTTAGTTTAATTAACTAAGTACTTCACTTAATGAACTAGTTTAGTTCATTAATGGTGGCACCTGAAAATAGTATAAACACAACAAATGTTTGCCATATGATGTAAGCTTTAACGCTTCATGGCTCGTTAGTATGGCAACATTTTATATGAGCTAAATAAGGCAAGTAATAAGCAATGTATCAGTATACATGTATATCATGCACACGTATTACGTCATTCATTTAAATCACATATTTTGAAATCATTCAAACCCCTTTTTCTCTACAGGCCGAGCCCCCTACCATCAGTCCAAGTAAATCTCGGCATTGAAACTGCGTCGCCATGAGGGAACAAGATTCAATGCAATCATTAAAGTCTTGCAATAATGTAAGAGAGGGGTGTGAGCGACCATCATGATCATCAAGAGCGCGAAAAGTATTGAAGTCACTGCCAACCACCCATGGTAAAGTGGATGCTTCCGAAAATGTACATAATGAATGCCATAATGAGCGGCGTAAGGACGGCATGTGTTCGCCATATACCACCGAAAGCACAAAATTCAACTGCAGCGGCTAATAAAGCAGAGTGAAACGGACCACTTGTTCTTGATCCTGCGTTGCAACCAAGTGAAAGTGTGAATCACGCCAAAAAAACCAAATGCGTTCCGACTGAGAAGAAAAATAACGTGGAAAACCTAAATCCAAAGCAAAATGTGCAATACTTGAGGAAGAATGTTTAGGTTCTATCAGAGCAAGAAGATTTAAATGATGATCACGTATCAACTGATGTAGTGGAGGCATAGAGGCACGCATGCCTCTTATATTCCATATTAAAACATTCATTGAGAAAGGGTGGAGTCACTTCCCTGGATGGCGTGAGAAGCACTGCGCGTGAGGATTGTGGACGGCGGTAAGGGGGGGTAGATCCTTTCTTGTACGTCGCTTACGACGAGGGACCATGGGTATAAATTACGTAGTTTCCGTAGGTTCCTGTAAACGTGAGATCAAAATATCCACATCCGGCGACGGTGGGATTAACTGCATTTTCCGGATCACTTCAGCTGGGACTTGCGGCACATCTGAGGTTTGATCGATTGCAGGAAGCTCATTATCTGATGAGTGGCCTAGATCACAATGATCTAAAGTATCCTGTAGTGGGGGTTTGGTAGTCCCGCTAAGTAACACTGTGTTCAAGTCATTTTCTACGTCTGGGGGAGGAGACACGGTACAAGGTGCAGTTGGAGGAATAGCATGTGTCTCGGTGGTAGCAGCTAGTGGTGGAAGGTCATGCTGCGGCTCCGAAATATCTTGGGAAGGCACGAGCAATGGAGGGTCAGATGGAGATGCTGCAGCCTGACGCTTTTTGACCGGTGTCCATCTCTTCGCGGGTGGGCGAGGTGGTGGAGGCGGCGGGGGGGGGGGGGGGTTACATTTGTAGGCTCTTTTGAAGGGCATGATCCCACTGCATGGCCTAACATACGACATGATGTGCAAAATAACGGCAGGTCTTCATATACAACTGCCTGCAGAATAAATCTGTTCT
>AP025069.1:4101726-4361602 GCA_036186865.1 Eustoma russellianum | reverse complement strand
TTTCTATTTGTATTTACTAAATTCCTTCACTACCATACTAACACACCATATCCTTACTATTGTGTCATCTATACAGGTACATATAGAGCCAGGGGTATCGCCGGAAGCAAACTCTCTATCCTTTGGGATGGAGGTATTGTTTGTCTGCCTCTCACCCTCCCCAAACCCTAGCGATAGCTTTTGATGTCATTGTGATATACTGGATATGTGTTGTTATTGTTGTATGTGTGTGTGCGTGTATGATGTCACAATCATGTATAACAATACTCAGGCCTATTTCCTACTATATACGGTCGGCTGTATGGATTAGTCATTTATCTACACTTTATTTTTATTATTATTTTTTTCACAATCATATGCACGTCACAAAAAAAGTAATTTTTAATGTCATACAGGCTTGTTTTACTGTAAATTACAACTATTTGCAGTAAAATCGTACTATTATGGCACTTATAATTGCTCTAATATTTGATATAGGTAGTTTTGCCATTTGATGAAGCCAGATCTTCACCAAGGGTCTAAGGTGACCTCAAATAACGTCGTCAACTGATTTGAAGAATATACCTGGAATAGCTCCCTGGAAGTCCTGCACAAGGAAGCACAAATCAGAGGTCCCACAATGTAATGCTACGTTGGACTCCATCGCCGAAGTGCAAAACCAAGCTTGGCCGAAGTGGTCCGAAGCGTAGCACTTAGGCTGAAGCTAAGATTGAATTCAGGTGCTGAGGTGCAATCCTTTAGCATATTCTTTGATAATAAGAAGGATGCTATGCCAAATAGCCGAAATGCAGTTTGGCTGAACAACAATGCTTTGGTGCCGAACTGCAGGAGTTATATACTTGCACAATATCTGCCGTTGACTGTCGTTGACTAACAGACGATTATTTCTGGCTTATCATTTGCCCTCAGATTTTGTGTGGCCGAGCTGACCTGTGAGGGCAGACAAATCTATTCTGAAGAGTCAATGACGTGTCTTCATTAATTGAGCAGTTATCCTCTTAACTGCGCTGCATTCTCCGTTAACCGCACTTTTAGCCTCATAATTGAACCATTATCCTCCCTTTTAATGTAAGCGCCAATTTCAACGCCTCATCATTATTTTTACAGCGGCTTCAGTACCTGAGAAGGAGAAAACACCCGAACCGTTGCCTTTTTGAATTTCGAACGAAAAGTTCCAACCTTTGCATTTTTCTTCCTATAAATAGAGGTAATTGCCCTAATTCTTTCTTTCTTCTTCTTCCTTTGTTCTACAAATGCTTTTCTGCTATCCTGCTCTTCTTCTTCGTCTTCGAAGCCTACACTCTTATTCCGGTGTTCTTCCTTTCAGCTCAGCCCTTCAATCCTCTGTAAGCTTTTCTTCTTCCTCATGGATTTTGTTATTCCATCGTCTTCTTCTTCTGATTCCCAAAACAGATCAGCTCACTCTTACCCAGCTGATCTGGAAGGTGACCAAGAGGTCTAATCCTTTCATGAGAGGTCCAAATCCAGTGAGGATAATCGTCCTTTGAGGAGGTTACGTCTTGCTGGCGAACCTCCTAAGGTTGCCTCCACTTCCATAGTACCCCTGCCGTCTATTGACAGGGGTTCACCTTCTCCGGTAGTGCAGAGTTCAACCTGCACTTTAAAGGTTGCTAACCTTTCCCGTTTTTGTAGTGAGTTAAGCATAGATAGAGATACCTTTTCCCCCATTCTGCCTCTTTCTCATCAAACTGTCTATGATCCACCCGCTGGGTATGAGGCATTTTATGAGGAATTCTTCAAATCTGGGTTTGACCTTCCTGTTCCTGGTCCTTTATTGCACATCCTCGATTATTATAACCTTGGATTACCCCAAATTATGCCCAACGGTTTGAAGGTAATTGCCAGCTATCTGCTCTACCTGAGAGCAGCTGAGGCAGAATTTGACTAATCTGTTGTTGAATCTTGCAGGAACCATGGTGTCTGAAAATCTCAGCAAGCTAAAGAAATTGGTTCCCAAGAAAAGGAAGAGAGAAGATGAAAAGTCCTCTAAAACCTCATCTGAAGTGCAGGCTCTGCCTGATGCTCCTGCTGCTCCTCCCACCAAACAAGGTAAAGATCCCCAATCTTGGCGTTGATATATTTTTTTGCTTTATTTAAGCATTTTTAACTTGGGGTTTTTGTTGCAGCCAAAACTTTAGTTAGCACTTCTTCTGCTGCAGCCAAGAAACCTGTTCAGGCTGCAGCTCAACCACTGAAGAAGAAAGCTTCTGAGGCCCCCGCCTTGCCCCCAAGCCTGCTACAAAGGCTGGGGTAGGAAAACCTCAGGCTGCTCCTCCTTCTAAGAAGACTTCATAGCCTAAACCTGCTACGCCAACTTCTGCTCCAGCTCTTCCTGCGTCAACTTCTGTTCCAGCCTCAGCTGCTCTAATTTCTGCTCCTCCTGCGGGGCCAATTATTAAGGATCCAAAGGATGCCCCCATTGGAGGAGTCGTCTTGACTTCATGGGAGGATGCTCCTCAGCGTCCTTATGGAAAAGCCCCCTTCTGAAGGAGAACCTTCGCATCTGCACCGCCGAGGCTGGAAGAGGTTATCTTATTCATTTTTTGATTCAGCTGCTCATCCAGGAGTAGCCAAGAAATTAGCTGACCTGTCGGTGCTGCCCATGGATTGGGATCGCTATGCCCGCAATGACTGGGACATGGCTTTGAACGTCTATCTGAGGAACATGGCCATGGTAGGTAACTTTTTTACTTAAGTTGTTGAAGTTCTCATTTGTCCATATTGATTACTGCAGTACCGAGCTCAAGAGTGTGACATGCTTAGAAGAGCAAAAGAGATGCGCAACATGGTGGTTCAACTCTCTGAGAGCAACGCTGACTTGAAGAAAGCTAATGACGAGTTGGCAGAGATGGCAAGGCCCGACAATTCAAGGATGGAAGAGATAGATGCTGAGCTGAAGACATTGAGGTCAGAGATGGACTCAATGAAATCAGAGATTGACTCCATGACATCTGAGAATTCCAAGCTTAAGGAAGACAAAGAGGAGTCTGACACTCGGCTTGCTGTTGCAAACTCGCAAGTGGATGAACTAAAGGAAGTTATTACCAACATCGAGCTGGTGTCCACCAAGACCCAGGCTGAGTTGGAGTTCTTCCAGAAGGAATTCAACAATTGTGAGCAAGAATTGTCCCAGCTGAAGAGCCAAGTTGAAGTGGAGCAGAAGAGCAAGGATGATCTGGCCCAGCAACTTGAGGCAGAAAAGAAGAGCAAGGCTGAGCTCATCTCACAGTTTGAGCTTCAAGCTGAAGAGATCAAAAAGTCTGCCATTGTTGAGTTCAGAAACTCCAAGTACTTTGAAGATAATCTGCTGAAGATGCAAGGCTCTGTTCTGGCAGTGGGACAAACTTGCACAATTGACGCTTACTGCAAAGTCTATCCAGCCTTGGATAAGGACCGTCCTCAACTTGCCAATCTCTACAACCCTGAAGCCGAAGCTATATTTGACAAACAGATTGAACAATTCAAGGAAGGGGTTGATCTCAGAGAGGCTGACGATGAGGAGTAGAATAGGATTTTTCTTTGTAATTTTTGTAGTTGTAATAGATGAACTTTTTCAATAGAAATCCATTTTTCTTCAACTTGTGTTCTTCAGCTTGCTATCATTTTCCTGATTTTGTCTTCTGCTTATGAGACTTTACTTGCTTTATTTTCATAGTTTGTGCCAGTATTTGTCTTCTGCTTATGACTTCAGCTCTGCCAAAGTTCTTTAAATTATCCTTCGTAGCAATTTTTTTGTCCTCGGCTCTGCCAAAAAGCTTTTTAATCACTTTCACGTTGGATTTTTCCATAAGTGTTGGACTTCAGCCTCGACCTTTGGCTTTGCCAAAAATGTTACGCTGCTTGACTGAACTACAGCTCTGCCAGGCTTTAACTTTGCAATTTGCAATAAATTTTAGATAAAGTAAACCTGTTACTTGATCTATTTAGGCAAAATGAAAGAATCACATGTTGGATTTGCCATAAAACACTGTTTTATTTAATCCTCAGCACTACTGATAATTGCATGAATGATTTACATTTTTCTAGCACTGCTAGCAAATGAAAACTACGAAAGACTTCTTTGGGAAACCTGCTGAGGATCTTGCTGAGTCGAGTCCTGCTCGGCTATCTCGTTCCTGCTGAGGTGAAATACATCACTGATGTAGAAGTCTTAAATGAGTAGAATGACAAGTTCTTGGTAAGGTTTTGCCTTCCAAGGTTTGTACTTTATAAGCTCCATTTGAGCGCACCTCCTCTATCCGATAAGGACCATCCCACTTAGGGTTAAGCGCCCCAGTTGGTGCTGCATGACTTGCTTCATTGTTACATAATACCAAATCTCTCACTTGATAGGATCTTGGCCGTACTCGAGAGTTGTAGTATTGAGCAATTAGATTTTTGTAATGAGCCATGCGGACATGAGCCTGCTCCCTTTTTTCCTCCAGTTCATCCAAATTCAGCCGCAATTCTGGGTTATTGGTTTAGCAGAATAATAATATGTTCGAGTAGAGTTGGAACCAATTTCGGCTGGGATGACTGCCTCAGTGCCATATACTAAGGAAAATGGTGTTTCCTTAGTGGAGGTGGAAGGGGTAGTCCGATACGCCCATAATACACTTGGGAGCTCCTCTACCCAACTTGCTCCAATTTTATATAAACGTTTCCTCAGACCATCATTGATTGTTCTGTTTGCCAGTTCAACTTGTCCGTTAGCCTGAGGGTGTGCTATCGAAGTGAATCGCTGTTCAATTTTGAGCTCAGCACACCAACTCTTAACAGGGTCATCATCAAATTGCTTTCCATTGTCGGATATAAGGACTTGTGGAAGACCGAAGCAGCATATGACATTTTTCTACAAGAACTTTTTGATTTGATTTCCTGTTATTATGGCTAAAGGCTCTGCTTCCACCCATTTAGTGAAGTAATCGATGGCAAAAACCAAGAATCTGACTGAACCTAGAGCTTGGGGCAGAGGTCCAAAAAGATCTATCCCCACTGTACAAATGGCCAGGGACTTGCAATAGAGGTGAGCTCTTGACTTGGCAAATGTGACATTGGAGCATTAACTTGGCATGCTTGACATTTATTGACCAATTCTTCTGCATCGTGTCGCAAAGTAGGCCAGTAATATTTAGCAAGATAACATTTTCTTGCCAACGACCGTGCACCAGAATGATTTCCACAGATGCCTTGGTGCATCTCTCGAAGGATGCAATCTCCCTCGTCTTCAGTCACGCACTTCAGCCAAGGCTGTGAAAATGACTTTTTGTAAAGGTAGTCGTTAAAAAGAGCATACCTTGCCGCCTTCAATCGAAGACACCGAGCTGTTCTCTTGTCCTTGGGCTGAATTCCATGCTGCAAGAAGTTAACAATTTCGTCAACCAGGTATTGCGGTAATCCACTTGCAGCACTTCATTAGCATCATAAGCACGATGCTTTACTAGCACCACAACTATCTTTTTCCCCAAAGTTGTTGAAGTGGATGAAGCTAGCCGAGATAATGCATCAGCTCTTTTGTTGGCTGATCTGGGGATATGTTCAATGCTGAAGTGCTCGAATGTTTGACCGAGCTGCAGCACTTTAGCCAAATACTTTTTAATGTTTTCCTTTTTGGCTTCATAATCCCCATTGATCTGAGAAACAATCAATTGCGAATCACTTCGGGAAATGATTCGTTCTGCCCCCAAATTTTTCTTGCAAGGCCTAGTCTTGCTATGAGGGCCTCATATTTTGCCTCGTTATTAGTTGAGTCAAAGTCGAACCGCAAGGCATATTCAAATTCTTCTTTGTTGGGGTTGATGATTAGGAGTCCTGCTCCACAACCATCCTTGGAAGAAGATCCATCCACATATAATGTCCAGTCAGCTACTGGCTTGATATCTTCCTCCACGGATATCCCTTCAGCTAAGAAGTCTGCTAATGCTTGGGCTTTGATAGAAGTTCTTGACTTGTACTGGATATCATACTCTGCAAGCTCCATAGCCCATTTTGCAGCTCAGCCAGATGTGTCTGGCCTTGACAGGATTTGTTTTAAGGGCTGGTCAGTGACCACTACAATAGGATGAGCTTGCAGGTAAGGCCTGAACTTCCTCGCTGCCATTACGAGTGCTAAGACTACCTTCTCAGCATTGAGATATCTCACTTCAGGCCCATGTAAGATTTTACTTGCAAAATAGAAGGGCATTTGCACATTATCCTGCTCCCTGAGCAGAACTGCGCTTACAGCTTCTTTGCACGTTGAGATATACACATATAGCTCTTCTCCGGACAGAGGTGAAGTTAGCATTGGCACCTAGTCCAGATGGGACTTCAGCTCATCGAAGGCTTTTTGACACTGATCATCCCACTTGAAAGCTGTTTTCTTCTTCGGGACCTGGAAGAAAGGGAGAGATCTTTCGGCCGACTTGGATAAAAATCTGCTTAGCGCGGCAATTCGGCCCGTTAACCTCTGCACTTCCTTTACATTCCTAGGGGGATGCATGTTTTGTAAAGCTTCAATTTTGGCAGGGTTTGCCTACACCCCTTTCTTGGAAACCATATACCCCAAGAAATTTCCAGTGCGTACCCCAAATGTATATTTTTCAGGTTTAGTCTCATGTGCGAGTCTCTCAACACAGTGAATACTTTCCTTAAGTTCTGAATATACTGTTCAAGAGACCTGCTCTTGATAAGCATATCATCGATGTAAACTTCCATTATTTGGCCAATTTGTTCGCTGAACAAAGAATTGACCAGTCGTTGATATGTGGCCCCAGCATTCTTCAACCCAAATTGCATAGTTACAAAACAATAAGTACCTGACTCTGTTATGAAAGTAGTTTTCTCCCGATCTTCTATTTCCATAATGATCTGATGATAACCCTTGAAGGCATCTAAAAAACGAAGTTCTCATACCCAAGCGTTGAGTCCACTAGCCTGTCAATTTTACGAAGCAGATAACAATCTTTTGGGCATGCTTTGTTGAGGTCGGTATAGTCTATACACATCCTCCAAGATTCATCCTGCTCAGGGACCACCACTGAGTTAGCCAACCAGATTGGATAAAGCACTTCAACAATGAATTTTACAGCCAAGAGCTTCTTAACCTCCTCTTCAATGACTTTATTCCTTTCTGACCGAAGTTTCGCTTCTTTTGCTTCACAAGCTTTGCCAAGGGATCAACGTTCAGTTTATGCTCAGCCAGATATGAGGGAATCTTTGGCATGTCTTCAGCAGTCCATGCGAAGATAATTCTAAATTCTCTCAGCAGAGCCTGCAGCTGAGCTAGCAATTCAGACGGCATCCATGTCCCAATTTTAATGACATTTTCAGGCCGGCTCGGATCGAGGATGAAATCCTACACCGCATCATCTGAATGCAAGTGCTCCTCATCTGAAGGTATCAGTTCATCAAGACTGACTTGCTGAAATGCCTCATTTCCTTGGGAGGCAATAGCATAACAACTCTGTGCCACTTGTGTATCACCTTGTATGGTTACAACCCCTCCTGGAGTGGGAAACTTCATGCTGACGTGCAAAGGTGATACAATGACCTCTAATGACACTAAAGCTGGTCGGCCCAATATGATGTTGTATGCAGACATCTCCTTGATGACCACAAAATCTGTCCATATACACCGATAGGCGGGGGGTTTGACAAAACTGCAACTGAGCGTGACCAGACCTGCTGGCCGAACTACAGCTCTAGTGAAACCATATAACGAAGAAGTGACAGGCCTCATCAGAGAATCGGGTAATTCAAGCTGCTGATATACCCGATAAAACATTACATTCACGGCACTGCCGGTATCCACATAAACACGTTGGACCTCAACAATCTTATCAGGAGCTAAGTGTACGCATAGGTCTATCACTAAACCTGTGTTGTTGGAGTCCAGTAGAATGGGATCTTCTGGCCCATAAGTCAATTCCTTTGCCATCTTGTCTCTTTTAGACGGCGGACCTGATGAAGTTCTTGAGGAACTTGGTGCACCTCGGCCTGTATGAGGTGGACCTCCAGAGATGGTATATATAATGGTATTGACCTGGGGCCGAACTGCAGCCCCATGCCTTCCTTGCTCCTCATCATCGTCAGTCCTGCGATGCCGAGGTGGGGACTCTGGTCGGCATTTGTCCTTTTGAGGGTCTTTGTGAAAATCTAACCGGTTGTGCAACGTGGGTCATAAAATTGCTTTAAATGACCCTGCTCTATCAGTTGCTGATAGCTTGAGCTAGTTGCATGTAATCCTCTGTGTCATGCCCGATATCTCTGTGATATCGGTAATAAAGTTTTGGGTTTATTTTTCCCCTAGGCCCATACAGAGGCTCCGGATCTACCTTCAGACCGTCTTTCTCCATGACGGCCAAAATATAATCTTTTGAGGCCAACAGGGGTAAGCCCTCCTCATCACCTTTGCCTTTTCCACCCATGCGATTGAACGCACTGCACCGATCACAGTCTTTTCCTTCATTGCACCGATCCTCCTTTTTGGAACCGGATCGACTTTCTTGCCGAGCTCCTTGCTCGGCTTCCCTCTTCAATTTGTTTGCCTCCTCACCTCGGGCAAACTGGTGAGCTTTCTCCAAGCATTCTCTTAGAGTTGTGGGTCCCTCTTCGGCCAGTTGAGAAAAGAGACGGCCAACTCGGAGACCGTTAATAAAAGCAACAGCCTGAACGCCCTTCTTTCTGTCACTGACCTGTAGTGACTCATCTGAGAAACATTGCATGTACTTCAAGACTGACTCATCCGGACCCTGTCTCAAGGTCATTAAGTGGGATGAGTTCTTCACAAAAGGAGTGCTGGATACAAACTGCGATTTAAACTTTTGTGCCAGCTGCTTGAAAGACTTCACCGATTTTGATAGGAGCTCTTGGAACTATCTCCTGGCCTTTCCCCGTAAATACAACGGGAAAGTTTTGCAACGCAGAGGATCTGGGATGTTCTTCAGACTCATTGCAGTTTGGAACTGGAAGAGATGATCTGTTGGGTCTGTTGTCCCATCGTAAGTGTCCATCTTTGGCACCTTAAAACTGTCTGGTACCAAATACTCTGCAATATCCCAGGAAAAAGGACTTTCCTGGGCTACTTGCACAAACTCTTGTCTGTGCTCTTCGTAATAAGCTCTCGGCCTGCGAAGAACTTCTTCTTCCCTGAGGAAACTCTTTAAAGAGTTTGACCTTACACTTAGATGCAGTCTGGACAAATGTTCTGACTCCACAGTTGGAGCTTTGAAACTGTGTCTTCTAGCATCCGCCATAAACCCTCTAGGCGGTCTAGAGGACTGGTTTTGTGATACTTCTTTAGGAGGCAGAGGTGGATCTTCCTCCATAACTTGCACCTCTGGCTGCTTGCCTTTGAGCTGCTGTACTACATCCTCGAACACGTCCATGTTCTTTGCGACATATTTCATCGCTTTATCCCTATCCTCCCTTGAGATTTTCGGAATAGGATTAGGCGATTCAGGTACCTGAGAAGCCTGTTCTGGGACACCTGAGCGCATAATTATGCGTCGTGGCTGGTTGGATGACTCACCCAAACCTTCACGGCGACCTTTCGTCATAGAAAGATGTTGGTTGTTTTGAGTTTGAACTTTTTACTGGATTAAGGGACACAAAGCCCTCCTTCTAGCGCCAAATGATGAAGCCGGATCTTCACCAAGGGTCTAAGGTGACCTCAAATAACGTCGTCAAATGATTTGAAGAATATAGCTGAAATAGCTTCCTGTAAGTCCTGCACAAGGAAGCACAAATCAGAGGTCCCACGATGTAATGCTACGTTGGACTCCTTCGCCGAAGTGCAAAATCAAGCTTGGCCAAAGTGGTCCAAAGCGTAGCACTTAGGCTGAAGCTAAGATTGAAGTCAAGTGCCGAGGTGCAATCTTTTAGCATATTCTTTGATAATAAGAAGGATGCTATGCCAAATAGCCGAAATGCAGTTTGGCTGAACAGCAATGCTTGAGTGCCGAACTGCAGAAGTTACTGTTAGGAAATCAACCCAGATCACTGCAAAAACGCGTAGCGGAAAACAAAACTTGATCTATGATTTCCTACCAAGGATCCATGTTGTTCGTTTAATTCGACAAAAGAAATCAAAAAGTACCTCCGTAGATTCGAAATCTGCAGATGGAAGAGGTGCGAAAATACGATCACCCTCTGTCGGTATCCACACGAACGCTTCCGCCCGGAGTGCTAGCTCTTCAAACGGCGCGGCTGAAGAATTCGGTTTTCATAAAAACGATTCTTGCCCTTTCGTTTTCTACTGGTTGTGTGGTGTACGAGATACACCATGCTCCGTACATATATATATAGATATCAAAATCCGATTCCTGATCGGGTTTGTTAACGCTATCAAAATCCGTACCAGATATGGATTCTGTTAGGATTAGATAAAACCAATCAAAATCCATATCAAATATGGATTCTCTGTTATTATCCGATGATATAAATATATACATAAAAAAACAAAATTAATAATAATAATAATAATAATAATAATAATAATAATTAATATCCAATATTAATATTATTAATATTAAAAACGATAATAATAATAATAATTAATATCCAATATTAATATTATTAATATTATTAATCTCAGCCATACGCATTCTTGTGTGTGACCCGATAGGCCCATATTAATTGGCAGTTGATTAAATCGCTATTAAACCAACAAGTCGTAATTGGCCTCTAGCAAGGCATTACGACTACCCAATTAATATGAGTAAAGTCCAACTAGCCTAATAATAGTACATGCATTAATCCCTTTGTCACACAATATCTAGTTTGAACATAAGTCATGGTCAGCGTCATACTTATATAGTTCAAACGTATGATTACTCGATCTCTAAGTAGACTGATAAAACAAATGATATTGATCACACTATCAATTCATTTGAGCACGGCCATGCATTTCACAGTCTCACTAATCGAGGGGCCCAAAGATATCTCTCTCAAAAGAGAGGGACAAATTCTATCTTGATTGTTCAATATCCTCTACATAATTTCTATCACATTCAATCATGACCTTTATTATTATCCAGTTACGGATAACGTTTGATCATGTCAAAATATAATAGTCCTTATGTTGGAAACTATGGCAATCTCAAGTCAAAGGATTAAAACATGACTATCATGAGATTTACTTATGACGCTAATCCATGTAGCAATCTCATGATGGGTCTATCCAATACACTGTTCTCTAACAAGTATCTATGAGATTGATTCGTATCACCATACACATAATCATCTTATGATCATCAAATCAATACTCATACTGATTATAAATTATTTTATCTCCATAACAATAATGAATCAGGGACATATATCAAAATTGTGTAACATACTAACCAACAATAATGATAATAAAACCTCTTTTATTAATAATAAATGCATAACATAAATATCCAAATCATGGCCTAGGGCACATACACTAACAGTTATATACTTGCACAATATTTGCCGTTGACTGTCGTTGACTAACAGACGATTATTTCTGACTTATCACCATTACACTAAGTACCTTTGCATATTATCCTAACAAAACCAAAGCGTGAATATTAGATGAATTCCACCGCAAATTTTTCACCACCGGGGAAAGAAAACAGCCCCGAAGTTCTGTGTTATTTTAGGATTAATCAGAAATCTAATGAATGAAGAAGCACATAAGATATCTTGTAAATTTTTCTCAATGATGGAATACTATGTTGAACCAGTACTGTTTCGATCGATACCAGACTGCTTCGATCCTTGTCTGAAGACTTTGGAGGTCAAATTTTTATGAATTAAAATACCTCTTGGTATTGTTTCAGGATACTAGCCGGTATCGTCTTTAGGACGTAGTTCAATTGGTACTCGTTTAGTAAATTCCATTCAAGGTTGCAGGTTCGATTCTTACGTCAGCTGCAGGGTGTTTTACTCTCATCTAAGACAAATATTTCTACTCAATATGGTGTGAATGATGTTGGATACCTAATAGACACAGCTTGGCTAAGCCTCTTACCTGAACAGTCGCTGAGTGATACTGATTTGCATCATCGACAAAACTCCATAAAACTGAAACCGTAGAAGACCTCGGAACCAGGAATTTGGGATTTTGCATTCAAGGAGACCACCCGGTATCGCTGTTTCTATCTTTTTGGCCTAGAATCAGCGGTAGTTTTTGATAGGCAGGGATAAAATAAAGAAAGAAGAAATGAGAAGAGAAGGTAAATATAAGTATATAAATATTGATCAATATAGTCATTAAAAAAATAAGTAGACATTAATTTTGTTTCATGTTGTTCATGATTACATATTTTAGTGGTTTTTCTGTTTTTTTAATATTATTGTACCCTTAATTTCCGTATTATCTTTAATTATCATTAAATGGAGAAAAGAATATTTTGTTTTTATGTTTCATTTTTTGTGATGATCATTTAAGTTTTTGTAACATAAACATTAACAATACAAATAATTAACTTATATGATACACATTAACATTTTTTGTTTTATTTTTTCCGGTACTCGAGAAAACATTGGTATTTATGCTATAGAAATGAGCTTTTTGGTACCTACGCCAAAACAGTATCATCAATTATGGTTAAAACTAGTAGCTTCTAAGATAATTAATGCTTCATCTGTCCCTGAAAAAATTTCCATAGTTTATTTTTTAACGGAGCTTAATTTATACTATGGTGAAATGTTAATTAGAGCAATATTTTTCGAACAATAACAACAATCATACCCAGTGTATTTCAACGGCGTCAAAAACTGTCGCTGGAGTCTTAGGAGGGTAAGAGACAGGCAAACAATACCTCCATCCTAAAGGATAGAGAGTTTGCTTCCAGTGAGACCCCCGGCTCTATATGTACCTGCATACATGGTACAATAATAGGAATATGTACTAGTAAATGGATTTTATTAAATATAAATCAAAAGCTTCTCATAATAAAATAGTCAACAGTGGATATGGACGAATAGTTGGAAGACAAAGATCACAATAAAAACGTGCAAGTCAACCTAAAGTATAGAGATTATCTAATCCTCTAAGTATGTTCTAAAGTGTCTCTATATCCCCGTCTACCCATCCTTAACCATAATACTCTGCTTCCATAAACTCCTATCCTAGACCATGTCCTCAGAAAGGTGCAACTCTAGTAAGTCATGCCTAATGTGCTCATCCCACGTCAGTTTGGGCTTGTTTTTACTCTTCTTCCTTTTTACAGCGAGGCTTTCAATTGCTCTGACAGACACCGTTGTCTGTCTCCTCTTGACATGCTCAAGCCATCTCAGTATTCCCTCTCTTATCTTATCTGCTATACCAGTCATTCCTAACCTTTCTCTGTATACCCTATTTCTTATCTTGTCTAACTTTGTACGCCCACACACTATGTCCAATATATTTTCTGACCAGAAAGTGTTTACTCGATTGGAGAAAGACAATAACACAATTACTTAACTAAATGTCTTCTAATTTTTGTACTCCGCTTTCTTTTTTGACTTAATCAGTTTTACTTTAATACCGAGTTCGACTTGTCACGATGCACGCAACATCTGGATTTTCTTTAACAGTGATGATTACATTATTTATGGGAAAAAAAACTAAATATCCTACAAATTGAAGTTCAAATTTTACAGTCATATAGGTTTGTTTTACTGTAAATTACCTAAGTAGTTGCAGTGAAATCGTATTCTTATGGCACTTATAATTGCTCCAATATTTGATGTAGGTAGTTTTGCCATTACACTAAGTACCTTTGCATATTATGCTAGCAAAACCGAAGCGTGAATGTTAGATGAATTCTGTTATGAATTACAATATTCTATACTATAAAATAAATTCATTAAACTCTGTAGATGGCAAACAACATATATTAATAAATACTGATGCAGTAAACATGCAAATAGGCAACAAAGGTAACCTTTGTTTTATATCTAACGAAGCATTAACAATATTTATGGATGATTTCACATCTTGTTGAAATCAAAGTGTACATGCATAATTTAAAGAATTGCAATAGAATTGAGAATATTGTAACGAGGCAGTAGGAAGAAAATGAAACAAGCATATTTCCAGAATCAGTATTCTTTCGTGCATGAATAAGCAATTAGAATTTAAGCATATGCACGACATGTACTTTGTAAGTAATTATGCATATCTATAAACCAATATGACGAGTATATTCACAGCATGCATTTTGGACAGAACGTGTACGGCAAACAAAATGACAGTACGCAAACCGAGGCGAGTCAACGACTCTGTCCTTAAGACAAAATGCCACCGGTATTCTGTGCCCAACCGGACATAGCAAACGTCTCCCAGGATACAACGGTTTCAGTTCATACGAGCGGCACTGCAGCGTAGGAACATTGACGAACCTGTTAAAGGTGTTCTGTTTTCTCGAGTGGACTGTATCGTAATGGAATGCAGAATGCTTTAGAAGAAGGAGAGGATTGCAGTACTAAAAAATCAGTCCTCCAGAAGGCATGCATGGCTACGAATTTATAGATGGAGGGTGGTTGAAGGAAGTTGAAGACAGTTTATGGTCAGAACGAATCTGGACCATTGGATTAGAAAAGTTAAGATCTCCACCGTTAGATCGTAATCCTTGAACATACGTAGGCCATTGGATCAGTAAACCGAAGATAAGATCAAATCTGAGACGTAGGATCAACAACCGTGCTGAACCGCAAGATCAGATTTGATCTGGAGCATTGGATCACCGCAGATGAATCGTAGACCGGAGGATCAAGTAATTATTTTTCCTAGAAAATTTTAATGAAAAATTCTCCAAAAAGATAAGAACAGGCCAGAGCCACGAGCCAAGCCGAGCCGGCCGGACGGGCGGGAGGGCGTCGGCGCGTGCGCGTGCGCGTGTGTGGTGAACCTTGCCTGAGCTGCGTCCTAACTCCGTCAAAAACTTCTCATGCCCAAGGGCACATTTTAGAAAGTTCCAACTAAAACTATATATGGTGACCTTTTCATCTCAAGTGGGCAATGTGGTATACAAGCAAATTGGTGATGTGTTCACTCCTCAAGAGGCCACATCACCAATTTTCCAATTTCACACGATTTTACTTTAATTTTGAGGATTAATTTCTCATTCACCCGGTATCAGAATCGAGTGATTCAAAAGCCTAAAATCATCTACTCGTTACGTAGATAATTTAGAAATTTTTAGTTTCTGTTTTTAATTAATGAATACTAATTGTAATTAAGCCCAAAATATGGTCCTTGATAAAACCCACTTGCCATCCGAACTTTTCCAATTTCCACATCTCCAACAATCCCCCACATGAATGAAAATTAATGCATACGTGAATGCAGACTCTATCGAGAAATCCGACAAAGAAATGTTGCATCAGAAGAGGTAGCTTCTGGCCTTGAACCTTTCTTAGTGATGTGCCATCGGATCCACTCAGCTGGGTAGTGACCTGATGTCTTGAACTATCAGCCTTTACTATGAACCTAGACAATGATACTCACACAACATTTCCTTTAACACCCCTTTTGGTTCTCATGGTTGTGTTCATTATGGCCATGAACAACCCTGGTTTCAGAAAGTGTTTTAGAGAATTCTTGCCTATCAGAATTCTCATAGAAGCGGCCTCACTTCACACTTACATAGGTGATTATTATCAAGAGTATTCTGCCATACCCCACTTGAAGTGTCTAGATATAGGACATCATTAAAAGCATTAGCTTAACCTAACGGTTCTCTACAGATAGCACTTTTGTTTAACGGAATGAGTAAGTGCTAACTGAACCCTTATAACTTAGTTTTCCCATTGAACCAAGATTCTGGGATCTCCAGTCAACAAGGTTGGGTTACCGTCACAAAGATTCATGCTTTGTAGGCTTAAGTCCCATTCCGTTTGCCAACTTTGACATTTGATCTCTAGGCAAAGATTTTGTAAGTGGATCCGCAAGATTCTTCTTTGATTTTATGTAATCAATGGAAATCACACCATTAGAGATCAACTGCTTAATGGTATTATGTCTCCGACGTATGTGTCATGACTTACCAT
The DNA here is from genome assembly GCA_036186865.1 of Eustoma russellianum. NCBI lineage: Eukaryota > Viridiplantae > Streptophyta > Magnoliopsida > Gentianales > Gentianaceae > Eustoma > Eustoma russellianum. The sequence goes on along the minus strand of AP025069.1, from coordinate 4,345,618 downwards.
TATAGATGTTGCTTTGAGCTCGTTCTATAGCTGACTGACTGTCACAGTGTATGCTGATAAGAGCGATTGGCTTAGGCCAGCATAGAATGTCTTCTAGGAAATTTCGAAGCCATTTAGCTTCTTCCACAGCTTTATCGAGTGCTATAAACGCAGCTTCCATAGTTGACCGAGCTATGCACGTTTTCTTTGTAGACTTCCATGACACAGCACCACCACATACAATGAATAAGTATCCACTGGTGGATTTAGAATCCTTACAATCTGATATCCAGTTTGCGTCGCAATATCCTTCCAATACTGCTGGATATCTTGTGTATTGTAATCCAAGGTTCATTGTGTATTTCAGATATCTCATCACTCTATTTAGAGCTTTCCAATGTTCATCACTTGGATTACTGGTGAACCTACTCAATTTGTTTACTGAACAAGCTAAGTCTGGTCTTGTACAGTTTGTTATGTACATCAGACTCTCAATGACTTGTGAGTACTTTAATTGAGCTACAGGTTCGCCTCGGTTCTTTCTTAAGTGTATACTTAAGTCTAGTGGGGTCTTTACCGGTTTTACATAAAGCATATTGAATCGTTTAAGAACAGACTCAATATAGTGACTTTGAGACATGACCAATCCTTCAAATACCCTAGAAATTTTAATTCCTAGAATAACATTGGCAACCTCCATGTCTCTCATGTCAAAATTTCTCGTTAACATCTTCTTGGTATTCAAGATGATGTCGTGAGTACTGCCCATGATTAGCATATCATCTACATAGAGACACACTATCACATAGGCGTTTGGTGTGTTTTTGATGTAAACACACTTGTCACATTCATTGATCCTGAAACCGTTTGACATCATGACTTGATCAAACTTCAAATGCCACTGCTTTGGTGCTTGTTTAAGTCCGTACAAAGACTTAACAAGTCTACAAACTTTCTTTTCTTGTCCTGGACAGTAAACCCTTTAGGTTGTTCCATATAAATCTCTTCTTCCAGCTCGCCATTCAAGAAGGCAGTCTTTACATCCATTTGATGGATCTCTAGGTCGTAGACTGCAGCAATAGCAACTAGCATTCTTATGGAAGTAATCCTAGTTACTGGTGAGTAAGTGTCAAAGAAGTCAAAACCTTCCTTTTGTCGATAGCCCTTAGCTACCAACCGGGCCTTGTACTTGTCAATGGATCCATCCTCTTTGAGTTTTTTCTTAAAAATCCACTTGCATCCAAGTGGTTTACTCCCTTGAGGACGATTTACCAGCTCCCACGTGTGATTTTAAAGAATTGATTCTCTCACCGTTAACTGCCTCTTTCCAGAAGGGAGCTTCTGGAGTTGACATAGCCTCGGAAAATGTCCTTGGATCATTTTCTACCAAATACGTTAAAAAATTTGGTCCAAAGGACTTTGGTATTCTGGCTCTTTTACTTTGACAAGGTTCCTCTATTTCTTGGGGAGTTGTGTCACGTACTCGCTTACTAGTGTTTGCTTCTTCAATGTTATTGTCTTTCTTTGGAAATACATTTTCAAAGAATACTATGTTTCTTGATTCCATGACAACATTTTCATGTATGTCAGGAATGTCAGACTTGTGCACCAAGAATCAATATGCACTATTGTTAGTTGCATATCCTATGAATATGCAATTAATAGTCTTAGGCCCTATTCTGACTTGTCTTGTTTTTGGTACTGCGACCTTAGCCAGACACCCCCACACTTTCAAGTATTTGTATCTAGGCTTATAGCCTTTCCAAAGTTCATATGAGGTTTTATCCATCTTCTTAGATGGAACTCTATTTAAAATGACGTTGGCGGAGAGAATAGGTTCCCCCCACAAGTTCTGAGGTAAGCCCGAACTTATCAACATAGCATTCATCATCTCTTTCAGAGTTTGGTTCTTGCGTTCTGCAATACCATTTGATTGAGGGGAGTATGGTGCAGTCATTTGATGAATAATGTCGTGTTCTGAACAAAATTCATTAAACGGTGCATCATATTCGCCATCTCTATCACTACGAATTGACTTAATTCGTTTGCTAAGTTGATTCTCAGCTTCATTTTTATAATCTTTAAAAGCATCTAAGGCCTCATCTTTGCAACTTAGCAAATAAACGTAACAGTATCGAGTGCAATCGTCAATAAAAGTCACAAAGTACTTTTTACCGCTTCTTGTTTGCACAAACTTTGAATCACAAACATCTGTTTTAATTAAATCTAACACTTCAGTGTTTCTTTCGATTGAAGGAAATGGTAACTTAGCCATTTTTGCTTCAACATAGACTTGACACTTTTCATTATTGAAACTTAGTTTGGGTAATAAGTCGAGATTAATCATTCTTTGCAATGACTTATAAATAACATGACCCAAACGTAAATACCATAAACACGAAGACTCAAGTATGTAAGCGGAAGTAGAAGCAGTCTTATTAGCCTCATCGGGCATAATCTTCTTTGGTACAACAGTTATAACACTAAGTTTAAACATATTGTCCATCAGGTACCCCTTCCCCAGAAATACACCATTCTTAGTCAGAATACATTTGTTACAATCAAATACTAGTCTAAATTCATGCCTCACTAGTAAAGCCCCAGAGACTAAGTTCTTGCGGATGTCGGGAACATGCAGCACATCCTGCAGTGTCAATTCTTTTCCGGAGGTCATCTTCAGAATCACTTTGCCCGAACCTTCAATCTTCGAGCTATCCTTGTTTCCCATGTACAACCTTTCATTGTCTTTCACAGGAGCATATTCCTTGAACATTCCCCTGTTTGCACAAACGTGTCTAGTGGCTCCAGTGTCCACCCACCACTGGCTAGGATTACCTACATCATTACATTCAGAAACAACAGCACACAAGTCCAAATCATCCATTGCACTTACAAGGTTGGCTTTGGCTTTCTCTTGCCATTTCTTGGGCTTCCTACAGTCAACACTACGATGCCCCTGAATCTCACAATTGTAACATTATCCAGTGAACTTTTTGGCAACCTTCTTTCCCTTCGTGTTCACTCCGACAGAATTTCCTTTCTTCTTTTTCGTCGCCTCTGCAACGTGAGCTTTGGCATGGCCAGAACTGGAAGACGGCTTCTTCTCCGCCCTTCGATTGTCTTCCTCTATACGGAGTCGGACAATCAAGTCTTCCAAAGACATTTGCTTTCTCTTGTGCTTGAGATAGCTTCGGAATTCCCTCCACGAAAGAAGAAGCTTCTCAATCACATCAGCAACCAGAAAAGATTCACTGAGGGTCATACCCTCCTCTTTCATCTCAGCAACAAGCATCTGAAGTTCCTTAATCTGAGAAACAACAGTCCTGGAATCTGTCATCTGAAAATCAAGAAATTTTCCACTAATAAATTTCTTAGTACCGGCATCCTCAGTGCGGTACTTGTCTAACGCCTGTCATAAGGATTTTGCAGTTTTATAAGTAGAATACAATCCATACAATGAGTTATCCAAACAAATTAAAATGTGACTCAAACAAACATAATTACTGTAACTCCACGCTTCAGCAATCAGACTGTTTTGCATGTTCATATTCTGGTCTTCCACCGGCACCACCTCCGGAGGATCCTCAGTCAGCATCTTAGCCAAACCTAACGTGGTCAAGAAGAACAACATCTTCTGCTGCCAGCGTTTGAAGTAACTTCCTCCAAACTTCTCTTGCTTTTCAATCTGTCCAACAACAGGAACAGGAGCAGTGACTGGAGCAGCGGGTGCAACAGGAACAGCATTGTTCTGTTCCTCAGAAATGCCCAAATGCACACCGTTGAACGAGTTGGAACTTTCGCCTTCCATATTTCAGTTTTCTGTTAAACCAGAAACGGCAAACTGAATCAGTATAAACTGATTTACAAACAGAATAGTACAGAATAAATAATCAGATTTCGTCTTAAGAATGTTATGAATTACAATATTCTATTCTATAAAATAAATTCATTAAACTCTGTAGATGGCAAACAACATATATTAATAAATACTGATGCAGTAAACATGCAACTAGGCAACAAAAGTAACCTTTGTTTTATATCTAACGAAGCATTAACAATATTTATGGATGATTTCACATCTTGTTGAAATCAAAGTGTACATGCATAATTTAAAGAATTGCAATAGAATTGAGAATATTGTAACGAGGCAGTAGGAAGAAAATGAAACAAGCATATTTCCAGAATCAGTATTGTTTCGTGCATGAATAAGCAATTAGAATTTAAGCATATGCACGACATGTACTTTGTAAGTAATTATGCATATCTATAAACCAATATGACGAGTATATTCACAGCATGCATTTTGGACAGAACGTGTACGACAAAAAAATGACAGTATGCAAACCGAGGCGAGTCAACGACTCTGTCCTTAAGACGAAACGCCCCCGGTATTCTGTGCCAAACCGGACATAGCAAACGTCTCCCAGGATACAACGGTTTCAATTCATACGAGCGGCACTGTAGCGTAGGAACATCGACGAACCTGTTAAAGGTGTTCTGTTTTCTCGAGTGGACTGTATCGTAATGGAATGCAGAATGTTTTAGAAGAAGGAGAGGATTTGATCTGGAGCGTTGGATCACCGCAGATGAATCGTAGACCGTAGGATCAAGTAATTATTTTTCCAGGAAAATTTTAATGAAAAATTCTCCAAAAAGATAAGAACAGGCCAGAGCCACGAAGCGACGAGCCACAAGCCCGAGCCGAGCCGACCGGCAGGACGGGCGGGCAACGGCGACGCAAGCGCGCGTGTGTGGTGAACCTTGCCTGAGCTGCGTTCTGACTCCGTCAAAAACTTCTCATGCCCAAGGGCACATTTTAGAAAGCTCCAACTAAAACTATATATGGTGGCCTTTCCATCTCAAGTGGGCAATGTGGTATACAAGCAAATTGGTGATGTGTTCACTCCTCAAGAGGCCACATCACCAATTTTCCAATTTCACCCAATTTTACTCCAACTTTGAGCATTAATTTCTCATTCACCCGGTATCGGAATCGAGTGATTCAAAAGCCTAAAATCATCTACTCGTTACGTAGATAATTTAAAAATTTTTAGTTTCTATTTTTGATTAACGAATACTAATCATAATTAAGCCCAAAGTATGGTCCTTGACAAAACCCACTTGCCATCCAAACTTTTCCAATTTCCAGTTCTCCAACAAATTCCACCTCTAATTTTTCACAAGCTGGGAAAGAAATCAGCCCCGAAGTTCTGTGTTATTTTATGATTAATCAGTAATCTAATGAATGAAGAAGCACATCGAGATATCTTGTAATTTTTCTCAATCGTGGTATAGAAATGTTAAGAAGACAATTCAAGGAAGAAAAGTTTGTTTAAGAGGCTGGGAATTTTAGTGTTATTCTTCAAAGGCAGGAAGAGTGCACTTATATACAAGTATACAAGATAGCGTTGTAACGGCTATATTTCCTATCCTTTTATCCAACGAATAATTCTATGATTCATTGTACATTTGACCTGATTAACACTATACACTTTGTAATCTACATATTAAGCTATCTGAATCTACAATTTACATAAGATTAAACATAATTATCAGCCAGATATTAATGACTCATTGAAGTGTTCGTCGCAGTTGCAAAGGTGTTCGACAGAATGTCAGGGACTACATTTGCTGCAGTTGGTGCTCTTCCTGTCAACTGCTCTGCATAGTTACAGTGTTTACTTCTTCACCTTCAGTCTGATCCTCAATTTGGTGTGTGAAAAAGTTGTTTCTCGACTGAATATTTCCACATCCCCCTCAAGCTTAGGTGTGTAAATATTTAGACACCTAAGCTCGGATATCAATTCGTTGAATACCTTAATGCAGACCGGTTTAGTAAGCAAATTGGCAAGCTGATCTTTAGTAGGAATAAATTGTAGGTGTACAATGCGAGCCTCAATCTTCTCCCTTATGAAGTGTTTATCAATTTCTACATGCTTGGTTTTATCGTGATGAATAGGATTTTCAGCCATACAGATAGCTGATTGATTATCACAGAACACTCTAATAGGAAGCAAGAAAACTTGTGTTATATGAGTAAGGACTCTTCTCATCCATAAGCCTTCACATAATCCCAAGGCTAATGCTCTTAATTCGGCTTCAGTACTACTCCTTGAGACTGTCTGTCGCTTTTTACTTCTCCAACTTACTAGATTACCTCATAGGAAAGTAGCATATCCAGTAGTAGACCTCACGTCCCCTTTTGAGCCACCCCAATCTGAATCAGTATATACCATAATAGACCTATCAACAGATTTCTTAAAATGCAAACCTTGATCCGGAGTTCCTTTGAGGTACCTGCAAATTCTTAACACAGCTTGCATATTTTCATTAGTAGGATTATGCATATGCAGACTTACAATACTAACAGCAAAACTAATGTCAGGCCTAGTATGAGATAAATAAACTAGCCTACCAACAAGTCTCTAATATTGAACCTTATTTACAAGGATCATATCCCTTTGATTCCTAGGCTTATGACCTAGTTCCACAGGAGAAGTAGCATGTTTACAACCTAGCAATCCTATTTCAGTTAAGAGATCTAATAATACATATTTCCTTTGACTGATACATATACCAGATTCACTCCGAGCAACTTCCATACCAAGAAAGTATTTAACTCAACCTAAATCTTTCATTTCAAATTGAGAAGCAAGCAAATTTTTTACATGGCAGATACCTTGTATATCACTGCCAGTAGTAATAATATCATCAACGTATACTCTAAGGATAATAACTGAATCAGGCTTAATATATCTAACAAACATAGTATGATCACTATGACATTGTTTGAAGTATTTCTTAATAGTGTCAGAAAACTTAGTAAACCAGGCTCTAGGATGTAGAGAAAAAGGGGTTTGTGTGATTTTCAAATACATGATTTAAATGTACACAAAAACGAGCATAAGATAAAACGTGCATAAGATATACATGCATGCATGATACATTGCTATTACTTGCCTTATTTAGCTTATATATAATGTTGCCGGACTAACGAGCCATGAAGCGTTAAAGCTTACATCATATGGCAAACATTTGTTGTGTTTATAATATTTTCAGGTGCTACCATTAATGAACTAAACTAGTTCATTAAGTGAAGTACTTAGTTAATTAAACTAAGTAGTTCATTAAAGGAAGCCACATTTGGAAAAGGCACAAAGGCAACAAGACTAAGGAAGGAAAGTTTTCTCCTCCTCTCCTATTTAATTATACACTCCTAATACATATATACTACATATATTTTCAGATTTTTCGAAAAAGGAACATACACATGTATTCCAACGTACTACCGACACGTTATATATTTTACGTACGTACGTTAACGTCACACCACTATACTTAACTCATATTTATGAGTATATTCAGGTCTTATATCACATGATATAAGATATGGTGATGACAAATTAAATATGACACGATAAAAGGTTCTAAACCGAAAATTGTCGTATCGGGCGAATACCGAAACTTCGCCAACGTGTCACGTACTTGCCATAAATAAATGACCAGCCCCTATACTTCAAAAATGGATGAAATTTCGTGCACATGACAGAAAATTCAGCCAAAAATACTTTCCATGTTGGCACACACAAATCACCCCACATTAAGGCCAAAATGTGAAGATTCCAAGTTTAATTTTGTCACATGTTAATGGTACCACTTTAGACCAGCCAAGTGATGAGATTTAAAGTATATATTATACATATTATGTATAACATAATATATATATAGCATGTGCAAAAGTTGGAATTTAAATTAGAGAAAAATCGGGTAATCGATAAATATTGAAAATTCGGTTTTCTACGCACACAACACATGGAACGTTTTTGGTACTTCATGTGATACGTATCTAGACACTCTTTACATATGATATACATCTTGAAGTGTTCTAGAAAATTAAATTAAGGGCTGATTGGAATATAACATGTGTGTATTATTAAATGTGCATTATTTTACAATGTTAGCAAAAATAAATTTCAGCACATACACATACTCTATGAAACGCCACCTACAGCTGAGATGGAGCTTATTTGGAGCCTTGTTGGCATAATGATTGGTCAAGGATCAATCACACAATGTTGGTGAATTAAAGAGATAAGCTACAATTGGTAAGAATTCAAAGTTTGCCTCTCTTATATCACATGCTGAAAATTTGAGCATGGTAACCTTGGGTGGCCGAATTTTAGCACATTAAAATGATATATTTCATCATCTTTTATTGTGTGATTAATTGGGAGAAGAAATGGAAATGATTTGAGTATTATTTAAATTAATAAAGTGTGATATTTTATATATCACACATGCTGAAAAATTTTCAGCACGTGTGAAGACATGGTGTGGCCGAATTTTAGAGCATAAAGATGTCCATATTCATTTCTCATGTGATAGGAATAATTACCATCAATTGGTGATTCATTTTATAAAGAAAAATCAAAGTAAATTGGGCATTATTTTGAATAAAATTGAATGATGCACATGCTGAAAATTCGGCATGGCAATAAGCACTTGATGGCCGATTTTTGCCTTAAGTTGGGAAGGAATTTTTGTCTTGCAATTTATGTGATATATCTTATGATTTATGGAAGTTAATTTGTGATGATTTTTGGTACATGTTTAAGTGAAATTCTCAGATTTTTTCAAGTCATCAATGATGACAACATTCATCCAATAAGAAGGTGCCAAGTAAGCGAAGCTTAAATGATCATCCAATAAGAAGATTCCAAGTAAGCAAGACCTTGTCACAATGATGTCTTACACTCTCTCAAGGACTTAAAAGATAATTTTCAAGAGGGGGAGGCTACACAAGGGGACGGCATACACATTAAAAGGAAAGAGAAGAGAGCAAACAAAACAAGAACAAGCATTGCAAATCAAAGTGATCAAAAAGCCTAGTTCTTCTTCTTCTTCTACATCTTCTTTCTTTCTCTCTTCTTGTAAGCCTATTGTATTCATATCTTTCAATATTGAATAGGCTTGACATAGACCACCACTCATTATATATCTTTGCAAAAGATTGATCAAGGTGTGATCAATCTTCATTCTTGCGAGGTGGTGGTGTTCGTGCAAATTGTATTCACTATACAAGGTTTGTAAAGGGTTGGAGTTAGGTGTAACTCTATCAACCCTGTGGTAAGGTGTTTGCGTGTGTGTGATTAGTGTGAACCAAGGAAGGTGTTCCTTGAGGACTGGAGTAGGTTGTTTATAACCGAACCAGTATAAAATTCTTGATGCCATTTACTTTCTGCATTTACTTTTCAGTTACTGCACTGATTATCCTTCTTGTTCGTATTCGTAAAAATAGTAAACGAATTTCGAAAATCACAAAAATTTCCAGAAATATACTCACACGTTCTAGGGTTAATTTGGCATAAGTTTAAACCCTTTTGGATAAGTATAAGTCGATCAAACATCAAAAGTTCTGAAACTAGTGCAGACTGATTTTTAGGCTTGCAAAGGTTGAAACTTTGATTTTAGTTGACCTACTTACCAAAAGAATTTTGCAAAAGTGTTTCAACCCACTTAAATATAGTATGTAAGGAGTTAGTGGTCAAATTTTTAGAGCATTTGGACGTTCACACAAATAGGAATAAATTTTTCAAAACCGACTACCGTTTCTGGCAGATTCGCACAATCTGATTACCAACGGTTTTTGAAGGGGTTAAAGGTTGAATTTTAATTTGAAATTTTAAGGGGACCCTCATAACATCTGAGGCAAGTTCTCTCAAAATTTCAGAATTTTTGGAGACCTCTAACCTTGTTTTAAAAAGTTTTAAAACAGGTCTTGAAAACAGAATCTGTTTTCAGAAGTTGAATTGTTCAAGTTTAAAGAAATTTTAAAAACCACAATTTCTGCACCACCTATTCAACCCCTCCCCCCTTCTAGTGGTGCCTTACAGATCCTACAACTGGTATCAGAGCGCTGGAACACTCACAACAAAAGGATCCAACGATCTTAGTGAGATGGCAACCACTAGCGACAAAACCGAGCAAGAAGGTATGTCAAGCCAAATGCCTCCACTATTTGCAAATGAGGTAAATTCTGATTCTGACTTGGATTCTGAACTATCTTATGATGATTTATATGTTGAATATCTTGAATTACATAAGTTTGCTAGAACTCTTACAAAACAAAAGAAACGGTTAATTGAAGACAAGAAATTGTTAGAATCTTCTAACGAAAATCTTGTCGCTCAATTAAACGATTCTACAGAAGAGTCGTCACGCATCATTAATTCATTAAAGTCTGAGATTTCATCATTGACATCCGAGAACACTGAATTAAAATCCGAGATTTCAAACTTGAAATCAAGGAATACGGATGTAGAGAAAAAGGTGAAACAATTTGACACGAGAACAAACATGCTGGATCACATCATTTCTTCTCAAAAGCATGATAGTGACAAAACCGGACAAGGATACGTTGAGAAAAGTAAGCCACAAAATAAACCAACCAAATTCATCCCATCTAAGAAAATAGATGCATCAAAGACATATGTGGCATCTAAGAAGACGCATAGGCCTTTTCTTATGACATCTCAACGTGCTTCTTCTTCACATCATGCAAAATATAATTATGTGCCATATAGATATGAGAACAAACAAGTTATGCATACGCGACACTCATATCACAAAAATGCATCTAGATCACGTCCCGTGCATGCAAACCGAAATGCTTATCAAAAACAGAAACCATACTACATGCATGATGGGATTCTTGGCCAAAGGCCAAACGCATTTGTCCCTAACATATATTATGTTGCGTTCACATCACCTTTGTCACCTTTTGGAAGACCTAGAAAGGTCACCCAAATTTGGGTACCAAAAGGGACATTTTTAAAAGGTTGAATAAATAACCCTTACGAACGCACGTTATATGAAATGCATGATTTTTTTCATCTTTACAGGCATCTTTTGATTTGCTTTCCAAAATAAAGGGGGAGAGAAAGCATGATTTAAGGGGGAGAGAGATACTGATTGCATAAATCAAAGGGGAGCGGATTCGAAATTTAAATTTCGAATTTTGAATTTATGCATAATTGAAGGGGAGCGATAGGATTTAAATCATGTGCATAAGTTATTTTGAAAATCATCAAAAGGGGGAGATTGTAGAGAAAAAGGGGTTTGAGTGATTTTCAAATACATGATTTAAATGTGCACAAAAATGAGCATAAGATAAAACGTGCATAAGATATACATGTATGCATGATACATTGCTATTACTTGCCTTATTTAGCTTATATATAATGTTGCCGGACTAACGAGCCATGAAGCGTTAAAGCTTACATCATATGGCAAACATTTGTTGTGTTTATACTATTTTCAGGTGCCACCATTAATGAACTAAACTAGTTCATTAAGTGAAGTACTTAGTTTATTAAACTAAGTAGTTCATTAAAGGAAGCCACATTTGGAAAAGGCACAAAGGCAACAAGGCTAAGGAAGGAAAGTTTTCTCCTCCTCTCCTCTTTAATTATACACGCCTAATACATATATACTACATATATTTTCAGATTTTTTGAAAAAGGCACATACACATGTATTCCAACGTACTACCGACACGTTATATATTTTACGTACGTACGTTAACGTCACACCACTATACTTAACTCATATTTATGAGTATATTCAGGTCTTATATCATATGATATAAGATATGGTGATGACAAATTAAATATGACACGATAAAAGGTTCTAAACCTAAAATTGTCGTATCGGGCGAATACCGAAACTTCGCCAACGTGTCACGTACTTGCCATAAATAAATGGCCAGCCCCTATACTTCAAAAATGGATGAAATTTCGTGCACATGACAGAAAATTCAGCCAAAAATACTTTCATTGTTGGCACACACAAATCACCCCACATTAAGGCCAAAATGTGAAGATTCCAAGTTTAATTTTGTCACATGTTAATGGTACCACTTTAGACCAGCCAAGTGCTGAGATTTAAAGTATATATTATATATATTATGTATAACATAATATATATAGCATGTGCAAAAGTTGGAATTTAAAATTAGAGAAAAATCGGGTAATCGATAAATATTGAAAATTCGGTTTTCTACGCACACAACACATGGAACGTTTTTGGTACTTCATGTGACACGTATCTAGACACTCTTTACATATGATATACATCTTAAAGTGTTCTAGAAAATTAAATTAAGGGCTGATTGGAATATAACATGTGTGTATTATTAAATGTGCATTATTTTACAATGTTAGCAAAAATAAATTTCAGCACATACACATACTCTATGAAACGCCACCTACAGCTGATATGGAGCTTATTTGGAGCCTTGTTGGCATAATGATTGGTCAAGGATCAATCACACAATGTTGGTGAATTAAAGAGATAAGCTACAATTGGTAAGAATTCAAAGTTTGCCTCTCTTATATCACATGCTGAAAATTTGAGCATGGTAACCTTGGGTGGCCGAATTTTAGCACATTAAAATGATATATTTCATCATCTTTTATTGTGTGATTAATTGGGAGAAGAAATGGAAATGATTTGAGTATTATTTAAATTAATAAAGTGTGATATTTTATATATCACACATGCTGAAAAATTTTCAGCACGTGTGAAGACATGGTGTGGCCGAATTTTAGAGCATAAAGATGTCCATATTCATTTCTCATGTGATAGGAATAATTACCATCAATTGGTGATTCATTTTATAAAGAAAAATCAAAGTAAATTGGGCATTATTTTGAATAAAATTGAATGATGCACATGCTGAAAATTCAGCATGGCAACAAGCACTTGATGGCCGATTTTTGCCTTAAGTTGGGAAGGATTTTTGTCTTGCAATTTATGTGATATATCTTATGATTTATGGAAGTTAATTTGTGATGATTTTTGGCACATGTTTAAGTGAAATTCTCAGATTTTTTTAAGTCATCAATGATGACAACATTCATCCAATAAGAAGGTGCCAAGTAAGCGAAGCTTAAATGATCATCCAATAAGAAGATGCCAAGTATGCAAGACCTTGTCACAATGATGTCTTACACTCTCTCAAGGACTTAAAAGATAATTTTCAAGAGGGGGAGGCTACACAAGGGGACGGCATACACATTAAAAGGAAAGAGAAGACAGCAAACAAAACAAGAACAAGCATTGCAAATCAAAGTGATCAAAAAGCCTAGTTCTTCTTCTTCTACATCTTCTTTCTTTCTCTCTTCTTGTAAGCCTTTTGTATTCATATCTTTCAATCTTGAATAGGCTTGACATAGACCACTACTCATTATATATCTTTGTAAAAGATTGATCAAGGTGTGATCAATCTTCATTATTGCGAGGCGGTGGTGTTCGTGCAAATTGTATTCACTATACAAGGTTTGTAAAGGGTTGGAGTTAGGTGTAACTCTATCAACCCTGTGGTAAGGTGTATTTCATGTGTGTGATTAGTGTGAACCAAGGAACGTGTTCCTTGAAGACTGGAGTAGGTTGTTTATAACCGAACCAGTATAAAATTCTTGATGCCATTTACTTTCTGCATTTACTTTTCAGTTACTGCACTGATTATCCTTCTTGTTCGCATTCGTAAAAATAGTAAACGAATTTCGAAAATCACAAAAATTTCCATAAATATACTCACACATTCTAGGGTTAATTTGGCACAAGTTTCAACCCTTTTGGATAAGTATAAGTCGATCAAACATCAAAAGTTCTGAAACTAGTGCAGTCTGATTTTTAGGCTTGCAAAGGTTGAGACTTTGATTGTAGTTGACCTACTTCCCAAAAGAATTTTGCAAAACTGTTTCAAACCACTTAAATATAGTATATAAGGAGTTAGTGGTCAAATTTTCAGAGCATTTGGACGTTCACACAAATAGGAATAAAGTTTTCAAAACCGACTACCGTTTCTGGCAGATTCGCACAATCTGATTACCAACCGTTTTTGAAGGGGTTAAAGGTTGAATTTTAATTTGAAATTTTTAGAGGACCATCATAACATCTGAGGATAAGTTCTCTCAAAATATCAGAATTTTTGAAGACCTCTAACCTGGTTTTAAAAACGTTTTAAAAAGGGTCCTGAAAACAGAATCTGTTTTTAGAAGTCGAATTGTTCAAGTTTAAAGAAATTTTAAAAACCACACTTTCCGCACCACCTATTCAACCCCCCCCCTTCTAGTGGTTCCTTGCAGATCCTACATAGGAGACTGTTTGAGACCATACAATGATTTGTTTAATTTGCACATTATACCCGACTGATCTAGATTATAAGTTAGAGAAAGATCCATGTATATAGTCTCTTGAAAATCACCATTCAAAAAAGCATTTTTTACATCTAATTGATACAGTTCCCATCCCAGATTAACAGCTATAGAAAACAGTACTCTTATTGTGTTCATTTTAGCAATAGGCGCAAAAGTTTCGAAGTAATTAATGCCATAGGATTGAATATAGCTCTTTGCCACTGATCTTGCCTTATGCCTATTGATAGAACCATCAGAGTTATATTTTATTGTAAAAATCCATCTGCAGCAAACAGTTTTGATGTCTGGTCTTCTTGGAACTAGCTCCCAGGTTCTGTTTTGAATTAGTGATATCATCTCATCATTAACAGCCTTTTTCCAGGGAGGTAGAACAAAGCTTCATTTATATTATTTGGTATATGATTCTTGTCAACTGCATATGTAAAAGCTTTAAACACAGGGGATAACATATGATATGACAAAAAATTATGCAAAGGATGCTGTGTAATCTCCCTAGTACTAAGAAAATCATGTAATAGTTTCTTTGTACATTCCCTTGTTGCTTTCCTAATGGCAATAGGCCTGTCATCCAAGCTACTCCTTTCATCATAATTGTCATCTCTATTTTCAAGCACTTCATTTATAATAGAAGGAACAACAACATTTTTTCTGGTATACACTTGAGTAATGGGAGGTCTTTCAACTGTATGTGTTCCAATACCCTCAGGTTCATTTCTTGATGCATTATTTTGATACGAAACTAACTCATCACCCTCGCCATTAGACTGTGACTCAGTCACTAGTCTAACAATATCAATAATAGTCCCGGCTTCCTGATTACATCCCTTTTGTGAGCTCAAAAGGTCAGTATAGAATGACTGACTTTCTTGAAATGTTACATCAAGAGTTACATATACTTTTCTAGTTTGAGGACAAAAACACTTGTACCCTTTTTGATCCCAATAAATCCCAAGAACAGCCCTAGGATCAAGTTTACTTCTTAAATGACATTGTATATGCACATAAGCCACACAGCCAAAATTTTCAAAGGCAAATCAGATAATAACCTTGTTAGAGAAAACGTATCACACAGTATAGATTTGGGAGCTCTATAGGATAAGACCCTTGAAGGCAATCTATTAATTAGATAAGTGGATGTTAAGACTACTTCTCCCCAGTATTGTTTTGGAACTTGCATAGTAAACATAAGGGTTCTAGCAACCTCTAATAGATGCATGTTATTCCTTTCTGCAATTCCATTCTTTTAAGGAGTGTAAGTGCAGGAAGTTTGATGATGAATGACATTCCTAGCCATGTATTCTTTAACAGAGGAGTCAAGGTATTCAGTACCGTTGTCAGTTCTAAATATCTTGATACCAGTATTGAATTGATTCCGGACTAATGCTAAGAAATGCATAATTACCGTATTAACTTCACTTTTATGCTTCATAAAATATATCCATGTAACACGGGTATGATCATCAATAAATGTAATAAACCATTTAGCTCCATTAATATTAGCAACCCTTGATGCTCTCCAGATAGCTGAATGCACTAGATTAAAAGGTTGACAATGATCACAGAACATATTTTCCATTTCATTTTTGCCAAAAAGCTGTGGCGTCAGTTTTTTCAAATACACAAAGTTAGGATATCATAATCTTCTATGCCACATCAAAATATCTTGTCTAGGCCTGTTAACTATTCCTCTACTTGACTCTTTAAACCTTGAATGCAATCTCTTGCTTTCTCCAGCTTGATTCTCAAGTAAATATAGTCCTTTCAAAAAGTTAGCATTGTCAATCAGTCCCTTCTGAGAAGGGTCCTGAAACTAACATTGAGTAGGTGAGAAACAGACCAAACGATTATTCTCTCTTACTAGTTTACCAACGGATACTAAATTAAAGCTTAAGTCAGGCACATAAAAAACATCTCCTAAGGTTATTTGTTCATTTATCTTTATTGATACTTTTCCTTTAATATTTAGCGGTAGATTATTTGCAATATGAACTTATAAAGGATGCAGAAATAACTGAAAGGAAGATAAAATTGTACCGTCATAAGTCATGTGATCAGTGGCTCCAAAGTCCACAATCCAAGAGAAATTCTAGGGGCTTCCCATACTGGCAGTGGATGCTTTCATTGATGGCTAAGAAAAGGAATGATTTTGCTGTTGATTCTATGCTTCTAAAAATCTTTCTACCTGTTCCTTGTTTGGCATGGAAGAAGCATTAGGAAATGAAGTGAGTGATTGTTGTTGATCACTGTTTGTCACCATGTTTGAAACCCTGGTTGGATTTCGAAAATGTTTTGCCTCTCCAGTTGTTGTTCTTATCTCTCCAATTATCTGTTAAAGGAGAATTCCTATTTTCATTGTTCCTTCATCTATTAGATTCAGACATAGGCTTACTGTCTTTAGGAAGTCCCTTAAGAAAGAAACACTAGTCCACATTGTGACATTTTCGTTTACAATAGGTACATTGCCTTTTCGATTTGTCAAATTTAACAGTATACGCCTTTCCTTCATCTTCAAACTGGGGATTTTCAGAAAGTAATGCAGACATTTCAGTGTTCAGATTAGAACTTGTAGCCCTCATCATCACCTTCTTCCTACTCTCTTCGTGTTTAATTTCTGCAAATGCAGCTTTGAGAGTAGGAAGAGGTTTTGTAGCAACAATCCTTCCTCTGGCAATATCAAATTCTGGATTAAGTCCATTTAGAAAAGTAAAGAACCTTCTCTGTTCCGCAATACTTCTAAGTTTTTGCATCATCGGTTATGTCCAGACTTGTGTGTCATACACATCAATTTGTTGCCAGCTTTTGACAGTAAAGTAATGTATTTGTTCATAGCAAGATTACCTTACTTAATATCACGCAACTGAGCTTCAATGTCATATAATTCTGAAATGCTATCTTTCTTGGTATACATTTCTTTGACAGCTTCCCAGATTTCAGCTACCGTTTCATACATTATGAAGTCATCACTTATTTCAGGAATCATAGACCTGATAAGCCAGGACATTATCATGTTGTTTTTAGATTTCCATATACTATACTTAGGATCAGAGGCATCAGATATGGTGGTGGTTCCATAGAGATAATCTTCTTTTCCTTTGCCATCCACATACATTTCGACACCTCTTGACGAAGATAGAAAATTATCACCATTTAATTTATGATTGGTGATAATAGATGAAGAATCATCTAGAGTATTGGGCACAGTAGTCCTTCCTTCATTAGATGTTTACATAGCTCTAGGAACAGATGCAGCAGATTCAACAGTCTGAGACATGACTGTCTATGTTTTCAAAATTTCAAAAAATTCAACTTTAGATGGATATGATTTTAAGGATTATGGCTCTGATGCCATATAGAAATGTTAAGAAGACAATTCAAGGAAGAAGAGTTTGTTTAAGAGGATGAGAATTTCAATCTTATTCTTCAAAGGCACGAAGAGTGCACTTATATACAAGTATGCAAGATAACCGTTGTAACGGCTATATTTCATATCCTTTTACACAACGAATAATTCTATGATTCTTGTACATTTGACCTGATTAACATTATACACTCTATAATCTACATATTAAGCTATCTGAATATACAATTTACATAAGATTAAACACAATTATCAGCAAGATATTAATGAATCAATGAAGTGTTTGACGCAGTTGCAAAGGTGTTCGACAGAATGTCAGGTACTACATTTGATGCGGTTGGTGCTCTTCCTGTCAACTGCTCTGCGTAGTTACAGTGTTTACTTCTTCACCTTCAGTCAGATCCTCAATTTGGTGTGTGAAAGAGTTGTTTTTGCACTGAATATTTCCATAGATGGAACACTATGTTGAACCAATACTACTTCGATCGGTACCAGACAGTTCTTGCGTCGATCCTTGTCTGAAGACTTTGGAAGTCAAATTTGTATGAATTAAAATACCTCTTGGTATTGTTTTAGGATACTGGCCAGTATCGCTTTTATGGCATAGTTCAATTGATATTCAGATGGCAGATCGCATTTAAAGTTTCAGGTTTGATTCTTATGCCAGCCGTAATGTGGGTTTTTCACAGCCATTTAGGTTATAGCTTAGTTCAATTGATACTCAGACGACAGATCGCATTTAAGATTGCAGGTTCAATTCTTATGTCAGCTGCAGTGTGGGTTTTTCACAGTCATTTAGGCCAAATATTTTAACCTAATATGGTGTGAATGATGGTGAATACCTTGTAGACACGGATTATCTGAACCTCTTATCTAAGCGGCCGCTGAATGATACTGATTTGCACCATTCAAAAAATACATAATAGTAGAACTGTAGAAGATTTCAGAACTAGAGATTTAGGATTTTTCATTCAAGGAGACCACACAGTACCGCTGTTTCTATCTTTTAGGCCTAGAATCAGTCGGTGGTTTTTGATAGGCAAAGAAAAAATAATGAAAGAAGAAATGAGTAGAAACATGTATATAAGGGCCCCATATATCAACATGAACAATATCAAAAGGAAGTTTATAGATTGTAAAAAATGCAGGAAAAGGTGATCTCTTCAGTTTTGCCAAAGGGCAAATCGTATAGCTATTACTTTGATCAAAAGAGGGTATATCTGGATATAATCTATGTAACTCTTGTATTCTAGTTGATGAAGCATGTCCAAGTCTGGCATGCCACAAATATGAATCAGAATCAAGACTAGAAGAAGATAAAGCAGAAGGCAAAACATAAGTACTGAAGACTTCAGACTGCATAGGTAGACTAGAATCATGCATGTAATAAAGTCCATGATGCTTCCTAGCTGAACCAATCATCCTCCTGGATAACTGATCCTGAATGAAACAACCAGAATCATGGAATGAAACAACCAAATGAGGAGAATCAATAAGCTTGCTTAAAGATACAAGGTTGAAAGAGAATGAAGGGACATATAACACATCCCTCAAAACAAGGCCACTGTGTAATATAACCATTCCTTTATGAGTAGATTCAACTGTAGTATTGTTTGGAAGCTTAATAGATACGTGATCAATGGGGTTATAAGAATGAAACAATGACAAGGAGCATGAATTGTGGTCAGTGGCCTCTGAATCCAAGATCCATATACAATCAGTACTTACAGAACGTTTACCTGTGGACATACCAGTTTGTGTAGTCATAACAGTGCCTTGTAACTCCTTATTTCCATTGATTCCTAAAACGACATCATCAAAATCTAACAATTTCAGAAGTTCAGTAAATTGTTTTTGAGTAAGAGATTGCGTGGACTGTGGAAATAGAGAGGAAGTAGGTTGTTCAACATCACAGTTCTGAGATTTCTCTTCCACCATCTTAGCCGCATTCACTTGATTCTTAAACTTGAATCCTGGAAGAAATCCATGCTTTTTTAGTATCTATCACTTGTGTGTCCTATCATACCACAGTGATTACATTGCAAACTCTTATTACCTTCTTGGTAAAATCTTCCATTTCCTCTTCTATATGTCTGCCCTTGCCTCTTGTTTACATACGTATTTGCTACAAAGCTCTCTTGATCATCACAGTTAGTAACTAATGCTGTAGGAGCATTATTGAATCCTGCTGACACAGCATTACTAGTGATTTTCCTTTCAAACTTTAACGCCATTGCAAAAATAGTTTTGATATCCGGCAAAGGCGTCATCACAAATACCGGTGATCTGACTGGAGCGAACTCCTCGTTCAATCCTTTGACAAATTTTATAACATAATCATTTTCAATGAACTCATTCACCTTCTTAGTTATATCACATACACACCTAAGGCAGTTACATTTTGGTATGGATCTTAAAGCCACTAGTTCTTCCCATAATACTTTCAGTTTTGTAAAGTAATCATTCACGCTAAGACTTTCTTGTTTCACAGCATAAAATTCACATAGAAAATCAGACATTCCATATCTCATAGCTAAATCATTCCATACATCCAAAGCACTATCGTACCATATTATACTTTGCGCAATTGAAGGAGAGACATAGTTCATGATCCAGGATTGGATCATGGTGTTTACCTGCCTCCAAGCTTGAAATTGAGGATCATTTGGTGCAGGTTTAGGCATAGATCCATCGATGAAACAGGTTTTATTCTTTACTAACAGCGCCATTTGAAATGTCCTGCTCCACGAGTGAAAATTGTGTGGATTGAGTGGAGGTTGAACCAGCACAATTGATGGACTATCGTTTGGATGCAAGTAGTATGGGCTACTTGCTGGATTATCATTGTTCACATGATTACTTCGCGAGATAGATGATGCAGCGCTTGTGTTTGCCATGTCTATACTTCAGTTGAAGTAATTCACACTCGAGAAAATTGATATGATGCGGAGTTTGATCAAGGACATGCGATGAACTAATGTTGAATTGTAATAGCTCTGATACCATGTCAAAATTCGTGTTAAGCTCAAAATCTAATGATCAAATCAAACATGATAAAATATTGTGATCGATGAATGATTGCAAAGAAAACTCGAATGCTGCAGAAGAAGAATATGGTGCCAAAACACTCAACTTGAGGAAGAAGAAAAGAGAGCGCTAAAAATTTTATTCCGCTTGAAAATTATTGTACAACCTTTACATGTATTTATACTAGCTTAAAGAAGTATCTAGAATTAGAAATTAACATGTGAGAAATGGCTTGGTTTGATGCTATATACAGCAACTTCTGCAATGTAGCACCAAGACCCGCTGCTATGTGTTATTCGTGCCACCTTCGCAAGGACCAGCGCACCAAGCGTGTCAGGCACGCCATACGTGCCATGACCAAAGTCTCAACCCTGCCAAGCGTGTCATCCATGCCATACGTGCCAATACCAAAGCATCTGATCTGCCAAGCGTACCAAGACTAAGCATCGTGCCATTCATGCGTGCCAGACACACAATAAGACTCGCCAACACCCAATGCCTTCATGCTATGTCACCAATTGCTTCTTCCTTTTTTCTCCTTCGTCTTGCAACGTCACATTTGTAACTTTAACAAAGTTGTCACTACGTCTAATGGATTATACGCATTTGAATAAGTATGGCATTAACGATGGTGGTGTAAATATCAAAATGACAACTAGACAAACATGTATATATAAATGAAAATCAAGAGGACACAGTCGCGGAAGATGAAAGTGGCAGAGATGAGGATGCTGAGATGGATGTGTTGGCATACAAGGCTTAAACCGAATCAGAAATGAGTTATTTAGGGAAAGGTTAGGGGTGGCTAGTATAGCGGATAAGATAAGGGAGGGGAGACTTAGATGGTTTGGGAATGTCAAGCAAAAACAGACAACAGCATCTGTCAAAGCAGTTGAAATCCTCATTGTACAGGCGAAGAGGAGTAAATGGAAGCCCAAACTGACTTGGGATGAGCGGATTAGGCATGATCTACTAGATTTGCACCTCTCTGAGGACATGGTCCAGGACATGAGTTCATGGAGGCCGAGGATTAAGGTTAACAAGGTTTAGACAGGATATAGGAGCACCTTAGATTATATTTAGGGGCTTAGATACTCTCTACACTTTAGGTTGACTTTGCACTTTTTTTGTTTGTATTTGTCTTTCATATTGGTACATATACATGGTTATGGCTATCTTAATATCAGAAGCTTTCCATTTATATTTACTAAGTTCCTTCACTACCACACTAGCACACCATATCCTTAATATTGTGTCATCCAAGGAGTATGGAGTAAAATGATATTTTATGTAAAACTTCAACCAAGTTGTCACCAAGTGTGATGGATTATATGCATTTGAGTATGGCATTAACAAAAGTGGTGTAAATATCGAAATAACAACTAGACAGACAATGGACATCAAGAGGACACAGTCGCAGAAGATGAAAGTGGCAGAGATGAGCATGCTGAGGCGGATGTGTGGCATACAAGGCTAGACCAGATCAGAAATGAGGTATTTAGGGAAAGGTTATGGGTGGCTAGTATAGAAGATAAGATAAAAGAGGAGGGACTGAGATGGTTTGTGCATGTAAAGTGGAGACAGACAACGGCGTCTATCAGAACAGTTGAAAGCCTTATTGTAGAGGGGAGAGGAGTAAAGGCAGACCCAAACCGACTTGGGATGAGCGGATTAGACATGACCTACTAGATTTATACCTCTCTAAGGACATGGCCCAGGATAGGAGTTCATGGAGGCATATGATTAAGGTTAATGAGGTTTAGGCAGGATATAGGGGCACCTTAGATTATATTTAGGGGCTTAGATACTCTCTATACTTTAGGTTCACTTTGCACCTTTTTGTGTTTGTCTTTGTCTTTTATTATTTATCCATATACACGGTTATGTCTATCTTAATATGGAAGCTTTCTATTTGTATTTACTAAATTCCTTCACTATGACATTAGCATACCATATCTCTACTACTGTATCATCTAAAGAGTACGGAGTGAAATGATGTTTTATGTAAAAACTCAACCAAGTGTCACTAAGTGTGATGGATCATATGCATTTGAGCAAGTGTGCCATTAACGATGGTGGTGTAAATACCGAAATAAAACAACTAGACAAACATGTATGCATAAATGGCCATCAAGAGTACACAGTCGCAGAAGATGGAAGTGGCAGAGATGAGGATGATGAGGCGAATGTGTGAGCATACAAGGCTAAAACGGATCAGAAATAAGGTATTTAGGAAAAGGTTAGGGGTGGGTAGTATAGAAGATAAGATAAGGGAGGAGAGATTGAGATGGTTTGGGCATGTCAAGCGGAGACAGACAACGGCGTCTGTTACAACAGTTGAAATCCTTATTGTAGAGGCGAAGATGAGTAAAGGCAGGCTCAAACTGACTTGGGATGAGTAGATTAGGCATGACCTACTAGATTTGCACCTCTCTAAGGTTATGATACAGGATAGGAGTTCATGGAGGCAGATGATTAAGGTTAACGAGGTTTAGACAGGATATAGGGGCACCTTAGAATATATTTAAAGGCTTAGATACTCTCTACACTTTAGGTTGACTTTGCATCTTTTTGTGTTTGTCTTTGTCTTTCATTATTTGTGCATATACACGGTTATGACTATCTTAATATCGGAAGCTTTCTATTTGTATTTACTAAATTCCTTCACTACCACACTAACACACCATATCCTTACTATTGTGTCATCTATACAGGTACATATAGAGCCGGGGGTCTCGCTGGAAGAAAACTCTCTATCCTTTGGGATGGAGGTATTGTTTGTTTGCCTCTCACCCTCCCCAGACCCTAGCGGTAGCTTTTGCTGTCGTTGTGATATACTGGATATGTGTTGTTGTTGTATGTGTGTGTGCGTGTATGATGTCACAATCATGTATAACAATACTCAGGCCTATTTCCTACTATATACGGTCGGCTGTATGGATCACTCATTTCTCTACACTTTATTTTTATTATTATTTTTTTCACAATCATATGCATGTCACAAAAAAGTAATTTTTAATGTCATACAGGCTTGTTTTACTGTAAATTACAACTATTTGCAGTAAAATCGTACTATTATGGCACTTATAATTGCTCCAATATTTGATATAGGTAGTTTTGCCATTTGATGAAGCCGGATCTTCACCAAGGGTCTAAGGTGACCCCAAATAACATCGTCAACTGATTTGAATAATATAGCTAGAATAGCTCCCTGGAAGTCCTGCACAAGGAAACACAAATCAAAGGTCCCACGATGTAATGCTATGTTGGACTCCTTCGCCGAAGTGCAAAACCAAGCTTGGCCAAAGTGGTCTGAAGCATAGCACTTAGGCTGAAGCTAAGATTGAAGTCAGGTGACGAGGTGCAATCCTTTAGCATATTCTTTGATAATAAGAAGGATGCTATGCCAAATAGCCGAAATGCAGTTTGGCTGAACAGCAATGCTTGGGTGCCGAATTGCAGGAGTTATATACTTGCACAATATCTGCCGTTGATTGTCGTTGACTAATAGACGATTATTTCTGGCTTATCTTTTGCCCCCAGATTTTGTATGGCCGAGCTGACCTTTGAGGGCAGACAAATCTATTATGAAGAGTCAATGACGTGTCTCATTAATTGAGCAGTTATCCTCTTAACTGCGCTGCATTCTCCATTAACCGCACCTTTAGCCTCATAATTGAACCGTTATCCTCTCTTTTAATGTAAGCGCTAATTCCAATGCCTCATCATTATTTTTTCGGCGGTTTCAGTACCTGAGAAGGGGGAAAACACCCGAACAGTCACCTTTTCGAATTTCGAACAAAAAGTTACAACCTTTGCGTTTTTCTTCCTATAAATAGGGTTAATAGCCCTAATTCTTTCTTTCTTCTTCTTCCTTTGTTCTACAAACGCTTTTCTGCTATCTTGCTCTTCTTCTTCGTCTTCGAAGCATACACTCTTATTCCGGTGTTCTTCCTTCCAGCTCAGCCCTTCAATCCTCTGTAAGCTTTTCTTCTTCCTCATGGATTTTGTTATTCCATCGTCTTCTTCTTCTGATTCCCAAAACAGATCGTCCTTTGAGGAGGTTACGCCTTGCTGGTGAACCTCCTAAGGTTGCCTCCACTTCCATAGTACCCCTGCCGTCTATTGACAGGGGTTCACCTTCTTTGGTAGTGCAGAGTGCAACCTGCACTTTAAAGGTTGCTGACCTTTCCCGATTTTGTAGTGAGTTTAGCATAGATAGAGATACCTTTTCCCTCATTTTGCCTCTTCCTCATCAAACTGCCTATGATCCACCCGCTGGGTATGAGGCAGTTTATGAGGAATTCTTCAAATCTGTGTTTCACCTTCCTATTCCTGGCCCTTTATTGCACATCCTCGATTATTATAACCTTAGATTAACCCAAATTATGCCCAACGGCTTGATGGTAATTGCCAGCTATATGCTCTACCTGAGAGCCGCTGAGGCAGAATTTGACCTTGCCGTCTTCAGGGGGATGTTTGTGTAAAAACACAAGGAAAGTTGGTACTAGTTTAGTAGGAGACATCCTAATAGAGTGGTTAACCACGCCATAAACATCCCTTCTTTCACCAAAAACTGGAAAGACCGCTTTTTCTTCATCAAAGCCATAGGACTGCTGAGAGAACCCTCTGGAAATCCGGCCCTGCAGATAATAAGTGGCCAAACGAAAAAGCCTGCGATGAAGCTTCAAGATTACTGCACCTTCCCCAAGCCATAGATTGGAAAATGGTGGACAGGTCGGTTGTGAAGGCTGCCGACTTGGACCACATGTGGTCGTCACACCAGTTTGAATCTCTTGGCTCTTCTGCCTTAGCCTTAATTCTGGGCATGTGCTTATGCTTTAAATACCTCTAATTTTTCTTGATATTGCGTATGTGTTTTGACTAATCTGTTGTTGAATCTTGCAGGAACCATTGTGTCTGAAAATCTCAGCAAGCTAAAGAAATTGGTTCCCAAGAAAAGGAAGAGAGAAGATCAAAAGTCCTCCAAAACCTCATCTGAGGTGCAGGCTCTGCCTGCTGCTCCTGCTGCTCCTCCCACCAAGCAAGGTAAAGATCCCCAATCTTGGCGTTGATACATTTTTTGCTTTATTTAAGCATTTTTAACTTGGGGTTTTTGTTGCAGCCAAAACTTTAGTTAGCACTTCTTCTGCTGCAGCCAAGAAACCTGTTCAGGCTGCAGCTCAACCACTGAAGAAGAAAGCTTCTGAGGCCCCCGCCTTGCCCCCAAGCTTGCTACAAAGGCTGGGGTAGGAAAACCTCAGGCTGCTCCTACTTTCAAGAAGACTTCACAGCCTAAACCTGCTGTGCCAACTTCTGCTCCAGCTCTTCCTGCGCCAACTTCTGTTCCAGCCTCAGCTGCTCCAATTTCTGCTCCTCCTGCGGGGCCAATTATTAAGGATCCAAAGGATGCCCCCACTGGAGGAGTCGTCTTGACTTCAGGGGAGGATGCTCCTCAGCGTCCTTATGGAAAAGCCCCTCTGAAGGAGAACCTTCGCATCAGCACCGTCGAGGCTGGAAGAGGTTATCTTATTCATTTTTTGATTCAGCTGCTCATCCAGGAGTAGCCAAAAAATTAGCTGACCTGCCGGTGCTGCCCATAGATTGGGATCGCTATGCCCGCAATGATTGGGACACGGCTTTGAACATCTATCTGAGGAACATAGCCATGGTAGGTAACTTTTTTACTTAAGTTGTTAAAGTTCTCATTTGTCCATATTGATTACTGCAGTACCGAGCTCAAGAGTGTGACATGCTCAGAAGAGCAGAAGAGATGCGCAGCATGGTGGTTCAACTCTCTGAGAGCAACGCTGACTTGAAGAAAGCTAATGACGAGTTGGCAGAGATGGCAAGGCCTGACAATTCAAGGCTGGAAGAGATAGATGCTGAGTTGAAGACATTGAGGTCAGAGATGGACTCAATGAAATCAGAGATTGACTCCTTGACATCTGAGAATTCCAAGCTTAAGGAAGACAAGGAGGAGTCTGACACTCAGCTTGTAGTTGCAAACTCGCAAATGGATGAACTAAAGGAAGTTATTACCAACATCGAGCTGGTGTCCACCAAGACCCAGGCTGAGTTGGAGTTCTTCCAGAAGGAATTCAACAAATGTGAGCAAGAATTGTCCCAGCTGAAGAGCCAAGTTGAAGTAGAGCAGAAGAGCAAGGATGATCTGGCCCAGCAACTTGAGGCAGAAAAGTAGAGAAAGGATGATCTGTTGTTGAATCTTGCAGGAACCATGGTGTCTGAAAATCTCAGCAAGCTAAAGAAATTGGTTCCCAAGAAAAGGAAGAGAGCAGATGAAAAGTCCTCTAAAACCTCATCTGAAGTGCAGGCTCTGCCTGCTACTCCTGCTGCTCCTCCCACCAAACAAGGTAAAGATCCCCAATCTTGGCGTTGATACATTTTTTGCTTTATTTAAGCATTTTTAACTTGGGGTTTTTGTTGCAGCCAAAACTTTAGTTAGCACTTCTTCTGCTGCAGCCAAGAAACCTGTTCAGGCTGCAGCTCAACCACTGAAGAAGAAAGCTTCTGAGGCCCCCGCCTTGCCCCCAAGCTTGCTACAAAGGCTGGGGTAGGAAAACCTCAGGCTGCTCCTACTTCCAAGAAGACTTCACAGCCTAAACCTGCTGCGCCAACTTCTGCTCCAGCTCTTCCTGCGCCAACTTCTGTTCCAGCCTCAGCTGCTCCAATTTCTGCTCCTCCTGCGGGGCCAATTATTAAGGATCCAAAGGATGCCCCCACTGGAGGAGTCGTCTTGACTTCAGGGGAGGATGCTCCTCAGCGTCCTTATGGAAAAGCCCCTCTGAAGGAGAACCTTCGCATCAGCACCGTCGAGGCTGGAAGAGGTTATCTTATTCATTTTTTGATTCAGCTGCTCATCCAGGAGTAGCCAAAAAATTAGCTGACCTGCCGGTGCTGCCCATAGATTGGGATCGCTATGCCCGCAATGACTGGGACACGGCTTTGAACATCTATCTGAGGAACATGGCCATGGTAGGTAACTTTTTTACTTAAGTTGTTGAAGTTCTCATTTGTCCATATTGATTACTGCAGTACCGAGCTCAAGAGTGTGACATGCTCAGAAGAGCAGAAGAGATGCGCAGCATGGTGGTTCAACTCTCTGAGAGCAACGCTGACTTGAGGAAAGCTAATGACGAGTTGGCAGAGATGGCAAGGCCCGACAATTCAAGGATGGAAGAGATAGATGCTGAGCTGAAGACATTGAGGTCAGAGATGGACTCAATGAAATCAGAGATTGACTCCATGACATCTGAGAATTCCAAGCTTAAGGAAGACAAAGAGGAGTCTGACACTCGGCTTGCTGTTGCAAACTCGCAAGTGGATGAACTAAAGGAAGTTATTACCAACATCGAGCTGGTGTCCACCAAGACCCAGGCTGAGTTGGAGTTCTTCCAGAAGGAGATCAACAATTGTGAGCAAGAATTGTCCCAGCTGAAGAGCCAAGTTGAAGTAGAGCAGAAGAGCAAGGATGATCTGGCCCAGCAACTTGAGGCAGAAAAGAAGAGCAAGGCTGAGCTCATCTCACAGTTTGAGCTTCAAGCTGAAGAGATCAAACATTCTGCCGTTGTTGAGTTCAGAAAGTCCAAGTACTTTGAAGATAATCTGCTGAAGATGGAAGGCTCTGTTCTGGAAATGGGACAAACTTGCACAATTGATGCTTATTGCGAAGTCTATCCAGCCTTGGATAAGGATCGTCCTCAACTTCCCGATCTCTACAACCCCAAAGACGAAGCTATATTTGATAAACAGCTTGAACAATTTAAGGAAGGGGTTGATCTCAGAGAGGCTGACGATGAGGATCTTTGTAATTTTTGTAGTTGTAATAGGTGAACTTTTTCAATAGAAATCCATTTTTCTTCAACTTGTGTTCTTCAGCTTGCTATCATTTTCCTGATTTTGTCTTCTGCTTATGAGACTTTACTTGCTTTATTTTCATAGTTTGTGCAAGTATTTGTCTTCTGCTTGTGACTTCAGCTCTGCCAAAGTTCTTTAAATTATCCTTCATAGCAACTTTTTTGTCCTCGGCTCTGCCAAAGATCTTTTTAATCACTTTCACGTTGGATTTTTCCACAAGTGTTGGACTTCAGCCTCGAACTTTGGCTCTGCCAAAAATGTTACGCTGCTTGACTGAACTACTGCTCTGCCGGGCTTTAACTTTGCAATTTGCAATAAATTTTAGATAAAGTAAACCTGTTACATGATCTATTTAGGCAAAATGAAAGAATCACATGTTGGCTTTGCCATAAAACACTGTTTTATTTAATCCTCAGCACTGCTAATAATTGTATGAATGATTTACATTTTTATAGCACTGCTAGCAAATGAAAACTGCGAAGGACTTCTTTGGGAAACCTGCTGAGGATCTTGCTGAGTCGAGTCCTGCTCGGCCATCTCGTTCCTGCTGAGGTGAAATACATCACTGATGTAGAAGTCTTAAGTGAGTAGAATGCCAAGTTCTTGGCAAGGTTTTGTCTTCCAAGGTTTGTAATTTGTAAGCCCCATTTGAGCGCACCTCCTCTATCCGATAAGGACCTTCCCACTTAGGGTTAAGCATCCCAGTTGGTGCTGCATGGCTTGCGTCATTGTTGCGCAATACCAAATCTCCCACTTGATATGATCTTGGCCGTACTCGAGAGTTGTAGTATTGAGCAATTAGATTTTGTAATGAGCCATGCAGACATGAGTCTGCTCCCTTTTTTTCTCCAGTTCATCCAAATTCAGCTGCAATTCTGGGTTATTGGTTTGAGCAGAATAATAATATGTTCGAGTAGAGCTGGAACCAATTTCGGCTGGGATGACTGCCTCAGTGCCATATACTAAGAAAAATGGTGTTTCCTTAGTGGAGGTGGAAGGGGTAGTCCGATACGCCCATAATACGCTTGGGAGCTCCTCTACCTAACTTGCTCCAATTTTGTATAAACGTTTCCTCAAACCATCCTTGATTGTTCTGTTTGCCAGTGCAACTTGTCCGTTAGCCTGAGGGTGTGCTACCGAAGTGAATCGCTGTTCAATTTTGAGCTCAGCACACTAATTCTTAACAGGGTCATCAGCAAATTGCTTTCCATTATCGGATATAAGGACTTGTGGAAGGCCGAAGCGGCATATGACATTTTTCCACAAGAACTTTTTGATTTGATTTCCTGTTATTGTGGCTAAAGGCTCTGCTTCCACCCATTTAGTGAAGTAATCGATGGCAAAAACCAAGAATCTGACTGAACCTGGAGCTTGGGGCAGAGGTCCAACAAGATCTATCCTCCACTATACAAATGGCCAGGGACTTGCAATAGAGGTGATCTCTTGACTTGGCAAATGTGACATTGGAGCATTAACTTGGCATGCTTGACATTTCTTGACCAATTCTTGTGCATCATGTCGCAAAGTAGGCTAGCAATATCCAGCAAGATAACATTTTCTTGCTAACAACCGTGCACCAGAATAATTTCCACAGATGCCTTGGTGCATCTCTCGAAGGATGTAATCTCTCTCGTCTTCAGTCACGCACTTCAGCCAAGGCTGTGAAAATGAATTTTTGTAAAGGTGGTCGTTAAAAAGAGCATACCTTGCCGCCTTCAATCAAAGACGCCGAGCTGCTCGCTTGTCCTCGGACTGAATTCCATGCTGCAAGAAGTTAACAATTTCGTCCATCCAGGTATTGCGGTAATCCACTCGCAGCACTTCATTAGCATCATAAGCACGATGCTTTACTAGCTGCACGACTATCTTTTTCCCCAAAATTGTTGAAGTGGATGAAGCTAGCCGAGATAACGCATTAGCTCTTTTGTTGCCTGATCTGGGGATATATTCAATGCTGAAGTGCTCGAATGTTTGACCGAGCTACAACACTTTAGCCAAATACTTTTTCATGTTTTTTCCTTTTTGGCTTCATAATCCCCATTGATCTGAGAAACAATTAATTGCGGATCACTTCGGGAAATGATTCGTTCTGCCCCCAAAATTTTTTTGCAAGGCCTCGTCCTGCTATGAGGGCCTCATATTCTGCCTCGTTATTAGTTGAGTCAAAGTCGAACCGCAAGGCATATTCAAATTCTTCTTTGTTGGGGTTGATAATTAGGAGTCCTGCTCCATAACCATCCTTGGAGGAAGATCCATCCACATATAATGTCCAGTCCGCTACTGGCTCGATATCTTCCTCCACGGATATCCCTTTAGCTAAGAAGTCTGCTAATGCTTGGGCTTTGATAGAAGTTCTTGACTTGTACTGGATATCATACTCTGCAAGCTCCACAGCCCATTTTGCAGCTCGGCCAGATGTGTCTGGGCTTGACAGGATTTGTTTTAAGGGCTGGTCAGTGACCCCTACAATAGGATGAGCTTACAGGTAAGGCCTGAACTTCCTCGCTGCCACTACGAGTGCTAAGACTACCTTCTCAGTATTGGGATATCTCACTTCAGGCCCATGTAAGATTTTACTTGCAAAATAGATGGGCATTTGCACATTATTCTACTCCCTGAGCAGAACTGCGCTTACAGCTTCTTTGCACGTTGAGAGATACACATATAGCTCTTCTCCGGGCAGAGGTGAAGTCAGCATTGGCACCTCGTCCAGATGGGACTTCAGCTCATCGAAGGCTTTTTGACACTGATCATCCCACTGGAAAGCTGTTTTCTTCTTCGGGACCTGGAAGAAAGGGAGAGATCTTTCGGCTGACTTGGATAAAAATCTGCTCAGCGTGGCAATTCGGCCCGTTAACCTCTACACTTCCTTTCATTCCTAGGGGGATGCATGTTTTGTAAAGCTTCAATTTTGGCAGGGTTTGCCTGCACCCATTTCTTGGAAGCCATATACCCCAAGAACATTCCAGTGCGTATCCCAAATGTATATTTTTTCAGGTTTAGTCTCATGTGCAAGTCTCTCAGCACAGTTAATACTTCCCTTAAATTCTGAATATACTAATCAAGAGACCTGCTCTTGATAAGCATATCATCGATGTAAACTTTCATTATTCGGCCAATTTGTTCGCTGAACAAAGAATTGACCAGTCGTTGATAGGTGGCCCCAGCATTCTTCAACCCAAATGGCATAGTTACATAACAATAAGTACCTGAATCTGTTATAAAAGCAGTTTCTCCCGATCTTCTATTGCCATAATGATTTTATTATAACCCTTGAAGGCATCTAAAAAATTGAAGTTCGCATGCCCAAGCGTTGAGTCCACTAGCCTGTCAATTTTACGGAGCGGATAACAATCTTTTGGGCATGTTTTGTTGAGGTCGGTGTAGTCTATACACATCCTCCAAGATTCATCCTGCTTAGAGACCACCACTGGGTTAGCCAACCAGATTGGAGAAAGCACTTCAACAATGAATTTTACAGCCAAGAGCTTCTTGACCTCCTCTTCAATGACTTTATTCCTTTCTGGAGCGAAGTTCCGCTTCTTTTGCTTTACGAGCTTTGCCAAGAGATCAACGTTCAGTTTATGCTCAGCCAGATGTGAGGGAATCTTTGGCATGTCTTCAGCAGTCCATGCGAAGATAATTGTAAATTCTCTCAGCAGAGCTTGCAGCTGAGTTAGCAATTCAGACGACATCAATGTCCCGATTTTAATGACATTTTCAGGCCGGCTTGGATCGAGGATGAAATCCTGCACCGCATCATCTGAATGCAAATGCTCCTCATCTGAAGGTATCAGTTCATCAAGACTGACTTGCTGAAATACCTCATTTCCTTGGGTGGCAATAGCATAACAACTCTGTGCCACTTGTGTATCACCTTGTATGGTTACCACCCCTCCTGGAGTGGGAAACTTTATGCTGACGTGCAAAGGTGATACAATGGCCTCTAATGCCACCAAAGCTGGCCGGCCCAATATGATGTTCTATGCAGACATCTCCTTGATGACCACAAAATCTATCCATATACACCGATAGGCGGGGGGTTTGCCAAACTGCAACTGAGCGTGACCAGACCTGCTGGCCGAACTGCAGCTCCAGTGAAACCATGTAACGAAGAAGTGACAGGCCTCATCAGAGAATTGGGTAATCCAAGCTGCTGATACACCCGATAAAACATTACATTCACGGCAATGCCTGTGTCCACATTAACACGTCGGACCTCCACAATCTTATCAGGAGCTAAGTGTACGCACAGGTCTATCACTAAACCTGTGTTGTTGGAGTGTAGTGGAATGGGATCTTCTGGCCCATAAATCAATTCCTTTGCCATCTACGCTCTTTTAGATGGCGGACCGGATGAAGTACCTGAGGAACTGGGTGCACCTCGGCCTGTATGAGGTGGACCTCCAGAGATGTTATATACAATGGTATTGACCTGGGGCCGAACTGCAGCCCCATGCCTTCCTTGCTCCTCATCATCGTCAGTCCTGCGATGCCGAGGTGGGGACTCTGGTCGCCATTTGTCCTTTTGAGGGTCTTTGTGAAAATCTAACCGGTTGTGCAGGCATGAATGTGGGTCATAAAATTGCTTTAAATGACCCTGCTCTATCAGTTGCTGATAGCTTGAGCTAGTTTCTTGCAATCCTCTGTGTCATGCCCGATATCTCTGTGACATCGGCAATAAGGTTTTGGGTTTCTTTTTCCCCTAGGCCCATACAGAGGCTCCGGATCTACCCTCAGACTGTCTTTCTCCATGACGGCCAAAATATAATTTTTTGAGGCCAACAGGGGTAAGCCCTCCTTACCACCTTTGCCTTTTTCACCCATGTGATCGAACGCACTGCACCAATCACAGTCTTTTCCTTCATTGCGCCGATCCTCCTTTTTGGAACCGGATCGACTTTCTTGCCGAGCTCCTTGCTTGGCTTTCCTCTTCAATCTGTTTGCCTCCTCACCTCGGGCAAACTGGTGAGCTTTCTCCAAGCATTCTCTTAGAGTTGTGGGTCCCTCTTCGGCCAGTTGAGAAAAGAGGCGGCTAGCTCGGAGACCGTTAATAAAAGCAGCAGCCTTAACGCACTCATTTCTGTCACTGACCTGCAGTGACATCTGAGAAACGTTGCATGTACTTCAAGACTGACTCATCCGGACCCTGTCTCAAGGTCATTAAGTGGGATGAATTCTTCACAAAAGGAATGCTTGACACAAACTGCGATTTAAACTTTTGTGCCAGCTGCTTGAAAAACTTTACCGATTTTGATGGGAGCTCTTGGAACCATCTCCTGGCCTTTTCCCGTAAATACAACGGGAAAGTTTTGCAACGCAGAGGATCTGGGATGTTTTTCAGACTCATTGCAGTCTGGAACTGGAAGAGATGATCTGTTGGGTTTGTTGTCCCATCATAAGTGTCCATCTTTGGCACCTTAAAACTGTCTGGTACCAAATACTCTGCAATATCCCAAGAAAAAGGATTTTCCTGGGCTGCTTGCACAAACTCTTGTCAGTGCTCTTCGTAATAAGCTCTCGGCCTGCGAAGAACTTCTTCTTCCCTGGAGAAACTCTTTACAGACTTTGACCTTACACTTAGATGCGGTCTGGACAAATGTTCTGACTCCACAGTTGGAGCTTTAAAACTGTGTCTTCTAGCATCCGCCATAAACCCTCTAGGCGGTCTAGAGGACTGGTTTTGTGATACTTCTTTAGGAGGCAGAGGTGGATCTTCCTCCATAACTTGCACCTCCGGCTGCTTGCCTTTGAGCTGCTGTACTACAGCCTCGAACATGTTCATGTTCTCTGCGACATATTTCATCGCTTTATCCCTATCCTCCCTTGAGATTTCCGGAATAGGATTAGGCGATTCAGGCATCCGAAAAACCTGTTCTGGGACACCTGAGCGCATAGTCATGCGTCGTGGCTAGTTGGATGACTCACCCAAACCTTCACGGCGACCTTTCGTCATAGAAAGATGTTGGCTGATTTGAGTTTGAACTTTTTACTGGATTAAGGGACACAAAGCCCTCCTTCTAGCACCAAATGATGAAGCCGGATCTTCACCAAGGGTCTAAGATGACCTCAAATAACGTCGTCAACTGATTTGAAGAATATAGCTGGAATAACTTCCTGGAAGTCCTGCACAAGGAAGCACAAATCAGAGGTCCCACGATGTAATGCTACGTTGGACTCCTTCGCCGAAGTGCAAAACCAAGCTTGGCCAAAGTGGTCCGAAGCGTAGCACTTAGGCTGAAGCTAAGATTGAAGTCACGTGCCGAGGTACAATCCTTTAGCATATTCTTTGATAATAAGAAGGATGCTATGCCAAATAGCCGAAATGCAGTTTGGCTGAACAGCAATGCTTGGGTGCCGAACCGCAGGAGTTATATACTTACACAATATCTGCCGTTGACTGTCGTTGACTAACAGACGATTATTTCTGACTTATCACCATTACACTAAGTACCTTTGCATATTATCCTAACAAAACCAAAGCGTGAATATTAGATGAACTCCACCGCAAATTTTTCACCACCGGGGAAAGAAAACAGCCCCGAAGTTCTGTGTTATTTTAGGATTAATCAGAAATCTAATGAATGAAGAACACATAAGATATCTTGTAAATTTTTCTCAATTATGGAATACTATGTTGAACCAGTACTGTTTCGATCGATACCAAACTGCTTCGATCCTTGTCTGAAGACTTTGGAGGTCAAATTTTTATGAATCAAAATACCTCTTGGTATTGTTTCAGGATACTAGCCAGTATCGTCGTCTTTAGGAGGTAGTTCAATTGTCACTCGTTTAGTAAATTCCATTCAAGGTTGCAGTTTCGATTCTTACGTCAGCTGCAGGGTGTTTTACTCTCATCTAAGACAAAATTTCTACTCAATATGGTGTGAATGATGTTGGATACCTAATAGACACAGCTTGGCTAAGTCTCTTACCTGAATAGTCGATGAGTGATACTCATTTGCATCATCGACAAGACTCCATAAAACTGAAACTGTAGAAGACGTCGGAACCAGGAATTTAGGATTTTGCATTCAAGGAGACCACCCGGTATCGCTGTTTCTATCTTTTTGGCCTAGAATCAGCGGTAGTTTTTGATAGACAGGGATAAAATAAAGAAAGAAGAAATGGGAAGAGAAGGTAAATATAAGTATATAAATATTGATCAATATAGTCATTAAAAAAATAAGTAGACATTAATTCTGTTTCATGTTGTTCATGATTGCATATTTTAGTGGTTTTTCTGTTTTTTTAATATTATTTTACCCTTAATTTCCGTATTATCTTTAATTATCATTAAATGGAGAAAAGAATATTTTGTTTTTATGTTTCATTTTTTGTGATGATCATTTAAGTTTTTGTAACATAAACATTAACAATACAAATAATTAACTTATATGATACACATTAACATTTTTTGTTTTATTTTTTCCGGTACTCGAGAAAACATTGGTATTTATGCTATAGAAATGAGCTTTTTGGTACCTACGCCAAAACATTATCATCAATTTTGGTTAAAACTAGTAGCTTCTAAGATAATTAATGCTTCATCTGTCCCTGAAAAAATTTCCATAGTTTATTTTTTAACGGAGCTTAATTTATACTATGGTGAAGTGTTAATTAGAGCAAATATTTTTCGAACAATAACAACAATCATACCCAGTGTATTTCAAGGGCGTCAAAAACTGTCGCTGGGGTCTGAGGAGGGTAAGAGACAGACAAACAATACTTCCATACTAAAGGATAGAGAGTTTGCTTCCAGTGAGACCTCCGGCTCTATATGTACCTGCATACATGGTACAATAATAGGAATATATACTAGTGAATGAATTTTATTAAATATAAATCAAAAGCTTCTGATAATAAAATAGTCAACAGTGGATATGCATAAATAGTTGGAAGACAAAGATCACAACAAAAAAGTGCAAGTCAATCTAAAGTGTAGGGATTATCTAATTCTCTAAGTATGTTCTAAGGTGTCCCTATATCCTGTCTACCCATCCTTAACCTTAATCCTCCGCTTCCATGAACTCCTATCCTAAACTATGTCCTCAGAGAGGTGCAACTCTAGTAAGTTAATCTGCTCATCGCACGTCGGTTTGAGTCTGTCTTTACTCCTCTTCCCTTCTACAGCGAGGCTTTCAATTGCTCTGACAGACAAGCCATCTCAGTCTTTGTCAAAATTCGTGTGGAATTCAAAAACTAACGATCAAATACATCAATGTATAAGAGCAATTCCAAGAAGAGAACAAAAACGCATTATGGCGCCAAAATTAACAGCCTCAGCTCGAAGAAGAAGATGGAGAAGTGTAAACTGAATTTTTGTAATGTTCATTCACCTTTCGTGCTACAAACCACATACGTATTTATACTAATCTAGGGAACAATCTAGAAACATAAGCTAGCTTGTGGGAGAAGACTCCGTCTAGTATTGAAACCGAGGCACACGCAGCAGAGCTACCAGATATATCAGCATGCAACACCCGTGCCAAATCTTACATGTGACCAGCGTGCCACCGTGCCAAGCGTGCCACCGTGCCAAACGTGCCATCGTGCCAACCATGCTAATTATCCCAAGCACGTTAAGCCTATATGCACCACTGTATGCCAACCGTGCCTATGCGTGCCGGGACTCACGCACCATCCTTACCATGCCATCCAAGCCATGACCGTGCCAAGACAAATTATAACATAGGACCTTTCTTCTTCTTATCTTCAACTATATCTTTAACACCCCCCTCAATTCTGACTTCTTATAAATATTGCAGATCCCTAAAGCAGAAGTCAGAAATTGTAATCTCTGTGAATTCAATGCCTTAGTAAACAAATCAGCTACTTGAAATTCAGTCTTTACTGGCATTGGCTTAATCACTCCTTCTTGATATTTGTCTCTAACCACATGACAATCCACTTCTATATGCTTTGTCCTTTCATGAAACACCGGATTTTCCACTATGTATATGGCACTCTTATTATCACAGAACAGCTCCACATGTTCTTTTTGCTCTACCCCCAGGTCTTTTAACAGATATAGCAACTATTGTACTTCACAAGTAGCTGCAGCAAGTGACCTGTACTCAGCATCTGAAGAGGATCTAGATACTGTAGTCTGCTTCTTTGCTTTCCAAGATACCAGAGCATCACAAAAGAACATACAATATCCTGTAACAGATCTTCTGGTTTCAGTGCAACCAGCCCAGTCTGAGTCTGAATATGCCTTAAGCAATTTCGAACCTGTGCTGGGAAACAACAGTCCCTGACCAGGATTACCTTTCAAATACCTAAGCAACCTATGAACTGCCTTCACATGCATTTCTGTGGGACAATCTAAAAACTGGCTTAACTGTTGAACAGCATATGAAATATCAGGCCTTGTAATGGTAAGATACAGTAACTTGCCAATAATCCTCCTGTAACAAGACACATCTGAAAATAAAGGTGCATCATTGTGCTCCAGTTTCAAATTTTGTTCCATAGGTGTTAGAACAGGTTTGGCTGCCAAAAAACCTGTCTCCTCTAATAATTCCAATGCATATTTCCTCTGGCAAATCATAATCCCCCCCTGAGACTTTGCCACTTCAAGCCCCAAAAAGTATCACCTAAATCTTTGATTTGAAATGTAGAATGTAAATGTTCCTTCAGATGCTGAATATGAGACAAAGAGTCACTAGCTACAATAATGTCATCAACATAAATGAGTAAAGCTATAAAAGAGTCTGAAGTTCTTTTAGTAAACAGAGTGTAATCATTCCTAGATTGCTTATATCCCTGAGACAACAAATACAAAGTAAGCTTTTCATTCCATTGTCTACTGGCTTGTTTAAGCCCATGAAGAGATTTTTGAAGCTTGCAAACTGCATTAGGAATTGATGACTGAACACCTTGAGGCAACTCCATATAAATCTCCTGATATAGATCACCATGAAGAAAGGCATTATTGATATCTAATTGATGCACATGCCAATGATTCACAGATGCCAATGCCAAAAGTAGACGCACAGAAGTCATTTTGGCCACAGGGGAAAAAGTATCAACATAATCTATACCTGGTTGCTGGGTGTACCCCTTAGCCACAAGCCTGGCTTTGTATCTCTCAATAGAGCCATATGCCTTGCGTTTGACCTTGTACACCCACTTACACCCAATAGGTTGCTTACCCAGTGGCAAGGGAACAATATCCCATGTATGTGTAGCCT
The DNA here is from genome assembly GCA_036186865.1 of Eustoma russellianum. Lineage (NCBI taxonomy): Eukaryota > Viridiplantae > Streptophyta > Magnoliopsida > Gentianales > Gentianaceae > Eustoma > Eustoma russellianum. The sequence continues at coordinate 4,306,958 of AP025069.1, read as the reverse complement.
CTAAGGCAGCTAATTCCATCTGCATAGCTTGTTGCCAAGCTGCTGATCCAGCAGCCTGCTGATACATCACAGGTTCTTGTTCAGTACTGATATTAAGGATATATGATCTGTATTCAGGAGCCAGAGCCTCAAATGAATGATAAGCCTGTATGGGATATGGCACTGAGGCAAGGGATTCAACAATGTCAGAGGATTGACTAAGATTGCAATAGTAATCCTGTAAGTAGGATGGTGCATGCCTTGGTCTAGCACATCTGTGATCAGAGCCTGATACTGGAGGCAAATGAACTTCCAGCTGAGTCACAGGTATCTGATCATTTGAGGGGGATCCTGATGTCTGAGAAGTAGGAGAAGACGACGCTGAAGGTAAAGTTGACCTTGAGGGAGACACAGCATCATCCGAATGCTGAATATCAGGACATGATGACAATTCATGTAAGGGATGCAGCTGAGCTGGAGATGAACAGGATGTCAAAGGAACGTCCCCCACAGCATGAGGCACTGAGGCTAACATTGCTGGCACAGAAGACACATTGGAGAATGGAAAGGAATTCTCATGAAACAGAACGTCTCTTGACACAATGACAGACTTGTCTTCCAATCTTTGGAGGATATACCCCTTTGTATTCATAGGAAACCCAAGAAAAACACAAGGTACAGACCTAGGTTCAAATTTTGCCTTATGAGGAGTGGTGTCACAAGCAAACGCTAGACACCCAAACACCCTAAGATGAGTATAGACAGACTGACTTTGATGTAAAATCTCATAGGAGTCTTATTCTGAAGTATAGGTGAAGGCATCAAGTTTATCAAATAGGTGGCATGCTGAAGGCAGAACCCCCAATACTCAATAGGCAGTGAAGCATGAAACCTAAGGGCTCTAGCCACAACCAACAGGTGCTGGTGCTTTCTTTCAACCACCCCATTCTGCTGGGGAGTATAGTTGCAGGTTGTCTGATGAACCACCCCATGCTGCATATAGAACTCAGACATTTTGAACTCAAGTCCATTATCACTCCTAACAACCTTGATGTGAACACCAAACTGAGTAGACACATAATGAAAGAAACTCTGCAAAATTTGCCTAACCTCAGACTTTGCTTTAAGGAGATATATCCAAGTATACCTCGAACAATCATCAACTAGAGTCAGAAAGTACCTTTGATTGTACATTGTAGGGTGCCTATAAGGGCCCCAAATATCAACATGAATGACATCAAAAGGAAGCTTAGAAACCGTAACAGAATAGGAAACGGTGACCTTTTGAGTTTAGCCAAAGGACACACTGTACAAACATTATTTTGACTAAAAGAAGGTATGTCTGGATACTGCCTATGCAACTCTTGTATTCTAGCTGATGAGGCATGCCCAAGTCTGGCATGCCAAAGATATGCATCAGAGTCAAGACTAGTAGAAGACAAAGCAGAAGGAAAAAAACATGTACTGGACACTTCACACTGCAGAGCTACACTGGAATCATGTATGTAATAAAGTCCATGATGCTTCCTAGCTGAACCAATCATCCTCCTGGACAACTGATCCTGAATCAAACGACCAGAGTCATGAAATGAAACAAGCAAATGTGGAGAGTCAGTAAGCTTGCTGAGGGAAACAAGATTGAAAGAAAATGAAGGAACGTACAACACATCCTTCAAAACCAGACCACTATGCAAAACAACAACTCCTTTGTGAGTGGATTCAATTGTGATATTGTTAGGAAGTTTAATAGAGACATGATCAACAGGATTATAAGACTGGAACAGTGACAAGGAGCATGAAATGTGATCAGTGGCTCCTGAATCCAAGATCCACACACTCTCAGTACTAACAGATTGCTTACCTGTGGATGTACCAGTTTGTGCAGTCATAACTTCTCCTTGCACCTCCTTGTTTCCATTGCTTCCTGAAACAACATCATCAATATCCAACAATTTCAGAAGTTTATTAAACTGTTTCTGAGTAAGAGACTGAGTGGACGGGGGGAATGAAACAGACGCAGGCAACTCAGCATCACAGTTCTGATAACTTTCTTCAACCACTTCAGCCGCATTAACTTGGTTTTTAAACTTGAATCCGGGGGGAAAACCGTGTTTCCTATAGCATCTGTCACTTGTATGTCCAATCATACCACAATGATTGCACTGCAATCGCTTATTTCCTTCTTGATAAAACCTTCCATTTCCTCTTCTGTATGACTGCCCTTGCTTCTTATTGGCATACGCATTTGCCACAAAACCTTCCTGATCATCACAGTTCGCAGCCAAAGCCGTAGGTGCATTGCTAAAACCAGCTGATGCACCATTATTGGTGATTTTTCTCTCAAACTTCAATGCCATTGCAAACACAGTTTTAATATCCGGCAACGGAGTCATCACAAATACTTGTGACCTCACCGGATCAAACTCATCATTTAGTCCTTTAACAAATTTTATAACATAATCACTTTCAATGAATTGATTTATCTTCTTAGTTATGTCACACACACATCGAAGGCAATCACACTTCGGTATGGATCTTAAGGAGGCCAGTTCTTCCCATAATACTTTCAGTTTCGTAAAATAATCATTTACGCTAAAGTTATCTTGCTTTACCGCATAAAATTCACACAGTAAATCTGACAATCTGAATGGATCACCACTTCCATACCTCATAACTAGATCATTCCATACATCTAACGCATTATCATACCACATTATACTTTGTGCAATTGAAGGAGAAATGCAGTTCATGATCCAAGACTGGATCATGGTGTTTACATGCCTCCATTGCTGAAATTGAGGATCATTCTGCGCAGGCTTGGTCATGGATCCATCAATGAAACAGCTCTTGTTCTTTACTAACAACGCCATTTGAAATGTCCTGCTCCACGAGTGAAAATTGTGTGGATTGAGTGGAGGTTGAACCAGAACAATTGCTGGACTGTCATTCGGATGCAAGTAGTACGGACTACTTGTTGGATTCTCATTGTTCACATGATTACTTCGAGAGCTAGATGAAGCAGCACTTGCATTCGCCATATTCACACTTCAGTTAAAAATGATTTACGAAAAGAAAGAATGAGGTGATGTAGAATTCGATGAAGATCAATCAAGGAATCAATAGCGAAATGTCATGGCTCTGATACCATGTCAAAATTCGTGTGGAATTCAAAAACTAACGATCAAATACATCAATGTATAAGAGCAATTCCAAGAAGAGAACAAAAACGCATTATGGCGCCAAAATTAACAGCCTCAGCTCGAAGAAGAAGAAGGAGAAGTGTAAACTGAATTTTTGTAATGTTCATTCACCTTTCGTGCTACAAACCACATACGTATTTATACTAATCTAGGGAACAATCTAGAAACATAAGCTAGCTTGTGGGAGAAGACTCCGTCTAGTATTGAAACCGAGGCACACGCAGCAGAGCTACCAGATATATCAGCATGCAACACCCGTGCCAAATCTTACATGTGACCAGCGTGCCACCGTGCCAAGCGTGCCACCGTGCCAAACGTGCCATCGTGCCAACCATGCTAATTATCCCAAGCACGCTAAGCCTATATGCACCACTGTATGCCAACCGTGCCTATGCATGCCGGGACTCACGCAACATCCTTACCATGCCATCCAAGCCATGACCGTGCCAAGACAAATTATAACATAGGCCCTTTCTTCTTCTTATCTTCAACTATATCTTTAACAATCTTCCCTCTCTTATCTTATCTGCTATACTATCCATCCCTAACCTTTCTCTGTATACCTCATTTCTTATATTTTCTAACCTTGTATGCCCACACACTGTGGCCGATATATTTTCTGACCAGAAAGTGTTTACTCGATTGGAGAAAGACAATAACACAATTACTTAACTAAATGTCTTCTAATTTTTGTACTCCTCCGCTTTCTTTTTTGACTTAATCAGTTTTACTTTAATACCGAGTTCGACTTGTCACGATGCACGCTACATCTGGATTTTTTTTAACAGTGATGATTACATTATTTATGGAAAAAAAACTAAATATCCTACAAATTGAAGTTCAAATTTTACAGTCATATAGGTTTGTTTTACTGTAAATTACCTAAGTAGTTGCAGTGAAATCGTATTCTTATGGCACTTATAATTGCTCCAATATTTGATGTAGGTAGTTTTGCCATTACACTAAGTACCTTTGCATATTATGCTAGCAAAACCGAAGCGTGAATGTTAGATGAATTCCACCACTAATTTTTCACAAGCTGGGAAAGAAATCAGCCCCGAAGTTCTGTGTTATTTTAGGATTAATCAGTAATCTAATGAATGAAGAAGCACATCGAGATATCTTGTAATTTTCCTCAATCGTGGTATAGAAATGTTAAAGAAGACAATTCAAGGAAGAAAAGTTGGTTTAAGAGGCTGAGAATTTCAGTCTTATTCTTCAAAGATGTTAGAAAAAGTACATTAAAGTACGTTTTCATGTGCTCCAAACTTATATAGAGCGTGTATAAGGTCGGTCAAGAGATTGGTATGGAATGTAGAAAACTGGGTGAACATCAGTTGGACATCGATCTCCAACATAGATCGATCGAAGTACATCGATCGATCTATGTTAGAGATCGATGTGGATCTGAGGACTTCGAACGATGACTTCGATCGATCGAAGTCACATCGATCGATCGAAGTAACTTTGAAGTAAGAGATCGATGTAGTCTGTTCGACTTCGATCGATCACATCGATCGATCGAAGTGACATCGATCGATCGATGTGATCGATCGATGTCCAACAGACAGCTCTGTTCATCAGCAGTCACAGTTTTTTAATCCAAGAATCATCTCCCTTCGGCCAAAAACGGTAATCAACGGCTCTTGGAGGTTAGAATAAGGCTGAGAGTGATTTCAAAGAATGTTTTTAACACTTCTAAGGTCTATAAATAGAAGACCTTGCTACTTTCAATATAGATTATTATCTTTTGCAAAAATTTGAGTTCTCAGCATTATTGTGATCTTTTTCTTCTCTTTCTCTACCTTCAACAAGCAAGTTCATTCTTTCTCCTCTAGAGCAAAGGGAAGAAAGATAGCCGTTATATCCTGGGAAGCATTTGCTTGAAGACTACCTTGCTCTTTGGTAGGAGCAAAATTGCTTTAAGGACAGTGACTACTTTGTCACGTCTCGGCTTCATTTTCTGTGATTACCATATTCTCACACTTGTTTTCCAACAATCTTAAAGCAATTTTGAGTTGAGAATATGGCAACAAGACAAGCACCAGTTCCTGATATGTCGAAGATGGAGCCATTCGATGGCAAGTTCTTCAAACGTTGGGCTGCAAAGGTGCTATTCTTCCTAGAGATGATTTCTGTTTCGTATGTGCTTGCTAAAGACAGACCAACAGATGAAACAGAAGGCAAAAAGTATGATGTTGATAATACTACGTGTAGAGGACATATTCTGCACTTCCTCTCCAACTCTCTATTTGACATTTATGTCAAATTTACATCAGCAAAGGATATTTGGGCAGCACTTCAGAATAAATATGGTTCTGAAGATGTGGGAAAAAGAAAGTATGTGGTCAGCGAATTTCTTAAATTCCAAATGGTGGACCACATACCGATCAATGATCAAATTCACCAATATCAACAATTGGTGGATAACATGGAACAAGAAGGCATTAAAGTTGATGAAACTTTTCAAGCAGCGGCCTTGTTGGAAAAGCTACCTTTGTCTTGGAGCAAATACAAGAAGAGAGGTAAACATGATGATGCCAAATTAACCTTGGATGCAGTCATCAAGCACATTCGCATTGAGGAAAATAATCGGCTTGATGACAATGAACGTGATGAAAGAAGTTCTCGAGCCAATGTGGTGGAGCACAAACCCAAGAGGCAAAAGACTCAGCAAAATGGCAAAGGTAAAACATTTGTGCAGGGACAAGGGCAGAAGAAGATGAAAGGCGCGTGCTGGGTGTGCGGAAAGCTGGGACACAGAGCAGCCAAGTGCAACCAGCGGAAAGGCCAGTCCAGCAGTCAAGCACATCTTGTGGAGACAACTAGGACGAGTGACGAAGTCATTGCTGCGGTCGTCTTATCTGAGGTAAACCTTGTCGGTGGTGCTTCGGAATGGGTGGTAGACACGGGGGCTACCAAGCACATTGCAACCAGTAAAGATCTATTTTTTGAATATCAAGAAATAGATGATGGCGAGCAAGTCTTCTTGGGAGATGCACACGGTATCAAGGTTCTTGGTAAAGGAAAGGTGCTCCTCAAGTTGACTTCTGGCAAGAGACTGGAATTGAATAATGTGTTACATGTTCCTGCGATGCGTAGGAACTTGATTTCCGGAGTACTACTGAACAAGGCTAACATTAAACTTGTTCTTGAGTCTGATAAGCTTATTTTGTCTAGGAGTGGGGACTTTGTCGGGAAAGGGTATTGCTCCGGGGGCTTACTTGTTCTAGACGCTGTGTGTATTATGAATAATAAGAATGCATCTAGTTCTGCTTACGTTGTTGACTCTTTGAATATTTGGCATGCAAGATTAGGACATGTTAATAAAGATGCGTTAAAAAGACTAAAGTTTACCAACCTAATCTCGTATGTATGTGAAGATGACTTTGGAAAGTGTGAGTTTTGTGTAGAAGCAAAACATCACAAGAAGTCGTTTAAATCTGTTGAAAGAACAACAGATAAGTTGGAACTCATACATAGTGATCTTGGTGACTTTAGAGGTTATACTAGTAAAGGTGGTAAAAGATACTACATAACATTTATTGATGATTTCTCTAGATATACTAGAGTTTATTTGTTAGCAAATAAAGATGAATCTGAAAGCATGTTCATCAGGTATAAAATTGAAGTTGAGAATCAACTAGATAGGAAAATCAAAAGGTTGAGGACAGATAGGGGTGGTGAATATAATGTGTTGTCTTTACAAAGATTTTGTGAAGATAATGGAATTATACATGAATTCACACCTCCTTACACTCCTCAATCTAATGGAGTTGCAGAAAGGAAAAATAGAACGCTTAAGGATATGATGAATGCCATGCTTATAAGCTCAGGTTTGCCTAATAATATGTGGGGAGAGGCTATCCTTTCGGCATGTCATATATTGAATAGAATTCCACATAAGAAGACCAATAAAACTCCTTATGAACTTTGGAGAGGCTTCGCACCTAACCTGAATTACTTCAGAGTGTGGGGGTGCTTAGCTAAGGTTGGTATACCAGAGTTCAAAAGAAGTAAAATTGGTCCCAAGACTAATGATTGTGTTTTCATAGGATATGCTCAAAATAGTGCTGCATATAGATTCATGTTGGTTGATAATGGTTCTATCGTTGAGTCTAAGAATGCTGAGTTTTTTGAGCATATTTTTCCTATGAAGAAAGAGTCATTAGTTAGTCCTAAATTTGAAAAAGGTGAGTCTAGTAAAGTGTCTAGTAATGATACTTCACCTAGAAGAAGTAAAAGGAAAAGAGTAGAAAAGTCCTTTGGAAATGACTTTGTTACTGCATTCATTTTAGAGAATGACCCCACAACGTATCAAGAAGCGGTAATGTCTATAGACTCTAAGTTTTGGAAAGAAGCTATCAATAGCGAACTTGAGTCTATACTTAGCAACAATACTTGGGAACTCGTAGACTTGCCTAGAGGTTGTAAACCTATCAGTTGCAAGTGGGTCTTTAGAAAGAAACTGAAGGCGGACGGAACAATTGATAAGTTTAAAGCTAGACTTGTGGCTAAAGGGTTTACCCAACAAGAGGGAATAGATTTCTTTGATACCTATTCTCCTGTTGCTAGAATTACTTCTATTAGAGTGTTAGTAGCTTTAGCTTCAATTTATAAATTAGTCATACATCAAATGGATGTTAAAACAGCTTTTCTAAATGGAGATTTAGAAGAAGAAATCTATATGAGACAACCTGAAGGTATGATAGCTAAAGATCAAGAGCATAAAGTTTGTAGGTTGAAGAAGTCATTATATGGTTTAAAACAAGCTCCTAAGCAATGGCATGAGAAATTTGATAATGCATTGCTATCTAATGGATATGTTGTAAATGAAAGTGATAGATGCATTTACAGTAAGTTTGAAAATCTTGATGGTGTCATTATTTGTTTATATGTTGATGATTTGTTAATCTTTGGTACAAATCTTGATGTTGTAAATAGCACTAAAGTGTTTCTTTCATCTGTTTTTGAAATGAAAGACATGGGGAAAGCAGATTTGATACTTGGTCTTAGATTGATAGAGAAATGTGGGGGTTATATGCTTTCTCAGTCGCATTATGTTGAAAAGGTTTTGAGAAAGTTCAACCATTTTGATGTGAAACCTGTTAGTACTCCGTATGATGCATCCATAAGGTTAGAAAAGAATAAACATGATGGTGTGTCACAGTGTGAATATGCTAAGATCATTGGCAGTGTCATGTATCTCATGAATTGTACTAGGCCAGATATTGCATATTCTGTTAATCGTTTGGCTAGATATACTCATAGTCCAAGTAAAGAGCATTGGGATGCTTTGAAACGGCTATTGAGATATCTACGAGGGACTATGGACTTGGGGCTTGCTTTTACCGGAAGTCCTGCAGTTCTGGAAGGTTATTGTGACGCTAATTGGGTCACAGATAACGATGAGATAAATTCCACCAGTGGGTATGTATTTACTTTGGGTGGTGGTGCCATTTCATGGAAGTCCTCTAAACAAACTTGTAAAGCTAAATCAACAATGGAATCTGAATTTGTTGCATTAGAACTTGCTTGTTCAGAGGCGGAATGGTTAAGGAATTTGTTAATTGATATTCCTTTGTGGACTAAGCCTATGCCATCTGTTTTTGTTCATTGTGACTCACAGGCAGCTATTGCTCGAGCAAGGAACAAAATATACAATGGAAAGAGTAGGCATATCCGCTTGAGGCACAATATTGTGCGTGACTTGATTAGTTCTGGGGTGGTTAACTTGGAATACATCAAAACCGAGTTGAACCTGGCTGATCCCTTAACTAAAGGCTTGAACCGAAAACTGGTTCTTAAGACATCAAGAGGAATGGGACTTGTTCCGTTGAGGTGAATTCTCTATGACAGGAACCCAACTCGCTATTAGTAGAGATCCTACAAACGGAGTTCAATGTGGTAAGAACACGTCATAGAAGAATTCTATAAAGTACTATTATTTGTCCTTCCTATAATGATGCATTTGTGGATAGTACTTATTACATTTTTGAGGGTGAGATGTAAATCTCTTAATGGATAATTCATAGCCATTATAGATGGTGGTGTGTTGTAATACACACTTGATGAATATCACCTATATAAGTGTGGAAGTGGGGCCGCTTCCTATGAGAGCCTGGAAAACTCTCTAGAGCGCTTATGAATTCTGGGATTGGGTGCAGGGCCATTAATGCACCACATCGCGAACTTGTATGAAGTTAGGTGTTGACATGTCATTTGTATGATCATATAAACAGTAGTGAAATTTGTGGTTCAAGACGGTTGTCACCCTATTTCCGTTTATATATCTTCAGATGTACTATCGGATAGTTCAAGACGTTTGTCACTACTCCGTTATGTGTCTTCATCTTATTTTGATTGAGAAGAAGTCCGTTGTTTATCATATGAAAGGTTCATATATAAGTTTGGATCATGTGGGGGATTGTTAGAAAAAGTACATTAAAGTACGTTTTCATGTGCTCCAAACTTATATAGAGCGTGTATAAGGTCGGTCAAGAGATTGGTATGGAATGTAGAAAACTGGGTGAACATCAGTTGGACATCGATCTCCAACATAGATCGATCGAAGTACATCGATCGATCTATGTTAGAGATCGATGTGGATCTGAGGACTTCGAACGATGACTTCGATCGATCGAAGTCACATCGATCGATCGAAGTAACTTTGAAGTAAGAGATCGATGTAGTCTGTTCGACTTCGATCGATCACATCGATCGATCGAAGTGACATCGATCGATCGATGTGATCGATCGATGTCCAACAGACAGCTCTGTTCATCAGCAGTCACAGTTTTTTAATCCAAGAATCATCTCCCTTCGGCCAAAAACGGTAATCAACGGCTCTTGGAGGTTAGAATAAGGCTGAGAGTGATTTCAAAGAATGTTTTTAACACTTCTAAGGTCTATAAATAGAAGACCTTGCTACTTTCAATATAGATTATTATCTTTTGCAAAAATTTGAGTTCTCAGCATTATTGTGATCTTTTTCTTCTCTTTCTCTACCTTCAACAAGCAAGTTCATTCTTTCTCCTCTAGAGCAAAGGGAAGAAAGATAGCCGTTATATCCTGGGAAGCATTTGCTTGAAGACTACCTTGCTCTTTGGTAGGAGCAAAATTGCTTTAAGGACAGTGACTACTTTGTCACGTCTCGGCTTCATTTTCTGTGATTACCATATTCTCACACTTGTTTTCCAACAAAAGACAGGAAGAGTACACTTATATACAAGTATACAAGATAGCGTTGTAACGTCTATATTTCCTATCCTTTTATCTAACGAATAATTCTATGATTCACTGTACATTTGACCTGATTAACACTATACACTCTGTAATCTACATATTAAGCTATCTGAATCTACAACTTACATAAGATTAAACATAATTATCAGCAAGATATTAATGACTCATTGAAGTGTTCGTCGCAGTTGCAAAGGAGTTCGACAGAATGTGAGGGACTACATTTGCTGCGGTTGGTGCTCTTCCTGTCAACTGCTTTGCATAGTTACAGTGTTTACTTCTTCACCTTCAGTCTGATCCTCAATTTGGTGTGTGAAAAAGTTGTTTCTCGACTGAATATTTCCACATCCCCTCAAGCTTAGGTGTGTAAATATTTAGACACCTAAGCTCGGATATCAATTCGTTGAATAACTTAGTGGAGACTGGTTGAGTAAGCAAATCGGCAAGCTGATCTTTAGTAGGAATAAATTGTAGTTGTACAATGACAGCCTCAATCTTCTCCCTTATGAAGTGTTTATCAATTCCTACATGCTTGGTTTTATCGTGATGAATAGGATTTTCAGCCATACAGATAGCTGATTGATTATTACAGAACACTCTAATAGGCAGCAAGAAAACTTGTGTTATATCAGTAAGGACTCTTCTCATCCATAAGCCTTTACATAATCCCAAGGCTAATGCTCTTAATTTGGCTTCAGTACTACTCCTTGAGACTGTCTGTTGCTTTTTACTTCTCCAACTTACTAGATTACCCCATAGGAAAGTAGCATATCCAGTAGTAGACCTCATGTCTCCTTTTGAGCCACCCCAATCTGAATCAGTATATATCATAATAGACCTATCAACAGATTTCTTAAACTGCAAACCTTGACCCGGAGTTCCTTTGAGGTACCTGCAAATTCTTAACACAGCCTGCATATTTTCATTAGTAGGATTGTGCATATGCAGACTTACAATACTAACAACAAAACTAATGTCAGGCCTAGTATGAGATAAATAAACTAGCCTACCAACAAGTCTCTGATATTGAACCTTATTTACAGGGATCATATCCCTTTGATTCCTAGGCTTATGACCTGGTTCCACAGGAGAAGTAGCATGTTTACAACCTAGCAATCCTATTTCAGTTAAGAGATCTAATAATACATATTTCCTTTGACTGATACATATACCAGATTCACTCCGAGCAATTTCCATACCAAGAAAGTATTTAACTCAACATAAATCTTTCATTTCAAATTGAGAAACAAGCAAATTGTTAACATGGCAAATACCTTGTATATCACCGCCAGTAGTAATAATATCATCAACGTATACTTTAAGGATAATAACTGAATCAGGCTTAATATATCTAACAAACATAGTATGATCACTATGACATTGTTTGAAGTATTTCTTAATAGTGTCAGAAAACTTAACAAACCAGGCTTTAGGAGACTGTTTGAGACCATACAATGATTTGTTTAATTTACACATTATACCTAACTGATCTAGAGTATAACTTGGAGGTAGATCCATGTATATAGTCTCTTGAAGATCACCATTCAAAAAAGCATTTTTTACATCTAATTGATACAGTTCCCATCCCAGATTAACAGCTATAGAAAACAGTACTCTTACTGTGTTCATTTTAGCAATAGGAGTAAAAGTTTCTAAGTAATCAATGCCATAGGATTGAGTATAGCCATTTGCCACTAATCTTGCCTTATTCCTATTGATAGAACCATCAGAGTTATATTTTATTGTAAAAATCTATCTGCAACCAACAGGTTTTATGTCTGGTCTTCTTGGAACTAGCTCCCAGGTTCTGTTTTGAATTAGTGATATCATCTCAACATTAACAGTCTTTTTCCAGGGAGGTAGAGACAAAGCTTCATTTATATTATTTGGTATATGATTCTTGTCAACTTCATATGTAAAAGCTTTAAACACAGGGGATAACCTATGATATGACAAAAAATTATGCAAAGGATGCTGTGTAATCTCCCTAATTCTAAGAAAGTCATGTAATAGTCTCTTTGTACATTCCCTTGTTGCTTTCCCAATGGCAATAGGCCCGTCATCCAAGCTACTCCTTTCACCATAATTGTCATCTCTATTTTCAAGCACTTCATTTATACCAGAAGGAACAACAACATTTTTTCTGGTATACACTTGAGTAATGGGAGGTCTTTCAACTGTATGTGTTTCAATACCCTCAGGTTCATTTCCTGATGCATTATTTTGATACAAAACTGACTCATCACCCTCACCATTAGACCGTGACTCAGTCACTAGTCTGACAATATCAATAATAGTCTCGGCTTCCTGATTACTTCCCTTTTGTGAGCTCAAAAGTCAGTATAGAATGATTGACTTTCTTGAAATGTTACATCAAGAGTTACATATACTTTTCTAGTTTGAGGACAAAAACACTTGTACCCCTTTTGATCCCAATATATCCCAAGAATATACATTTAACATCCCTAGGATCAAGTTTACTTCTTAAATGAGATTGTATATGCACATAAGCCACACAACCAAAAATTTTCAAAGGCAAATCAGATAATAACCTTGTTAGAGAAAATGTATCGCACAGCATAGATTTGGGAGTTCTATAGGATAAGACCCTTGAAGGCAATCTATTAATTAGATAAGTGGATGTTAAGACTACTTCTCTCCAGTATTGTTTTGGAACTTGCATAGTAAACATAAGGGTTCTAGCAACCTCTAATCGATGCATGTTCTTCCTTTCTGCAATTCCATTCTGTTAAGGAGTGTAAGTGCAGGAAGTTTGATGATGAATGCCATTCCTAGCCATGTATTCTTTAACAGAGGAGTCAAGGTATTTAGCACCATTTTCAGTTCTAAATGTCTTGACACTAGTATTGAATTGATTTCAGACTAATACTAAGAAATGCATAATCACTGTATTAACTTCACTTTTATGCTTCATAAGATATATCCATGTAACACAGGTATGATCATCAATAAATGTAATAAACCATTTAGCTCCATTAATATTAGCAACCATTGATGGTCTCCAGATAGCTGAATGCACTAGATTAAAAGGTTGAGATTCTAAATATGCTTTAGCAGAGTATGATGTTTTCATATGCTTAGCTAGTTGACAATGATCATAGAACAGATTTTCCATTTCATTTTTGCCAAAAAGCTATGGCATCAATTTTTTTCAAATACACAAAGTTAGGATGTCATAATCTTCTATGCCACATCAAAATATCTTGTCTAGGCCTGTTAACTATTCCTCTACTTGACTCTTCAAACCTTGAATGCAATCCCTTGCTTTCTCCAGCTTGATTCTCAAGTAAATATAGTCCTTTCAAATAGTTAGCATTGTCAATCAGTCCCTTCTGAGAAGGGTCCTGAAACTAACATTGAGTAGGTGAGAAATAGACCAAACAATTATTCTCTCTTACTAGTTTACCAACAGATACTAAATTAAAGCTTAAGTCAGGCACATAAAAACATCTCCTAAGGTTATTTGTTCATTTATCTTTACTGATCCTTTTCCTTTAATATTTAGTGGTAGATTATTTACAATATGAACTTGTAAAGGATGCAGAAATAACTAAAAGAAAGATAGAATTGTACCGTTACAAGTCATGTGATCAGTGGCTCCAGAGTCCACTATCCAAGAGAAATTCTGGGGGCTTCCCATACTGGCCGTGGATGCTTTCATTGATGGCTAAGAAAAGGAATGATTTTTCTGTTGACTCCATGCTTCTAAAAATCTTTGTACATGTTCCTTGTTTGGCATGGAAGAAGCATTAGGAGATGAAGTGAGTGATTGTTGTTGATCACTGTTGGTCACCATGTTTGAAACCCTGGTTGGATTTCGAAATGTTTTGCCTCTCCAGTTGTTGTTCTTGTCTCTCTAGTTATCTGTTAAATGAGAATTCCTATTTTCATTGTTCCTCCATCTAATAGATTCAGACATAGGCTTACTGTCTTTAGGAAGTCCCTTAAGAAAGAAACATTAGTCCACAGTGTGACCTTTTTGTTTACAATATGTACATTGCCTTTTCGATTTGTCAAATTTAACAGTATACGCCTTTCCTTCATCTTCAATCTGAGGATTTTCAGAAAGTAATGCAGACATTTTAGTGCTCAGATTAGAACTTGTAGCCCTCATCATCACCTTCTTCCTACTATCTTCATGTTTAATTTCTACAAATGCAGCTTTGAGAGTAGGAAGAGGTTTTGTAGCAACAATCCTTCCTCTGGCGCTATCAAATTCTGGATTAAGTCCATTCAGAAAAGTAAAGAACCTTCTCTGTTCCCCAATACTTCTGTAAGTTTTTTGCATCAGCAGTTATATCCAGACTTGTGTGTCATACACATCAATTTGTTGCCAGCTTTTGATAGTAAAGCAATGTATTTGTTCACATCAAGGTTACCTTGCTTAATATCACGCAGCTGAGCTTCAATGTCATATAATTCTGAAATGTTATCTTTCTTGATATACATTTCTTTGAAATCTTCCCAGATTTCAGCTGCCGTTTCATACATTATGAAGTCATCACTTATTTCAGGAATCATAGACCTGATAAGCCAGGACATGATCATGTTGTTTTCAGATTTCCATATCCTATACTTAGGATCAGAGGCATCAGGTATGGTGATGGTTCCATAGAGATAATCTTCTTTCCCTTTGCCATCCACATACATTTCTACACCTCTTGACCAAGATAGAAAATTATCACCATTTAATTTATGATTGATGATAATAGATGACGAATCATCCAGAGTATTGGGCACAGTAGTCCCTCTTTCATTAGATGTCTACATAGCTCCAGGAACAGATGCAGCAGATTCAACAGTCTGAGACATGACTGTCTACGTTTTTAAAATTTCAAAAAATTCAACTTTAGCTGGATATGATTTTAAGGATTATGGCTCTGATACCATATAGAAATGTTAAAAAGACAATTCAAGGAAGAAGAGTTTGTTTAAGAGGATGAGAATTTCAGTCTTATTCTTCAAAGGCAGGAAGAGTGCACTTATATACAAGTATACAAGATAGCCGTTGTAACATCTATATTTCCTATCCTTTTACACAACGAATGATTCTATGATTCTTGTACATTTGACCTGATTAACATTATACACTCTCTAATCTACATATTAAGATATCTGAATATACAATTTACATAAGATTAAACATAATTATCAGCAAGATATTAATGACTCATTGAAGTGTTTGACGCAGTTGCACAGGTGTTCAACAGAATGTCAGGGACTACATTTGCTGCGGTTGGTGCTCTTCCTGTCAACTGCTCTGCATAGTTACAGTGTTTACTTCTTCACCTTCAGTCAGATCCTCAATTTGGTGTGTGAAAGAGTTGTTTCTGGACTAAATATTTCCACAGATGGAACACTATGTTGAACCAGTACTACTTCGATCGGTACCAGACAGTGCTTGCATCGATCCTTGTCTGAAGACTTTGGAATTCAAATTTGTATGAATTAAAATACCTCTTGGTATTGTTTCAGGATACTGGCCGGTATCGCTTTTATGGCGTAGTTCAATTGATATTCAGATGGCAGATCGCATTTAAGGTTTCAGGTTCGATTCTTATGTCAGCCGTAATGTGGGTTTTTCACAGCCATTTAGGTTATGGCTTAGTTCAATTGATACTCAGACGACAGATCGCATTTAAGATTGCAGGTTCAATTCTTATGCCAGCCGCAGTGTGGGTTTTTCACAGTCATTTAGGCCAAATATTTTAACCTAATATGGTGTGAATGATGGTGAATACCTTGTAGACACGGATTATCTGAACCTCTTATCTAAGCGGCCGCTGAATGATACTGATTTGCACCTTTCAAAAAATACATAATAGTAGAACCGTAGAAGATTTCAGAACTAGAGATTTAGGATTTTGCATTCAAGGAGACCACCCAGTACCGCTGTTTCTATCTTTTAGGCCTAGAATCAGCCGGTAGTTTTTGATAGGCAAAGATAAAATAAAGAAAGAAGAAATGAGTATAAAAGGTAAGTATAAGTATATAAATACTGATCAATATAGTCATGAAAAAATTATGTGAACATTAGTTTTGTTTCATGTTTTTTATAATTGCATATTTTAGTGGGTTTTCTGTTTTCATTATACTATTGTACCCTTAATTTCCGTATTATCTCTAATTAACATTAAATGGAGAAACGAATATTTTGTTTTTATGTTTCATTTTTTGTGATGATTATTTAAGTTTTTGTAACATAAACATTAATCATACAATTATTTAATTAACTTATATGATATAAATTAACATTTTTTGTTTTATTTTTGTCCGGTACTCGAGAAAACACTGGTATTTGTGCTCTAGAAATGAGCTTTTTGGTACCTACGCCAAAACAGTATCATCAATTATGGTCAAAACCAGTAGCTTGGAAGATAATTAATGCCACATCTGTCCCTAAAAAAATTTTCATAGTTTATTTTTTAACGGAGCTTAAATTATACTATGGTGAAAAGTTAATTAGAACAATATTGACGGTTAACTGCTTCTTCAAATAATATAAAAATAGTTCGAATTGTGTTAGTTTCTTAAAAGAAGGAGGACAAAAATGTCGTTTTAATCGTGGACTCTGTATTAAACCTCTATCTAGTGGAATAGATCTTTTGATTTATATAGAGACAATATAGTAAAAGACTTTTACGCATTGCAAACAAGGTTCATCTTTCAAGCTCATGAGAGAGTGTGACAACTTATCCTTTAAATCAAGAAGACATCTTTCAAGCTCATGAGAGAGTTGAAGTTTAAGTGTGCAGATTTAAGAGGGGGTTTTCTTAACTTTAAAACTTTGGACTTTAAAAAGCAAGAAATAAATGTACCATCAATCTCTACTTGTCAGTTTATGTCCATTGAACTTACTAGGCTTACGAGTACGAGGTGGGAAAAATATCTTCTTTTCTTGGGAATTCAAGTCGGCAATCGAAACTCAATGCTGACTGAATTCAATGAAAATCAAGGCAACATAGATAATAGAATATAGAGATTTTTTCGACAATGGTTTTAGTAGTAAGAAAACTGATTAAACCATTTACTAAACAAAATACCTAAAAGAATAACATGCATGCAACTACCAATATTTAGACGAAGGTAAAACAAAAACAAGAAGAGGGAAGAACAAGTAGGAGGTCAATAGGATTTAATTGGCATTACGGGGAAAAGACCATAATTTTATTTATTGTATTTAGCAAACTAAGACTACTTATATTTTCTGGTGCAAAAGACCATACCCTGTTCGTGAGAGTCTCCTCCGTCTCCTCCGTCCCAGCTCAAAGAAACATTGTGAAGGATACAAATCAGGAGCTCAACTACCTCTTGGGTTGGTGAAGACTTTACGTAAAGACCCCACAAGGTGTGTCCCAGCAAACTAGGCCTTCGACCTAGCAGCAATGAAACATCCACACTGTGCATATCCTTCAAATCAAACTCTGAATCTCTTTGTGGTAAATTCTATTGGGATATGAAATGTTTTGATGATGTTAAAAGATGTTTTGAATGGGTTAACATGGAAATTCACGCTTAGAGTTTGAAGAAAAATGTGAAAAACACGCTGTGAGACATCAATCTCTCACATGGATCGATTGATGTGTACATCAGTCTCTCAAGAAGAGACATGGATCGATCTATGTTGAGATTGGTTAAGTTTGGAACTTTCTGTCCAATGTCAATCTCAGCCTGAAGGACATCAATCGATCGACGTCAGGCAGTTTCAAAACCAGAAAGTTTCTGTCCAACGTCGATCTCTCAGTCCAGAGGACATCGATTGATCGATGTGACATCAGTCGCTCTAGGGGAGACTTCGATCGATCGACGTCAAGAAGCTTCAAAACTGGAAAGTTTTTGGAGGACATCGATCTCTCAGCCAGGCACTTCAATCGATTAATGTCCCCCAGAAATTAAAATTTTTATGAACATTGGAACAAAATTCAAGGGAGATTCATGGTGTTTTCTCTATCCAATCTTGCTCAAATTCCTAATGGACTTTACTCTAACATAATGCATGCTTTCTTGACTATTATATCCATGTCTAAGCTATTCTAGGTTGGCTGTTGAGGATCAAATCACTCCATAAGGTGGCTAAAGACTATTTGGACATTATTTTGACATTTGATGTAGTTGAAGACATGGTGGAGGCTACCAAAACATGGTGAACATCTCCTATAAATGTATGAAGCTTGGATGATGCAAATACACACTTTCACAATCATCAAGCTTAATTATTCATTGTAGTATACTTCTCTCATATGTGTAAAAGTGCTTAAAGCTTGTTAAGCCTTTCTTTGTTCTTCATTTGTTGTATATTGAGAGCTAGAGAGTCTAACACAAGAGGAACCATAAATATTTGATCTATTGCTTGTGTTTAGACTAGTGAGAAAGTGTGAACCCCACTACTTCTTTCAACCCACTGTGAGAAAGTTCTTGAAGAGAACTTTGTTGAAGTTGTGAGTTAGCAAGAAGTTGTTCTTGCTTAGAGCTATAGTTGTAGTAGTTGCACAAAGATATTTTGTGCAAGAAGTTTTTGTTGTGGTTGCTTACACTAAGGTGTTAGTGTAAGATTTGCTGTGGTTGTTCTTATTAGCTTTAATAAGAAGAGTGGTTGTTGAAAATCCACTTTGGCAACAAAGTGGTAGTGGAGTAGAATCATTTATGATTTGAACTATTCTATATCCGGTGTACTCATTCATTGTTTCCCATCTCCCATTCTTGCTTTGATTTTGAATTCTATTTGAGTTGAGCCAAACAAGAAAATTCCGCAAAAATTGCCAAACACTCTATTTACCCCCCGCCCCTCTAGAGTGTGTTACGAACCTAACAATTGATATCAGACCTAACCTTGATTTCTTGACCAATCTTTGCAAGTAGCGGTTAATGATCATGGCAATGGCAACCTCTTCATCCTACACCTCAACTTCCGAGCCAACAGCGCTATTCTCAAGATCAAACACTAAAGCACCTATGTTTGATGCTCAAATTTGTTCTTTCTGGAAAATTTCGAATGATCAATCATTTAAAAGGCTGTGGATTTGATATATAGAGAGCCGTTGTCAAAGGAATTGAAGTTCCTATGATCACCAACTTAAAAGGAGAATCAATGTTTAAAGACGAGGATGACTACACCAACGAAGAGAACATAAACTTCGCCATCAATGGCAAAGCATTCGTATTCTTTCAAGTGCTCTTACCACCACCGAGCTCATAAGACTTCAAGGTCTTGAAACAGCCCGTGAAGCATGGAAAAGGCTAGAAATGATACATGAAGGGACTGAGCAAGTAAGAATTGCCAAAAGACTTATGTTCATGAAGGAGTATGAAATGTTTGGTATGAAGAGCGGTGAAAAGATTGAGGAAACTATTGACCTGTTCACTAGAATAGTGAATCAACTTTCCATGGTGGACAAGAAAATCTCAAATGAAGACCTTGTCTAAAAACTACTCGATTCTTTGTCAAGAGAATGTACACCTAAAGTCACCGCCATCACCGAATCAAAGAATCTCAAGACTCTTACTCTTGATGAGCTATCCATTAATCTTCTTATTCATGAAATCCTTATTGATGAACAAAATAGAATGAACCCCATCAAGCCTATACAAGCATCACACAAAGGATTAATGGTAGAGTCTGATGAATCAGATGAGGAAGTTGCTTTTCTTGTGAAAAAATTTAGAAGAATGGCCATAAGGAACAAGGCCCAAGCAAGGAAGTTTTTCAAACTACCAACCAAGGACAAAGAAGCAAGTGAAAATTGCTATAGGTGTGGTCGACCTGGTCACTTCATTGCCGATTTCCATGTCAAGGAGCCGCAAAAACAAGAAAAGAAGGTCTTTCCTCAAAAGAAGAAAGCTCTTAATGTGGAGGTAACCACATGGGATGATCTCCTCTCCGAATCGGAAGGAGAAGAAAGTAAAGACCAAGATGTTGGACTTGTTGCAATAGTTGAGAATCCAAAAGCACAACATACTTGTCCTATGGCAATCAAGAATGACATTAAGGTAAAATCTAACTCTTCAGATTTACAAGATGAAATAGGAGACTTGCAAGATGATATTGAAAAACTGAATTTAAAATAAGAACACTTGAAGGAAGAATTAAAGAAATGCATATTAGAAAACAAGAGCTTGCATGATAAGAATATTTTGATGTTTCAAGATCATGACATCATACTCACCATGCATAAAACTGTAGCTCTTGAAAATATGGAAATCAGGAAAGAATATAAGAGACTAAGGTTAGGGTTACAAAAACTAATCGATGGTAAAAAATAATCTAGACAAATTACTAGGAAACCAAAGAATAGGAAATGATAAATCCGGTTTAGGATTTAATTCATCACATTATTCCATTAAGCCAAAGTCATTAAAGAAAAAGGCAAATAAGAGAAAAACACAATATGACTCGTCATCTTATAAACCAAGGAACGTGTCCACTTGTTTTCATTGTAACAAAACAGGACATGTGAAGAGTGCATGTAAAGCTAGACTTGGTAGTATGCATGTTTGGAAACCTAAGGGTCGACAAGCTAACCCTAAAGGACCCAACCATCAAAGGGTGCCAATACATAAATCTCTTTGTTTTGTAGGCTCTCAAGATAAATGGAGTAGCCAAAGAAGAAGACATCAAATGGCTCATGGACAGCGGATGTTCAACACACATGACCAGAGACAAAACTTTGTTCACCAAGCTCAAGCTTTAAGATGGTGGAACGGTGCATTTTGGCAATCGTAAAGTCAAAATCCTTGGACATGGAGAAATGGTAACTCTTCTTTCACTATTAATAATGTATTATATGTAGAAAGGCTTAAATATAATTTGATAAGTGTTAGCCAACTATGTGATGCTAATTTTCAATTTGAATTTGTGAAAAGAAAATGCATTGTGAAAAAGAATGATAAGATGGTTTTTGAGGCTATAAGGAAAAATGATGTTTATAAATTTAGCAAACATGATTTGATATCACAAAAGGTTTCTTGCCTAGTTGCCAAAAATGATTTGATTGAACTATGGCATAGACGACTTGGACATATTAATTTTAAAATTTTCAAAAAGATTTGCAAAAATGAAAAGGTCCAAGGTCTTACAAAATTGAATTTCGAAAACCATGGCTTATGTGACACTTGTCAAAAGGCAAAACTTGTTAAAACAAACTTCAAGCCCAAAAATGAAATCTCCATCACCAAACCTCTACAATTGCTTCATATGGATTTGTATGGGGATATTGGTACGGCAAGTCTAGGTGGAAAACATTACACCTTTGCGGTGGTAGACAACTTCTCTAGGTTCACTTGGGTAATTTTCTTAGCTAAAAAGAATGATGCATGCCAAGAGTTTATAAAACTTTGCAAAAGATTAGAAAATCAAAAAGAAGACACAATTAAGTAAATTAGAAGAGATAGAGGTGATGAGTTTGATGGTGAATTTCAAGAATTTTGTGTATCCAAAGGGTATGGACACAATTTCTCGGCTCCAAGAACTCCTCAACAAAATGGTGTTGCGGAAAGGAAAAATAGGACACTTTAAGAAATGAAAAGAGCCATACTAAATGAATTTGAGCCACCCAAGTATTTTTGAGTTGAAGCGGTAAACACCGCTTGTCATGTAATCAATAGACTTTACTTGAGATGATCTCCCAAAAAAGACTCCTTATGAGCTTTGGAAATGTAGAATACCAAATATTGGTTACTTCAAGGTATTCGGTTGTAAGTGTTTTATACTTAACACCAAAGATAACTTGGATAAACTTGATTTTAAAGCGGATGAAGGAATCTTTATGGGATATGCTCAAAATAGTAAGGCATTTAGAGTATATAAGAAAAAGAGTATGAAATTCGAAGAGTTAATTCATGTCAAGTTTAGTAAACCTCTTGAGGATGAAACATGCGTAAATGATGATAAAGAGGAAATAATTGATGAAGTCTTATAGAAAAATTTTAGAATCCAAAAGGAAATATTGTCATTGACCTTAGGATTGATCCATTTGAACCTAAGGTTGAAGATGAAGAAGTGAGAGGAGATACCTCAAATTTACCGGATTCATATAAGTATAAGAAAGACCATCCAAGAGAATTAGTACTAGGTGAAACAAGCCAAGGCATAATGATTAGGAGGAAATTTAATGAAAATGCCTTCATTTCACAAGTTGAGCCTAAAAATATAAAAGAGTCTATAAATGATGAAGATTGGGTATTAGCCATGAAATAAGGGCTAAATCAATTTGAAAGAAGTGATGTTTGGGAATTAGTGGCTAAACCTAATGATCACCCCATAATTGGCACTAAGAGTTAATTGCACCTGGTATCCATTCTTTGCCACCAAGTTTTAAGTAGCATCCATTCTTTCATGAAACGCACTTACCAGCCATACTTATAGGGGAAATTAACACCTGGCATCCAGATGACCTGTTGGTCGACCGTTGACTGCTGAAATCAACCTTTGACCGGACTTAACCCTACTTTTAACCCGAATTTTAACCAAGGTTGTGTATTTTACCTTCAATATTAAAGTGAAAACAAAATCAAAAACTTCCCACCTGCATTTTTCCGTTAAGCGCGTCTGAAAGAGTGAACAAAATCCCAGGGCGAAAGTGACGAAATTGTTCAAAATTTCTGGACGAATCATACAAACTGACTATTTGTTGGAACAGTTGTAGTTGATTGGTGTGGATTTTGGAAGCAATAGCTATGTTTGTGGAGTTGTATCACCAAAGGTTAAAGGGGCGGAAATGACGTTAAGACTGACAAGACAACCAAAGGACGTGCATCCTTTGTACAGTAAGAAAAAGAAACAATTTTTATTTCGAATATGTAGTATAATTTTTGATTTTGTTGCTGTTTTCATTCTTTTGTGTTTGATTGGAGAAAAACCGAAGTTGAATGCCCAGATTGGTGGTTTGAATGGCATGGATGGTGTTTTTTTAGTATATTACTGTTATTGTTGATGAGCATGACTAGTGAGTAGGTTTAAAGGTGTGCTTTGTTGAGTATAGTGTATGTCCAGAATATTGGAGTAGTATTTGATGTGAAGTACGATTTTGTTTCTGTGTTCATTCTTTTGTGTTGATATACAGATCCCGCAAGTGATGAAATAACTGTTGTTTTCCATTATGGTGGATTATTACTCAAGAGTGGTAATGCAATTTAAGTAGAAGGAGACACCTGCATCTATGATTATGTGGATGCTGATGAGATGTCCCTACTGTATTTGGATGAAATGTGCAAAGATGCCAGAGTATTTGGTTTAAAGAAGTTTTACACACGTATAAAAGATAAGTTTGTGCAAATTCAGACAGATAGTGACTTGTATAATGCAGTCAGAAGTTGTTTAGCATCATTTAGGGTTATGCGATTGTATGTGGAGCATATTGTTCCACATAGTAGGCAAGAACATGACGTTGCCGATATGCAAGATGAAAAGGTAAGTAATGATGATTTAAAAATTGAGATTGAGGATGGCAGGGGCAATGTCAATGAAAAAAGCAATGAGAATGAGGGAAGTGATGCTGCTGAGTCAAAAGGGAATGGAAAGAATGAGGATGGCGGAGGCGATGTTAATGAAACTGGTGGTGATGATGAGGCTGGTTTTGATGATGAGCCGGATGGGAATGAAAACAATCAGGATGGAGGAGTGAGAAATCTTAATGCAAAGGGTGATGGAGTGGAAGATCTGTTGACGAGTGACTCAGAGTATATACCTGAAACCGAGTTGTACAGCGATGAGGAGGAATATGATGTAAATGTTGACAGAAACAATGAGTGGGATGGGCTGAGTGAAGATGTAAATAATGTACAATCTAAGAGTGTCGATGAAGCAACTGAGGACTTAGACAAGGATGTAGGCTTGAGTGGTAAAGAATTGGAGCACGGTAGCAATGCTTTTAATACTAGGACAGATGGGGAAAATCCTCATTTTGCACGTGGGATGATGTTTAACAATTTGGAGACATTTAAAGAAGCCCTGAAGATGTATTCCGTAAGGAATGGTAGGCCGGTTGTAATTTACAGAAGTGAGAAGATGAGATGTTGTGCAAAGTGTAAGAACAGTTGGTGCAATTGGGACCTACGTGTGTCTTTGAATAGGAAAACTGGTTTTTATGAGGTTAGGAGCATGAACTCACTGCATTCATGCAACTTCAGTGTGAAAAATGATAGCATATCTTCGGGATGGTTAGGCAAAAAGTATATGCAAGATTTCGCTGCCAACCCAAAACAAAGTTTGGAAAGCTTTAGAGAGTGTTGAATGACATGAAATGCCGTGTGAGTAAACCGCAAGCATTCAGGGCAAAGCAAAGGGCTTTGCAACTTGTTAGGGGAAAATAGGAGTATGAATACGGTTTTATATGGAATTACATCGATGAAATGAAGAGGATTGATCCGGACAATAATCTTAAGGTGCAGACATCGACATCTACAAATGAAGACATGCAGTTGACGAAGGAACACATGATCCTTAGGTCAGATAACATACCACTGATTATAGACCAACCGCGTTTTCAACGGATGTATTACTACTTATGTCCAATGAAGAAAGGATTTGTGAATGGATGTAGAAAGATATTTGGCGTTGACGGATGCCATGTCAAGTCTAAGTATGAAGGTATGTTACTCACTGTTGTGGGTTTAGATCCGAACAATAGTCTGTTTCTCATTGCCCATGCAGCCGTTGAGGGGGAGACAAAGGATTCATGGGAGTGGTTTCTTGGTAACTTGAAAGAGGACTTACATATAATGATGGATTTTGAGTGGACTATAATTTCTGACAAGCAAAAAGGCCTTATTTAGGCATGTGACGAAGTGTTTCCATCAGCCCAACATCGATTTTTTGTTAGACATTTGCACGCAAATTGGGTTCTGGATGGATACAGCAACATCTCAATCAAAAGATTCTTGTACAAGGATGCAATGACAACCACAGTTGTCGAATTTAGGTCTGCAATGAAGAAATTTGAGCAACTTGATAAGAACGCGGCACGATGGCTGGAGGACAAACCCATGTATCAATGGAGCAAATCTCATTTTAGCTCAGTGGCTAAGTGTGACACCATTCTAAATAATTTATGCGAGAGCTACAATGTTGTCCTTTGTGAGGCTATGGAGTTGTCAATTCTGTCTATGTTTGAATGGATCAGACAGTATCACATGACAATGTTTCAGGAAAATAGGGAAAGGGCAAGTAACAACTGGGAAGTAATGACGCTATGCCCGCGGATGATGAGAAGGCTAACCAAGGCGATGAAGGCCTCTGCAGATTGTATATCTTACAAAGCTGACGTCAAGAAATTCCAATGTGAGCAATTTGATAGGAAGAAGTTTGTCGTTGACTTAAAAGATCACACATGTTCATGCAGGAAGTGGGATTTGACTGGCATCACATGCTCCCATGCTTGCGCTGCTATTGCATTTGATCATGAGGATGCAGTCGACTATGTGGATTGGTGCTACCATGTCAGCACTTATAAGAAAGTATATAAGCTTGCAATAGCTCCATGTGTGGGACTCACCCAGTTACCTGATTGTGGATGTGAGCTGCTATTGCCACCAATAGTCCGAAGGAAACCTGGCAGACATAAGACCCTGAGGAAAAGGTCTGTCGGTGAGCCACAGCTGATAACATTACAGAGAGATAGGAGGGA
The DNA here is from genome assembly GCA_036186865.1 of Eustoma russellianum. NCBI lineage: Eukaryota > Viridiplantae > Streptophyta > Magnoliopsida > Gentianales > Gentianaceae > Eustoma > Eustoma russellianum. The sequence continues at coordinate 4,280,896 of AP025069.1, read as the reverse complement.
GAGAGTGCAAAAGCTGAGCAAGCACGGTCAGCTACACATTTGCAGATTGTGCCAGAAAGAGGGTCACAACATGAGGACATGTTCCACCAGATTAGGTGCGTCAAATGTTGATATAAGTCATGGGGAAGCTAGTCAAGCAAGGGTAATGATTGTCTTCTGTTTACCGGTTAAATTTTCATTCATTTATGTCATTATGTGTAACGTGTTTATTGGGTTGACTACTTCAGAGAACGCGTAAAAGGATAGTTGTGTGTGAAAGCGGAGAACACATGACCACGGAGAATGATATTCCAGCAGCTTCTAGTGCACCAAGTCAGTTGGATGCTACCACTGTTCATCACGCAAAGAGGCCAAAAAAACTTGTGAGGGCCATCCAGGTTAATTTAATTTTTTTGAGCTAATTTCATACAACTTGACAAGCAACATTGTTTTATTTCAGAATGTTTGTAAATAAAGGAAGAAAAGTGAAGGAAGTACACCATCCGTTGCTGGTATGGATGAATAAGAGTGTTTGGTTATGGATGAACCATCCGTTGCTGGTACAACAACTGCATTGCCGACAGAAGTGCAGAGTGGCTTTGAATCACAACCTCATTATGGTGAACAAGAGTGTTTGGGTATGGATGAACAATCCGTTGCTGCTACAACAACTGCATTGCTGACAGAAGTGCAGAGTAAAAAACACAAAGGAAATCAAGAAAAATTTCCAATGTCTTCAACAAGCGCATGACTAGAGTATCTTTCAAGGTAAGTCGAATCATGCGTCATTATTGAACCAACAATCCTTCAATTCTATTCATGAGTTGTTGTGCTGTGTATTAGACAGTATCCTTGGAGGAATCCTATCACCGAAGTTATTACAATCGATGATGAGGTTGGTGGCATGTCTAGTGCACCTACACAGCCGTTAAGGAGTTCTTCCAAGGATCAGGAGAAAACAGTTCCCCTTGCTACGAGTTCCAGTGCACCAACAGAAGCAAATATTGCTGCGAAGGTACCAAAGCAGTGGCCTTACTACAGGACATCTTCCCGCACTGGTGTACTCATACCAAACTATATCATACGTAATGGCCGAGTATTCTTACCCCAGTCCACACTTACAGAGGTTGCGCAAGCCAAGAGGATGAAGACGGAAAAACCTGATGGTGATGCTGATAGTTGAATTTGGTGCCTGCGAACATTATTTTCTTTGGGGCTGCTTCTTATTGTTTATGGCTTACTTGAATGACATGGAAGTGGTATTTTGGATACTTGTGTTCTGCAAGTAAAGTGGTTTGCAGTTGTTTGAGGTGATCTTCATTTGGAAATGTACACAACTGTGGGTTTAATCTATGCACTTCTTTCATGAACAATTGTGGTTTGATGATATTGTGTTTTTCATTTACTCTAACCGTCCGCTTCATCCTTGAACAAATGGATATGTACACAATGTAAGCATCTTACATTGCATACAAAATATAAACCACAACACTATTTAATTGCTAACAAAACCATTTGCATTACTCCAACACAACCAACAACAACACAGATTACATAAATCCCAATCCCAACATGGACATTTCAGCGACTTCTTACACCTACAAAATCCGAAAAATACAAAATACATTAAAGACAGAATACAACCTCAAACCATCATATCAATACCATACCATCCAACCACCACACATTACTTAATTAACACACCTGACAACATCACACATTCGTCCAACTATAGTAATGCCATTCTTACAAATACAATACCAAATAAAACTCAAGACAACACTAACATCCACAGCAACACATCCTCTTTCCATTTCAATTTTTTGTATTTCGTACTGATGGCCATTGCACAATTTAAGCCGCTCCTCATATCTGTTGCAACGTTTCAGCAATCCCGGTTTTACTTCCTTCGATCTTTGACAAATAGGGGGATCAACCCATTCAAACTACCCACAGTCTCCATCAACGTCCTATAAATCCAGCATTCTTATTTGCACAGAAGTCATCATCCTTCGGCCAAAAACACGCCCAATAAACACAACATTGTTATTTACAAACACAATTCATCTTCCTTCGGCCAAAACATAACAGAAGATCAGCAGGAATAAATACATACCCGAGAATGTGGACATGAGAGAAACCTTCTTCCTGGATTGTCTTTGGTCCAAGATGGTTGAGTATGCATTGTCAACCCACAATGGCACCTTGATTGACCAACATCCCACCGCTTGTAGCTTGACCCCACCGAAGACATTCTACTTTCTATTCTTCTTCAATCGCAGGCAAGACGTGTGTGGAAGAATTGGGGATGAAGATTTGGGTTTAGGTCTATTTTGGAGGGAGGATTCGGTTGGTATAAAGGAGGGAATTAAGCTTTAACCATGGTTGGAAAATCTTTGCTGCCAAATGACTTAAAGGTTAAAAATAAAAGGAAAATTGCTAAAAACCGTCCATAGTAGGTGATTTCCCGGTTGCCAGATGCCATGTGTTAATTTCCCCTATAAGTATGGCTGGTAAGTGAGTTTCATGAAAGAATGGATGCTGCTTAAAACTTGGTGGCAAAGAATGGATATTAGGTGCAATTAACTCTTGGCGCTAAATGGGTATTTAGAAACAAAATGGATGACAAAGCAAACATCACTAGAAACAAAGCTAGATTAGTAGCTCAAGGATATAGACAAGAAGAAGACATAGACTATGATAAGACCTTTACCCCGTAGCTAGGTTAGAAGCTTTTAGGATGCTCTTAGCATATGCATGCTATAAGGATTTCAAACTATATCAAATGGATGTGAAATCCGCGTTCTTGAATGAAATAATTCAAGAAGAGGTATATGTAGCACAACCACCGAGGTTTGAAAATCATGATTATCCAAATCATGTATTTAAACTCAAAAAGACCCTTTATGGACTTAAACAAGCTCCTAGGGTACGGTATGAAAGATTAAGTAACTTCCTACTTAAAAATAAGTTTTCAAGAGGAAAAGTCGACACTACTCTTTTTATTAAAGAACAAGGAAACCGTCAATCGCTTGTTCAAATTTATGTGGATGATATTATATTTGGTGCTACTAATGATTCTCTTTGTGAGCATTTTGCTAAATTGATGGAAAGAGAATTTGAGACGAGCATGATGGGTGAACTCAACTACTTCCTTGGTCTTCAAATCAAGCAAACTCAAGATGGAGTATACATATCTCAAACAAAGTACACAAAAGATTTACTCAAGAAATACAAGTTTGAGGATGGAAGAATTGTGAGCATACCAATGAGCACAAGCACAAAGCTTGACAAAGATGAAAAAGGAAAGCCGGTTGAGGTAACCAAATATAGGGTATGATTGATAGTTTACTTTATTTGACCGCTAGTAGACTGGATATTTTGCATGCTGTGTGTTTATGTGCTAGATTTCAAAATATGCCTAAGGAATCGCATCTAGTTGCCATTAAACGTATATTTAGGTATTTGAAAGGAACCTTGAACTTGCTCAGAAATGGTTGTTTTGATTTAAGAGGAAATAGTGGCTCCGACTACGCCGGAAACCTAGTCGATAGAAAGAGCACATCCGAGACATGCCAATTCCTTGAAGATTGCTTAGTTTCTTGGTTCTCCAAAATAGTGTGTCACTTTCAACGGCGGAATCCGAATATGTTCATGTTGTGCACAATTACTTTGGATGATCAACACCTTAAATGATTATAATGTTAAGTTTGATAAGGTCTCCATCTTATGTGACAACACATCAGCCATAAGTATAGTACAAAACCCAGTTCACCATAGTAGAAAAAACATATTGAAGTGAGGCATCACTTTATAAAGGATTGCATTCAAAAACGATTGGTATGCGTTGAGTTTGTTCCAACACATGACCAACTAGCAGATGTATTTACCAAATCCCTTCCTACTGAGACATTTGAGTCCATTAGAACAAGAATAGGGATGACAAACAATGTTTAGAGTGTTAAAATTACAAATTTTGAAAAGAGGCATACATGGATCGACCCATGTATTGAAATGAGAGATCAATGTACGTCGATATCTAGCGTCAATCGATCGATGTACATCGATCTCTGACGTCGATCGATCAACGTCATCGATTTTGGCACTTTTAATTTCAGTCAATGCGCTTTCTTCATTTCCCATCTACAGAAATCGATCAAAGCCCTCTCAAGTCTCAGCGCCCTCTTCTCCAAAATTCATACCATCTCAAATTCTTGCTATACAATCCAAAATTCGCCCTATCTACACTTAATTCTTTCTTTCCATTATCAACTCTCACTATTATTTTCTAGAAAATCATCCATCCCAAGCCCTAAGTTTTCTTCAAAATGTCAACAAGAAGCAAAAACACAACAAAAAGGGCAAAAGCCACTAGAAGTGAAGAAGGTTCAAGCAATCCTCCCCATGGACAATCTTCTCAAACCCAAGCAAGAACTCAACCTAGAAGAAAGCAAACCATGGATTTTAGTCAAGCCAATGTGTTGGCTGACCTCGGGAGTGGATTAACCTTTGCCAACTTCCCTTGGATCAAGTCTAAGGAAGTTAAGAATGCAATATAGAAGAAAGGGCAACCATTCCACTCAAATTGCTTAGAATCAATGGCATTATAAGCAATAATGAGTTAAGTCCTATCATTAAATGGTTGGATGTCCAACAATGGAGAAGTATTTGACTTGAAAGAGAGATGGACAAATGTCCACTAGGTATATTAGGCTTTTTTATGCAAATTTATGGATTCAATATATTAATGATATTTCATTAGCCTTGCACACCATCATTGATGATACACACATTGAATAGGATGTTGGAAACATTTCTGAGTTGATTGAAGTACCAAACGAGGGTTTCTTTGAATTTGATGTGTGGAAGTGGGATACGGCACGATGGAAAGTCACCAAGGATGAGGTAAAGACTTTCTTAGTTTATCACCCAACCAAGAACACTAATGACATGCCCTTGGTATATATGAACCCTCCTTGCCATAGTTACCTTTTGTATAAATGGCAAGTCCGCTAAAAGGCCTAGCAACTTGGATTTCTACATTGCCTACCACATAGCTGCTAAGATTAAAATGTTTTGATGATGTAAAGATGTTTTAAATAAGTTAAAATGTACAATTGAGATTTGATGCAAAATGAGAAAAATACACTATGTCAAAAAATTGTTGAGATTAGAACTCTACTATCCAACATCGATCTCTCAGACTGAGGACATCGATCGATCGATGTCACTTCAGTCTCTCCAAGAGAGACTTCGATCGATCGATGTCAGGCCAGAAAAGTTTCTGTCCAACATCGATCTCTCAGTCAGGGGACATCGATCATCGATGTCACTTTAGTCTCTCCAAAAGAGACTTCGATTGATCGATGTCAAGCAGATTCAAAACTAGAAAGTTTCAGGAGGACATCATCTCTCAGCCAAGCACTTCGATCGATCAATGTCCCCCAGAATTAGAATTTTTATGAACGTTGGAACAAAATCCAAGGGAGATTCATGGTGTTTTCTCTTTCCAATCTTGTCAAAATTTCTTGTGGACTTTACTCTAACATAATACATGTTTCCTTGACTATTATATCCATGTATAAGCCATTCTAATTTGGCTATTGAGGATCAAATCACTCTATAGGGTTGCTAAAGACTATCTGGACATTATCTTGACATTTGATGTAGTTGAAAACACGGTGGAGACTACCAAAACATGGTGAACACACCTCCTATAAATGGATGAAGCTTGGATGAGGCAAATACACATTTTCACCATCATCAAGCTTCATTATTCATTGTTGTATATGAAATGACCCACACAAGGTGTTAAAAGATGTTTTGAATGGGTTAAAATGGAAATTCACACTTAGAAATTGAAGAAAAATGAGAAAAACACACTGTGAGACACAATCTCTCACATGGATCGATTGATGTGTACATCAGTCTCTCAAGAAGAGACATGGATCGATCTATGTTGAGATTGGTTAAGTTTGGAACTTTCTGTCCAACGTCAATCTCTTAGGCTGAAAGACATCAATCGATCGACGTCAGGCAGTTTCAAAACCAGAAAGTTTCTGTCCAACATCGATCTCTCAGTCCAGAGGACATCGATCGATCGATGTCACATCAGACTCTCCAGGGGAGACTTCGATCAATCGATGTCAAGAAGCTTCAAAACTGGAAAGTTTTTGGAGGACATCCATCTCTTAGGCAGGCACTTCGATCGATCGATGTCCCCTAGAATTAAAATTTTTATGAACGTTGGAACAAAATCCAAGGGAGATTCATGGTGTTTCTCTATCCAATCTTGCTCAAATTTCTTGTGGACTTTACTCTAACATAATACATGCTTTCTTGACTATTATATCCATGTCTAAGCTATTCTAGGTTGGCTGTTGAGGATCAAATCACTCCATAAGGTGGCTAAAGACTATTTGGATATTATTTTGACATTTGATGTAGTTGAAGACATGGTGGAGGCTACCAAAATGTGGTGAACATCTCCTATAAATGTATGAAGCTTGGATGAGGCAAATACACATTTTCACAATCATCAAGCTTCATTATTCATTGTAGTATACTTCTCTCATATGTGTAAAAGTGCTTAAAGCTTGTTAAGCCTTTTTTTGTTCTTCATTTGTTGTATAGTGAGAGCTAGAGAGTCTAACACAAGAAGAACCATAAATATTTGATCTCTTGCTTGTGTTTAGACTAGTGAGAAAGTGTGAACCCCACTACTTCTTTTAAACCCAGTGTGAGAAAGTTCTTGAAGAGAACTTTGTTGAAGTGGTGAGGTAGCAAGAAATTGTTCTTGCTTAGAGCTGTAGTTGTTGTAGTTGCACAAAGGTATTTTGTGCAAGAAGTTGTTGTTGTGGTTTGTTGCACTAAGGTGCTAGTGTGAGTGTTGTTGTGGTTGTTCTTATTAGCTTTAATAAGAAGAGTAGTTGTTGAAAATCCACTTTGGCAACAAATTGGTAGTAGAGTAAAATCATTTATGATTTGAACCACTCTATATCCTGTGTACTCATTCCTTGTTTCTCATGTCCCATTCTTGTTTTGATTTTGAATTCTTTTTGAGTTGAGTCAAACAAGAAAATTTTGCAAAATTGCCAAACACTCTATTCACCCCCCTCTAGAGTGTGTTACGGACCTAACAATAGTTAACCGTGAGAGATTAAACTTTGGAGAGCTTTTTATGACAAATGTGATTGAGGCTGCAACGAAGCAAAACAAAGCTCTCCCCTATAGCAATCTCATCTATCGGATGCTTGTGAAGTCGGGGTTATATGTAGACGACACGGATGTTGACCAAATCACACATAAGGATTTTTATGATAAGGTCAACATCCAACAAGTGCTAAAGGCTAGGAAAGAAGCTATGAAAGGCCAGGCACAAGAAGAAGAAGCAGGTGAAGACGTGAGTGCTCCGGAAGAGGCACAAATTCTCATGCCCGACACCCAAGAAGAACCTAGCGGTTTGAGCTTAAATGTTCATGAACTTCAAGCTCAAGTTACTAGTCTTCAACAAGAGGTCGGTGAGCTATGAAGACTAGGCCTTTTATCGTTTATTCCCCGGTTATCCCCGTTTTTAGATTCTAGCTTAGTATTTATTGGTTTATGTATTTGCTAAACTTTGTAGTGTTTCGAAGTTTTAATGATGCATTATGTTTCTATTCGATAATTTTTTATTTTGATGCTTCAAAAAGGGGGGGAAAGAAGTATGTTTGCTTGCTTGCTTGATATGGATACTTGCTTGCTTGCTTGCTTGATATAGATATATGCTTGCTTGCATATGGATGCTTTCTTAATATGGATACTTGCTTGTTTGCAGATGGATCTTGATATGAATACTTGCTTGCTTGCATATGGATCTTGATTGAAAAGTGTATTGTTTGCTTACTTGATATTAATCTTGATGACTTTGATGGCGTTAATATTTATCTTGATATTAAATGGCTAGTAAAAAGAGAAAAATTTGGAAGTTGATGAATGTTTGGTTGAGGGGGAATCTTTTAATGCATAATTGATAGAGGGGGAGCATTTTGATATTTTCAACATATTCGTTGTATTTGTGAAGATCATGTTCACATGTGTCATTACAAAAAAATGCATATACTAAAGGGGATATTGAAAATTTCAAGTTTGAAACACTTAGCTAGTTCAAATGTAAATGTTCAAACATCTTTCAAATCTTGGTTTTGAAATCATCAAAAAGGGGGAGATTGTTGGGATATGAAATGTTTTAATGACGCTAAAAGATGGTTGGAATGGGTTAAAATGGAGATTGTTGGGATATGAAATGTTTTGATGATGTGAAAAGATGTTTTGAATGGGTTAAAATGGAAAATTCACACTTAGAGTTTTGAAGCAAAATGAGAAAAACACATTGTGAAATATCAATCTCTCACATGGATCGGTTGATGTGTACATCAATCTCTCAACAAGAGACATATATTGATCCATTTTGAGATTAGTTAAGTTTGGAACTTTCTATCCAACGTTGATCTCTTAGCTTTTGATGATGTTAAAAGATGTTTTGAATGGGTTAAAATGGAAAATTCACACTTATAGTTTGAAGCAAAATGAGAAAAACACACTGTGAAACATCAATCTCTCACATGGATTGGTTTATGTGTACATCAATCTCTCAACAAGAGACATGTATTGATCCATTTTGAGATTAGTTCAGTTTGGAACTTTCTATCCAACGTCGATCTCTCAACCTGAAGGACATCGATCTATCGATGTTACGTGAGTCTCTCAGGAAGAGACATCGATCGATCGACGTCAGGCAGTTTCAAAACCAGAAAGTTTTTGTCTAACATCGATCTCTCAGTCCAAAGGACATCGATCAATCGATGTCACATCAGTCTCTCCAGGGGAGACTTTGATCGATCGATGTCAAGAAGGTTCAAAACTGGAAAGGTTCTGGAGGACATCGATCTCTCAGCCAGGCCCTTCGATCGATCGATGTCCCGCAGAATTCAAATTTTTATGAACGTTGGGACAAAATCAAGGGAGATTCACGGTGTTTTCTCTATCCAATCTTGTTTAAATTTCTTGTGGACTTTACTCTAACATAATAAATGCTTCCTTGACTATTATACCCATGTCTAAGCTATTCTAGGTTGGCTATTGAGGATCAAATCACTCCACAGGGTAGCTAAAGACTATTTGGACATTATCTTGACATTTGATGTAGTTGAAGACATGGTGGGGGCTACCAAAACGTGGTGAACATCTTCTATAAATGTATGAAGCTTGGATGAGGTAAATACACACTTTCATAATCATCAAGCTTCATTATTCATGGTAGTATACTTCTCTCATATGTGCAAAAGTTCTTAAAGCTTGTTAAGCCTTTCTTTGTTCTTCATTTGTTGTATATTGAGAGCTAGAGAGTCTAACACAAGAGAAACCATAAATATTTGATCTCTTGCTTGTGTTTAGACTAGTGAGAAAGTGTGAACCCCACTACTTCCTTCAACCCACTGTGAGAAAGTTCTTGAAGAGAACTTTGTTGAAGTTGTGAGTTAGCAAGAAGTTGTTCTTGCTTAGAGCTATAGTTGCTGTAGTTGCACAAAGATATTTTGTGCAAGAAGTTGTTGTTGTGGTTGCTTACACTAAGGTGTTAGTATAAGTATTGTTGTGGTTGTTCTTATTAGCTTTAATAAGAAGAGTAGTTGTTGAAAATCCACTTTGGCAACAAAGTGGTAGTGGAGTAGAATCATTTACGATTTGAACTACTCTATATCCATTGTACTCATTCATTGTTTCTCTTCTCCCATTCTTGCTTTGATTTTGAATTCAATTTGAGTTGAACCACACAAGAAAATTCCAGAAAAATTGCAAAACACTCTATTCACCCCCCCTCTAGAGTGTGTTATGGACCTAACAAATTTAACACGAATACCAACTGGGTTATGTCCTGTGTAGAATACTTATTTTTCTGCACCTAGAATGAATGACGTAGAGAAAAGGGGGTGTTATAATATGTTAAGTTTTGATAATTTGCACAATTGACACTTGGAACGCTAGATAAGGCGCCTCATGTGAATTGTTTGGAGACCAAAGCACTTCAAACGCCTGCATAAGGCGCGTCATGTGAAGTGGCTGGTGACCAGAACACTTTGAATGCCTAGATAAGGCGCTTCATGTGAAGTGTTTGGAAACCAAAATACTTTGAATGCCTAGATAAGGTGTCTCATGTGTCAAGCTGTGTAACAGCACACTTTGAACGCCTTAAAGGTGCTTCATGTGTGCTACAGAAGTCAAATGGAAGATTGCCCCCCAAAATGGGCACGAATATCAAGTTAATTTTGACAAAACTCAAAATTACTTCGAACAAGTATGAACGCTGAGATCAAACGGTTCATGTGACTTCGAACGAGTTATGTTGCCCAATATAGGCGCTTCATGTGACATTGAACAAGTGTCGCTTATTCACTTAAGGCGCTTCATGTCACATTGAATGCCTGTTTAAACACACTTTAGGCATTCCGTGTCACATTGAACACCTGTTCATAAATCACATCAGGCGCTTCATGTGGATCAACGTTACAAATGATTTATGCTGCACTTTCTTATGATTACTTGACATTTGTACCCTCCCTTTTAGTAAAACGTCACAGGTTCCATTCCCACTTTGGAGAATGCCTTCTTTCCTCTTTAAGCTTTGAAGAAGAATCTTCCTCAAGAAGCTTATATTCATCCAAGAGAAGATCTCCATGGAAGAAGACTTGTCATCACAAGAGACAACTTCTCTTTCTCTCCTCCAAGGTTGATAACGGCCAGGAGCTGATTAAAAGAGAAGTTTTCATCATTTTCAAAAGCAACTTTCTACCTATGAGCTCTCAAGTTTCTCTCAAGCTTTTTCTCTCAAAATAGTTGAATCATTATATATTTTACTTTATTTGTGAGAGTTGTGATTTGTAAAGAAGAAGAGTCTTCTTCTTTAGTGAAGATTGTGAGGGGCCAAGTGTAGATCGTTGGTCAAGAAGCAAGGGTTCTTCTTGTTTGAAGAAATCCAAACCTTGGAGGGTTAGTTGATGGTGTTGTGGTACAACATACTCCCAGCAAAAATTCTTTGAGGAGCAAGGAAGTTCTTTGGAGGCTACGACTTCAAGGGGTTGGTATTTCTTGGTTGTGGTCTAGGCGTGTGACCGAGTTTTTACACTTCTTGTATTTTCGTTTTTGATTGTTGTTTCCCCAAAAAGAAATAACAATCCCTCATTCAAAATTCTTTTGTGAAAAACCAGGAAGGTAGAGGAGTAGAGTCATTTGACTTGAACCTCTGTATATCTCGTGTTCTTTATGCTTCCGCAAGTTTATTTATTTTCAAAGAACACACCCAAATATTGATTTTTTTCTCACCATCAAAAAATATCTGAAAAATATCCATACTTAGTGAACACACTATTCAACCCCCTTCTAGTGTGTTCTAAGGGACCTAACAATTGGTATCAGAGCTAAATATTGAGTGTTTGAGTTCAAATAGCAAGATTTGATCTTTTGAAGTATGAATCCCTTTAGTTTCGACGATGCCGGTTTTCAAGTGTTGACGCTATGTTTGACAAGAGTCACTACTCCCTTCTATTTCAAGTGTACATGTCAAGGTACCTATGTTTGACCCTCTAAATTATCCACTATGGAAATCAAATATGGAAACTTATCTGCGTTCATGTGGATGTCGTATATGGAGAGAGGTGTCAAAAGGTTCCACCATTCCTTTTGTTGTTGATGATCCTACTCAGGAAGAGGAGTTACAATTCGCCATAAATAGCAAAGCTCTTGCTATTTTGAATAGCTCTCTATCACCAAATGAGAGAGCTCAAATACAAGGTGTCTAATCCGCTCATGAGGCATGGACAAAGTTGGAGATGATCCATGAGGGAACATCTCAAGTAAGGATGGCAAAGAGGAAACAACTAATAAAAGAATTCTACAATTTCAATGTCCCCAAAGGTGAAAAGATCGAAGGGTCTATTCAACGGTTCACCAAGCTTGTCAACCTACTCACGACATTTGGAGAGAAAATAGAGCAAGAGGATCTCAACTATTGCTTCCTAAATAGTTTAGTAAGAGAGTGGAATGCAAATGTGACGGCCATTGAGGAGTAGAAGGATCTAGAGACTATCACTCTAGATGAGCTTTATGAGAATCTCATCACTTATGAGATTCATCTTGAAGCTTAAAAAAAGAATGATCCTATCCGAAGTTCATCAAAGGCACTAGCGTGCAAATTAGAGGAATCGGATGATGAGGTCAGACTTATTGTTCGAACATTCAAAAGATTCGCAAGGAAGAACGAAGATGAAGCCAAGAGGTTCATCAAAGAAAAATTCTCCAAGGATAAAGACAAGGTGAAAGACCAAGATAATAAATGTTATAAATGTGGAGATACGGTCACTTTATGAAGGATTGTCGAGTGAAAGACCCGCATCCAAAAGACAAGAAAGCCATCTATCAAAGGAAGAAGACTTTCCAAGCGGAAGTAGCTCATTGGGAGAGTCTTTTATCCGGTTCCGAGAGCAAAAATGAGGATAACGAGAATCTAGCTCTCACGGGGATTTTCAATGATGATTTTGACATGGAATTCTATTTACTCGTGGCCATTGAAGACGACATGGAGGTATGCACTAAATCCTCACACTATAGATTGCAAGATGAAATGGATGATTTAGTGCAAGAAAATGACTTGTTAGAAATAAAATACAAACGTGCCAAAAAGGATTTCGAAGCATGCATAAATTAATATAGTGACACGCTAGAAAATCACATTGCATTACAACTTGAGTATGACATTTTGTTAACCATGCATGTGATAGCACTATGGGAGAAGCATGATTTGGTAAAATCAAGCATTCCACCTCAAACCCTTTTGAAAAAGAAAAACTTTCAAAAGGAAAGTGCTAATAAAAATAAGGTAATGAAAGACGCATCCATCTCAAGCATGAAACCTAAGATAAAATCTAGTGTTATGTATGCGTATAAGAAGGAAAAACAAATGAACAAGCATCATTTATCAAGGAGTCAAAAACCTCCTTGAAGAAGCAAAGGCACATGCCTTAGGGAATGGCAAACTCAACAAAGGTGTCAAAACCTTTTATTGAATCTGTGAAAAAAGTTTCATCCTTGATTCCAGGGAATGTCATCCCAAAATGGGAGCCACGGAATGTGCCATTGCATAAGCACGATAAACATTCTTATCCACACAAACACATTCCCATATGTTTTTATTAATAAGAAAGGACTTGTAGAAAGAGTGTGTAGAGCTAAAAATGATAAACATCTTGTGTGGGTACCAAAGGGTGTAGCAAAGGTAACTAACCCTGAAGGACCCAAAATAAAAAGGGCACCAATATCATATGGCTCTTTTGTAGGCCCTAGCTTTAAATGGAGAAAGTAAGGATAAGAAGGTCAAATGAGTCGTGGATAGTGGGTGTTCCAACCATATGACGGGAGACAAAAGATTATTTCATAGACTCACTATGCTAGATAGAGGAGTTGTCCACTTTGGAGGTAGCAAAGGCCAAATTAAAGGACATGGTATTATGGGTAAAGATTCCTTCTCTCTTAGTGATGTTCAATATGTTAGTGGACTAAAGTTTAACTTGATAAGTGTCAGTCAATTATGTGATGCTAATTATGAGGTTATTTTTTTTGAAAACAAAGTGTATTGTGAAACATTATTTTATTTGAAGCTTTGATATTCAAAACATTTACAAACTTAGCATCAATGATTTGGTTTCATAAGACATATCTTGCCTAGTTGCCAAGAATGACTCGACACAACTATGTCATAGACGTGTCGGACACATATGTTTCAAAATATTTAAATGTATTTGTGAAAACAAAAAGGTCTGAGACCTTCCAAAAATGAGTTTCGAAAACCAAGACTTATGTGACACTTGTCAAAAGGCAAAGCTTGTGAAAACAAGTTTTAAACCAAAAACAAATATATCCACCTTCAAACCCCTACAATTACTACATATGGATTTGTATGGGGATGTTGGAACAAAAAGTTTGGGTGGTAAACATATACCTTCATGGTAGTAGATGACTATACTCGTTATACATGGGTGATGTTTCTTGCAAAGAAAAATGATGCATGTAGTGAGTTCATTAATTTGAGTAGACAATTGGAAAATCACATGAGTGACACCATTAAAACCATACAAAGTGATCGTGGTGGTGAGCTTGATGGAGATTTTGAAAGGTTTTGTGAATACAAATGATACACCCATAACCTTTCGGCTTCTAGAACTCCACAACAAAATAGTGTAGCCGAACGAAAGAATAGAAGCCTACAAGAAATGTGTAGGGCAATGTTAAATGAATTCGGCTTGCCCAAGTACTTTTAGGCCGACGCAGTAAATGCCGCTTGTCATATGATCAATCGTGTATACTTGAGACCTTACCTAAATGTGACACCTTATGAGTTTTGGAATGGTAAAGTTCCAAATATTGGATATTTCAAAGTGTTTGGGTATAAGTGTTTCATACTTAACAGTAAGGACACTTTGGACAAACTTGACCTCAATGCGGATGAAGGTATCTTTTTAGGTTATGCATCAAATAGTATAAGTATTTCGTATTTTCAACAAAAGGAGTCAAAAGTTAGAAGAATCAATCCATGTTAAGTTTAATGAGTCACTTAATGGAAAATCTAAACTTAATAAGGATTGTGAAGAAATGAATTTGATGCTCCTCAAGAAGAAATGTTTGATGACATTCCAACGGTTATCAACAAGAAATTTTTGATAAGTCTTCTAATAGAAATATCTTCATTGACTTGAGAGTGGAGCCTATTGAAGGTACTCCTCCACCAAATTTTCATGAACTTAGTGATTCAAATAGAAATATTTCTTATACTCATCTTGTTGATACACAAAATGTTGAAGATGCATCTCATATTCCGAAAAATGGTGATCATTTAAATTGTGATGACTTGTCTCTTCCGGACAGTGATCATGAAGAAGTTGGAGAAGATGTCTCCAACCTTCCTAGATCATGAAGCACAAAAGTTCTCACCCACACGAGTTGTTCATAGGTGATTTAAATAGAGACATCTCTACACGAAGGCAATATCGAGGGAACGCATTTGTTTCTCTCATAGAGCCTAAGAATATTAAAGATGCACTTCTTGATGAAAATTGGATCTTGGCAATGCAAGAAGAATTAAACCAATTCGAAAGAAGAAATGTTTGGGAGTTAGTTCCCAAACCACTTGATCATCCCATTATAGGTACGAAATGGGTATTTCATAAAAAGTGGATGATCAAGGAAATGTCGCTAGAAATAAAGCTAGACTAGTTGCTCAAGGATACCGTCAAGAAGAAGGTATTGATTTTGATGAGACTTTTGCACCCGTAGCACGGGTTGAAGCCATTAGAATGTTGTTGGCATATGCTTGTCACAAAGATTTTAAAGTTTACCAAATAGATGTTAAATCCACCTTTTTGAATAGTGTTATCCAAGAAGAGATGCACGTTGCACAACCTCCTGGGTCTAAATGTCATGACTTACCACATCATGTATTCAAACTTAAAAAGGCTATTTATGGCCTCAAACAAGCTCCAAGATCTTAGTATAAGAGGTTAAGTACTTTTCTTCTAAATAATGGATTTTCAAGGAGTAAAGTTGACACCATTTTGTTTATTAAAGAACAAAGCAAAAAATCAATTGATTGTACAAGTATATATTGATGATATTATTTTTGGTGCTACTAACAATTGTCTTTGTGAGCAATTTGCTAGCTTAATGCAAGGTGATTTCGAAATGAGCATGATGGGAGAGCTTACTTACTTTCTCAGACTTCAAATCAAGCAAACTCAATGTGTGTATATTTCTCAAACCAAATACACAAAGGATTTGCTCAAAAAGTACAATTTTGGTGAAGGAATACAAGTAAACACTCCATTAAGCACAAGTGTGAAGCTTGACAAAGATGACAAAGGAAAGCACGTCGAGGTAACATTGTATCGTGGCATTATAGGAAGTCTACTTTACTTGGCTGCAAGTAGACCGGATATATTACATGCAGTGTGCTTATGTGCTAGATTTCAAAGTGATCCTAGGGAAATGCATCTAGTTGTGGTAAAATGTATTCTTAGATACCTAGGTGTACTTTGAAATTTAGATTATTTTATCCTAAGAATGCATGTTTTGATTTAAGAGGATATTGTGACTCCGATTATGCAAGGAGTCTTGTTGATAGAAAGAGCACATCCGAGACTTGTCAATTTCTCGGTGATTTCTTGTCTCTTGGTTCTTTGAGAAACAAAATAGTGTAGCTCTTTCTATGGCGGAATCCGAATATATGTCGGCCACCTCTTGTTGTGCACAATTGTTATGGATGACCAACACCTTAAATGATTATAACATTCACTTCTCCAAATTGCCCATTTTGTGTGATAAAACCTCTGCTATCGATATTGCACAAAATCCAGTTCACCACAGTCGGACTATGCACATTGAAGTGAGATATCATTTCATCCGTGATTGTGTACAAAAGGACTTGGTCAGTGTGGAATTTGTTCTAATGCACAACCAATTGGCAGACATCTTTACAAAACCCTTGTCTAGTGATGTATTTGCATCTATAAGAAGAAGGTTAGGGTTACTTAACATGGGTTAAAATTAACCCATCAGGAGTTGTAACAAGAAAATTTTCAAATTTGCAAGCTCAGCACACAAAGTGCTTCATCCGAAAAGGTTCAAGCATTCAATATCCATTAATCGCCTGATTTGAGGAATGTCACATGTTCAAAGTGAAATCAAGTGCTTTATGCTTCTTAAACAGTCGTTCAATGTAGCATTAAGCTCTTTATAGGAACTGTGTCACTCATTCAAAGTGACCTTAAGCGCTTAATCTCTTCAACCACAACTGTTCCAAGTCACATTAGGTGTTTTATCCTGTTTTAAGAAGTTGTTTGAAGTAACATAAGGCACCTCATCCTTATTTCTTCCTTGTCAAACCAAGTGACCCTTCATCTTTTGCGTCAATTAAGTGAGATTGACTCCTGCCGCCGCCTTTTCCTCTTCCCCACGCCGTCAACCTCTTTCCCACTTCTTCCAATTCATTCACGCATTCCCCACTTTCCAAACATTTTCTCTCTACCCTTTCTTCTTCCTCTTCATCCTCTTCTTCTTCAATTCCTATTACTTCCCCACGTTTTCCACTACCTCCTCCATTTATTGCAGCCCCTTCCTCTTCCTCTTCTTCTTCTCTTTAAAATCTCTTCTCCTTGCTGCAAAATTACATTCCCTCTCTTAAAGCTCCATACCTCTCATCCTTCTTCTTACTCTATTCCCTCTCTGCAAAAACCCCATAATTCCTTCCTCCTCAAAATCATGAATGGCATCCTCTGGGACATCTAGAAATGTCCAAACAGGATAGAGAAGAAAGATATCGGTGAGAATTAGTGAACCTAACAAATTAAAGGCCATCCAGAAAGGCCTGACTAAGGAAAACTTTCCATGGATGAAAAGAAACTTTGATAAGGAGGCCACACAATTTCCCCACCACACTGCCTTAGGTATACATCTCTCTTTACACTCTCATATGCTTTATAAAGAATAGAAGAGTAATAACAGGCCAGTGGTGCCGCTGAAATTGGTTTAAATTAGTGACTTCACCACCTGTAGCGCCCCGCTTCCGAGCCCTAGTATCGGAAACGATGCACCCGCTGTAGTCTACTATGAGAGCTACAAAGCGTCGTTCAATTCTCCTTCACGTCAGCAGTGACGTAGAAAATTTTGCAGCGGAAATAAAGAAAATGAAATAAACATTTATTTATTACAACCCCAAACTGTATCTCAAATGGAAACAAGTCTGAAATTCAGTACAACTCATGACTGATATAAATGAAATAAAAGGAATCTACATCTTTTGGTCCCGAGCTAGTTACCCCACTGTCCGTACTCCGCTCCGTCCTCTATGTAAATATAATCATACTCCTGTTCACCTGGGAAAAATAAAGGGGTGAGTGATATAGAAATATCACCCAGTAGGTACCCGCCTCTTCTCGAACAATTTCATATATGGCAACAGATAGCACGTAGTACATGTACAAACATGGATAACTGCGTAAGTAAATAAAAGCACAGCACATTAGTTATGCAATGTCATGATGCATGCTTGTGTCACACGCAACGATATAGGGGCATCATGCGTGACATGACTATTGTTGCGTGTGACACGTAGAGAAGGCATGCATCATGAAGTTGCGCATTATTATGCGGAGTGACTTACTTTCTTCAGTTTATTGACTCGATTGACATGCATGTTGATTTGTAAATGGTATATGTAATTGTCTCTGCATGTATGATTTTCATAATGGGTATAGATAGGTTGCTTACTGAGCCCGTTGATTTGGCTCACACCACCACTCACCAGTTTTGCAGGTGGGAGAAGTTGGGTATGCTTACACAGGAGTTAGTATACCGTGAAGATCGAGACGGGAGATTTCGAGACTAAAGATATTCAGACAAGACTTTTGAGGGTTGGTTGAATCAGTTGTTTCGATATTCGAGGTTTATGTATTTTCAGACTAGTGTTTACATACATTTGACTATTGTATTCATTTAGAAATTCTTAGACATTGTATTAATGATGAAGATTATTTTATCGAGGATTCTTAGTTATGACTTCCGCTGACCCTGTAGCGCCCCGCTTCCGAGCCCTAGTATCGGAAACGATGCACCCGCCGTAGTCTACTATGAGAGCTACAAAGCGTCGTTCAATTCTCCTTCACGTCAGCAGTGACGTAGGAAATTTCGCAGCGGAAATAAAGAAAATGAAATAAACTTCACTTTTTTTTTCGGCCTGCCTACCAAAAACAGCCCTAAATATTTGTTTTGCTCTTAAGCCTACCCAAAATTAACCCCCAGCCCAAAACTCTTTTCTTCTTTCCTCAGCCCAAACACTTGCAACTTTACCCAAACAAATTCTAGTACCAATTTAATTACCAAACTTTTAATTAAATCATACACTTATAATTTTTGAGCTCACAGCCGAAACACACATATCTAAATGTATTTATATTTTATTTATTTTTCCTATATAATTCCAATAATAACATATGTGATTCATCAAATTCCACTAAAACCGGTTTACACCATTCTAAACATAATATATACTTTTAACAGTTGTTTTATTTTTATCATATATATATGTACACACACACACATATATTCCAGCCAAAACACAAAACAAACAATAAATATACACAACACTTTTTTTTACACAACAAATGGAACAACTAAACATATAACATGTCAACTTGAATTATAACATGCCAAAATAGACAATAATTTAAACAAATAGCAAATAATCTACATATATGAAATTAACTCAAAAAGAGAAAGGCCACCTACCTCTTGATTGTAGTCTAAAGCTAATAGTGGTGTTGTGGTGATTGTGGTGGTATTATCCTTCTTCCTCCTCTTTTCTTCTTTTTTTTTTCTCTTTTCTCTACACCTCTCAGCACTCTCTTTTTCTTTTTGCTCTTTTCTTGTCAACACTCACGGATACCTTCTTTTTCCTATATTTGAGTTAGCCGATTGGCCTTATAAAATAATGAGGGAGGAGTTTCTTGTCCTTTGAGTGTCTTGAGGCTTAAAGAGATAATTATGTTTAGGTGTAATGGCCATTAGTGAAGGGGGGTTACATAGCCAACTCATTTAATCTCACCCCACTACCTCTTTAACGTTCCATAACCCCTTCCACTTAATACCCATTATCTCTCCTTCCTATAACCCCCACTACATTAATTACTATATTCTTTCCTCTCCCCCAAAGCCCCAACTGTCGTTCACCACCAAAAAGAGAAGAAAAATATTTTTACTCCAAACAAAAACATAGCCCCTTTTCTTCTTTGTATAACCAGTGACCACCATTTGTCTGCATCAACAACAAATACTTTTGTTTATGTTGTCAAATCTTTCAGCCAAAGCTGCAAGAAGAAAACAAGAAAAAAAATAATGTATAGTTTCCTCTTTTGTGCCATCTAGCCGAGAGTAAAAGGGTGGAATAGAATGATTTTCTTGCTTCAACACTCTAACTCCAATTCGTGTACGATATAATATAGAAGAAATCGATGTAAGTAATCTCTCTATACTTGTTATGTTTTGCGAAAAATATATATGTTATTTTGGTATGAACTTTGGATCATGCATTCGTAGATGTGTTTGGATAAATAATTGTCTACTTACTTGTATATGTTCAAATGCGTGTGTACCATGTGTATATGAATATAGGTGGTCAGTGGCCGAACGGGCCACTGTTGATGTAATATATATGAATGCATAAGATATATTAACTTTATGCAAACATATATGCTTGAATATATATATAATACATATGTAAGTGTTGGCCTACGTGAAATGCTACAAAATGGGTAAATCAAACTTTTCTCAATTCTAAGAAGTCATGTAAATGGTAGCCGACGTGGTACTTTTTGTTGTAGTTGAATTTGGGTGATATTCATCATATATATAATTGAATGTATATATGCTGTGAGTTGGCAAAAAAAAATGTTTTGTTTCTTTTGACATGATCGAGAATCGCATAAGACAGTGCTAAATAATTTTTGGTTCCAAGGTTACAATTGGGCTGGAGGGTTATTATTTGGTTTTAAATTCATTTATATCCATTGTCATACGGGTAATATTTCATTTACAAAGTTGATACATAATTATATATATAATTAAGGCAAATTATGCTAAGTGTTGCTGGTATGTGGGTGGCGTGAATGGTATTTTCAAGACCATTGGCCATTGAATTTGGAATATATATATATATATATATATATATATATATATATATATATATGTTGGCATGACAAGTAGGAAAAACTAGAAAGGTATGAACTAATTATTTTAAGTAAGTCAAATTAACCTTAATTATTACGTGTTGATTTTTATACTACAATTGTTTAGATTCGAGACTAGAAGAGAAGGAAGTGAATACCGGATCGAGGTAAGTGGTCTACCTGTACTCGTTATGTTGTCATGCATCAAAGGTAAGTGATTTATTTGTGCTCGTTATATTGTCATACGTCAGGGATAAGCGGTTTATCTATGCTGTTATGTTTGTCATGCATTAGTATACTGTTCGTTGTATATATGTATATGGATGTGTGAGGGTATACATGCACATATTTATACACGTGTATGGGCGCGGGTATATATAGGAGCATGTATACACCAGATTGTGTGTGAAGCATTCATGGCACGTGCATTGCATTGCATCCCTTCGGGGCGTTGACTCCACGTTACGGAGCGTGTGTTCGCTGACTCCACGTTACGGAGCATGTGGCCCTATGAGGCGTGTGGTCCTACGGTACGTGTGGCCCTATGAGGCGTGTGGTCCGACGGGGCGTATGGCCTGACGAGGCGTGTGGTAGGATCACCTCGAGGTTCATGCATTGCACGATAGAGATATGAGCATTGTGCGTGACATGACTTTTGTTGCGTGTGACACGTAGAGGAAGGCATGCATCATGAAGTTGCGCATTATTATGTTGAGTGACCTTCTTTTACAGTTTACTTATTCCATGACATGTATTGTTCTTTTCTTTGTTTATGTGATTATTTGTTTGTTGTGTATGTTATATTTGAGAAAAGCATACGTCACAGTAATGTAGACTGAATGATGGATCTTATTTGACTATTCTCGATGTGTCATCTGTTAAAGATATTCGAATGAATGTAATTGAGTAGTAGAAACATGTATGTTGGTTGTATTGTATTTGTGTTTGCTCCTGCATGTATGATTTCTATAACAAGTATATGTAGGTTGCTTACTGAGCCCGTTGATTTTGGCTCATACCACCACTCACCAGTTTTGCAGGCATGAGAAGGTAGAGTATGCTTACACAGGAGTTGATATACCGTAGAAGATCGAGATGGGAGATTTTGAGATTAAGATATTCAGAAAAGACTTTCGAGGGTTGGTTGAGACAGTTATTTCGATATTCGAGGTTTATATATATTTTTTGGGTTTAGTGTTTACGTAGACTATTGTATTGATTAGAGATTCTTAGACATTGTATTAATGATGATGAGTATTTTATCGAGGATTTTAGTAATGACTTTCGCTGATATCGATTTACGTTATCATGATGACGTGTAGTTGATTTATTTCGACGCTTTGTAGATCTCTTAGTAGACTACGGCGGGTGCACTGTTCCCGATGTTAGGGCTCGGGAGCGGGGCGCTACAGCTAGTATCGGAAACGATGCACCCGCCGTAGTCTACTATGAGAGCTACAAAGCGTCGTTCAATTCTCCTTCACGTTAGCAGTGACGTAGGAAGTTTCGCAGCGGAAATAAAGAAAATGAAATAAACATTTATTTATTACAACCCCAAACTGTATCTCAAATGGAAACAAGTCTGAAATTCAGTACAACTCATAACTGATATAAATGAAATAAAAGGATTCTACATCTTCTGGTCCCGAGCTAGTTACCCCACTGTCCGTACTCCGCTCCGTCCTCTATGTAAATATAATCATACTCCTGTTCACCTGGGAAAAATAAAAGGGTGAGTGATATAGAAATATCACCCAGTAGGTACCCGCCTCTTCTCGAACAATTTCATATATGGCAACAGATAGCACGTAGTACATGTACAAACATGGATAACTGCGTAAGTAAATAAAAGCACAGCACATTAGTTATGCAATGTCATGATGCATGCTTGTGTCACACGCAACGATATCTCAACACACGAATGCCTGTCTCTCTACCGTGCAATGCATGAACCTCGAGGAAATCCTACCACACGCCTCGTCAGGCCACACGCCCTGTCGGGCCACACGCCTCATAGGGCCACACGCCTCATAGGGCCACACGTCCCGTAGGACCACATGTCCCGAAGGACCACACGCCTCATAGGGCCACACGCCCCGAAGGACAATGCACGTGCCATGAAATGCAATGTAATATGTCGCACAACACATTTTTCGTTTTCTTCCTTTTTACTCCTTCACTTTTACATTCCTCCACAATTTCCACATAATAATAATTCTCTCTTATTTATTAACTTCTCTTTATAAATTTATTTATTAATTAATGGGTAAAGCTACTTGGTTTGATTCGCCAAAATATACTCAAATATGATGGAACAGATAATCATGTTTATATATTTGTTAATATATTATTTTCTTAAGATTCGAAAGTCTCACCTTGATTTCTTCTAAAATTATATTTTAGTAAAACAATTTAATTATATCATTATATTTTTATTTTATTTAAATGTACAACCCTCTCCACTGATTTCCAACTTTTAATTATACACAGCACACTTTATCTTTCTTATTCTTTTATTATTATTGTTTTACAAAAGTAACTGTTTGTTACATTTTAGTAAGTAGGAAAACAACCTGTGTTTCTTTGTTTTAATTACTTTAAGCCCAAACCAATTTTCCCCTAAAGAACAAAAAATCCTAGCCCGCTAGCAATACTTCCCCAGTCTTCAGCCCACCGCGCGTCAGCCCAATATGCGCCAGCCTAGGTTTTTTTCATCCTTTTCCTATACACGGCCCCTTTCCCTTTGCGAACGGGTGACAACTCTGATAAAATCAAAGGGCATTGAGATTCCTGAAGGATTATTGACAAACGTGGCTAAGACAGATTATTATGACAATTTCAACATTGCTCAAGCTATTGACTCTCAACGAAAAAAAGTACTCTTCATCCTGACCTTGCTGATGAAGTAGATGAAGGCCCTCAGGACGGAGAATGCAATAGTACTGAACCAGAGTTAATCACGTAGATCCAGACATTGGAACAAACTGTTGAACAACTGCAAATTAGGGATGCACTCAATGAATATCGCTTTGAAGTCATCAAAATAGCCATTTTGAGTCAGATGCCCTGGTCATACATTCCTCCAGATTTTGATGATTTAGGGAGAGAACATACTGGTGCTGTGATGGTGCAAAAGCTGGAGTCAATGCTGGTGAACAAGCTGGTGGAAGTAGTGAACAAGCGGTTGGAATGAGCGGGTTTGAAAACTTTGCAACGAGTGGCGGTTTTAGTTTTGCTTGTTTTACTTCCTGAACAAGTGGTGCTGCTGAAAGAGCTGGTAATGCTGGAATGGATGACTGATTAATTGATGAATACATTGTTTTTTTTTGTTTTTTTGTTGTCTTATGGTGATGTTGTTGTCCTATGGTGATGATTAGAACAAATTCTCTTTTGCCTTGTGATGATGCAAATATATCTCTTTTGCATGTTGAAATATGATGATAATTTCATGTTATTTGTATCATGAAATTTGATTCATCAATTTCCTCTAAAGAAAAGTTTAGACACAATGTGAGGGGAAGCATAAGTTAAGGAGGAGCAAATGTTAAATGTTATGCAAATTGTGAAATCATCAAAAAGAGGGAGAATGTTCGAATATGTTAAGTTTTGATAATTTGCACAGTTGACACTTGGAACGCTAGATAAGGCACCTCATGTCAAGTGTTTGAATACTAGAGCACTTTGAACGCCTGCATAAGGAGCTTCATGTGAAGTGGCTGGAGACCATAACACTTTGAATGCCTAGATAAGGCGCTTCATGTGAAGTCTTTGAAAACCAAGACACTTCGAACGCCTGGATAAGGTGCATCATGTGTGAATTTGTGTAACAGTACACTTTGAATGCCTTCACAGGCGCTTCATGTGTGCTACAGAAGTCAAATGGAAGATTTTCCCCTAAAATGAGCACGAATATCATGTTACTTTTGACAAAACTCAGAATTACTTCGAATAAGTATGAAAGCTGAGATCAGTCACTTCATGTGACTTCGAACGAGTTCTGTTGCCCACAACATGCGCTTCATGTGACATTGAACAAGTGTTGCTTATTCACTTAAGGCGCTTCATGCCACATTGAACGCCAGTCTAGACATACTTTAGACGCTCCGTATCACATTGAACGCCTGTTCATAAATCACATTAGGCACTTCATGTGACTCAACGTTACAAATGTTTTATGCTACACTTTCTTATGATTACTTGACATTTGTACCCTCTCTTTTAGTGAAACATCATAGGTTCCACTCCCACTTTGGAGAATGTCTTCTTTCCTCTTTGAGCTTTCAAGAAGAAGCTTCCTCAAGAAGCTTGTATTCATCTAAGATAAGATCTCGATGGAAGAAGACTTGTCATCACAAGAGACAAAACTTCTCTTTCTCTCCTGCAAGGTTGACAACAGCTAGGATCTGATTAAAAGAGAAGTTTTCATCATTTTTCAAAAGCAACTTTCTACCTAGGAGCTCTCAAGTTTCTCTCAAACTTTTGCTCTCAAAATAGTTGTATCATTGTATATTTTACTTTATTTGTGAGAGCCGTGGTTTGTAAAGAAGAAGAGTCTTCTTCTTGAGTGAAGATTTTGAGGAGCCAAGTGTAGATCGTTGGTCAATAAAAAAAGGTTCTTCTTGTTTGAAGAAATCTAAACCTTGGAGAGTTAGTTGATGGTGTTGTGGTGCACCATACTCCCAACAAGAATTCTTTGAGGAGCAAGGAAGTTCTTTGGAGGCTAGACTTGAAGGGGTTGGTATTTCTTGGTTGTGGTCTAGGCATGTAGCCTAGTTTTTACACTTCTTGTATTTTTGTGTTTGATTGTTGTTTCTCCAAAAAGAAATAACAATCCCTCATTCAAAATCCTTCTTGTGAAAAACCAAGAAGATAGAGAAGTAGAGTCATTTGACTTGAACCTCTATATATCTCATGTTCTTTACGCTTCCGCAAGTTTAATTATTTTCAAAGAACACACCCAAGTATTGATTTGTTTTGACCATCGAAAAATATCCATACTTAGTGAACACACTATTCAACCCCTTTCTAGTGTGGTCTAAGGGACCTAACAGGGGAGGGGGAGGACTATCTGCAGCAAAGGGTAGAACGATGGCCAATGAGAAAATGAAAGAAAAAAATTACAAAAGGGAAGGGATAGGGCACGTATTGTATACAAGTTTACGTTACTCAATGAATTAGGCGGTTCTGCCGTTCATTATATGATTTTTACATTTATATGATCTATTGGACAAATTGTATATCATGCTATGGCGTTGTTGGTAGAGTAACCAATTTCGCGTGTAAACTAGAGCAAATTTAATGAAATTTAATGGGATCACTCTGAAAACAGTGCCTTGGAAATCAGGCTGCCTATATGCGGTCAACCCAAAATCTTGACTTAAAGAAAACATTGAATCCCTTAGTTAGAGGGTTCTGCTGTCCTAGCTTATCCTGAAGGCAAACCTTAAAAATCTAGGCATTTCTTTGGGATAGAGGTATTGTCTGCCTACTATTTACCCTTCTCAGACTCTAACGATAGCTTTTGTTGTCGTTGGGATTGGGTATGGATGATGATGATGATGATGATGATGATGACGGATTAAGAAGATTGAATCAAATGCTCAATAAAAACAGAGAATGAAACACTATTGCTCAAGAGAAAATTGGATTAATGAGCCAATTGACTTCAACTCTAACTATTACAACCGATATATACAAGGAGGAAGAAGATCAATTTAGCAAAATTACAAGAATACCCTCCAACTGCTACTATTACCATTATGACTAAAAGGGTAAAATTGTTTTTCCATCCATTTAATTTCCTTTCACGCCAGGTTCCTGCACTCCTCTTCTTCTTTTGTTGGCGCGCAAGTTGCTACCTGCAACTGCGCCTAGAAACCGTCGTTTCACGTGGCTTGATCACTCTATTCTTGATTAATTTTGCTGACCCAGCTCCACTGACCATAACTAACTCATTTCCATATGACTTTGACTCCATATGATGAGTGTTTGATGTGTTTGCCAAAGTGCTCGACGAAATTACTCTTCCTTCTTCATCCTCTAATCTTTCATCTACTCGCTTGTTTGGACCATCACTTCCATCTGTTTCAACACCACCCCTCAAGCTCAGCTTGGAGTAGATATTACACACACCAAAGGCCGTGATCAACTCCATCAATCTCTTATGTCCAGAGCCTTTGGGAACACATCTGCTAACTGGAAAGCAGTCCTTACTGGCATCAGCTTAATTCTTCATTCTTGCATTTTGTCTCTAACAATGTGACAATCAATCTCTATGTGTTTTGTTCTCTCATGAAACACTGGATTTTTAGCTATGTGCATAATACTCTTACTATCACAAAACATCTCCACAGGAACCTGGTATTTAATTTTGATTTTGACACATGTTAATGGTGCCACTTTAGACCAGCCAAATGCTGAGATTTAAAGTATATATTATATATATTATGTGTAACATAATATATATAACATGTGCAAGAAGTTGGAATTTAATTAGAGAAAAATCGGATAATCGATAAACATCGAAAATTCGGTTTTCTACACACACAACACATGGAACGTTTTTGGCACATCATACGACACGTATCTAGACACTTTTTACATATTTTATACATCTTAAAGTGTTCTAGAAAATTAAATTAAGGGCTGATTGGAATATAACATGTGTGTATTATTAAATGTGGACTATTCTACAAAGTTAGCAAAAATACTTTTCAGCACATGTATATACACTATACACGCATATCGCAGCTGAGATGGAGCTTATTTGGAGCCTTGTTGACATATTGATTGGTCAAGAATCAACCATGCAATGTTGATGAATTAAAGAGAGAAGCTACAAATGGTAAGATTTCAAACTTTGTCTCACTTATAACCCATGCTGAAAATTTCAGCATGTTTAAGTATGGTGGCCGAAATTTCCACATTAAAAGGCTATATTTTGTCATCTTGAATTATGTGATTGATTGGGAGAAGAAATGGAAGTAATTTGAATATTTTTTAAATTCATAAATTGTGATATTTTATATATCACACATGCTGAAAATTTTTCAGCATGTGTGAAAGGTGTCATGGCCGAATTCATGGGCATAAAGTTGTCCAAATTCATTTCTAATGTGATAAGGATATTTGCCATCAATTGGTGATTCATTTTAATTAGAAAAATCAAAGAAAAATGGAATTATTTTGAATTGTACAACTATGTAACACATGCTGAAAATTCAGCATGGCAAATTCTCATTATGGCCGATTTTCATACCTAGTGTGGGAGAAATTTAGTCTTGCAACATTTATGTGACAATCTTGTGTATTATGGAATTAATTTTATGATTGATTTTGGCACATGTTTGAGTGATTTATTCAGATTTTTCCAAGTCATCAATGATGACAACATTCAACCTATCATGAAGTGGCAAGTAAGCAAAGCTTAAATGATCATCCAATGAGAAGGTGACAAGTAAGAAAGACCATGTCACAATGATGTCTTATATTCTCCCAATGACTTATAAGATAATTTTCAAGAGGGAGAGGACATAAGGAGGGACGGCCATATGACATTAAAAGGAAAGAAGATGAGCAAAAACAAGACAAGCACAAGCATTGCAAAATCAAAGTGATCAAACGCCTAGCTCTTCCTCTTCTATATTCTCTTTCTTTCTTTCTTCTTGAAAGCCTACTGTATTCATATTTTTCAATCTTGAATAGGCTCTATATAGACAACCACATATTCCATATCTTTGTAAAAGATTGATCAAGGTGTGATCAATCTTCATTCTTGCGAGGTGGTGGTGTTCGTGCGAATTGTATTCATCGTACAAGGTTTGTAAAGGGTTGGAGTTAGTGTGTGACTCTATCAACCCTGTGGTAAGGTGTATTGCGTGTGTGTGATTAGTGTGAACCAAGGAAGGTGTTCCTTGAAGACTGGAGTAGGTTGTTTATAACCGAACCAGTATAAAATTCTTGGTGCCATTTACTTTCAGCATTTACTTTCTGTTACTGCACAGTTTACTCTTTTTGTTGGCGTTCGTAAAAATAGTAAAAGACTTTCAAAAATCACAAAAATTTTCAGAAACATAGCCACCCGTTCTAGGGTTAATTTGGCACAAGTTTCAACTCTTTTGGATAAGTATAAGTCAATCAAACATCAAAAGTTCTGAGACTAGTGCAGTCTGATTTTCAGACTTGCAAAGGTTAAGACTTTTATTGTAATTGACCTACTTCCCAAAAGAATTTTGCAAAACTGTTTCAACTTATTTCAAAATAGTATATAAGGAGTTTGTGGTTAAATTTTCAGGGCATTTGAACTTACACAAAAATCGGAATAAAATTTTCAAAACCGTCTACCGTTTCTGGCAGATTCGCGCAATCTGAGCACCAACGGTTTTTGAAGGGGTTAAAGGTTGAATTGTAATTTGAAATTTTTAGGGGAGCCTCACAAAATCTGAGGATAAGTTATCTCAAAATTTCAGAATTTTTTGGAGATCTATAACCTGTTTTTAAAAACGTTTTAAAACTGGTCCTGGAAACAGAATCTGTTTTCAGAAGTTGAGTTGTTTAGTTTTAAACAAATTTTAAAAACCACACTTTCCGCACCACCTATTCAACCCCCCCTCCCTTCTAGTGGTGCCTTGCAGATCCTACAAGTGGTATCAGAGAGCAGGAACACTCACTTCAAAGAATCTAACGATTCAGTGAGATGGCAACCACAAATCTCAAACCGAGCAAGAAGGTATGTCGAGCCAAAGGCCTCCACTTTTTGACGGTGAGTCGTTTATTCAGTGGAAACTTAGAATGAAGATTTTTCTTATGGCTATAGATATAGATCTTTGGTCAATTATTGAAGATGGTCCTTATGTCCCATCTAAGCTATCCACCGTAGATGGAGTCACATTAGAAGTCGTTAAATCTAGGCAAGAATATACGAGTGATGATAAAAAGAAACTTAGTATGAATGCTAGAGCTATGCAATTGCTCCTAAACGGATTAAGTAAAAGTGAGTCTAGTTATGTGTCAAACTGTTCGAGTGCACAAGAAATGTGGAGGATACTAGAAATGAAACACGAAGGCACGGGTCAAGTAAAAGAGTCAAAAATAAACATGCTTATGTCCACACTTGAGTCGTTTAAATTGTTGCCTAATGAGTCTATTGTTGATATGGATCTTCGTTTGACTAACATCTACAACTCTCTTGAGTCTCTGGGTAAAGCTTTTACCACGCAGGAAAAGGTACAGAAAGTCTTACAGAGTCTTCCATCCGAGTGGGACCCTAAAGTGACCGCAATAGAAGAAAGCAAAGAAACTAAGTCAATAAAGATGGAAGAATTAATCGGATCACTTAAGGTTTATGAGAATAAACTCACCATACAGAAATCGGAATCATCTAAACAAGGTAAAGCTATTGCTTTTAAATCAAATGAATACGTCTCTACTCCTTCCGATCACGTAGATGATAGTGATTCTGAATCGGATAACGATGACCTAATTCTATTGGCTAAAGGATTAACAAAATTTATGAGAAGGTCATTTAGAAACAAAAATAAGTGTACTACAACTAAGAGAAACAAGAACAAGTCAAATGATAAAGATGTTAAATGTTATGAATGTGGCAAACCCGGACATTCATCATATGACTGCCCAAATAAAGAAAAGCAAACAAATAAATACCCTGACAAGGAGCGGAACAAGAATAGACTCGTCTTAGAACCCAAGCAAAGGAAATGTGCTCTAAAGGCCTCCACTTGGAGTGATACAT
Organism: Eustoma russellianum; assembly: GCA_036186865.1. Lineage (NCBI taxonomy): Eukaryota > Viridiplantae > Streptophyta > Magnoliopsida > Gentianales > Gentianaceae > Eustoma > Eustoma russellianum. The sequence goes on along the minus strand of AP025069.1, from coordinate 4,250,365 downwards.
CGGATTCCGAGACTGAAACCGAAGAAGAGACTGCACAAGTATGCTTTGCATCCAAAGCATCTAATGAGGTATCATCTGATTCTGACTCTGACTCTGAACCTTTTTATGATGATCTTTTTAGTCAGTATTTAGAATTGCACAAATTCACTAAGACTCTTGCTAAAGAAAAGAAGCGATTAATTGAAGACAAGAAACTGTTAGAATCTTCTAACGAGAATTTTGTCGCTCAATTAAGCGATTCAAAGAAAGAGTCATCATGTGTCATTACTGCATTAAAGTATTTCAAATTTGAAATCAAGGAATATAGATTTAGAGAAAATGATGAAACAGTTTGATACGGGATCCAACATGCTGCATCGCATTATATTATCTCAAAAGCATGACAGTGACAAAACGGGTTTGGGATACGTTGATACTAATGAAGTATCAACTAAACCAACCAAGTTTGTTGTGTCTAAGAAATTAGACTCCCCAAAGACTCAATTGGCGTCTAAGATGACGCAAAAGCTGCACCTTCCCTCATCACGCCCCACTCCCTCTTCATATCATGTGAAATACAACTTTGTACCATATATATATGAAAAGAAAAAAGTAATACATACACGAAATTCATATCATCCATGCACTACGCACACACACACAAGGACATATCAAAAACGTCCTTCATTCAATGAGTATAAAGGAGTTCTTGGGCAAAGGCCCAAAGTGCATGCACCACATGTCTACTATATCGCACCTTCATCTACATTCTTGCCATTTAATAGACCGAGAAGGATCACCCAAGTATGGGTACCGAAAGGTAATTTTACCAAAAGGTGATTAACTAACTCGAAAGGACCCAAAGTTAAAAGGGTACCTAAATCATCTTTGCACATTGCAGGGAGCTCACACATCGAAAGATACAACTATTAAGTGGTTCCTTGACAGTGGATGCTCGAGGCACATGACGGGTGACCTGAGCTTGTTCACCAAATTAAAGAAGGTCACAAAAGGCGGATCCGTGACCTTTAGAGACAACAACGAAGCCAAGATCATCGGAAAAGGTACGATTGGAAATCCAGGTACTCTCCAAATCTCCAACGTCTTTTTGGTAAGCAACTTATCCTACAATCTTCTTAGCATTTCTCAATTTGTTGACAATGGTTTTGATGTGTGTTTTACTCACCCTTATTGCAATATAATAAATAAAAATGGAGAAACCGTTTTAAAAGGAAAACGAGAAGGTAATATTTTTACACTTTCTATGGATGATGTGGTAGACGCTAAAGTTAAGTGCTTTATGTTAAATGAACCCAATGTGAATTTATGGCATAGACGTTTAGGACACATTGGTATCGCCACACTAGAAAAACTTTAACGAAAGAACTTAGTACGAGGATTGCCTAAGTTTGATTTAGACAACTTTCAGTTGTGTGAATCTTGCATAAAAGGCAAACAAACACGTGAGTCACTTAAGCCTAAAAATGAAATAAGCACGACTAGAGTCTTAGAACTATTACATATTGATTTGTTTGGTCCTAGTCGCACTACAAGCCTTGGTGGGCGCCACTTTGCATGCGTGATTGTTGATGATTTTTCTCGTTACACTTGGACTTTATTTCTTGCACATAAGGATAATAGTGCCATTGAGATTGCGAAATTAATCAAACAGCTTGAAAATCAATACGGTGTAAATGTGAAAAAGATAAGAAGCGATAGAGAAGGTGTGTTTAAAAACAAAGAAATGATTTCATTTTGCGAAGAAAAGGGAATTAAGCATGAGTTTTCGCCACCTAGAACTCCACAATTAAATGGAGTAGTAGAAAGAAAGAATCGTACATTACAAGAAATCGCTAGGACTATGTTATGCGAAAATAGATTGCCTAGATTTCTGTGGACGGAAGCCGTAAATTGTGCATGCTATATTGTAAATCTCCTATCTATAAGAAAGAAAATAAACAAGACGCCTTATGAGATTTTGAATGATCGCATGCCTAAGATTGACTATTTTTGTGTGTTTGGATGTAAATGTTTTGTCTTAAATACAAAAGATAATTTAGACAAATTTGAATCCAAATCAATTGAGTGCATTTTTGTTGGATATTCTATAAATTCAAAGGCATATAGATGTTATGATCCTCTCACTAGACAAATCATGGAATCTATTCATGTGAAATTCAATGAATTTGGTGAGATTGATAAAGATAAAGAATATGACGATGACTTTGAATTGAAACCCGTGTTGAATGAAGATGATGGTTCTTTTGATATGCGTGATATGAATGACACACTAGAAATGCATGATCACATAGAAATGCATGATAACATAGAAAATAATCAACCAAGATGGCATAGAGATCACCCACATGATCTCATCATAGGCGACCTCACTCACGGTGTGCGACCACGTAGAAGAATTACATCGGACGAAATAAACGAATTTCATGCTATGATTTCTGAAATTGAGCCCAAAAATGTGCATGATGCTTTGAGTGATTCTTCTTGGATTGATGCCATGCATGATGAACTTAATCAATTTGTTAGAAACGATGTATGGGATTTAGTGCCACGACCATAAGATAAGACTATAATAGGCACAAAGTGGGTGTTTAGGAATAAAATGAATGAAGAAGGAAAGGTTGTTAGAAATAAAGCAAGACTTGTAGCATAAGGATATAATCAAGAAGAAGGAATTGACTACGATGAAACATTTGCACCCGTAGCACGTTTGGAAGCTATACGACTATTACTTGCTATTGCTTGCATGAAAGATTTCAAATTATATCAAATGGACGTAAAAAGTGCATTCCTAAACGGATTTATACAAGAAGTATACGTGAAGCAACCACCTGGTTTTGAAGATTTGAAACATCCCGATCACGTGTACAAACTAAAGAAGGCACTATACGGACTAAAACAAGCACGAGAGCATGGTATGATCGTTTTGCTGCTTTCCTTTTAGAAAATGATTTTAAACGAGGTACTATAGATAGCACACTATTTTTGAAACAAGACAAATCGGATTTACTTATTATCCAAATCTACGTTGATGACATTATTTTCGGTTCTACCTCACATAGACTTGTTGAAGATTTTGAAAATTGCATGAAATCTGAATTTGAAATGTCTGTGGTTGGTGAACTTAATTATTTTTTTGGCTTGCAGATTAAGCAAACGAGTAAAGGGATTCACATAAGTCAAGCAAAATATCTCAATGACATGATTAAAAAGTTTAACTTTGAAAATTTGAAACCATCCCCCACCCCTATGAGCGTCACTACTAAATTGGACAAAGATGAACATGGTAAAGACGTTGATAATGGCTTATATCGATCTATGATAGGTTCTTTGTTGTATTTAACTGCTAGTAGGCCTGATATCATGTTCAGTGTATGCATGTGTGCACGATTTCAGAGTCAACCTAAGGTATCTCACTATAATGTGGTAAAAAGAATATTCCGTTATATTAAGCACACGTCCACCATAGGAATTTGGTACGATAAGGATTCCACATTTAACTTACATGCTTATACTGATGCAGATTATGGTGGCTGCAAAATAGATAGAAAGAGCACGAGTGGGACTTGCCAATTTATAGGAAACTCACTCATTTCATGGTTTTCCAAAAAGCAAGCAAGCGTTGCTTTGTCCACTACTGAGGCTGAGTACATGGCACTTAGCCTTTGTTGCACACAATTGTTGTGGATAAAACAACAACTCTCAGACTTTGGAATTACCGTAAATAGAATTCCTATATATTGTGATAGTATGAGTGCCATTAATTTGTCTAAGAACCCCGTGTTACACTCTAAGGCTAAGCATATAGAAGTACGCTATCACTTTCTTCGTGATCACATAAACAATGGTGATATCGTCATAGATCACGTACGTACAGAAGCACAGGTAGCGAATATCTTTACAAAAGCCTTAAATCAAGCCACGTATGAATATCTTCGTTCTAAATTGGGCATGATTCCAGTTGATATGATTTGATTTGACGTGATTTGATTTTCTTTCCTTATTTGCAGGAATCTTTTGATTTACTTTCCAAAATAAAGGGGGAGAGAAAGCATGATTTAAGGGGGAGAGAGACACTAATTGATACTGATTGCACAAATCAAGGGGGAGCCGGATTTGAAATTTGAAATTCAAATTTCAAATTTATGCATGTTTGAAGGGGGAGCGATAGCATTTAAATCATGTGCATAAGTTATTTTGAAAATCATCAAAAGGGGGAAATTGTAGAGAAAAAGGGGTTTGAGTGATTTCAAAATATGTGATTTAAATGCATGACATACACAAACGAGCATGATATATACATGTATGCATGATACGTTGATTACTACTTGCTTTATTTAGCTTGTATATAATGTTGCCGTACTAACAAGCCATGAAGCGTTAAAGCTTACATCATATGGCAAACATTTGTTGGGTTTATACTATTTTCAGGTGCCACCATTGATGTACTAAACTAGTTCATTAAGTGAAGTACTTAGTTAATAAAACTAAGTAGTTCATTAAAGGAAGCCACATTTGGAAAAGGCACAAAGGCAACAAGGCTAAGGAAAGAAAGTCTTGTCCTCCTCCCCTCATTAATATATACACGGCATACACACATATATATATACATATATTTTCAGATTTTAAAAGGCACATACACATGTATTCCAACGTACTACCGACACGTTATATAGTTTACGTACGTACGTTAAAGTCACACCACTATACTTAACTCATATTTATGAGTATATTCAGGTCTTATATCATATGATATAAGACATGGTGATGACAAATTAAATATGACACGTTAAAAGGCTGTAAACCGAAAATTGTCGTATCAGGCGAATACCGAAACTTCGCCAACGTGTCACGTACTTTCCATAAATAGATGGTCAGCCCCTACACCTCAAAAATCATCATAAATTTCGTGCATATGGCAATGTTTTCAGCCAAAAATACTTTCCATGTTGGCACACACAAATCACCCCACAATAAGGCCAAAATGTGAAGATTCCAATTTTAATTTTGACACATGTTAATGGCGCCACTTTAGACCAGCCAAGTGCTGAGATTTAAAGTATATATTATATATATTATGTGTAACATAATATATATAACATGTGCAAGAAGTTGGAATTTAATTAGAGAAAAATCGGGTAATCGATAAATATCGAAAATTCGGTTTTCTACACACACAACACATGGAACGTTTTTGGCACATCATACGACACGTATCTAGACACGTTTTACATATGTTATACATCTTAAAATGTTCTAGAAAATTAAATTAAGGGTTGTTTGGAATATAACATGTGTGTATTATTAAATGTGGACTATTCTAAAAAGTTAGCAAAAATACTTTTCAGCACATGTATATACACTATACACGCATATCGCAGCTGAGATGGAGCTTATTTGGAGCCTTGTTGACATATTGATTGGTCAATAATCAATCATGCAATGTTGGTGAGTTAAAGAGAGAAGCTACAAATGGTAAGATTTTAAACTTTGTCTCACTTATAACACATGCTGAAAATTTCAGCATGTTTAAGTATGGTGGCCGAAATTTTCACATTAAAGGCTATATTTTATCATCTTGAATTATGTGATTGATTGGGAGAAGAAATGGAAGTAATTTGAATATTTTTTAAATTCATAAATTGTGATATTTTATATATCACACATGCTGAAAATTTTTCAGCATGTGTGAAAGGTGTCATGACCGAATTCCTGGGCATAAAGTTGTCCAAATTCATTTCTAATGTGATAACGATATTTGACATCAATTGGTGATTCATTTTAATTAGAAAAATCAAAGAAAAATGGAATTATTTTGAATTGTACAACCATGTAACACATACTGAAAATTCAGCATGGCAAATTCTCATTATGGCCGATTTTCATACCTGGTGTGGGAGAAATTTTGTCTTGCAACATTTATGTGACAATCTTGTGTATTATGGAATTAATTTTTTGATTGATTTTGGCACATGTTTGAGTGATTTATTCAGATTTTTCCAAGTCATCAATGATGACAACATTCAACCTATCATGAAGTGGCAAGTAAGCAAAGCTTAAATGATCATCCAATGAGAAGGTGACAAGTAAGCAAGACCATGTCACAATGATGTCTTACATTCTCCCAATGACTTAGAAGATAATTTTCAAGAGGGGGAGGACATAAGGAGGGACGGCCATATGACATTAAAAGGAAAGAAGATGAGCAAAAACAAGACAAGCACAAGCATTGCAAAATCAAAGTGATCAAACGCCTAGCTCTTCCTCTTCTATATTCTCTTTCTTTCTTTCTTCTTGAAAGCCTATTGTATTCATATTTTTCAATCTTGAATAGGCTTGATATAGACCACCACATATTCCATATCTTTGTAAAAGATTGATCAAGGTGTGATCAATCTTCATTCTTGCGAGGTGGTGGTGTTCGTGCGAATTGTATTCATCGTACAAGGTTTGTAAAGGGTTGGAGTTAGTGTGTGACTCTATCAACCCTATGGTAAGTTGTATTGCGTGTGTGTGATTAGTGTGAACCAAGGAAGGTGTTTCTTGAAGACTGGAGTAGGTTGTTTATAACCGAACCAGTATAAAATTCTTGGTGCCATTTACTTTCAGCGTTTACTTTCTGTTACTGCACAGTTTACTCTTTTTGTTGGCGTTCGTAAAAATAGTAAACGACTTTAAAAAATCACACAAATTTCCAGAAACATAGCCACACGTTCTAGGGTTAATTTGGCATAAGTTTCAACTCTTTTGGATAAGTATAAGTCGATCAAACATCAAAAGTTCTGAGACTAGTGCAGTCTGATTTTCAGACTTGCAAAGGTTAAGACTTTGATTGTAATTGACCTACTTCCCAAAAGAATTTTTCAAAACTGTATATAAGGAGTTAGTGGCTAAATTTTCAGGGCATTTGAACTTACACACAAATAGGAATAAATTTTTCAAAACCATCTACCGTTTCTGGCAGATTCGCGCAATCTGATCACCAACGGTTTTTGAAGGGGTTAAAGGTTGAATTTTAATTTGAAATTTTTAGGGGACCCTCACAACATCTGAGGCTAAGCTCTCTCAAAATGTCAGAATTTTTGGAGACCTATAACCTGGTTTTAAAAACGTTTTAAAACTGGTCCTGGAAACAGAATCTGTTTTCAGAAGTTGAGTTGTTTAGTTTTAAACAAATTTTAAAAACCACACTTTCCGCACCACCTATTCAACCCCTCCCCCCTTCTAGTGGTGCCTTGCAGATCCTACAGACTGGTCATGGCCCTGTACTCTGCCTCTGCTGAGGACTTAGAGATTGTGTTCTGTTCTTTGCCTTCCATGACACCAATGCTTCACCAAGAAATACGCAGAAACCAGTTATAGACTTTCTGGTTTCAGAACAGCCTACCTAGTCTGAGTCCACAAAGGCCTTGAGTTTCATTTCTCTTGTCCCTAAGGGAAACAACAAACCTTGTCTTACACTTCACTTTAACTATCTTAATAACCTATGAGCAGCTTTCATATGATTGAGTGTTGGGCACTCAAGAAATTGACTTAACTGCTATATTGTGAAAGCTATACCAGGCCTAGTTATAGTCAGGTATATGAGCTTTCCAACCAAACTCCTATATCTAAAAACTTCTTATAGCAGCGCTGAATCATTATGCATCAACTTCAAATTAGTTTCCATTGGACTCTTAGCTGGTTTAGCATCTAGAAAACCAGTATGCTCAAGCAATTCCAGAGTATACTTTCTTTGGTTGATCAACAACCCCCTGTGACCTGGCTACTTTTATACTTTAGAAGTACCTAAGGCCACCTAAGTCCTTTATTTTGAATTATGATGAAGCTATGACTTAATTTGCTAAATAGGTTTGAGATCAGAACATGCCAATATAATGTCATCTATATACACCAACAGGATAAGCATGCACTCAAGTATACTCAAAAAAGGTGTAGTCAGTTTAATTGAACAAATCCAGATGCTAACAAAAATTGAGTAAGCTTAAAATTTCATTCCTTACTTGCCTGTTTAAGACCATACAAAGACTTTTGTAACTTACACACTATGTTGGGGCCAGAAAGTTAAACTCCACGTGGTGGCACCATGTATATTTCTTCATGAAGATCACCATGAAGAAAATCATTATTCACATTCAACTGGTGCAAAAACAACCCCTATCAGCTGCCAATGCCAGAATGACCCTCACTGTAGTCATCTTAGCTACTAGGAAAAAAGTATCCTGGTAGTCCACTCCATATTGTTGAGTATAGTCTTTTGCTGCCAGTCTTGCTTTATATCTCTCAACATTTCCATCTGGCTTATACTTATTTCTATACACACATCTACATCCAATAGGCTTCTTCCCAGCTGGTAAAGGAACAAAAGTCCAGATATTGTTGGCTTCCAATGCTGCAATCTCAGAGTGCATTGCCTCCTGCCATGCTGAAGAGCTGGCTACCTCTAAATAAGAAGAAGGTTTTGTGTGCAAACTAATATTTAATACATAAGTATTATATGTAGGTGCCAAGAAGTCAAGTGAATAATTTTTGGTTAATGGGTGAGGAGTGGTACATGATGATGCAGGTATTAAGGACTCAAGATGATTGCAACAATAGTCTTACATGTATGATAGAGGATGCCTAGTACGTGTAGGTCTGGGTGGTGAAGAGATACGTAAATAGACATCAATAAAAGAAATTGGCTGAGATATGGGATTTTGTGAGGGTATGTCATGTGTCTGTGACGGTGAATTTTCTAAAGAATCAACATTAAAAGGTACATTATCAGAAAATTGTGATTTAGGGAGGGTTGAATCATGCAAGTAAGGCTGGGAAGCCTCAGGAGATAAAGTGTTATATTGTGACAATACTGCCGTAATATTAGGTTGATGAATAGATGATTCACTCTTCAAGGGAAATCATGCTCTTGAAACTCAACATCCCTTGAAACAAGGATTTCTTCAGTTTGCAGATCTTGCAGAATGTATCCCTTGGTGATATGTGACATGCCAAGAAACACACACTTCTTAGATCTAGGAGAGAACTTGGGTTTATGAGGAGCATTGTCTAATGCATAGGCTAAGCAACCAAACATCCTCAGATTGTGGTATACATGAGGTTTATGATGAAGCATTCCAAATGGAGTTTTATGGTTTATGGTTGGTGAAGGACTAATATTGATCAGATGTACCGCATGTTGAACACAAAATCCTCAATATCTTATGGGCATATCAGCATGAATTTTAAGAGCTCGAGAAACACATAAGATGTGTTGTTGCTTTCTCTCAACAAGACCATTTTGTTGTGGTGTATACACACAAGAGGTTTGATGTGTAATCCATTTATATGCATAGAACATAGGCATTTTGAACTCCAATCCATTATCAGAACAAATTACTTTTAACATTGATATCAAACTGAACTGCAATGTAAGTACAGAAGCTTTGTAGAAGAGCTCTAGCTTTAGATTTGTATTTCATTAGAAAAGTCCAACAAAATCTGCTATGATCATCTACAAACATCAAAAATTGTCCATTTATGTTTGAGGTGGAGAAATTAGATTTTCACAAATGTGCAAGACTACACCATATGGACCATCTAAAACACTCCTAGATGATATGTTGGCAAGGAGTTACATACTTGGCACCAAGGATGGCATATATCTCAATTTTGGCAACTGAAGATCAGCTAATTTGGTCATCTCATATCCCGGACAAGTTGTTGAAGAGGTTGAGAAAGAGGTGAAGGAAGAAGTGGTCATCCAAACCACTTGATCTTTTCTGAAAATTCCTACAGCATTGAAGTGGTCCAATCATGTTTCTTGAAGGTTCCAACTAAGCAAGGTGGTGAGGTGATCATTCAATCAAGTAAAGACAATTGAGACTAATGACATTGAAAGTGACATGTGGGCTTTCTAATCCACAAGGGGCTGCTCACACCTATAAATAGGAGTAGAGTTGAAGAAAGAGGAGTACAACAATCATCAACCAACTAACAAGAATAAAACTTGAAGCTCTCTCTCTCTCTCTCATTCTTTCTTCTCCACTCTTGTTCTTGCAACCAAAGCTATATGCATTTTTAAGTTGTTATTCTGCTGCATATACACCTCTTGAATTCATAAACCTTGTAATTGATTAGCCATTCTATAAGGCTATATCAATAGGTGGTGAGGTGAATACACTCTTGTTGATGACCTACGACACAATAGCATGACTCTTTCTTTTGCATGATTTGCAAAATAAAGGGGGAGATAGAAGGAACATGATTTTAAGTGGCTTAGATCATGAGTTAAGGGGGGAGATCTTATGTTGAGGGGGAGCAACATAAAATAGCTGAAAAGTTTTAAGTCTAAAAGCAATAAACATTTGGTATAAAATTTGGAGAATTACCATGAGAATTTAAACATGTGTTCAAAATGTTTCAAAAACAATTGGTATATAATTGGTGAGTTTTTCAAAACAATTGAGATATAAATCCTTAGTGATAAGCATACAATGATACAAGTCAAGATAATAGAATGATAAGTTAGTACATATCGTGGGCTAATTATTAATTCCGAGGAATGCCAAAGTATTTGGCTAGAAGTAGTGACTTAAGTTGAAATCAAGCAAACATGACTAAATAGTGGTTGATATACATGTAAGAGTTAATCAGATTAGAATTAGCAATTAAAAACAAGTAAGAATTGAAGTTAGCGTACCACGTAGAAGCATGAGGATGTAGAATACCATAAGTCGATTAATATCAAGTGTACCTTAATAGAAATTTAAGGGAAGATCGTGTCGTAAGTAAATGGATATTAAATTAGCAAGGTATTCGAAGAAATAAGGATAAGATCATAGTATAAGATCGACAATATACGAGAATGGATTTCGAATACCGGTTTCATAGTGAAACAAAGTATGGTTAATATAAGAGGGGACTCGCTAGAGAATTTCAGGGATAGCATATATTAAGTTGAACAAATACGATTAAGCGGTGCTAATAAACTCTAAGTATTTTAAATTCCTAATAGGAAGATCGATAGAAAACGCAAGTTTCGAGAACAAAACTTTTTATAAGGGGGGAGAATTCACAAATGCAAGATGACATTGCAGACATCCTAGGTATGCAAGTGGGATCTCTTCCCATAAAGTATCTTAGGGTTCCCCTTACTACAGGAAAGCTTAGTCACGCTAACAATTGGCTTTTACTCAACATACTGTCAGTTAAAGTCAACAGTTGGACAAGAAAGGTCCTGTCATATGGGGGCAAGGTCCTCCTAACAAACATTGTGCTGAAAGCTATATATAGATATTGGACTGCGTCACTCTTTTTGCCTAGGAAAACCACTAAGGAAATTGAGAAGATTTTGAACGGGTTTCTTTGGGGCACTACTAGGAAAGCAAAAATCAAATGGTCCACCGTCTATCAACCTAAGGAAAGAGGGGGATTAGGGATAAATGACCTGACATTGATGAATGATGCCTATATCATGGAAAAGTCTATGGGATATTTGTCAAAGCAAGGAGTGGCTATAGGTTAAATGGATTCATACGGAAATATTGAAAGGTAAATCCATTTGGAAAATTGCCCCCAAGCCTACGAATTCATGGTTATGGAAGAAGATGCTTGCAGTTAGGGGCAAGTATGATGACAAGGTCAGCAAAGTGATTGAAAATGGGAGGTCTACCCCCTTTGGGGAGATCCATGGCACTCTTTGGGATCCTAAAGGTTAAGCACCCGGAACTTAAAAGAAAAATGCACATCCAAGATAATGTCCTAGTTGCCACGGTCCTCGTAAAAACAAATGGAGCATCCCATTTGGAAGAGGTTAAGACGAGCAAGTTAGACAATTTAGCATAGCGTGTAAAAGTGTCAAAAGGAGACAAGGGGAGGATTTGTAGATCTGGACACCAAGTAACAAGTTTTCAATCAAGGAAGCAAACAGAGAAACCTAAGTGGAACTTACCCCAGTTCCTTAGAGTACCATTGTTTGAGGTAAACATTCTCTTCCACGTCATGCCATAATTCTCTGGATGGCATGTTGAAAGAGGATGAATACCTTAGACAAACTCCACAATTGGGGAAGAACATATGTTTCCTGTGTAATTAATCTGTTGAAACTCATGAGCACCTTTTTCTTCAGTGTAGCTTCTCCAAATATGGGATGCCCTAGTAAGGCAGGCGAGGGTTGGCTTCTGTGGGGGCAACTGGGGTGACATTATTGACAGTCAAAGTTATAAAAAGACTTAGTTCGATTTGGGTTTGCTTCAACAGTATATCATATATGGCATTAACATAATAGCAGAATCTTCAGTCATAAAAGGAAAGAGCGCAATACTATCCTCAAGGAAATTTTGGACAACAATTCCTATACTGCTGTTAGCTGAAGTTGCTATAATTGCACAAGGTCAAACTGGGAGCTTGCCCTCAGATTTGGTCTATCACTGATGATCTTCAAGAAAGTTAACTCACAGGTTTAGGTTAGGTTAACCTAGGTTTCCCAGACCTAACTTCCTCATCTTGTTACTAAAATTGATTTTATTATGCATTGCTTGTTTGCTTTTTGGCTTCTTTTATTTTGTTGCTGCTGGCTTCTTTTATCTTGTTGCAGATTTGTTGTGTCCTACTTCCTTCGGAGTCCAGTCTTGGTGCATGCCTGCCATCTAGTTTCAGGACTAAACTTTCCAAGTCAGAATTGCATCGCTACACCTTCTTTTGGAACAGAAGCCTACTTGTTGAGAATCCCACATTGGCTAATTTGAGAAAAATGCATGTTATATGAGGATGAAGTTACACCACCCATTGCCTTAAGGTTTTGTAGCGCCCCGGCCCGATACCGTCATCGGAACCAGTGCACTCGCCGTAGCCTACTATGAGAACTACGAAGCGTCAAGCAGATCAAGCGTACATCCTTCATAATGTAAGATAAAAACCAGCGGAAACGTCACAAAATTTAAACCTTCATCGTCAATAATACAACCAGAAACTGCAGCGGAAATAAAAGGTGTTTGTTCATCTAGCCAACATAAGTTTTAGAACAACATAATAACAATGAGTTTCCAAACTTAAAGAAAGTAGTCCAGCATCTATCTATTCCCATGTCCATCATCCCATTGAGCCCTCTCGCCGTCGTCTTCGATAAATATCAACTCATATTCAGGCTCACCTGAAAAGGAATAGAGTAACTGTTCTTAGCGAAATTATCGCCAGCAAGTAACCCGTCTATACACCTTACGGAATCACACACGACGAGTCACCAATGTATAAATCATTGCCCAAAAATAAGGTGCTCGGGTTAACAAATAGCATCTTAATACGAATTACTCAAAATAGATAAAGCACATATAAGATACACGGATACGAGGACAACATATACTAAAACAACGTATCACATAAGCAAAACATCAACTAACCACATTTCTTGCGTATCAAGTCTTATGCTTCGTGTATCATGATGCATGTACTTCTTTAAAATCACACACAACACACATGCATATGTCTTATTTCATAAACATGTCATGCATGTCATTTCACAAAACATTTCATCACTTTACATATCATATTCTTCGCGTAGCATAACTTTATACCCTGTGGGTGATCAGTCCACAGCAACAGAACTTTATACCCCGTGCTGAAAGGTCCACAGCCCCATAACATATAACTTTATACCCCGTGGTGAAAGGTCCACGGCCCCATTACATATATCATATATCCGTGCTGAAAGGTCCACGGCCCCATTACATATATCATATATCCGTGCTGAAAGGTCCACTGCCCCATAAAATACTTTATTTTCCGTGCTGATAGGTCCACGGCCCCATAAAATACTTTATTTTCCGTGCTGATAGGTCCACGGCCCCGTAACATACTTTATACCCTGCTGTTGATCCACAGGTCACGCTTTTATACCCTGCCTTCGCAGACGTGACTTTTATACCCTGTGATCAACCCGCAGCCATTTTGTCTTTCGAAAACTTTAAACTTTTCTTGTAACACATGTTCTTTCGCAAAACAAATCTCAAACAAATGCAAGTGCCCATGTCATGATGCAGGATGCACATGTAACTTCGTATCAAACATGTAACACACACACACACATACTTCTTACATATCAAGCATATGGTCTTGCACCTCAAACACTCTATGTTCGTATCTTTCCAAGTCCATTCGTCTTACTAATTCACTCAGAATTCAATCTTATTCTTACTTGATCAAACCTACCATCTACACCTCAATTGCACCTCAATTATCTTTGCATTTTATGTTCAGAAGAAGTGTATAAAGTTACTACACATACATAGGGCGCCTAAAGGGTCAAAAAGACTTCCAGTATACTTGGAACGCCACATGAGGCGCCTAAAGTGACTTAGAGCGCCTATACTAGGTGTTCGAAGTGTTCGGGGATGTTCCGTAGACATTGAACGCCTACATGAAGCGCCTAATGTGACATTGAACGCTACATTAGGCGCCTAATGTGACATGAAGCGCCTAATGTAGGTGTTCGAAGTGTTCAGAGATGCTTCAGGACACATTGAACGCCACATTAGGCGCCTAATGTGACATAGAGCGCCTAATGTAGGTGTTCGAAGTGTTCTGACGGTTCCAAACTGCAGTTTTCCTGCAGTAACTTCCTCCCATCATCCTCCTCCTTCAACCCTTTCATGTTAAGCCTCTCAAGATCCATCTTACCATCTAGATTCATCGTTCTTAACACACCTCTAATCATGAATTGATGCTTAGTTATGTCTAACAATATCCACTCTTAACCTTCAATCATTCACCACCTTCAAGAATTATCTTCAACATTCCCAACACAACAAGTCTACAACAATGCCATCACTCATCCTTCAATTCCCTGCACTTACTCTCAAACGTCTAAGTGTAGGCAATCAACACAAGAATAGAACAAGACAATAAGCACATCAAAATATACACTTTCATGGGCATGCTTGACAAACAACAAATAACCACACAACTATCTTCAGAAATATGGCCCAAAGAACAAAACTTTACGCAACTAGCAACAAAACTTACATATAGTAAAGCATTTAACATAAACAAGACAAGATTACTAATGTGTGATTCATGTTTTCTCTTTGTAAGAACATAGGGCCTAAAGTATCAAAATTTGCGTAAAGCGTATAGAAAGATTACTTGCCTTGGAATCGAGATAAGCTTACGAGTGTGTGCTAGAATTTCGAGACGAATTGGACCTAGGTTAGCCTTCTTCTTCTTCCTTTCTTCTCCTTCTCTCTCTCTTCTTCCTTTTCTTCCTCCTAGGCGTTTTTTTTCTCTCCTCTTTTGTGCAATAACCGTCCCCTAGGTTGAGATGGGGAGTTATACTAAAAGTGGTGTAACTCCCTATCTCTTAGTAGGGACCTTTTGGGTAATTTTCTTTAATTACCTTTAATTCTACTTTTAACCCCACTTCTTATCTTTACTACGTTGCACATCCTACATCATCAATTAAATTTTGTTTAAGGTTGACTTAACGTATTGAATGTCGTGCTTAAAAGTTACGGGGTATGACATTCCACCCCCTTACAAAAAGTTTCGTCCTCGAAACTTACGTACCTTAATCAAAGAGTTGAGGACACTTCTCCCGTATTTGTTCTTCGAGTTCCCAAGTGGCCTCACGTTCCGTGTGATTGCTCCATTGAACCTTCACATAAGGGATTACTCGCTTTCTCAACACTTGATCCTTCCGGTCTACAATTTTCACGGGTATCTCTTCATATGTAACCTCGTCTTTGAGTTCCAAAGGTTGAGCTTCAAGTACATGACTTTGATCCGTCACGTACTTCCTTAGTTGTGACACGTGAAAGACATTATGAACTTGCGCCAACATGGGAGGTAACGCTAACCTATATGCCAAGGCTCCCACTTTCTCCAGTATTTCATAGGGACCAATAAAGCGAGGACTTAGCTTGCCTTTGACTCCAAACCTCATAACGCCCTTCGTGGGTGATACTCTCAAATAAACTTTTTCACCCACATCAAATGCCAATGGTCGTCGTTTGGAATCTGCCCAACTCTTATTGCGATCCTGAGCCGTCTTGAGTCTTTCCCGAATGACTTTCACCTTCTCTAGCGTCTTCTCCAATAGCTCAGGTCCGGTGATGGTCCTCACGCCTACTTCGTCCCAATAAACCGGAGATCTACATTTCCTTCCATACAAAGCTTCAAAAGGAGCCATGTCAATCGCGCTGTGGTAACTATTGTTATAAGAAAACTCCATCAGCTTTACCATTCCATCCCAACTCCCTTTAAAATCCAACACGCAAGCTCTTAGCATATCTTCCAAGGTTTGAATAGTCCGCTCGGACTGTCCATCGGTTTGGGGATGATACGCCGTACTCAACCTTAACTCTGTACCCATAGCTTTCTGAAATGCTGTCCAAAACTTAGATGTGAACCGTGAATCTCGGTCGGACACTATACTTACCGGGACACCATGCAAGCTAACAATATTCTCCATATATACATTCACTAGCTTGTCAAGAGGTGCTTCACTTGAAACGGGTAGGAAATGTGCAGACTTTGTTAGACGATCCACGACGACCCAAATCATGTCACATCCACTTCTTGTCTTGGTAAACCAGCTATGAAATCCATCGTGACATGTTCCCATTTCCATTCTGGAATTTCCAATGGCATCAACAATCCACCAGGCCGTTGGTGTTCTGCCTTGACTTGTTGACAAACCAAACACCTCTCTATAAATTCCGCGACATGTCGTTTCATTCCGGACTACCAATAATATTCCTTAAGGTCTCTATACATCTTGGTGCTACCGGGATGTATGGATAGTCTTGAGTTGTGGGCTTCTTGCAAAATTTCTTTTCTAAGTTCATCATCATCCGGCACACACAATCTTCCTCGGAACCATAGGCTCCCATCCTCTTTGACCTGAAATCCCTCAACTTGACTCTGTTTCACCTTTTCCGTTATTTCACTGAGGGTCTTATCATTCTTCTGAGCCTCTTTTACTTGATCAATCAAACTCGGTGTGATGGTCAATGCTGTCAAAACGTTCACCGTGGAATCAATCAAATCTAAACCGAATTCCTCTATCTCTCGTTCCAATGGTGATTGTCGCGCATGGCTGGATTTCCTGCTTAAAGCGTCGGCTACCTTGTTAGCCTTTCCCGGGTGATAATGAATAGTCAGGTCATAGTCTTTTAGCAATTCCAACCATCTCCGCTGCCTCATATTTAATTCCTTCTGTGAGAACAAGTACTTTAAGCTCTTATGATCCGTGAATACCACGCACTTCTCCCCATACAAATAATGCCGACAGATCTTCAAGGCGAACACAACCACGGCAAGTTCAAGATCATGTGTGGGGTAGTTTTGTTCGTAAGGCTTTAGCTGTCTTGAGGCATATGCGATGACTCGTTCGTTTTGCATCAAAACACAACCTACAAACAAGGTATTAGTCTAAGCTTAATGGGTATACAAGATCATAACCTTATACTATAGTTTACGTACCTAAGCCGTTCTTTGACGCATCACTATAAATCACAAACCCATCAGTTCCGGAGGGTTGAGCCAATACTGGAGCTGTCGTTAGTCTCTTCTTAAGCTCCGTGAAACTTTGCTCGCATTCCGCCGTCCACTCGAACTTAGACTTCTTTTGAGTAAGGCGACTGAGAGGTACGGCAATCCTTGAGAATCCCTCAACAAATTTTCTATAATAACCCGCTAGACCCAAGAAACTTCGCACTTCGGTGACATTGGTAGGTCTAGGCCACTCAGTTATAGCTTCCACCTTCTTCGGGTCCACAGCAATCCCCTCTTCTGATATCACGTGACCTAGGAAAGCCACACTTCTTAACCAAAACTCACACTTGCTAAACTTAGCATATAGTTGTTTCTGCCTCAGAATACCTAGAACGGTTCTCAAATGCTCAGCGTGAGTTTGTTCATTAGGGGAATACACCAGAATATCATCTATGAATACCACAACGAACTTGTCCAACTGTTCTCGAAAGACGGTATTCATAAGATCCATAAAAGCTGCAGGGGCATTTGTTAATCCAAACGGCATCACCAAAAACTCATAGTGGCCATATCTTGTGCGGAAGGCTGTCTTCGCAATGTCTCCGGCCTTCACTCGCAACTGATGATACCCTGATCGGAGATCAATTTTAGAGAAAATCTTGGCGCCCTTGAGTTGATCAAACAAATCCTCAATTCGTGGAAGGGGATACTTATTCTTGAGGGTAACTTTATTCAACTCTCTATAATCGATACAAAGCCTCATGCTTCCATCTTTCTTCTTTACAAACAAAACAGGTGCTCCCCATGGCGATACACTAGGGCGGATAAACTTCTTGTCCAATAACTCCTGCAGTTGTTCCTTCAACTCTCTCAGTTCTGCCGGAGCCATTCTATAAGGAGCTTTAGAAATAGGTTATGTCCCAGAAATCAAGTTAATCTCGAACTCAACTTCTCTCGGGGGTGGTACTCCTGGTAAATCCTCCGGAAACACATCAGGAAATTCATTGACCACTGGAATTTGCTCAATAGACGGTACCTCCTGAGTAACATCCATGGCATACACTAGGAATCCCTCAGCACCTTTCCTTAATGCTTTGCGTGCTTGCGCGACAGACACATATACCTTCTTGGGAACTTTCTTTCGTTCCGCATCTCCTTGAAATATTACCTCCTCCATCTTAGCATTCTTGATTGTCACTTGCTTCAACCGACAATCAATATTGGCGTGATTCTTGGCCAACCAGTCCATTCCTAATATGACATCAAAGTCATACATCTGAATAGGGATCAGTGTGGCGATGAATGTTTGTCCTTCAAACTCCAATTCACAATCTCGATACAGCTGGTATGAAACCATAATCTGATCTCCGGCCACTTGAACGCGATACGGAGTTTCTAACCATTCAGGCAAACTGCCAAGGTGCTTGGTGAATCTCTTTGCTACAAAGGAGTGGCTTGCGCCGCTATTGAAAAGTACATTGGCAGGCATCTTATTTACTAAAACCGCACCTAAGGCCATATAAAGTTTTACACAGAAGTTAAGCACGAAAACACTTAATTCAATATGAATTCAAACTTAGTTTAAATGATACCTGCTACTACATCGGTAGCCTCCTGCACATCCGTGTCCGTCATGAGATGTACACGAGCATTTGCTCGAGGCTTCACTCTCGGCTGCTGCGCCGCCTCTCCAGGATTATTCTTCTTCATCTCCGGACAGTCTCTAATCATATGGCCCACTTGACCGCATCGAAAGCATGCTCCAGCCACTTTCCTACACTCTCCAACGTGGTTCCTGTTGCAATGTGGACAAACTCCTACAGCCTGTTGAATTAACAGATTCTGGGGTGGGGGTCTCTGAAAATTTCCAACCGGCCCTCTCTTCGGAATCTTGACCCAACGTCCGGGTCTTCCACCAGCTCGCACATCATCTCTTGGCCTCTTGCCCCTATCCAACCCTCCAGCACTAGCTGATCTTGCCGCTACTCTGTGGAAATCGCTCTCAACCCGAAAACATGCATCCAACATGTCCTCGTAAGTTTTCATTCCTGCGTTCACTATCGCCGACTGTATCCTCGAGTCCAAACCCCTCTCAAACTTCGTCATCTTAAGACGATTATCAGACATGATCGCAGGGGCAAACTTACCCAAGGCATGAAAATGATCTGCATACTCCGACACAGTCATCCTTCCTTGCTCCAATCTGTCAAATGCTCTTATCTTGTCCAATATCGCAGTCTCCGGTACGTAGTACTTCAGGAAAACATCATAAAACTGTGTCCAAGAGATTGGTGGGGTCATTCTCAACACCATTCCTTCCCACCATTCGCCAGCCTTGCCACTTAGAAGGGGCGTGGCCACCTCAACCTTTATCTCATTCGGTACTTGCACTAGCCTAAAACATTTCTCCACCTCAGCCAACCAGTGCTGAGCCTCCTCAGGATCAGTACATCCACCGTACTCTGGCACCCTCATCTTCCTCATTTCTCCATAAAAGAATCTGATGTTATGCTGTGGCGGCGGTGGAGGTGGAGGCTGATGCTGTTGCACGTACCCTTGTGCAATCACCGTCAGTGCATCAGTGAGCACCTGGGGTAAAACAACTTGTGGTGGCTGGTTCTCCTTTCCATTGCAAGAGTTGCCTGTGTTATCCCTTCTTGGAGGCATATTTCTCTGAAAAGGTCAACATTGCATTAGCATTCAGTAAATACAAAGGGTTACTGAAAGCTTGAACGCGTACGAAGGGGGTGAGATATGTAAGCCAACTATTAGTACGACAGTAGATGATAAACGCGCTCGCACACACCCAACCCATATCATACTTAACCACTAAGAATAATCAATACCTATATCTAAGGGTCAGACTTAAGGGAGAATCATAACTTAGGTGTCTAAAAGATCATGAACCTAAGTTTCCGAAGTAGATCTGAAACCTAGGGCTCTGATACCACCTGTAGCGCCCCGGCCCGATACCGTCATCGGAACCAGTGCACTCGCCGTAGCCTACTATAAGAACTACGAAGCGTCAAGCAGATCAAGCGTACATCCTTCATAATGTAAGATAAAAACCAGCGGAAACGTCACAAAATTTAAACCTTCATCGTCAATAATACAACCAGAAACTGCAGCGGAAATAAAAGGTGTTTGTTCATCTAGCCAACATAAGTTTTAGAACAACATAATAACAATGAGTTTCCAAACTTAAAGAAAGTAGTCCAGCATCTATCTATTCCCATGTCCATCATCCCATTGAGCCCTCTCGCCGTCGTCTTTGATAAATATCAACTCATATTCAGGCTCACCTGAAGAGGAATAGAGTAACTGTTCTTAGCGAAATTATCGCCAGCAAGTAACCCGTCTATACACCTTACGGAATCACACACGACGAGTCACCAATGTATAAATCATTGCCCAAAAATAAGGTGCACGGGTTAACAAATAGCATCTTAATACGAATTACTCAAAATAGATAAAGCACATATAAGATACACGGATACGAGGACAACATATACTAAAACAACGTATCACATAAGCAAAACATCAACTAACCACATTTCTTGCGTATCAAGTCTTATGCTTCGTGTATCATGATGCATGTACTTCTTTAAAATCACACACAACACCCATGCATATGTCTTCTTTCATAAACATGTCATGCATGTCATTTCACAAAACATTTCATCACTTTACATATCATATTCTTCACGTAGCATAACTTTATACCCTGTGGGTGATCAGTCCACAGCAACAGAACTTTATACCCCGTGCTGAAAGGTCCACGGCCCCATAACATATAACTTTATACCCCGTGCTGAAAGGTCCACGGCCCCATTACATATATCATATATCCGTGCTGAAAGGTCCACGACCCCATTACATATATCATATATCCGTGCTGAAAGGTCCACGGCCCCATAAAATACTTTATTTTCTGTACTGATAGGTCCACGGACCCATAAAAT
The DNA here is from genome assembly GCA_036186865.1 of Eustoma russellianum. NCBI lineage: Eukaryota > Viridiplantae > Streptophyta > Magnoliopsida > Gentianales > Gentianaceae > Eustoma > Eustoma russellianum. Next base: position 4,228,937 of record AP025069.1, on the reverse strand, counting down.
ACTTTATTTTCCGTGCTGATAGGTCCACGGCCCCGTAACATACTTTATACCCTGCTGTTGATCCACAGGTCACGCTTTTATACCCTGCCTTCGCAGACGTGACTTTTATACCCTGTGATCAACCCGCAGCCATTTTGTCTTTCGAAAACTTTAAACTTTTCTTGTAACACATGTTCTTTCGCAAAACAAATCTCAAACAAATGCAAGTGCCCATGTCATGATGTAGGATGCACATGTAACTTCGTATCAAACATGTAACACACACACACACATACTTCTTACATATCAAGCATATGGTCTTGCACCTCAAACACTCTATGTTCGTATCTTTCCAAGTCCGTTCGTCTTACTAATTCACTCAGAATTCAATCTTATTCTTACTTGATCAAACCTACCATCTACACCTCAATTGCACCTCAATTATCTTTGCATTTTATGTTCAGAAGAAGTGTATAAAGTTACAACACATACATAGGGCGCCTAAAGGGTCAAAAAGACTTCCAGTATACTTGGAACGCCACATGAGGTGCCTAAAGTGACTTAGAGCGCCTATACTAGGCGTTCGAAGTGTTCGGGGATGTTCCGTAGACATTGAACGCCTACATGAAGTGCCTAATGTGACATTGAACGCTACATTAGGCGCCTAATGTGACATGAAGCGCCTAATGTAGGTGTTCGAAGTGTTCGGAGATGCTTCAGGACACATTGAACGCCACATTAGGCGCCTAATGTGACATAGAGCGCCTAATGTAGGTGTTCGAAGTGTTCTGACGGTTCCAAACTGCAGTTTTCCTGCAGTAACTTCCTCCCATCATCCTCCTCCTTCAACCCTTTCATGTTAAGCCTCTCAAGATCCATCTTACCATCTAGATTCATCGTTCTTAACACACCTCTAATCATGAATTGATGCTTAGTTATGTCTAACAATATCCACTCTTAACCTTCAATCATTCACCACCTTCAAGAATTATCTTCAACATTCCCAACACAACAAGTCTACAACAATGCCATCACTCATCCTTCAATTCCCTGCACTTACTCTCAAACGTCTAAGTGTAGGCAATCAACACAAGAATAGAACAAGACAATAAGCACATCAAAATATACACTTTCATGTGCATGCTTGACAAACAACAAATCACCACACAACTATCTTCAGAAATATGGCCCAAAGAACAAAACTTTACGCAACTAGCAACAAAACTTACATATAGTAAAGCATTTAACATAAACAAGACAAGATTACTAATGTGTGATTCATGTTTTCTCTTTGTAAGAACATAGGGCCTAAAGTATCAAAATTTGCGTAAAGCGTATAGAAAGATTACTTGCCTTGGAATCGAGATAAGCTTACGAGTGTGTGCTAGAATTTCGAGACGAATTGGACCTAGGTTAGCCTTCTTCTTCTTCCTTTCTTCTCCTTCTCTCTCTCTTCTTCCTTTTCTTCCTCCTAGGCATTTTTTTCCTCTCCTCTTTTGTGCAATAACCGTCCCCTAGGTTGAGATGGGGAGTTATACTAAAAGTGGTGTAACTCCCTATCTCTTAGTAGGGACCTTTTGGGTAATTTTCTTTAATTACCTTTAATTCTACTTTTAACCCCACTTCTTATCTTTACTACGTTGCACATCCTACATCATCAATTAAATTGTGTTTAAGGTTGACTTAACGTATTGAATGTCGTGCTTAAAAGTTACGGGGTATGACAGGTTTTGAGTAGATGTCAGCCTCACCTCATGTAAGCACAAGTTTCAACATGGTATCAGAGCCAATTTAAAATGTGGACTCACCCCTTGCCTGGCCATCACCTATGTCCAGATGTTCATGTCTGGCTTGTGGTTTGTGATTGAGGGCGGGTTATAAGGCACGTGTGTAAGTCGAGCCACGTTGCCACGTGAGGGCGGGTGGGATTCACGTTGCCACGTGAGGGCGGGTGTTGAGAATCCCACATTGGCTAATTTGAGAAAAAATGCATGGCTTATATGCGGATGAAGTTCCACCACCCATTGCCTTAAGGTTTTGAGTAGATATGGGTCTCGCCTCATGTAAGCCCAAGTTTCAACACTACTCTTCCTGCTGCGTGTTTTGGCCATGGCTCTCTGTTGTTTTGGGTTTGTTTCATTTTGCTGCTAACCCTTTTAGTCAGGCTAGCAGGCCTTGCTTAGTTTTGTATTATAAATCTCTTAAGTGGTTACCTACAACCACATTTTGCTAAAGGTTGGCATTACTATAATGTGCATATTGTAAGTCATCTTTAACTAGTTGTCTATAATCCCCTCTTGGTGGTTCAGTCTATTGAAATCTTGTAAATTTGCCGTTTTGGCCAAATTTTAATTACAAAAAAAGATGTAGGTACAGTAGCAGTGTGTACATGTGGTCCATCAAGAGGCTTTCATACCTCTGTCATATGGGTTGGACTACCGAGCATGTGAGGAAAATATGATCTTTTATTGCCTGAGAGCAACGGCAAAAGGGCACATTGAGGGCTGGATGCACATGAAGCTGACTAGGTTGTCTGGTATAGGGAGAGCATCGTGGTGAAGCTTTGGGAGAAAAGCTTAATTGTAGGTCTCAGTGTCTTTTCCGATATGAAGGTGTGGGAAAGCAATTTGGTCTTCGTATGCCTACAGTCTGTGTAGGTTTTCTTTATTGTGAAAACTCCATTTGGTGTATTTGTCCAGATAGGCCGGCCTTCCTCCCATGTGCATCGTTCAGCACAAAATCCATTAATAGCACATATTCTCTTCTAACATGGAGAATCATAGAGGCATGGAATGTAGTGTCCTCTTTTACCATATCTGTGGAACATATAGGTGCACCAAATGGTATGCTTAGCATGATAGGTCCACCAAACCTTACAAGAGTGTGCTTTCTGTAGTGCTTGAATTTTTCTAATACCGACTCCCTCATCATTGGTGGGTAACAGAGTTGTTTCCAAGAGACCTAGTGATGCTTGGAGGATAGAGTGGAGGAGCCTCAAAAGTACCGTACCATCTTTAGTTTGAGGATTTGATGATGCTCTTGGACAGAGGAGTTGCAGTCATAATATGGAGAGGAATAGTGGAAAGGACATGCTTAATGAATACTAGCCCTCCAGCTTGACTCAATAATTTTTTGTACCATCCATTTAGCTTTGTATCAAAATGATTCCGGAGAGTAGTGCAGTATTTGTAGAAATCTTAATCATATAAAGTAAACATCATGAACATTTGGAGGCCAATATTTGGACTTTCATATAAATCAATAGTATAGGTGAAATCCACCATTACACCGTCTCCTACACTCTAACTACACATATATACTCCATGACTCTGACATAGCCAACGGCTATAAGTCCTAGTGGACACTAATACGTACTATTCACAGTGTCTAATATCTACAGTATAATATACACTTAATCTACTGTACACTGTACAACACCAGCTTTTCTACACTCCCCCTCAAGCTTGGAGTATACATTAATACAACCAAGCTTGGACAATAGTTTATAAAACAGATTAGGTACAACAGACTTAGTAAGAAGATCTGCAACTTGGTCAGCAGATGAGACGTGATGTAGAAGTAGAGACCCATCCTCAAGTTTTTCTCGAATAAAATGGCGATCAATTTCAACATGCTTCGATTTATCATGATGAATAGGATTCTCCGCCATGTGTATTGCAGAGACGTTATCACACAAAGCTAAGATAGGTGAACTTATGGTGTATTGTTGTAAATCCTTTAGAACTCGTTGAATCCATATTCCTTCGCAGATACCAAGAGCAAGTGCCCTCAACTCAGCTTCGGCACTGCTCCTGGCAACAACACTTTACTTCTTGCTTCGCCAAGTCACAAGATTGCCCCATACGAATGAGCAATATCCAGATGTAGATCGCATATCCCGCTTTGATCCACCCCAGTCCGCATCAGTAAAGACTTTAACTGTCCTGTCTTCATTTTTCCTAAAGAAGAGTCCTTGTCCAGGAGAGCCTTTGAGGTATCTCAGAATACGCATGACAGCTTGAAGATGAGCATTAGTAGGAGCATGCATAAACTGACTAACATAGCTAACAGAGTAACATATATCGGGACGAGTATGGGAGAGATATATAAGCTTAACGACTAACCTTTGATATGAGCTAATATCGGTTAGGACCTCATCAGACTCATTTTCAGGTGCCTTTCCTGGAGTCAAAGGTGTGGGCGCAGGTTTACACCCACTCATACCAGTTTCTTGGAGTAAATCCAATATATACTTACGTTGTGATATACACATGCCATGCTTATTCCTCCCAACTTCCATTCCAAGAAAATAACGTAAAATGCCCAGATCCTTAACTTCAAAAACAGTAGACAAATGTTTCTTTACAGTGATCATGCTACTAACAGAATTTCCAGTTAATATAATGTCATCAACATACACAATCAGTATGGTAACACTAGTATCAGTTTTTAAGATGAACAGAATATGGTCACTTTGTGCTTGTTGGAAACCATATTGAAGCAATACGTGAGTGAACTTGGAAAACCATGCTCTAGGGGATTGTTTTAGTCCATAAATAGCCTTTTTTAATCTGCACACTTTGCCTTTTGTTTTTTCAGTATTATAGCCCGGTGGTATTTCCATAAACACCTGCTCTTTCAGGCTTCCATTCAAAAAGGCGTTTTTAATATCTAGTTGGAATAGTGGCCAGTCAAGGTTAATAGCAACAGAGAAAATAATCCGAACAGTGTTTAGTTTTGCAACTGGTGCAAATGTTTCTAGATAATCAATACCATAGGATTGTGAGAAGCCCTTAGCAACTAGCCTAGCCTTATGTCTATTAAGAGTGCCATCAGAATTGAATTTCAAAGAGAATACCCATTTGCAGCCTACAGGTTTTAGTCCCTCAGGCCTTTTATCAAATTCACAAGTCTCATTCTTAACCAGAGCACTCATTTCATCTTCAACCGCAAGTTTCCATTCCTTATGATTTAAGGCTTCAACAATGGAGTTAGGAATCGAGTGTGCATCAAGACTGACAGTAAATAGCTTAAATTTAGGACACAACCTATCATAAGTTATAAACTGGTTCAAAGGATGTAGAGTAGTACATACTTTGGTTTTCATAAGATGATAGTCTTTCAGCTTTGGTGTAATAAATTTAGTACACTCTCTAGATCCCTTTCTTAGGGCTATAGGCATTTCATCAGTTGAATCTAGAGTTATATTAGCAGGGTCATCATCAATACTCTCAGAAATACAAGGATGGATATTACCTCCAGCTTCACTATTTTCCTGATGCAGCCTTCGTCTAGTGTAGACTTGAGTGACAGGAGGCTGACTTCTGGTTGAGTGTTCCTGAGAAGCCACATCATCTGAAGTAGATACTGGGTCACTGTCACCCTTGTCTTGTGTGGGTTGAATAACTGTTTCCTGTAATACCTCTCCACCCCTTTGTACAAGAGATTCAACGGTTGAGACATCAATAATGTTCCAGTAGTTATCCTGTACAGGATCCTGCAATCTGGTCTCACTATTAGATTTATAAAATGGAATAGTTTCATCAAAGGTGACATCTAAAGTGGTATATACTTTACGTGAATAAGGACAATAACATTTATATCCTTTTTGTGTACCAGCATAGCCAATAAACATGCATTTAATAGACCTCTTGTCAAGCTTACCTCTGCTATGTACCTGAAGATACACATATGCAATACACCCAAATAATTTAAAGGTAATTCAGACAGTAACAAGCAATGAGGATACGCTCTTAGAAGCAGTTCCCTAGGACTAATATATCCCAATACTCTAGAGGGAGTCCTATTTATCAAGTAGGTGGCAGTCAAAACTGCTTCACCCCATAGGTGTTTTGGCACATTCATTTCAAACATGAGAGCCCTAGCAACACCTAGAATATGGCGGTGTTTCCTCTCAGCCACCCCATTTTGCTGGGGGGTATAAACGTTAGAGGTCTGATGGTGGATGCCTCTATCTGTCAGGAAGGATCTTACTTCCTTATCCATATACTCACTACCATTGTCTGATCTGAAATTCTTGATACTAGTATTGAACTGGTTTTGAACTAGACATACAAAACTCTTGAATACCTGATAAAGTTCAGACTTATGTTTCATGAGATAAACCCATGTAACACGGGTATGATCATCAACAAAGATCACAAACCACCTACTACCATTAATACTAAGAACTCTTGAAGGTCCCCATATATCTGAGTGAACCAGATTAAAAGGTTTGCTCTCTGAATATGACTTTGCTGGATAGGTCATACGGGTTTGTTTAGCAAACATGCATGTTTCACATTTCAGTTGTTCAAGAGAAATACCATTAAACAGCTCAGGTTTAATCTTCCTGAGATACAAAAAGTTTGGATGTCCCAAACGCTTGTGCCACAATACAACAAGGTCTATTCTAGATTGTATACAATCCATTCTAGGAACAGTGAGTCTATTCATATAAGAATGAACTCTAGAACAGCCTTCAAAATGATCCCTGAAACCTGATTTCAGAGAATCCAAAACAAACAGACCATCATGGAATCTAGCACAGCCAATCTTCTCCCTCATAGCCTTCTCCTTCAAAATTGCGTCCTGAGAGCAAGAGGAAGTAGGCAAGAAGAAGCATTTAGTAGGTGAAAAGATTGTTATACAGTCATTATCAGTCATAAGCTTTCTCACAGAGATAAGGTTACAGTCTAGTTGTGGAACATATAATACATTTTTCAAAACCATTGTTTCAGATAGGATAACATTCTCTTCACCTACAATGTCAACATAGTGTCCGTTAGCTACTTTGACCTTTCGTGAGTCATGGACAGGTACAAAAATATCTAACAAAGTTTTATCAAATGTCATATGATGGGTTGCACTAGAATCAACAACCCAGAGATTAGACTTACCACCTTTACCTGCACTTGCAACAGTCGCCCTTATTTGTTCTTGACCTTCTGGTGCTCTCTGACTCTCAAGAACTCTTAGCATAGCATTCAGGTGAGCTTGTGTAAAGATGGGCTGTTCAGGCACTTCCCCTTGAGGTACATCTGCAACAGCTGCTCTAGGAGAAGGTCTCCAAGAATCAGCATCAGATGACCTCCATGACCCACTAGAATCTGATTTACTAGAGAAATTTTGTTTGGAATGATTGTTGTCTTTATAGAATGATGATGGAGGTTTGGCCTTAGATCCAGGCCGTCTGTAACAGTCCTCCACAACATGACCAAGCCTATGACAAAACTTACAGTATTTCTTGAAGTACCCACTGTTATGGTTTTTTCTGGAAGTAAAGAGAGCATTTTTATCAGTAAATGACACATTTTTCTCTTTTCCAGTTTCACTAGATTGAGACACAAGGGCTGATGACTCAGTAGACACAGAAACAGAAGAGCTCATCATGACCTTCAACCTACTCTCCTCCTATCGTACCTCAGAGAACACAGAGTTCATTGGTGGTAGTGGTTTTGTTCCTAGGACCCGACTCCTAACAGCATCAAAATCTTTATGAAGACCAGACAGGAAACCAAACACACGTTCAGTTTCCTTAATAGTCTTAAACAGTTGATTATCAGTGGTGCATGTCCACTGATATGGCTCTAGTGCATCAATCTGTTGCCATAGCTGAGACAAGCTACTAAAAAATTTACTTACAGACTGATCCCCCTGCTTGATATCCCTTAACTGTGCTTTCAATTCATAAAGCTCCGAAATGTTATCTTGTTTAGAATACATTTCTCTAGTAGCTTTCCAAATCTCTGCTGCCGTTTGATACAGCATGAAAGTGTTACCAACCTCTGGAGTCATGGAACCAAGTAGCCAAGACATTATCATAGAATTCTCAGCCTCCCACGTAGCAAACTTTTCACTGGTTTCGCTAAGAGGGGTCATTGCATCAGACAAGTACTCCTTTTTTCCTCTTCCTTTTATGAAGAGTTCAACTGCCCTACTCCAAGGCAAGAAATTGTTCCCATTTAACTTCTGATTCGTAATTGTGACTGGGGTGGAGTCAACAATGGAACCAGATGGAAAGGATATGGAGGATGAGGAGGTTTTGTCTCCCCCTCCGGAAGAAACTTCACTGCCTTCAGCCATGCAGATGAAGAGAGAAAGAAAAAAAGAAAAAAAATTGTCTCAGATGAAGGTGTAGAGAGACAGAAGAGAAGCAAGACTTTATCTTGCAGAAGGTTTCGTCTGTCTGAGAGAAGGAGCAAGACTATGTCCTTCAGGAAGAGAAGAAAGACAGCAGAGTGAAAAAGGATGTTACACCCTTTACTTCACACGGTACCCTTTGGTAAGGAGTACGTGAGGACTTCTGATTGGGTGAAGGTTCGGCGCATTTAATGCGCAAGAGAGACTTCAGAATGTTATTTAATTTTAACACAAATTTAGCAAAAATTTTGAATCCGAGAGAAAAAATGCAAATAAATACGCCACAGTTTTCGTGAATAATAAATGGTAAAAAGAATGCTTTTAAGGCTAGACACGTTACACCCTTTTCAGCCGTTCCTTTTCTGCTGTGTTTTCCAGCTGTACTCCACTTAGCTTTCCGTCAGTGGGCCGTCAGTGGGTTATAACGGCACAAACGGTGCAAACGTTCTTCCTTTTTTCTTTCTTTTTGTTCGTCAGTCTTCGTCTTCTTCACACAGAGGCAAGAGGCAAAAAACCCACTTCTTGCGTTAAGCAGTACTTTTCTACAGATCAAACACAGCTTTCTCAACAGCAACTCAATAACCTAGAACTGCTTATGTTTTCTTCCTTAACACTTGTGCCAACTCAACTCAAATAGTAATGAGAGGCACTTTCAATTCCCCTGATGCTGCACAGTATGATAAACAGAGGGAAATCTTCTTGCTTAAACACTTTTCTAGTGTTTCAGTGAGGAGTCTCTGATACCATGTAGAAATCTTAATCATATAAAGTAAAGATCATGAACATTTGGAGGCCAATATTTGGACTTTCATATAAATCAATAGTATAGGTGAAATCCACCATTACACCGTCTCCTACACTCTAACTACACATATATACTCCATGACTCTGACATAGCCAACGGCTATAAGTCCTAGTGGACACTAATACGTACTATTCACAGTGTCTAATATCTACAGTATAATATACACTTAATCTACTGTACACTGTACAACACCAGCTTTTCTACAGTATTGTGCCCTGTTCATCCCCTCGAAAAGATAAGACCATAGGTACTTTTTGTTTGATCTTTTTTTTTGATCTTACCCTAGGTACTTGATAGGTAAGTTAGTGGCCATCATGGCTAAAGCCTTTTCCATTGCTTTTAATCTGAAAGGTGGAACCTTGTCAGCTTTGAGAAAACTGCTTTTGGCAAAGTTTATGAGTTGGCCTGACGCCTCTTGGTACCAAAATAGGATTCTTGTGAACTTGCTTATGTTTGTTGTAGCTCCATCGATGAAGATGAGGAGGCCGTCAGAAAATGCTAGGTGTGTGATAGGCTGCAGTGGCCTACCTGTAGCAAAGGATTTGATAGAAACTGGGTAGGGGTGTTAACGAATCGAGCCGAGCCGAATACTAGGTTTTTGAATTCGGATTCATTTAGCTAAACGGATTGTTCGGCTTGGTTCGTTTAGATAAACGAGATTTAAAATTGGTTCGAGTTTGGCTCGATAACACTATAATTGTTTAAACAAGAACAGCTCGGCTTGTTTGACTAAACGAACCCAAATAGGTATTCGAATTCGGCTCGTTTAAGTAAAATTAACGTACGAATTCGAACCAAATACGAGTGGAACTCGAACAGTTCGCGAACTGTTTGGCTCGTTTAACACCCCTACATCTGAGTGGATGAAAGAGTTATGTCCCCTACTAAAGCCTTTAGAGTTCAATATAAATAGCGAAGGAGATAGAGGATCTCTTTGTTTGACTCCTCTGCACGGTTAAAAGAAGCCACATGGACTAACGTTGTTGATTAATATGGATATTTGAGTGCTCTCAAGATGGTTAAAGACTATGGTAATGATACCAGCAAGAAACTCCATTTTGTCAGAAGAGCTCGTAAATATTCCGAGCCCATCCTATCAAACGCCTTGGTCATATCAAATTTCATCATAGCATTAATACCCTCTTTATGCTTTGTTCAACGAATATACCATCTCATTGGCAAGGAGTACCTGCTCTGTAATATCACGATGCTTTCATAAAGCTTGTCTGCTCAAAGGAGATGGGTTTGGGCAAGTGCTTGCTCTGTAAAGAGGCCAATATGTGGGTATTAACTTTTCTAAATGTCTTGGAGTGGTCACACTTCATAATGAGTACAATGAGTGAACTACCCATCGTTTTAGGTACTGGGAAGCCTAGGAAAAACTCATGTACTGCTTTGTGCATGTTAAAATTTTCAATGAGGGAAAATTCATAAGGAGGATAATTCTTTCTTACTTTATTCAATACACCATCTTACCTTTAAGTATATAAAAAAAAACATAATCATAATCCTAATCAAATCATATCAAATCAACTATAAATTAGGAAACTGAATGATAAGAATCAAAACTAAATATATTATTAATCTTGGAATGCTTCCTCAATTATGATACGTATATTCCTGATTGATTGTATTGATTGTAGAATCTTATAACACATATACAATGCTTAACTTGCTTAACACCTCAGTCAAATTTTTGATTTAGAATGCCACCACTTTTATATCCCAATTCAACCTGAAATACTCTAGTTGAGCATTGAAATCTACAATGCTTAACTTGTCTTCCTCAATTATGATGCGTATATTCCTGATTGATTGTATTGATTGTAGAATCTTGTAACACCCCCTCAAGTTGAGCATTGAGATCTACAATGCTTAACTTGCTTAACACCTCAGTCAAATTTTTGATTTAGAATGCCACCACTTTTATATCCTAATTCAACCTGAAATACTCTAGTTGAGCATTGAGATCTACAATGCTTAACTTGTCTTCCTCAATTACGATGCGTATATTCCTGATTGATTGTATTGATTGTAGAATCTTATAACACCCCTCAAGTTGATCATTGAGATCTACAATGCTTAACTTGCTTAACATCTCAGTCAAATTTTTGATTTTTAGAATGCCACCACTTTTATATCCAAATTCAACCTGAAATACTCTAGTTGATCATTGAGATCTACAATGCTTAACTTGTGTAACACCTCAGTCAAATTCTTGATTTAGAATGCCACCACTTTTATCTCCCAATTCAGCCCGCAATACTCTAAAATTGCGCCGCCATTCTGCATGTGAATTTCTGGTGGAAAATTCCTCTGATTTTGGACCTCTATGAGCGAGTGGGAAAATACATGAGAAAAGCTAAAGTAACAGACGATGTGGTTGTGATGGAGGTCGCCGAGTCTACAATCAGAGTCTATACACGGGCCAAAACCCTAGCGATTCAATGCCTCCAGTCGTCTTCCGTACCTGATAATTCCTCTCCGTCTGACACTCCCGACAATTATCTCCAACTCCAGTCGAGGCGGCTCTGAAAGATTTCTCCTTTAAAGCCTCCACATACACGGAAAAAATCTCCATTAATCAATGACTCGCAAACAAGACTCCCAAGAAAAACAACTGAGCCCTGTTTCTGCCATTAGAGTTGGCGATTGGATGAATGTGAGTTTGTGGGGTCCACTTTGGTTTCGAGGCCCAACAAAGAAGACGGCTTTCTTGAAACAATAGGGGACACTGAAGCAGAGGATGTCGGTGTTTTGGGCATTCAAGCGTCCTTTAAAGAGAATAGTTTGGACTGCGAAACCATGGGAAGAGTTACCAGAGAATGCACCCCTTGTAGATTGATAAGAGAGGTGGATGTGGTGACCCTGGGATCCTCTACAAGGAAAAGATCTTTGAATGCAGCAAACTACATAAGTCAAAATGCATTCCTTAGGAATATTCCATCAACCCAGGAATTGAAGGAGTTCTTCTCCCATGCAGAGCTTCAGGAGCAGAGACGCTTTCTTGAGAAGTATAACTTCGATGTTCTCATAGATATGTCTCTCCCTGGTCGCTATAACTGGGTGAGGGTGTGATCCTGATCAATGCGTATGGTACTTGTAAGCGCCTCGGCAAGACTTGGCCTTTTTCTCGACCTGATTGATGTGTGAAGGAAAGAGATACCGGCACGCCCCCATTCCAAACCAAATCAGAACCTTCTTTTTTCTTCTCCGTTTTTCTTTTTATGGGTTCAGTCAAAAAAGAGATTCTGAAGACAGAAAAAATAATTTTGGTTGAGATGGACTCTCACACATTAAGTTGGTGAAAGTAATTTTGGTTTTTTTTCTCACATCGGTATTTCGGTAAAGAAAATTTCTGGGTTTCTACAAACTGAAATAAATTTCAGGATTTCTCTGGAAAGGTTTTGGGTAGAGAGAAGGAGCAAAATGACTTGGTGGGCTTGATTGGCCTTTTTTAGTCCCACGGATTATAGGACTCGCTATGATACCATGTTAAATTTTTATTGAGAGAAAACTCACTAGGAGAACAATTCTTTCTCACTTTATTCAATATACCATCTCACCTTTATATAGTACATAAGAAAACATAATCATAATCCTAATCAAATTATATCAAATCATATCAAATCAACTACAAAATAGGAAACTGAATGATAAGAATCAAAACTGAATATTTTTTTAATCATAGAATGCTTCCTCAATTATGATGCGTATCTTACTGATTGATTGTATTGATGTTAGAATCTTCTATATCCTCTTTAATGATGTTCCAGCACTTTCTGCAAAATGTCTCATTGAAACCATCGGGCCTGCTGTATTATTTGGGTCTAACTGCCATATAGCCTCCCCGACTTCATGAATCGCAGGCAATTTTGTAAGTGAGCTGTGACCTTCCTCCAGTAGACACTCTGGGGTATAGTCCAGTGTGGCACTGTATCCATTGGTATGTTCTTTAAGGAAAAAAAAGAACTTTTCACAAAATGAAATTGCCGCTGCTTGAATTGTGTCACTTGTACAGCATTCCTCCCCTGACTCAGTCTTTATACTACTGATAATTTGCCTTTTCCTTCTCCCTTTGACCAAATTGTGGTAGAAAGCCGTCTTGGCATCGCCCTCTTTTCAGCCATTTAGCGTGCGCTTTTTGTTGCCAATATGCTTGCTCTTGATGAAGAATACGAGCTAACTCTGCCTTTGCCAAGTGATATACCATTCTAGTGTCCTCTGTAGGCATATGACCATAGCATTTCTCTGCAATCATAACATTCTTCTCGGCCATTTCCATCTTTTGGAATATGTTACCAAAGACTACCTTGTTCCACTCCTTTAAGTCCTGTTTAAGTAGTTTAAATTACTGCAGAACCCATACATTCCCCTGTTGTGGGGTACTGTTGCCACTTGTCTTGCACAAAAGTGAGAAAGTCCATGTGTGAAGTCTAAACATTGAGAAATATAAATGGTTTTGGGCCGGAAATTGAATCCGTTAGACATTTTTATAGCAAAGAAACATGGTCCGAAGTTGCTCTATTTAGATGTTGCACTGAGAAGAAGAAATAATTTGGAGTTACACATAATACGATCCAACCTCTTCCATACTTGTCTTTGACCACTCCACAAGACCAATCATATTTGGAGCCTGAAAAAGGAAGTTATGTAAAAAACTAGAAGAACATATTGGAGGCTGAATGTCAGTATATTCAGACTTAAACTTTAAATGTACAAGTGATGCCATATGTAGGCAGTTTATAATGGCTTGATTGAGGTAACGGCTATATTACACATCCAACGGCTACTTCCTTCTGAAATAATAGGTCACAGATCTGTGGACCTTCACTAGTGTATGTGTTAATTACATGAGTGTATATAACATCTATCTATTGTATGTATGTATGTATGTATGTATATACAGTGTATGTTTCTATACCCCCCCCCCCCAAGCTGTTTGTGGGTATTTATACAACCAAGCTTGAAAAACTTTAACAGATACTAATTTGGTTAGGAATTAATCATTTTAGGCGTACACACTCGAAATTGATGCTTTCTCTTTAATTTTTCTGATGAATTGTCGTTGACGTTCACATGCATGCTTCGAGAATAAGATTATTGCTGAATGTTTTAATAACGAAACTGATTGTTCTAGATCTTCCATCAGTTGTACGTGTTTTCAAGTTCCTCTCCATTCAGCATCTGTGAATCCTTGATGCTTATGTTATATTCTAGAATCAATTCTTTGACCTGCTGCATTCTTCAAGTACCTAAAAACACTTAAAGCAATCTTGAAGATTCCATTAGAAAGATGAAATAATACATAAAGGTGTAATATAGTAATTTAATTTTCGGCTTGTTTTGTGACTTAATCTAGCAGTAGAAGATGAAATTACCAAAAGAAATGCTGAAAAAAATAGAAGCTGAAATTACCAACAGTTAATCTGGTAAAATATTCCTGCCAAAGGTCTTTAGGAGAACAATGTTAGAGTTTCACGCTTGCCTCTTCCTGTGCTAATCCATGACGTTTATTTTACTACAAAAACTCAACTAATTTGACAATGCCACAAATCTAATTATAACTTGAATATATCATAGGGAATAGAGGTACTGATTCATTATAGAGAAATACTAATTTTCCTGACAAGCACGGAGCATAAAAAACCAAATGCATAACATGATATAGTTTGTCAGTGAGACATTAACCAAAAAAACATAAACAATGTACATATCTCCAACTACAGGAGGCAGTGAGAAACAATCACAACAGAAAAATTAGTCAAAAAATTAGTAAACACGTTGTTGCAGCAATTCATTAGTTTTTTCAATTAGGATCTTCTACCCTTTCAAAAACCCGTAACCTTCCTTTTCTTCTAAAGATTTCATACAACAGTTAAATGAATCATACTCCCATCCATTTATCTTTCATGGCTTGATATCAAATTTTCTTTTCTTTTCAGTTGACAATCAGTTTAGCAGACTTTTAGACATAAGTGGATGATCAAAATACTCATAAACGATCAGGATGAAGTGTAAACACAACCATGGAACTTTAAAGTGTTACCAAATAATAAGCAAACAAATATAGTCCAGCAAAGTGAATCACAGAATAAAGTATCCAATGCTGCTTACTGACTAAGAATAAAAAAACCTCTCTCTGCCATATAAGTAAGATATCAGGGAAATGAAGAACTTAAAGTCATAATCAAGACTATTGTAAGCAATGTTATGAGTATTATGATTATATTTCCATGGCAAAGGATTGCTGAGAAAGTAACGCATCTCTAATAGCTATGAGATCTCAGACTAAACATCAAGTTGGAACTTGAAACAGTATGTACTCAGTTTTGTAACAAATCTTCCACAAATAAAGGCTAGACAAAGGATGAAAGAAGAGCAAATGAGAAGCTTGTGAGACTACCAAAGAGGAAACACTAATTTTCAGTATCCAGAAAATGCAATAAAAGTGGAAGGATGACTTTGTAAACACACAGTGGTGTCAGATAATTCTCAAATATGCAGCAACCATTAGTCCTTAAGACCAGATAACAAGCACAAGGAGACATAAAACTACTTGTAAAGAAAATAATTTCTAATAATAACGACAAATACTATTCCACTACGAAGTAGAACAATCAAACCTGGGTGGAGCACTTTGTTTCCAGCATTTACATCCGAATTCTTCCTTTGTGTACCACAAACATCCATTATTTTCGTCAAGTTGCTCTCATTGCCATGGCTATGGTCATGATCCAGATCAGTGAAGCCAGCGATTCCCATGTTGGTGCTTTTAGGCGACAAATTTGAGAAAATATTTCCAGATAAGCATGAAGATCCCATGATTAAGATGGGTGAAGAGAGAAAACATCGATTTTTGCGGCGAGAATGGTGGCGAGCACCCAGGGTCTTTGGACAAAAAAGAATTTTTAGTTCCATGAACGTAGCAGATTCAGGGTTTGTGGTGGAAGAGAAAATAATAAAGGATTAATCTAAAAATATTTTTAGGAGAAAAACGGGAACCCATCAATCTCACTTGGTTAAAGTGGATGGGACACCTGGCCTCCCCTGTATGGAGTTAAAAAAATACAAAAACTTCTGGAGTTTGCTTGACTCTTCTTGAGAGTTATTTTGGAGAGTTTTGAAGAGAGAGAGAAGAATCAAAAACATAACACCAAAGTGCAAAACTGCACAGAAAGAAGTTCTGCAACAAGAAGAAGATAATACACATCTGCAAGAGATGTTTTGTTGCAAGAGAGAAGGTACTGCACATTTGCAGGTCACAAGTGACGTGTTAATATTTTATAGTGGTAACATGTTGTGTACGACCCACTAGCCAAAATTTCTCTTTGCAAGCAAAAATTTGGTTGCGAAAGAGCGTGTTCGAGGGTCAGATGAAAATTCTAAGGAGTTAGACATTCTTTGACAGAGAAGTACTGTAGATCTTTCGTCTTTTGGCAGGTGGATGACTAATCTTGGTCTAGACTTTCTAGTCAGAATGAATATCTGGATGAAAATGATGGAGCTTATACAAGTGGGTTGCTAAATAATGTGCAGGTGGTCACTGATGTTATGGAAGGTCTTGTAAAGAGGGTACTAATGGCTGAATCTGAAACTGCTGATGTTCTGGAAGGTCTTGTAAAGAGGATACTAATGGCTGAATCTGAAATTGCTATAGAAAAGAAAAAAGGTTACGATAGGGTGAGAAGAAAGGAAAAGCCTCCAAGTTGTACTCACTCCCATCGATCTAGAATTGCTTAATAGAAGAATAAGAAGTAAAAGAGATCTATCTCTCAACATAAGTCTAATTCTTCCCTATTACTCGAAATCGTGTGTTGGAAAAGAGAAGAAGAAAGTCTGCACATCCCAGAAACGAAGAAATAAAGTGTGTAAAGACGATAGAGGCTTGAAAGGAAAAAGGGTAAAATTTGAAGGTTAAAGGTGATGCAGAAGGAGTTCTTTAGTCTGTGGAGATAAAATCATTGTTCATCAGAAGAATTTGTTTCTCACAAGAAGTAAACTAAAAAAGGAGAAAAAACGTGAATCTCTGTGCACTGAGCACTGTATATAATAAAGGGAAAGCAAAAAAATTTCTTATGTGCGCCTTATTTCCTTTCAATCTGAAGTTCCAAGTGTCCCTCATTTTTTTATCAATGATTGATATGTTCGACATTGAGGAAAACACAAACAAAAAGAAAGAAAATTTGTCCAGCTGTCACCTCCTTTATTCCTTTTACACCGTCTTTATTATTATTATTATTATTATTATTATTATTATTTAACTTTGCAAAAAACAAATATTTCTTTCTCAAGAAGTGGTGGAGAGGACATCGTATCAATTCCTGCTTTCTTTCCCAACTTTACGCTACTCGTACACGCCAAACTTTCCTTCACGTCATATCATCTCCTTCCCCCAGAAAGTTTAGTCTTCTTCCTCTGTCCTCAAGAATATCACTTTATCTTGCTCAAAGCTCATTTGTTATTTTTTCTCTATTCTCAAAACTTTTCTTCTTCTCTACCATTAGTTTCTTTCTCACGCATAGCCTACTGCTTCCATGGCTACGTTCTTCTTCTTCTGGACCTGCCTTCATGCAGCAGTCACTTTAACATGTGGTATGACTCCATCAATCACCTGAGAATCCACATTCACAGCTATAGATTTCTTCTTGTTTTCAACATCTGCTCCTTTCTGAGCAACGACATCAGCCACCATTGGGAAGATGAAGATACTGGAGCCCAGGTGGCTCCCATTGTCAAACTTCAAGAAGTTGTCGTCACCACTGGCGAAGAGAACGAGGATGTCATCCTTGATCTGAAGGCATAGGGTCAATAAGGATCGAAACCAATAGAAAGAGAGGAGTGCACGGCAATTTTTCCCTTCTGCGGCCATATTCTTCTGCTTCAGTCCCCTGGCACTGCTTCTGCCATTGAATTTCTCCTCACGAAAAGATTTTGAACCTTCTTCATTCTGAAAGTCTATCCTGGAGGCTCCTTCTTTTGTTCATATCAAACTCCATTTTCCCTTTAGATCTCGTGTACAATCTAATTAGCCTGAGTGGATAAAACACTCTTTCTAGATGAAATTCTTTCCCTGAACTCAGACTCATTTTGACAAGTAATTTCTTTCAATTGATATCTTCCTTTAGATGTCATATGGGGTAGATGGCTCAGAGGCCTTGAAAAGTTTATGGTTCTTCATAGCATATCGAATAGATTGAAAAGATTTTGTCTCTACAGCCAAGGCTCTTCATAGCCTTTTCAAGAAAAAGATTTCAGCTTTATACCAAGACTCTTCATAGCCTCCTGGAAGTTTATAGACTTGACAAGTTGTGGCTCCGCAGCCTTGAAGAAAAGTTTTAGTAGACACAAAGGTCTTGAAAGTTTATAGACTTACTGGTCTTTGAAAATTAATGGATAGCCCTGGAAGCTGTTTGTCTTTATGGCCTAATTGAAGGCTCTATGGTCTCTTGGAGAGTATGTGACCTCTTTGAGTTTTCCGGCTCTATGGCCAAGGTTTCATGACCTCTTGAATTTTTTGGCTCATGGCCAAGGCTCTATGGCCTTTAAAAGATTTGTGGCTCTATAGCCTTGAAGACTCTTTGGTCTTGTTAAAAAGTTTGTGGCTCTATGGCTTTGAAGACTCTTTGGTCTTGTTAAAAAGTTTGTGGCTCTAAGACCTTGAAAGATTTGTGGCTCTATAGCCTTTGAAAGATTTGTGTCTCTATGTCCTTGAAGACTCTTTGGTCTTGTTAAAATGTTTGTGGCTCTATGGCCTTAATAACGAAGAGGATATGCATCAATAGTTTTTTTTCCATTCTTCTGAGAAGAAGAAGTTAAGAGGCTTTGAAGATATTAATAGATTTAGTTGATTTCACAGAAGATATATGTGCATTCAAACTCCCTTGAAGAGTTGCCTCGTAGAAGAGATTGAGGCAGGGACGTTCTTGCATTGAGAAGTGAAAGCATTTGAACCATCAGCAACCTGTCTGGTATGTCTTCTTCATAAGTAGCAGCTTCTTCTTCTAGGATGTTCATGGCTCTGATACCATGTAGAAAACTAGAATAACAAATTGGAGGCTGAATGTCAGTATATTCAGATTTAAACTTCAAATGTACAAGTGATGCCACATATAGGCAGTTTACAATGGCTTGGTTGAGGTAACGGCTATATGACACATCCAACGGCTACTTCCTTCTGATATAATATGTAGCACCCCGCTCCCGAGCTCCATCCTCGGTAACGGTGCACCCGCCGTATCTCACTAAGGAGAATACAAAGCATCACATCAACCTGTTACACGTCAGTATTGACATAGAAATTTTTTTTTCTGCGGAAACGACTAAACACAGTACTAATTTAGATTTAACAAACCTCAAATAAATAAAAACATCATTATTAGGCTGACCAGGCCCTACAAGTCAAAGTCAATGTCTGAATTAAAAGCCTAGGAGAAATGTCTCAATGTACTACTGAAAATAAAAATGTCAATGCCACCCCAAGAATATCATAAACAGCCCGTCTCTGCCCTCGCCGCAATCATATCTACTGGTCACTCGGCCCACTCCACGACATCGGCACCATCCTCGAAAAATATAATCATAGGCATTATCGGTCTCACCTGGAATAGTAGGGGGTGAGTGATGGTAATCACCCAGTAGGTGCCTCTCAAAACAATACAAAGAGTACATACCCAAAAAGATATCAACACATAACACATAAAACATGATAGCATGGCTTATACGGAAAGGTAAAGCACTCCACATAAAAATGCGCAAGTACGTGATGCATGCTCAATTAACGTGTCACACGCAACGAGAATCATGTCATGCAATATGCCCCTAGACCTATATGCAATGCATGCTCCCGGGTCCTAAATCCAGCGTAGTGGTCTCTAGCCACCACTTGCCGTTTGGACACCCACGCCCTATAGACGCAGTATGTCTCATGACCCCAGTGCCCTATAGACACGGTAAGTCATCCCGATACCCACGCCCTATAGACGCAGCATACCTCATTCAATGCACGTGCCATGAATGCAGGAACACCACACAGCCGCCCCCATTACTTCCTTCTGTACCACGTTCGTCTCCCATTACTTAGTCTACTTATTTTATTATTTTATTTTATTTTACTTTTCTTTAAAAAAATTGGGTTCAGCCGAACTGGCCAAACCCTTTGCCCTTTTTTATTATTATTTTTTTATTTAAATTGGGTTCAGCCGAAAAGGCCAAACCCCATTTTGTTATTATTTTATTTCTTTTTTTATACGTACTATGCTAAAACAAAAACACCACAAATAAAAAAAAAGGTTCGGCCCCCCCCTTAGCACTCAAAATTATTTTTATTACAATTTTTTTTCCATCACATTCGGCCACTAATTCAAAATGTTTATGATTTTATTATATTTTTTTTTCTTACCCATTAGGTTTCGGCCGAAAGGCCTAACCCTTTAATTTAATTTTTGTTTTCATTTTTTTTATAAATATATATATGCACCGCACTGATTCGGCCTAACATGGCCCCTATACTTTTTTTATTTTATATATACATATATTTGTAGCATGCCGAAAGGAAACACCAATAACCACACTATCCATTAACAAAATGTAAACAATTTGATATAGCAATAGGGCAGCTGTTAACACATATACATACATATAAACAGATTCATCAACCCATACAACAATAAGATCATGATCGAATCAAAAATAAAAGAACACAATAAACACATAAAAATACCGTTTTGAACATGCAATCTTCATACCATTTTGAGGGAATAAATAGTATGCACCTACCTCAATCCCAGCAAGACTTTTATATATGAGAGATGATGGTGATGATGTGGTTGTGATTTCCACTCCTCTTGAAGCCTTGGATCAAAAGTGTTTTTTTTTCCTACTGGCCGCAAGTTTTGATGGGGAAGGGGAAGAGGAGAGGCTGCATGTATTTGATAGAAGGTGGGAGGGGAATTAGAGTTTGATATATATTAATAAGAGATTGGAGAATAGAGTGTGAGATGATAAGTGAGGGAAATTAGCGATAGAATTTGGTTAATTAGTTTAGGATAGAATTTAGTTAGTTAAATATTATTTTTTTTCTACCTCCTATATCTTCACACGGCACACACACACACTTTATTTATTTATTTATTATTATTATTTTACTTATTATTAAATTCTCTTTTATATATATATACGGGTATAACATCCTACCCCCCTTACAAAAAGTTTCGACCCCGAAACTTGCCGTACCTTACTCAAAGAGGTGGGGATAGCGGTCGCGCATTTGCTCTTCTAGTTTCCATGTCGCTTCATTCTCCCGGTGGTTGCTCCATTGAACTTTGACATAGGGCATAATCCTCCTTCTCAGCTCTTGATCCTTCCGGTCAAGAATTCTGATCGGTACTTCTTCATAGGAAGCATCTGGCCTGATCTTAAGCGGCTGAGCATCTAGCACATGACTTGGGTCTGACACGTACCTCCTCAACTGTGAGACGTGAAATACATTGTGCACCTGAGCCAGCATCGGGGATAGCGCCAGTCTGTAGGCCAAGTCTCCAACCTTCTCGAGTATCTCATAAGGTCCAATAAAACAAGGCTTCAACTTCCCTTTAACTCCAAAACGTGTCACACCCTTCATAGGTGATACCTTAAGATAGACTTTTTCTCCCTCCTTGAACTTCAAAGGTCGTCTCTTCATGTCGGCCCAACTCTTGCTTCTATCCTGAGCCGTTTTAAGACATTCACGAATCAGTTTCACCTTTTCTTTAGTTTGCTCAATTATCTCGGGGGCCGTCAACACACGCTCGCCAACCTCGTTCCAGTGAATAGGTGACCTACACTTACGTCCATACAAGGCCTCGAATGGTGCCATGCCTATGGCACTGTGATGGCTGTTATTATAGGAGAACTCAATCAACTTGAGCATGCTGTCCCAGTTCCCCTTGAAATCCAACGCGCACGCCCTCAGCATGTCCTCCAGGGTCTGAATGGTCCTCTCAGACTGCCGATCGGTCTGAGGGTGGAAGGCAATGCTCAATCGTAGCTCAGTCCCCATTCTCTTCTGACAGGCTGCCCAGAACTGAGAAGTAAACTTCGGATCACGATCAGATACTATGCTGACTGGCACTCCATGAAGGCAGACAATGTTGTCGATGTACATAGTCACCAACCTCTCCATAGTAAGTCCGGTAGGGATAGGTAAGAAATGTGAAGATTTTGTCAATCGATCCACGATTACCCATATCACATCATTTCCATTTCTTGTCTTTGGAAGTCCAACCACAAAGTCCATTGTCACATGCTCCCACTTCCATTCGGGTATCTCCAGTGGTCGCATCAGTCCACCCGGCCTCTGATGTTCTGCCTTAACTTGCTGGCAAACAAGGCACCTTTCCACAAACTCAATGATGTGCCTCTTCATGCCATTCCACCAATAATGTTTCTTCAGATCATTATACATTTTTGTAGCACGAGGATGGATAGACAATTTCGAACTATGTGCTTCTTTCAACAATTCCTTCCTGAGGTCCTCAACATCCGGTACGCACAACCTTCCTTGGTACCACATACTGCTGTCATCATGAACCTGAAATCCATTTACCTGGATGGTCAACATTCTCTCTCGGATGGCCCTAATTTCCGCATCATCCTTCTGTGCTTCCTTAATCTGATCCACCTGAGTTGGCGTGATAATCAGTGCTGCCAGAACATCTGCAGTGGAATCCACAAGGTCCAAGTCAAACTCTGTCATTTCCTTTTCTAGATTCGCCTGCCAAGCATGGCTCGATTTCCTACTTAAGGCATCAGCAACTCGATTGGCCTTCCCTGGATGATAGCTGATGGTCAAATCATAGTCTTTCAATAACTCTAACCATCTCCTTTGGCGCATGTTCAACTCCTTTTGCGTGAATAGATACTTAAGGCTTTTATGATCAGTGAACACCTCGCACTTCACTCCATATAAATAGTGGCGCCATATTTTTAGTGCGAACACCACCGCTGCTAGCTCCAGGTCATGAGTCGGATAGTTCTGCTCATAGGGCTTTAGCTGTCGTGAAGCATATGCAATGACCTTGTCGTTTTGCATCAACACGCATCCTGAAATATAAGAGTTAGACCACATCTTTAATTGTATACAAAATCAATTGAAATTATATACATTTACCTAACCCGTTCTTAGAAGCGTCACTGTAAATGACAAACCCTTCTGACGCGGAGGGCTGAGCAAGAATAGGGGCTGTGGTCAGTCTCCTTTTTAATTCAGCGAAGCTCTGCTCGCACTTGGCGGTCCATTCAAACTTCGACTTCTTCTGCGTCAATCGGCTCAGGGGCACTGCAATAGATGAGAAGCCCTCTACAAACTTCCTGTAGTATCCAGCCAGACCGAGAAAGCTCCTTACTTCGGTCACATTAGTGGGTCTAGGCCACTCAGTGATCGCCTCTACCTTCTTTGGGTCCACAGAAATTCCCTCTTCAGAGACCACATGACCCAAAAAGGCTACGCTCTTCAACCAAAACTCACATTTACTGAATTTGACGTACAATTTGTTTCTCCGAAGGGTCTCTAGAACCTCCCTCAAATGCTCCGCATGAGTATCTTCGTCAGGGGAGTATATAAGGATATCGTCGATGAACACAACTACGAACTTATCCAGTTGTTTCTGAAATACTGTGTTCATTAGGTCCATAAAGGCGGCTGGGGCGTTGGTCAATCCGAAAGGCATAACCAGGAATTCGTAGTGGCCATAACGTGTTCGGAAAGCAGTCTTTGTTGTATCCCCTGATTTGATCCTCAAATGATGGTAACCGGATCGCAAATCAATTTTGGAAAATACTCTAGCCCCCTGAAAGAAATTTTGTTAGTGACGCAATTTAACGAGCAACCGAAAAGTTTAGATTATAACTCCAAATTTATCATTACTCGTAGCTGATCAAAGAGATCCTCGATTCGAGGTAATGGATACTTGTTCTTGATGGTGATCTTATTGAGCTCCCGGTAATCTATGCATAATCTCATGCTTCCATCCTTCTTTTTCACAAACAAGACTGGAGCACCCCAAGGTGATACGCTGTGTCGAATAAATTTACGATCCAGCAGTTCTTGTAACTGCTCCTTCAACTCCTTCAGCTCTGCTGGTGCCATGCGGTAGGGTGCCCTGGAAATGGGTTCAGCACCGGGTACAAGATTGATCTCGAACTCTACCTCTCTTTCTGGAGGTAGTCCTGGTAGCTCCTCAGGGAAAACGTCTGTAAATTCCTTTACTACGGGAATTTGGTCAATCTGTGGAACCTCCTTCTCGACACCCATTGAGAAAATCAGAAATCCCTCTCCTCCTTTCTTTAGTGCTCGGAAAGTCTGAGCTGCAGTCAGATAGATCTTCTGAGGTGCCTTCTTCAATTTAGAGTTCCCTTGAAAAGTAGTTTCCCACGACTCAGGCGTCTTCATGCTGACCTGGAGTCGCCGACAATCAATATTGGCATGATACTTTGCCAAAAAGTCCATGCCCAGAATAATGTCAAAGTCCTGCATCCGGATCGGTATCAAGGTCGCAGAGAACTGCAGATTGTTAATCTCTAATTCACATCCCTTATAATGATGATGGGACACGAGTACTTGGTCGCCAACGGCTTGTATATGGTAGGGAGTCTCAAGCCATTCAGGGAGAACATCCAGATTCTTGGCAAACCTCTTTGCCATAAACGAGTGACTCGCCCCACTATCGAACAGAACATTGGCTGGTACTTTGTTAATTAAAATCACACCTAACACATTTAAGGTTTAGCACCTAACATGCAATAGCAACACACAGAATTTAATGCAACTTCGAATTTAAATATTTAAATAAATATACCTGTAACCACGTCGCCTGACTCCTCGACCTCTGCATCTGTCATCGCATGGACCCGAGCATTGGTCCGGCCTCGGGTTCCCTGTTGTGCCTGAGTCTGCAGATTTACTTGAGCTGGTGCAGAGCATTCCCTGGCGAGATGTCCTTGCTTCCCACAATTATAGCAAGCCCTCTGAGCCTTCCAACATTGCCCCAGATGAATACGTCCGCACAGTGTACACTGTGAGGCAGGTGCCACAGCTCTCACTGGCTGCGCATCAGTCGGTACTGGTCCCTCAATCATCGGTATCTGAGTCGTTGTACCCTGCTGTCGCTCTGGTCGAAAAGGTTGCCCGGACTGAGGGCGTCGGGGCACCTTCAGCCATCTTTCTGATTTGCCCGCATGCCAATCCTCACGAGGTCTCTTAAGTCTATCCAGTGGAGCAGCTCTATCCAAGTTCCTCTCAACCCGTCTGCATACCTCCAGTAGTCCCTCAAATGTCGTGGGCTCCGCACAAACAATAGCCTGCTGGATGCGAAAACTCAAACCGGTCTGGAACTTCAGCATCTTGGCCTCCTCATTGTCCATGATACATGACATGTACTGACCCAGCTCGTGAAACTTCTCAGAATACTGATCGACTGTCATGGACCCCTGTGTCAGCATCTGGAACTCTGCCATCCTTCTCTGAATAGCGCTGCTCGGGACATAGTGCTTCTTATACTCCTCCACAAACTGCTCCCAAGTCACCGGTGGAGTCAATCTGTGCTTCACTCCATTCCACCATCTTTCAGCTTCCCCTTCCAGAAACGAGGTCGTTATCTCCATTTTCAGATCTGCAGGTACCTGTATAAGCCTTATCTGTTCGGTCACATTTTTGAGCCAGATCTCGGCTTCCTCAGGCCGAGTGGTACCTCTGAACATCGGTATCCGGGAGTTCTGCATCTCCCTGTAGTAGAACCGCAAGCCTTGCTGCGGTGGTGGCGGCGGTGGTTGTTGTTGTTGCTGTTGAGTTTGCTGAAGTATCTGAGCGATCTGTGCCTGTGGCTGTGCCATCTAAGTGTACTGTTGCGCCATCTGTGCTTGCTGATTAGCTATCAAGACCGTCAGATTGGCCAGCGTATCAGCAAGGTTTTGGGGGATAGCCCCTTGCCCATGTTGCTCGTCTCCGTTATGTCCTCCATTCCCTGGGGGTTCACGTCTTGGTGGCATTGTCTGTAGATAGGTTAAAACATGTTATACAAAATTTAAAGTTAAGAGTGTCGTAAAGAGATATAAAATTTGGAGGGCAAAACGGTAATCTATAACATACACTCACTAACGGCACACACCACCCGAAACCCAATCATAGCTTATGTCTACTTCATTTTATTTAAGTTAAAATATCATTTGAAAACAGATCGTCACTTATTTCTAGGGGTGATTAACTAATCTCACGTTCCCGAGGCGTATCTGGAGCCTGGGCTCTGATACCACCTGTAGCGCCCCGCTCCCGAGCTCCATCCTCGGTAACGGTGCACCCGTCGTATCTCACTAAGGAGAATACAAAGCGTCACATCAACCTGTTACACGTCAGCGTTGACATAGAAATTTTTTTTTCTGCGGAAACGATTAAACACAATACTAATTTGGATTTAACAAACCTCAAATAAATAAAAATATCATTATTAGGCTGACCAGGCCCTACAAGTCAAAGTCAATGTATGAATTAAAAGTCTAGGAGAAATGTCTCAATGTACTAATGAAAATAAAAATGTCAATGTCACCCCAAGAATATCATAAACAGCCCGTCTCTGCCCTCGCCGCAATCATATCTACTGGTCACTCAGCCCACTCCACGACATCGGCACCATCCTCGAGGAAAATATAATCATAGGCATTATCGGTCTCACCTGGAATAGTAAGGGGTGAGTGATGGTAATCACCCAGTAGGTGCCTCTCAAAACAATACAAAGAGTACATACCCAAAAATATATCAACACATAACACATAAAACATGATAGCATGGCTTATACGGAAAGGTAAAGCACTCCACATAAAAATGCGCAAGTACGTGATGCATGCTCAATTAACGTGTCACACGCAACGAGAATCATGTCATGCAATATGCCCCTAGACCTATATGCAATGCATGCTCCCGGGGTCCTAAATCCAGTGTCGTGGTCTTTAGCCACCACTTGCCGTTTGGACACCCACGCCATATAGACGCAGTATGTCTCATGACTCCGGTGCCCTATAGACACGGTAAGTCATCCCGATACCCACGCCCTATAGACGCAGTATACCTCATGCAATACACGTGCCATGAATGCAGGAACACCACACAGCCGCCCCCATTACTTCCTTCTGTACCACGTTTGTCTCCCATTACTTAGTCTACTTATTTTATTATTTTATTTTATTTTACTTTTTTCTTCTTTTTAAAATTGGGTTCAGTCGAACTGGCCAAACCCTTTGTCCTTTTTATTATTATTATTATTTTATTTAAATTGGGTTCAGCCGAAAAGGCCAAACCCCATTTTGTTATTATTTTATTTCTTTTTTTTATACGTACTATGCTAAAACAAAAAGACCACAAATAAAAAAAAAGGTTCGCCCCCCCCCTTAGCACTCAAAATTATTTTTATTACAATTTTTTTCATCACATTCGTCCACTAATTCAAAATGTTTATGATTTTATTATATTTTTTTTCTTACCCATTGGGTTTCGGCCGAAAGGCCTAACCCTTTAATTTAATTTTTGTTTTCATTTTTTTTATAAATATATATATGCACCGCACTGATTCGGCCTAACATGGCCCCTATACTTTTTTTTATTTTATATATACATATATTTGTAGCATGCCGAAAGGAAACACCAATAACCACACTATCCTTTAACAAAATGTAAACAATTTGATATAGCAATAGGGCAGCTGTGTAACACATATACATACATATAAACAGATTCATCAACCCATACAACAATAAGATCATGATCGAATCAAAAATAAAAGAACACAATAAACACATAAAAATACCGTTTTGAACATGCAATCTTCATACCATTTTGAGAGAATAAATAGTATGCACCTACCTCAATCCCAGCAAGACTTTTATATACGAGAGATGATGGTGATGATGTGGTTGTGATTTCCACTCCTCTTGAAGCCTTGGATCAAAAGTTTTTTTTTCTAACTGGCCGCAAGTTTTGATGGGGAAGGGGAAGAGGAGAGGCTGCGTGTATTTGAGAGAAGGTGGGAGGGGAATTAGGGTTTGATATATATTAATAAGAGATTGGGGAATAGAGTGTGAGATGATAAGTGGGGGAAATTAGCGATAGAATTTGGTTAATTAGTTTATGATAGAATTTAGTTAGTTAAATATTATTTTTTTTCTACCTCCTATATCTTCACACGGCACACACACACACTTTATTTATTTATTTATTTATTATTTTTTTACTTATTATTAAATTCTCTTTTATATATATATACGGGTATAACATAATAGGTCACAGATCTGGACCTTCACTAGTGTATGTGTTACTTACATGAGTGTATATAACATCTATCTACTGTATGTATGTATGTATATACAGTGTATGTTTCTATAAGTTCTAATAGCCCACGGTAAGAGACACAATCTTCAAGATCCTCCAAAGAAGATAAGGTCGGTGTGGAGGATCCTTAGTGTTCATCAAACGAGAGAAACGTGTTAAAATCATCCCCTACGACCCATGGTAATGTGACTGATGCACAGTGAGTGCGGAATTCCTCCCAAAGTACTATCCTGTCCATAATAATCTGTTGTCCATATATTGTTGTGCACCCAAGTTGTAGGTCAACATATAGTATGGATACTTGTAAGTGAGACGTTTGGTGCCATGCTTTATGTCCAACAATGCAAATAGATGATCTTGCCAGAAAATCCAATTTTTACCTCTACATGTGGACACTGAGTGTGTGTATCCAAGATTAAGCTGATATGATGAGATCTGTGTAACTTCATGTTTTGGTTCGATTATGATAAGCAATGGTATATGATATTGCGAGATTAAATGCTTCAAACGGGTGAGCGAAGTATTGATGCCTCTTAAATTCCATGCTAACATATTCATTGATTAGATTGAGAGGGCAAAGCTAAAGCAATCTTTTTACTTGCACTCCTTTTAACCATATTTGTAGGAATTGGGGTAGGTTTCTTGTGCCTTTTCTTTCTCCTTCATATAACCATGGTGAATCCTCCTGTATTTTCTGCAGATGAAGTTAGAAGATTGCTGAGGAGGTCTGCATCAGATGGGAGAGACTTGCTGATGTTGAGTTTCAGCGCAATTTGATTCTCAGCTTTTTTTTTACTTCTTCTTTTGCATGTTTATCTGTTTGTCCATTGACTTGCATCTATGTATCAGAACAACGAGCAAGTTCTGTGTCATCTACAATTTGCTTATCTCTAGAAGATTTTGTATGAAAATATGTAAGAATATGGAAACCAAGTAAACAACAAAGATAATCAACAGCCGGGTTGAGGCGATCAAGGCAGAGATGAGTGGCTGAGCTGAGCAACAATAGACGAAGTAAAGCTGAATTGAACTGACAAAAGTACTACTGCCAGGTTGAGGTGATCAAGGCAGAGAAAGATTAGCCGAGGTGAAGAAGGACAACAAATCAGAGCTGGAATAGAGAAGGTGCTGAGCTGAGGTGACTATGTGAAGCACTAGTCAGGCAGCAAAGATAAGGCACAGATGCTACACTTAGTCTTGTAAATATTATACATTAGGACCTTTACTGTACATACGTCCGAGCAGACCATGTAACTAGCCGTTATTTTTGTAAACGTTAGAAAACACTGTAGATACAGTAACCTCTATACAAGTTGGAAAATGAAGCCGTTAGAGGAAGAAAAACTCCTACAAAAGGGAAATAACTTTGTAAATTTATTTTTAACTTGAATGAATTCTTCAATCCCGACACAGATAAAGTTAGAAGATTGCTGAGGAGTTCTGCATCAGAGGGAAGAGGCTTGCTGATGCTGAGTTTCAGCGCAATTTGATTCTCAGCTTTTTTTTAGTTCTTCTTTTGAATGTTTATCTGTTTGTCCATTGAATTGCATCTCTGAATCAGAACAATGAGCACGTTCTATGTCATCTAGTATTTGCTTATCTCTGTAAGCTTTATATTTCTATCGATACCTTTTGTTGTTGTTGTGATATACTGTCTATGGTTGTTATTGTTGTAAGCTTTATCTTCCTGATCCTCAAGGAGTCTTGAGACATCTTGTGGATGGTATGGGAGTGTCTGTAAGTGCATCATGTGTAGTATCCTCTGAAATAACAGAAAACAGCTTACTAGTAGTTTATATAGGCTGTTGTTAGGGCTGTTAAATAAAAACGAACGGTTCGCAAACTGTTCGAGGTCGATTTATATTCGGTTCGAGTTCGTTCGTTAATTTTACTTAAACAAGCCAAATTAGAGTACCTATTTGGGTTCGTTTAGTCAAACGAGCCAAACTATTCGCGAACTGTTTGGCTCGTTTAAACAGTTATAATGTTATCGAGCGAACTCAAACCAATTTTAAAGCTTGTTTAGCTAAACCAACCAAGGCGAACAGTTCGTTTAGCTAAACGAATCCGAATTTGAAAACCTAGTATTTAGTTCGGCTCGATTCGTTAACACCCTTAGCTGATGTACAGAATTTTCCCCTGGCCTTACTGAAACATTATATTTCTTTGGATTCCAGATTGTTTTGGGAGCCTCTTTCATAGTAGGATTGATTCCTTTGTGTTGAACCTCTATTGTTGACTCCTCCCGTCTTCCCCTGCCTGCCACACCCCGATACCACATGCCCAAATTGTCCGCAACGCGTGCAATAAGATTGGCAGGTTTTCATCTGTAGAAAATTATTTTTACCGCACTGAATATGTATTGTGGAGGGTAAAAGTGGTGTGATATCAATCTCTATGCAAACACTAGCCAGATAAAATTAAGCGCCGTTGTATCAACCTTAGTTGGCTGACCTATCATTCGTGCAATGACATGCAATGCGCGCCTATCATGTAGATGAATAGGAAATCATTCCAAAGCCGCATAAATCGGCACTATAGAGGTGTCATATTTAGAGTCATAACATGGTAACTTTTATCTCGTATCCATTTATCATTGTTACATATAAATTATTTTTTATGTTATTGATTAATGAATTCGTTTCAAGGTCGTTGAAAACAAATGCAGGTTCTTAATTTTCACAAAATTGTGTTTGTCCAAAAAACTCGAAATAAAACAGTCGATAATTTAATAAAGTGATAAGTCGAAAAGTCGTCGATAACGTTAGTTGTTGTTTAGACAGAAATTGGCATAATAGTTGATAAACCATGTCACAAATTGGTCCTAAATTTTAGTCGAAAATCCATCTCAAATTTTCGTCGAATACAGATCGAAAAACTGGTAAAAAAAAATCGTACTATTGGAAGTCTGTCGATAAGATCCGTCGGAATGTCATCTTAAACATCCTTCTAACAATACGTCTAACACATCCGTCAGAAGTTTGTCGATAAAATCCGTGGCAATTTAATTGTTAAATATCTGCTGAAAATATGTCTGAACGTAAAACTCCGGTGGTAAAAATTTTCGAGAAAACTTGGGTTTTAACAACTTTTAGAGGACCTCTTTCTAGTAATGATTAAAAAAAATCATTACTCCAGTGCGGCTCCTGTCTATGGCGGGGTATGGGGGGTCGGATGTACGCAACCATACAAACATGTTACCAATACACATAAGTTGTTTCCTGATGACCTGTAATGAAGATTGCGCTGTGTCGATCAACTGTTACTTCACAATATAAGAAGTGCAACTAATTTAGTGAATCATTTTGATTTATTCTATCACATTCCAAAATCAAGGAAGAGTGTCATTGACTCTATTGGAAATAGAAAACTTTCTAGTAATGATAAAAGTCGTAAAGCCAAAAAAAGGAACTATATAACAATATAGAGGAGTCTTTATATTTGAACTTTTTTATTAAATACTCTGTCTATTTTGTTACTTATGTAAGAGAAGGCTATTAACCTGATTAGTCTAAGCGTATATTTGTGTCCCAGTAAGTAAGAGGTTCTATATGGGATTTCTTCACCTCCACTTTCCTCACCTCCTTTGTGACCGTGCGACACGTGGCAGCAAGGGAGGGTGGTGAGGCTAAATGAGGGTCACCTGCATCTAGCATCACCACCCCTCCTTACTGCCACGTGTCGTACGGTCACACATTACCGCACCCCTTTGCGGTGAGGGGATTGTATCCCCTAAAACTATACATCTGTTAATGAAGATTAAGCTGTTGGAAAAGGTAAACTCATTAAGGATGGCAATCCGATTATGAAGTTGTTGGGTTTGACTAGTTTGTTTTTAGGCTGGAGAATAATATCGGGGTTCGCACATTTGTTTTTGACGAGTTTGTGTGTCACTTTGGTGTGTTGGCGGGTTAGTTTCAGATTTTGTTTGTCGAGTTTAGCGAGTAATCATGATTGGTTTGGTGAGTCTGACAGGCAACCACGGATCATTAAAATTCGGTCTGATTTTCATCTGAACCTACAAAGACTAACTACATGCCGGCAAAACACATGTTCGACTTCGTGACGGATGAGAAATTACCAGGCCTAAAACTCTGGAAAAATTGGAAAATCATTATTAGTTTTAACAAACGATTTCACAAATAGGGTATGTTTTTGAATGACGCATATGTTTTTGAATGACGTATAAGATGCCCTAGCGCCTTAAAGTCACGTCTTAGAGCAAAACGGCCTTGGGGAGTGCAAAACCACTCACCTCTGAATGGCGCCTTAGGTACCTAAGATTTCGCTACAAAAGGCGCCCATTCTCCTGCATCTAAGGCATCTGTTTTTCCTCCATCTCAGGCGCTCATTTCATTTCCCTCTCTTCCATTCGCATAGAAATCAAAAGATTTTTGCATTTTATTTGCAGTTGAGCATCACAACTTAACACGTGATCTACGATGAGGAACGACCGGACAAACTAGTAAGAGTTTCTAATTTTATTAGTTTTAAATGTTTTATTCATATATTGTTATTATTATGTTATTGTTATTATTAATGTGTTGGGGTTTCTTTATTTATTGCTATTATTAATACGTTGTTTTTACGTTATTATGTTATTGCACTATTTATTACATGACAACCGTTATGTTTTGTATCTTGTTAATTGTATGACTAACCACAATCCCAACCTTAACCATGAATCCTAACTGTAGTTGTTATCATTTTTATTACGCCATTGTTGTTTACTTAATCATGGTAAATCGATATCCTTTTTATATGTAAGTATGTTTCGTAACTTCAAACATAGGTGTACTGATGGTAGCTCACGCTAGTGATAGTGGCAGTTGTAATGGTGATAATGCAGTACTGAAGGAGAAGCTGAGACCTGAGGCAGATGATTTGTTAACTCTTCATGAAGAGTATAAGACACTTTTTCTTAGAGATAGTGATGCCTATAACACATCGGATCGTTTACCTAGGGTGGATGTGTGTATGGAGGCTTTGGACATCCCCCCTTAAGTGCATACAACTTTTTCGGAATTAGGATTTGATCATAGATTGATCACACCATTCTTTGAGAGGTATATGCAGGAGACACACACGTTTCATCTTTTTATAGGTGAAGTGGCCGTGAAGCTACATGATGTAATAATTCTCTTTGGCTTGTGCATTAGTGGCGTGTCTATTACGGGACAGAGCCTAGTAGAAGACAAGTCTGCTAGGTTGAGTAGAGGATGCGAGCATTGATGTTTCTATAGACCACTGCATTATTATATGATTTTGTTACTAGCCGGACGCAAATAGCATATTTAAATGTCCTTAGGGACTTTAAGTTGGGTGCGACTTATTCTTCGGGCAGCCAGTGCTTGCGTGTCTGTACCACAACTTATACATTGCTGTTGTGCATTGTCATGCACACGAGGTCTTATGATAAATTCACCTCCTGCAGTACTAGATATGGAGAGATTGTCTACACTGCATTCTGTCCCACTACTTGATTCGCCTCCTGCAGTTGCTCTTCCTTCTCCTGATACATCTCGTGCGATCTAGGTGGCTCAAGAAATGTGATTTTAGACAGGTTTCTAGAGATGTAGTTTATGCGGTGCATGATAAGCTGAACAGCATGACGGCAGGAGATCTTATATGGCAGCCCTACACTGGTGAGTTCATTGTAGCCCTTTCAAGCATCGGCCACGAGAGATTGGAGCTGTGGTGCGTTCGAGTGCCGCTCATCCTATGGAAGATAGTTGAGCCGCATTTACCTGATAGGATAATGAGATAGTTTGGCCTGGCACAGGAAATTTCTGGTACTATTTATACGAGTATAGAGCTGTATCACCGTGAGAGATGGGCTGCGAGGCAGACTATATGGCTCAGTAGGATAAACGCTATAATACTATAGTGGAAGTGCAACCCTAAACTGGTATATGACGGACCACTCAGTACATGCTGTAGTACAGATCCCACACTCTCATCGCACTGCAACATCGTGTTAATCCCATTAGCGAGGTCGGATTTTGCGGTTCATTGGCTAGTTTACATTGTATGGTATGTTTGTTGTTATTTTAACATTTAAAATAGTGTTATGTTTATGTTAAACTATATCGGATGCTAATGTTAAATGTTACAGGCGGCTCACCTAGGGTGTGTGGTGTAAGCAGTGCGGTCAGCAGATTATCCCACCGCTCTTCAGATCAGTATTGATAGTCTTTGATCCGAGTGGTTCAGAGAAACGTAAGCCATCCATCGGTTGCTCAAGCGACGTAACGAACCACGGACAGCTACGTGCCACAATATGAGCTCACTCATACTCAACCTACGGCACACACACACATACAAGGTCTTCATGTGGCGACACTTTCGCGCACCGGCTGTACATGGGAGACATACGTTCGGCAAGGAGCTTGCATTCGGCCAGATAAAAAGTTTGTAACATTATTGTCTACATAATTTCTCATACATATTATAACTTACTAATATAAGTATAACATTACAGGTTGTATAGCAACATAAATGGTCTTATAAATGCATCCGGTATAAGTCATGCTCACTCAGATGATGAAGCCATGTTCAGATCACTTGAGTCGCTTGATGCAACACCACTACATCATCAGGCTGACGAGACAGAGCCATCTCATGACCCGTCACAGACAGTGTCCAGGACAATACCGTTACTAGTCAGACCTATCAGAGCTCCGAGACGTCTATAACGACCTACTGGATATCCCAAATGTGGAAAATGGATTAGGCGTAATCCGTTGTGCGGTACGGGTAGATAGCAGGCGAGCAGCATTAGATTGTTCATAATCATTGTAATTATTGTTTATTTTGTGCATACTATATGTAATCGATTCCAAAAGTGGTTTTGTTTGTTCAGATTATTGTAATGATATTCGTATTATTTTATTCTATGTCTATCTTATTTTCGATCATCAGTTGTTTAATATTGAAGCTAATATTTACTGTACGAAAATTGTAAAACAAAATTCAAGATAATTTTTCCATGCGTTATCATTGAGATTAGGTATGACACGATTAATGAATTACATATCGCATGATTACTCCAAAACCACTTTTCCAAAACAATTCTGAATGCGTCTTAGACATCTAAAGTATTGTTCAGATGACACCTTAGGCCAAAATCGGTTTTGCTCTAAGACGCCTAAGATGAATGGTGCTTTAAAAGTGACTCTAAGACGTCATTCTGAATGACGACTTAGATCAACTTAGCACTATTCAAAATAGCCTTACCTTTTTTTGAATTTTTCAAAACGTATTCTATCTCATAAATCTCTTATTAAAACTATAATATTTTTTTAATTTTCTTTCAAAAGATGATTCTTTACCTATCCGTGTTCACAGTTT
Source organism: Eustoma russellianum (assembly GCA_036186865.1). Taxonomy (NCBI): domain Eukaryota; kingdom Viridiplantae; phylum Streptophyta; class Magnoliopsida; order Gentianales; family Gentianaceae; genus Eustoma; species Eustoma russellianum. Next base: position 4,193,307 of record AP025069.1, on the reverse strand, counting down.
ACCAGAAAAAGAACGTCAGACAGCAACAATAATTTTCCCTTATAACCATTTTCCACCCTCCTTACCTATTAACCCGCTGAAGCCGTTATAAAATCCACCATCACCTTGTTTCTTCTCGCTCCATAATCAGATTCTCCTCAGTTTCGTTTTCCTTTCCCTTCTGCTCCTTCCTCCCTCCCCAAACCATCCCGCCGGCAAATATGTCCTCCCAGCAACAACTCATCGAAACACACAGATCAAACGCCGAAATCTACACCGACCCTCTACTCTGCAAGTCCAAATCCAAAGAACTCCTCGAGAAAATCAATCTCCCAAGAGGCTTACTCCCTCTGGAAGACATCACCGAGGTGGGCCGCAATGAATCAACCGGGTTCGTCTGGCTAAAGCAGAAGAAAAGCAAGACGCATAAGTTCCATGAGATCGGCCGGAGCGTCAGTTACGACACGGAGATCACGGCGTTTGTTGAGGACCGTCGGATGAAGAAACTGACAGGGGTGAAAAGTAAGGAGCTTCTGATTTGGATTAGTGTCAATGATATTTCTATTCAGGACCCGATTTCTGGGAAAATTACGTTTGGGACCTCTACTGGGATTTCCAGGACATTTCCGGAGAGTGCGTTTGAGGAAGAGGAGGAGAAGAAATGAAGAAGTAGGCGGTGGGAAGAGTGAAAAATATTTGTTTTTGGGGTTTTATTGTTATTTTGGGTATAAGTGGGGCGCCAGTTTGATTGGAAAAAAATGTGTTCAACATATTTATCTGTTATAAGTTATAAGCTCTTCTACCTTTAGAGTTATGATATTCTCTGAATCTCTCCTTTTGTTTGTTGAATTTAAATTGATACATTTATGAGTAATGGTGCAAACAAACTGAACCTTATCGAATAATTTAAAAATTATGTTCGATTCGAATATGTTTGATGAGGTTCGAATTCAAGTTTCAATTTGTGACAAACCTAAATTTAAGCTTGTATTTGAATTCGATAAGTTTTAAAAAAAGTATGGTTCGACTCGAAAGCTCGATTACAATTCGTGAGTATTATTCGATTTACAAAGTCAGATTGGCTCGTGAGCTCGAGTTTGATTCGCCGACTCAAAATTGATTATTTTTATATAAATTATGGACTTAGGAATCGAGCTTTTCAAAAGCTTATTTGTCGAAGCTTCGTCGATCATTCCAGCCAAATAACATTAAGTTTGAATTCGATTCGTAAATTATTTCGAACTAAAATTATGATTTCGAATTCAAAATCGAGCCGAGTCATAACAAATTAAACTCGAATATCTTGCTAAAAGCTCTATTTGCCGGCTGTAATTTACATGTAACATTCATATTTGTCGTCCTAACTCCCGGTCTCTCCAGCACTATATGTAAACATGAAAATAAATAAAATAAAAAGAATAATGTCTTTCATCGTAATGTTATATGAAAGTGTTAACGTAAATGACGTGAACCATTCTTTTTTTATTCATTAGTTTACATTATTGACGTCCATATTATAATTTCACAATGAATTGTAATGATCAAATAAAAAAAGCCCCATAAAAAAACTAATTATTATTCTATGTTTACATATAGAACATTGGAGGGAAGCAGATAATTGTGACAATAAATTTGAACCAGGAAATTAATGAGCCTAAGCGTTTATATGCCAGATGAGATCACCTCACCGCGCGGTGACTCACCGCACTTTCTAACACGTGACACGTGGCAGCAGGGGTGGTGAGACTGGATAAGGTGACGCACGGTTGCTCGGTGACTCACTTACTGTTATGTGTCGCGCGATGACGCACGCGGTAAAGAAAGATGAGTGAGGAGATCTGAACCCTTTATTACAGTAATTTGTTTAAGTATACGCTTTTTATTTGCCATCGACCACTAAATTTTATGGCCATTCTAAAATTCGTTTACAGGTAAAATTTCTCTGGCATTTATGTAAAGCTGATCAGCTTACGCATACATATGTAAGTCAAAAGCTGTTTTCGCGTCTCAAACAAGTAAACTCAAGTTTACAAAAAAGCAACCTTAATATGAAATTTAATAGGCTTCGTAACGACTTCTTACATAAAGACTAGGATAAAGATGTATACATCAGATCTTAAAGCGATCCATCTTCTCGCCGGACCCTACGCAAACGCCGGAACCTAGTGCACCGGAAACGCCCTTTATTATACTCGTTCTTTATTCGCATGTTTCCAAAATTAGCATTAGTCTGAGGACCAACATCCACCTAATTAAGAAATTTTGCTTCACAGTATTTAATTTTCATTTTTGTGTTTGGTAAAAGTTATAGTTTTAAATTGAGGAGTTTGAACCAAACCGTCATAGTCACACGTAATATGAAATGGACGTAATAATTTGATTGCCTACCTAATCTTATAAACTTACCTCAAGTCTTACATGAAAATTTTCAACAATATAAAAAGGAAAACAAAAATCTATGCCGGTGCTTTGCCCTCTCTTGTAATTACCAATACGCAATATGAATTGACGATAAAACTGGAAAAAGTTTAAAGGAGATTATCTGATAGTTTTTTTATAAAATGTGTAACACCACGTGTTTATCCTACAATGATTGAAGTTGATGAGGTAGATTTAGTTTAACTATGTATGTATCTTTCAGTTGATTCAATAGATTTTGCTATTACATCTTAAAACGGATAGCGTATATGTTATCAATCAGTGAGGGTTGGAAAGTCCTAGGGGTGTTAATCGAACCGAACAGTTTGCAAACTGTTCGAATTCGATTCGTATTCGATTCGAGTTTGTTTGTTAATTTTACTTAAACGAGCCAAATTCGAACACCTATTTGGGTTTGTTTACTAAAACGAGCCAAACTATTCGAGAACTGTTCCGCTCATTTAACAGTTATATTATTATCAAGCCGAACTCGAACTAATTTTAAAGCTCGTTACGATAAACGAACCTAACCAAACAGTTTGTTTAGTTAAACGAATCCGAATTCGAAAATCTAGTATTCGGTTCGGCTTGGTTCGTTAACCCCAGAAAGCCCTATGTCATCGACTAATTACTTTCTTCAATACACAGAATAAACCTGAAAAAATACATTACATGCTATCATGTGGCCAAGAAATCACCACCATGACTATAATACATGGAACAATAGCAACTATAAATATGAAAAATAAATATAGATAAAAGTGGAAAGACTATCCAGTTACATAGGTTTAAAAAAAGATCTTTTGATATTTAAGTTTTCAGTTTTAACCAATTGAACTACCATATTCGCAATTAATTACTTTTCTCATTCTGTAATCTCTTTATATGAATGAAAAAGAAGATACAGATTGTTTTTTTGTTGATGCAAATATAATTTCAAATCACGAAACATGTCTTCGTAGGAACCAATCAGAAACATTATCAACCTAACATGGCTGCAAGGGACCGTCTTTTATAGGTAAAAGTATTCATCAAATAGCCTCGTATCATAGATCAGTTAGTGTTCGGATATAAGATTACATCCAAGATTGTAGTTTCATTTCCTGTGGCAATTGTAATTGGGTGTTTCACTGTTATTTGAGACAAATATATCAACTCAATGTTGTATGGATACTGACTCAGTTTGCCGTTAATATTTTGTGACATTGTTTACTTGAGTCTCTCATCTAACTGGGATCATGATTTACATTATTCAAAAAACTCCATAATACTAGAGTACTGGGAACTTCGGAGACCAGGAATTTGGCTTTCTTTTTTCATACAAGTAAGTGGAAATAAATTGGTTTCAATTATAGATTAACGACAAGGTACCTTTTCGTGTAGATTTTGTTTGCTTGACAAAGAGAAACGTCTCCCACCTAACATCTACCCACCCCCTCTATAATTACCTGACCTACCATGATTTATCACATTACTAAGTTCCCATTCTTCAAACACGTACGCACATAATAAAAATATTCATACCGATATGCCTATATATATATATATATATATATATATATATATATATATATATATATATATATATATATGCATGTATTACGCTATCAACGCCTGGTTGAGAACTTAACAAGATCAAACTTCTAGAGAACCATCAAATGTATGAAGCTGAAGTGTTTTACATAAAATATTTTTGACTGTAACAACTTCAAATTTTATTTTATGACACCCGGATCAAAGAACTTTTCATGTTTAATGACTCAAAAAGGTTATTTCGTTATGTAATATTATCTGGGCTTGAAACAAACTAGACTGATAATTTCGCACAAAGTTTGCAAATTTTAAAAAAAATATATATATACGAGAAAATCTCGAAATACTCTTGAAGCAAGTCGTAACTAATTAAATGTATATACGTGAATGACATGCAACAAATATAAAAATCAATATTCCTTTAGTCGATATTTTTTTTCTTAAGTGACGTTATTCTATTCCATCACTAGTCGTTCATACTTATTTCCAAAACAATATAAAGTGGATTCATCCAATGTCAATTTCCTGAAAAACTAGTGACCGAACTATTAAAGATAAATAAGGGGAAAAGCCTGCAAGACCTCTTAAGTTGTAGGGACAAATAAACTTAAGATTATGCAACTCTAACGGCATCTGACGCAATAATATATTATTATAGAATAAGTACTTCATAATAATACTTTATTATGTAAACACATCTTTCGAGTTACTGTCAAAATTGCTCAACAAATGCAATAGAACAACAAGCGAAAGGAAACAAACAAACGATTAAAACCAAAACAACTCACAACATTGACAAAATGAAGAATGAAGATTTGAAGACACCAAAAACACGCCAGAAGCTTTTCGTTCCAATGGAGAGAATCCAGAAACTTCAATTCAAAACAGTTACAGAGCTTGCTGCTATTTAACAAGAAGCAGCAAGCTGAAAGTTGTTTACAAAAACGCAAAATTACAATAATGCCCTTATTAGCTATACTGCAGACTTTTAACCACCGAGGACATTCTTGTCAATTCACCCTATTTAAACAGCCTTCCCGCGTGTCTTCTCCCTTTCTCTTCTCTGCTGCCCAGCTGCAACAACTCCACTTCTAAACAACAAATCTTCCTACTTGTACACAACCAGCTGACCTTCTCCTTTCCAGCTTCAAGCTCCACGTGCTCAACTATTCATTTCCAGCTTCCTTCGATTCATATTTTGTTCACTCAAATTTTCTTCATTCTTTTCACCCTTGCTGTGCAGCATTAACTTCGCATCTTTAACACCCCCTCTCAATGCTGGCAGCTCATAAATGTTACACATCCCAAGAGCATCAGTTAAGCTAGCCAACCTTCTTGAATCAAGTGCCTTCGTTAGCAAATCTGCTAATTGAAGCTCTGTCCTGATAGGCATTGGTATAACAATACCTTCTTGATATTTGTCCCTTATGATGTGGAAATCTATATCTATATGTTTTGTCCTCTCATGAAACACAGGATTTTCCACAATATAAATCGCACTTCTATTGTCACAGAAAATCTCAACTGGCTCTTTATGCATTACTCCCAAATCCCTCAACAAATAGAGAATCCATTGAACCTCACACGTGGCGGAGGCAAGAGCTCTATACTCCGCTTCAGATGATGACCTGGAAACTATGGTTTGTTTCTTGGCTTTCCAAGACACCAATGAATTTCCCAAGAATACACAGTAACCCGTCACAGATCTCCTTGTTTCTAAGCACCCTCCCCAGTCTGCGTCTGAGATGCCAGGTTTTGGCAGGCTTAGATGCCAGGTTTCCTGTCTCTTCCAGTAAATCAAGTGTGTATTTTCGTTGGCACACCATCAAGCCCCCCTGAGACCTGGCAATCTCTAAGCCCAGAAAGAACCGTAAAGGACCTAGGTCTTTGATTTTGAATGTATTATGCAGAGTGGCCTTCAAAGTCTGTATAGCTGACAGAGAATCACTAGCAACAACTATGTCATCAACATAAATCAGTAAGACAAGAAAAGAATGGGAGGACTGCTGAGTAAACATAGTGTAATCATGCTTAGACTGTGAGAATCCAACAGAAAGCAGGAAGGATGTAAGCTTGGCATTCCATTGGTGACTGGCTTGCTTAATACCATAAAGTGATTTGTTGAGCTTACATACCGTATTAGGATAAGGAGATTCAACACCTTCTGGAAGAGTCATATAAATGTCTTGTTGTAAATCTCCATGAAGGAAAGCGTTGTTAACGTCCATTTGATGAAGGTGCCAATTCTTAATTGAAGCCATAGCCAGCAGCAGTCTAATCGTAGTCATTTTGGCAACGGGTGAAAAAGTGTCCTCATAGTCTATGCCCGGCAGCTGTGTATAACCCTTTGCCACGAGCCTTGCTTTGTATCTTTCTACACTACCATCTGCCCTCCTCTTAATCTTGTAGACTCATTTGCAGCCAATGGGTCTCTTACCAGGTGGTAGTGGAACCAAGGTCAAATGTCATTAGCATCCAAGGCCGCCAGTTCATGAGCCATAGCCTGTTGCCACTGCACTGACTCTACTGCCTGGTGATATGTAGCAGGTTCTTGCTGCAAACTAATATTAAGTACATAATTTTTATATTCAGGAGCTAAATGATGCATTGAATAGTGGTTTTCAATTGGGTACAGAATGTGATCAGTAACAGAAAGAGGAGTGGCCATATGAAGTTGATTACAGTGATAGTCATTGAGATAGGAAGGTTTCTTCCTAATTCTAGGTTGAGCTGTATCAGAAGCAGGAAAGGTCAAAGGAATCTCAGGAATAAGAGTTGGCAGTGTCGAAGCAGTTTGAGGAGTTAAGGACCTAGGTGGTGAAGGAGAAGGAGAACCAGTGGGAGATAAGGAATCAGATGATGATGGAGTAGGGGATGATTGAGTAGGTAGGACAGAGTCACTTGATGAAGAGGTGGAGACATCAGTTGAAAGATGATCCTGTGGAACAGAAGTGGTTACTGGTAAGGGCAAGGTGGTGGTATAGTCAGTAGATGGAAAGATCTGAGGAACTGAGAGTTGAGAAGGAGGATAGCCAGATTCAACAGTTTTGTTCACGTATGGAAAAGATAGCTCAGGAAATTGGACATCTCTGGATATGAAAATGTCCTTTGTACTCATATTCTGCAAAATGTATCCCTTGGTGTTTGGTGCAAGTCCCAGAAACAAGCATGAGATGGACCTGGGAGAGAACTTATGTTTATGAGGATTTGTGTTGTAGGCATAAGCTTGACAGCCAAAGACCTTTAAACTGTGATAAGTTAGTGCTAATGTTTTCTTTCTACCAGTCCATTCTGCTGCGGAGTATATATGCAGCTTGTTTGGTGTTTAATCCCATGCATCATATAAAATTCATTCATATGAAACTCTTTTGCATTATCAGTTCTTATTGTCTTCACATGCCTTTTAAAATGAGTATGCACATACAAGCAAAAACTTTGCAGAATACGTCTCGTTTCTTCCTTGGATTTCATCAAGTACACCCAAGTGAACCTTGTACAATCATCTACTATAGTCAAGAAATATTTCTGAGAATACAAGGTGGGAAATCTATTTGGACCCCACACGTCTACATGTATCAAGTCAAATGGTTTTTCAGAAACAGAACAAGATATTGGAAATGGCAGTTTATGTAATCTAGCTAGAGGACAAACAGTACAGGGTGTCTGGAGAGGTTCTGCTGGAATAGAGGTGTCTTGCTTCTGGACATCTTTGGTTCTTGCATGAGAGGCATGTCCAAGCCTATAGTGACATAATAGGGAGAGTGAATCATTTGTAGAGGCTAAGGCAGTATGCTGTGTCAGCAGATCATCACCACAGAGATAGTATAGTCCATGAGATACTTTAGCTAAACCAATCATCCTCTTGGACAATTGATCCTGGATCAAACAAGAAGGTCCATTAAACTGGATAGTTAATCTGGGATTAGATGCCAATTTGCTCAGGGAAAGTAGATTAAAAGAGAAGGATGGCACGTACAGGACATCAGTCAGTGTGAGAGACTTGTTGATCACTACTATGCCTTTACGTATGGCTTGAACAGACACATTATTTGGGAGTTTTATAAAAATATGACTGACAGGCTCAGATGAAGAAAACAGAGATAGATTATATGTGATATAATCAGTAGCTCCTGAATCTAAAATCCATGTATTTAAAGTATTAGTTACAGTGTTACCTGCTATCTTCTCAACCTTGGCAGACAAGACAGTACTGGGGCTAGCAGAAACTATGTCTCCCTCTTGGCTGTCATCCATTCTGTTCAGCCAACTTATAAGCTTCTGGTTTTGCTGTGGTGTCAGTGTCAATGATTGAAATGTCTTCATCTGCTGATCAACTTGAGATGTCTGTGATTCTGCGTCTGCAACTCCAGCCATATTGGCTTGGCTCTTAGGCTTAAAGCCCGGTGGGAAACCATACTTCTTGTAACACCTCTCAGCAGTGTGCCCAATCATCCCACAGTGTGCGCACTGAAAACGCTTCGTGCTATCAGCATAGAACCTCCCATTTCCTCTTCTGTAACCACCAGTCTGCTGCCTTCCAGTATAGGCATTAGCTGCGAAACCTTCATTCACTTGTTCCTCAGACAATAAGGCTGTAGGATTGGTTTCAAAGGACATTACTCCTACATCAGACACCACCTTCCTCTCATACTTCAGTGCCATAGAGAACGTCGTGTTTATATCTGGCAATGGTGTCATAATGAAAACCTGTGACTTGACTTGATCAAAACTGTCATTCAACCCCTTGATAAACTTGATGACATAGTCACTTTCCACAAACTGTTTCATCTTACCTCCTACATCACACCTACAGCCTCTACATGCACATACAGGTATTGGTCTCACAGACATCAGCTCCTCCCAAACAACTTTCAGCTTCGTAAAGTACTCATTAACACTGAGGTTCTCTTGCCTAATTCCATAAAACGTCTCTAACAGATCAGAAAGCCTAAACGGATCTGTTCTCCCATATCTTAGTTTCAAATCATTCCACGCATCAACTGCACTATCAAACCATATTATACTCTGCGCAATTGAATGAGATGCAGATTTAATGATCCATGATTGAACCATCGTGTTCACTTGTCTCCAAAGGGAAAACTCAGGATCCGTTGGTGTTGGCTTAACAATTGTTCCATCAATAAATCCTATCTTATTTTTAACTACCAACGCCATTTCAAACGTACGGCTCCATGTGTGGTAATTATGTGGAGTTAAAGCTGGCTGTGCTAGAACAATCGCGGGGCTATCGTTAGGGTGAAGATAGTAAGGATTTTGTTGTGGATTCTCCAATCCTTGTGACTGATTACCTCTAGAGGACGAAGCATTCAAACTAACATTCATCGTATTTCAACTAATTAACAATGCCTCAATTACTAACGAAAATCAACCAGGTCTATCAAGGCATAAAACTTCAAACACAAATTCGCGATTCAACCGAATCAAAAATCACAGCATGAAGAGTCATAGATCTCTCTGATACCATGTCAAAATTGCTCAACAAATGCAATGGAACAACAAGCGAAATGAAACAAACAAACGATTAAAACCAAAACAACTCACAACATTGACAAAATGAAGAATGAAGATTTGAAGACACCAAAAACACGCCAGAAGCTTTTCGTTCCAATGGAGAGAATCCAGAAACTTCAATTCAAAACAGTTACAGAGCTTGCTGCTATTTAACAAGAAGCAGCAAGCTGAAAGTTGGTTACAAAAACGCAAAATTACAATAATGCCCTTATTAGCTATACTGCAGACTTTTAACCACCGAGGACATTCTTGTCAATTCACCCTATTTAAACAGCCTTCCCGCGTGTCTTCTCCCTTTCTCTTCTCTGATGCCCAGCTGCAACAACTCCACTTCTAAACAACAAATCTTCCTACTTGTACACAACCAGCTGACCTTCTCCTTTCCAGCTTCAAGCTCCACGTGCTCAACTATTCATTTCCAGCTTCCTTCGATTCATATTTTGTTCACTCAAATTTTCTTCATCCTTTTCACCTTTGCTGTGCAGCATTGCCTTCGCATCTTCAATAGTTACCTCTAATATATGGCAGGAGGCCTCTGCGTGGCCGGATGTATTTCGATCCAAATTAGTTCAAGCGAAGGGGCTTTTCGTGTAATCGTTTTCTTAAACAAAAAGCATGTTTACAAAAAGATACAATTGCACTCTATTCGTTTCAAAATATAAGTTGATTATAGAGGAAAAGATTAAAGGTAGCTAGTATAGCAGATAAGATAAAAGAGAGAAAACTGAGATGATTTGGGCATGTCAAGAAGATACAGACAACGATGTCTGTCAGAGCAGTTGAAAGCCTCATTGTAAAAAGAAAGAGGAGTGAAGGCAGACCTAAACTGACTTGGGAAGAGCGGATTAGGCCTGACCTACTAGATTTGCACCTCTCTAAGGACATAGTCTAGGATAAGAATTCATGTAAGCAGATGATTAAGGCTGACAAGGTTTACACGGTTATGACTATTTTAATATAGGAAGCTTTCTATTTGTATTTGAAAGCGATAGTTTTTGATTTCGTTGGGATATGTGTTGTTGTTATTATAGAGTATAATGAAGCAATGTGCTGTCGTTGGGATATACTGGAAGCAAACTGTCTATCCTTTGAGATGGAGGTATTGTTTGATTGTCTCTCACCTTTTCCAGACCTTAACGATAGTTTTTTTGCTGTCGTTAGGATATACTGGATATGTGTTGTTATTGTAGATTATAATGAAGCAATGTAAAAGTTTTCACAGCCAATGAACAATCCTAACGTACCTGATGTATTTCTCCAAATGCTAGACTACCAGGTGACCATTACCTTAATAATAAATTTACAACCGGATGCAAATTGAGAGCAGCAGAAATATCATAGGCAGTTGATATCAAGTATCAACCATCACATAATAACACTAATATAAAGTAGCACTATAGCGCTAAAGAGTGAAATATGTGTACTGCTAGCAATACATGGATTATAAGAAAGGCAAGGTTGTATTTATTCTCTCTTTTTTTTCCCTTTTCCACTCTGCACACTTTCTAATAAAATATTATCTCACTTTTTCATTTCACATATGAGAAATAAATAACTTTTGCATAAACTAATGAGTTATTTTTTGAACCAATTATCTCATAATAAATAACGCGTTACAAAAATTAAAAAATTTATATATTGAACAATTTATATTATCTATATTGATGAGTCAAAAAACTCACTCTTGAAAACAATCGATAATAGTTAAAAAACCTAGAACATGACGTCCACATTAGAAAATTAGGGTTTTGTACAAGATTTGAAAGAGCGGCTGGAAAAGTCAGTTCATGCCAATGTTATGAAATAAGGAAACAAGAACAACAAACAAGGGAGTATAAAGAAGAGAATGGAATTTGGCTTGAGGCTTGAATACCACTTTCCGTAAGGAATATTTGCCCTCACTATATGTTGCAGGGTTATAGGCAAACTTTTTCCTAGGATACAACAGCCAAAACAATCTATTATCCTCAGCAAATAGGATAGAGATTCAATGAAACTTCAAAACAAGAGTGTATTTTGTAGGAAGAAGAATTTAGATTGCTTGAACTTGAACAAGAGATTAGAATATCTTGAAATATATTAAACATGCCTTTATATAGGCATTTTACCATCATTTCAGACGTTCACAACGTCCTTGGGTGGTTGGAAGAGGTTCTATGGTGCACAAGTTGTAACTTTAGATGAAAAGTCACACCTGCTGGCACATCGATCGATCGATGTGATCGATCGATGTCTCACAGTAGCTTCCAACTTTCCATCCAACCCACTTCGATCGATCTATGTATCGATCGAAGTCACATCGATCGATCTATGTGATCGATCTATGTTGGACAGAAAGTTTTAACTTTGCACTCAGGGTACATCGATCGATCGATGTCATCGATCTATGTTCGGCAGAATACTCAACTTCATTTTCAAGCCACATAGATCTATCCAATCAGACATGGATCGATCTATTTCACGAGTCAAGCTATTCTTGCTTATTCCAACACCAATTCACCTTTATTCTTCATCCCATTGCCTTTACAAACTATTATAACAATCCCCCACTTAGTTTGTAAAGCAATTTATGACATTTCATGCATCTAAGAAGTATCTTTCGATTTGAACCTCTTATTAGTATAATACTTCAAAGTTCTAACGAAATCTTGATTGCTTAAAAGCCTTGAATCAGATTCCTATGTACTAGAACCGAAAATATTATACACATGAAACCACACTCTCCTTAGAAGTTCATCTTAAACCGTACTTTATGGCCTTGTGCTTCCCCTAGTTTTCATGAACATTTCAGGATCATTTCTTGTCGAAGCGGCACCACTTCCTATGTTCATATAGGAGAAAATTAAGATAGTCCCTCTTAATCCTTCATTAACAGTGTTAAAAGATTGATTGAATCCTTGCCTTTGCATTTCCTCAAACTTCCATACAAATACAAGATTGTCCTACCATTATGGATAGTATCCTATACATTGATGATTGCTATCTTTGGTATGTGCTATTTAGTACAGTAAATATTACACAATAAATGCTATCAATGAATACTGAATATTACATAATAAATGGTATCAATGAATACCGAATATACTGCAATGAATGCAGTATATTCGGTCATTAAGTCGGCCATTACACCCCCGCAGTCGAAACGGGAGGTTCGCGAACGTTGAGACTGGTTCGAAAATCATCAAACAATATTCGAGGAAGGCCTTTGGTGAAGATATCGGCAAGTTGATGGCGAGATGGAACGTGATGAACGCGTATGTGACCTTGGGAGACTTTTTCGCGTACAAAATGTATATCCATCTCAATGTGTTTAGTGCGTTGATGTTGGACCGGATTGCTGGATAGATAAACAGCACTTACGTTGTCGCAGTAAACAAGTGTAGCTTTAGTAATAGGACAGCAAAGTTCAAGAAGTAAGTTACGTAGCCAACAAGATTCAGCAACGACATTGGCTACGCCTCTATATTCGGCCTCGGCACTAGATCGGGATAATGTTGGTTGTCGTTTAGAGGACCAAGAGATAAGATTATCACCAAAGAAAATACAGTAGCCTGAAGTAGACCGGCGTGTGTCGGGGCAACCTCCCCAATCGGCATCAGTGTAACAAATGAGATTAGTGTGAGTGGACTTAGTAAGATGAAGGCCGAAATTGAGAGTACCTTTGAGGTAGCGTAGGACTCGTTTGAGGGCGGTCATATGAATGTCATGAGGAGCATGCATATGGAGACAAATCTGTTGAACCGCATAAGTGATGTCGGGACGCGTAAAAGTGAGATATTGGAGAGCACCTGCTAGACGTCGATATAGCGTCGGGTCGGCATAGGGAACTCCGGAAGTGCTGCTGAGTTTAGCAGCGGTGTCAATGGGGGTAGAAATAGGTTTACAGTTAGACATACCCGCATGTTCGAGAAGCTCCGTAGTGTATTTTTGTTGGTGTAGAAATAGGCCGTCCGAGCGGCGTTGAACCGAAATACCGAGAAAATAACTTAAAGGACCGAGATCCTTCATGGCAAATTCTGAAGCAAGAAGGGCCATGAGATGACGGCGTAGTGTGTCAGACGAAGTGGTGAGGATAATGTCGTCCACATAGAGGAGAAGATAAGCCATGTCGGTGCCATGATGATATATAAAAAGAGAGTGATCACAACGACTATGAACAAAACCAATAGAGGATGCGTAGTCGGCAAAACGTTGATACCAAGCACGAGGGGCTTGTTTCAAACCGTAAAGAGATTTCTTGAGCAAACAAACATGATCCGGATAGTTTGGATCTCAAAACCCCATCGGTTGATGCATATAAACTGTCTCCTGAAGATGGCCATGTAAGAACGCGTTTTTGACATCAAGTTGATGAATTGGCCAAGATTGAGAAAAAGCCAAATGGATAACTGTGCGAATAGTAGCAGGTTTGACGACGGGACTGAAGGTCTCAGTACAGTCAATGCCCTGTTGTTGAGATCTGCCATCACCTACAAGACGAGCTTTATAACGCTCAAAAGAACCATCAGAACGATTTTTATGACGGAAAATCCACATAGAGCGTAAAATGTTAACATGGGATGGACGGGGAACTAATACCCACGTCTTATTTTTAATAAGGGCATCAAATTCATCATGCATGGCAGCATACCAGTTCGGATCTCGAAGAGCGTCAGTGGGATTTCGTGGGATAGGAGATGGGGAAGAGACTACATTGAGGTTGAGAGGGCGTTTCGGCTTGACAATACCGTGCATACTGCGAGTGCTGATTGTTCGGGTTGAGGGGGCGGTGGGTATAGGGGACGCCGAAGGTGGGGGGGTTGGCGAATGGGGCGGGGAATGAGGCGGGGATGGTGTGGTTGGGGCGGTTGTAGAGGTTTGATGAAGTAGAGGATTGTGGAGTAGTGGAGAATAATCGTCATTAAGAAAGTTGTATGAAGCGGTGGAGGTGGTGGATATCGTGGAAAAGGGAAATGTGTTTTCATCAAAGATGACATGGCGAGAGATGATGATTTTGCCCGTAGATAAGTCATAACATTTGTAACCCCGGTGATTAGGTGGATATCCCAGAAAAACGCAAGGCATGGAGCGTGCATTGAGTTTGTGAATGGTGGTGGAGGGTATGAGAGGATAGCAGAGGCATCCGAAAACGCGCAGGTGGGAGTATGATGGTTCTTTGTTATAGAGCATTTGAGTAGGTGAAATATGAGAGAGGTGTTTGGTAGGCAAGATATTCAGTAGGTAAGTAGCCATGGCAAGTGCGTGGTGCCAAAATGTAGGTGTGAGATGTGAATGGATGAGAAGAGTGCGGATAATATTATTAATTGTGCGAATGGTACGTTCGGCTTTGCCATTTTGAGATGATGTGTGAGGACAAGATAAGCGAAGAGTCATACCATTTTGTTGACAGAAACTGTGGAATTGTGAGTTGATGTATTCACGGCCATTATCGCACTGCAGACATTTAACAGGAATACCGAATTGAGTTTGAATGTAGTTGTGGAGATTGATAAAATGAGAATAGACCTGTGATTTTTGACCCATAGGGAATGTCCACAAAAAATTAGTGTAGTCATCGATAAATAAAACATAATATTTATGACCAGTTGAACTTAAAATTGGAGAACTCCATACATCACTGTGTAAAATATCAAACGGCAAATTTGTGACATTGAGAGAATCATAAAATGGCAATTTGATATGTTTGCCAAGTACACATGAAGAACAAGGAGATTTAGTACATTGTGTATTGCAACTGATAATATTTTTATTGCATAAAAACTGAAAAATAGAACGACCCGGGTGGCCGAGCCGGTTATGCCAGATATCTGCGGAAAGAGCAGTGAACGCAGGAGGGGGGCGGACGGTGGAGTGAGTGGGTATAGGTCGCCCACACTATTGCATCTCAGAATTTGTTTGCCCGTAGGACGATCCTTCACAGAGAAACCAGAAGCATCAAACTCAATGGTAACATTATTATCATTGGTAAAACGACGAACAGAAATAAGGTTTTTGACAATTTGAGGAGCATGGAGAATATTGGATAAGTGAAGAGGGGGGAGGGGAGGTGGAAGATGTGCATGACCAGAGCCATGAACAGGAATAGAATGGCCACTGCCAACCATAATAGAATTTGAATGCGGCTTATTATAATAAGACGAGAGCATACCTGAGTTGGAGGTCATATGAGAGGTTGCGTCAGTGTCCATGTACCAGGTGTGGTCAGGGGGAGTCAGAGATAATGTGTGCATGGCTTGGTCAATGTCAGTGGGTGTGTAGGGAGATGGAAAGTGAGTGGCAGTATGAGCTTGAGGTGGTCGAGGGCCTAGAAGACCGGACTGGTTGGGAGGAGGGTGGGCGGTTGGTGTAGTGGGATAGGGACAGGGAGGTGTGAACCATTGTTGTTGGGGCCATCGCCATTGTGGGTAGGATGGCCAGGAGGGAAAAGACGGTGCCCAAGGGGGACGGTTGGAGCTGCCACAGCCACGTCCGCGGCCGCGCCAGCGGTGAAAGGAGCCACGGTAGGAGGGGCGGGGAGAGGGGTGATGGGAGGGCGGCTGGTTGTCTGGCGCGGGATTGGGAGTGGTGGTGGTGTTCAGGGCGGTGTCGGCAATTTTGGAAGCGGATGCAGTTTGTTTGGCTTTGCGGGTTTCTTCGAGGATGAGGCGTGAGCGGGCTTCATAGAAGGTTGGTAAGGGATTGCTCTGTTGGATTATTGTGGCAACGCCGTCATAATTTTCATTTAATCCACTGACAAGTTGAAGAACAAGCCGTTGGTCCGAGACAGAAGAACCAACGTTGGATAACTGATCTGCAAGAGACTTCAATTCTTGACAATAAGAAGAGATGTTAGAAAAAGCATCGAGACGAGTATTGGAAAATTGATTTTCAAGATATACAGCACGAGAGTGTTTGTTATCTGAAATATGTTCTTCAGATTATCCCAAGCGTTCTTGGCGGTTAGGTCAGGAGCAAGAATTGTGTGGAGTAAATCAGTAGAGATGGTACCATATATCCATTGTAAGACAATGGCATCCAGACAACTCCAGAGATCGTCATCCGGAGAGGATGATTTTTCTTTTGATGTAGAAGTATCAGATGAAGGGGATATGATATGATCAAGAACTTGATACGCACGGCAGTGAATCTTGAAAAGTTCAGACCAAGATGAGTATTGGCTTTTCTCCATTTCCAAGGTTATAGGAATGAAATTTTTGATGTTGGTGACAGCAAGTGCAGGATGAAATTTGTTGTCAGCCATTGTTGAATAGAAGAGAGAAAGAGTGGTGGTGGAGGAGGAGGGCGGCGGATTTGGTGGTGGCCGGCGAGAGAGGGAGTTCTAGAGAGGGTTAGAGGATTTGCTCTGATACCATAAAAGATTGATTGAATCCTTGCCTTTGCATTTCCTCAAACTTCCATACAAATACAAGATTGTCCTACCATTATGGATAGTATCCTATACATTGATGATTGCTATCTTTGGTATGTGCTATTTAGTACAGTAAATATTACACAATAAATGCTATCAATGAATACTGAATATTACATAATAAATGGTATCAATGAATACCGAATATACTGCAATGAATGCAGTATATTCGGTCATTAAGTCGGCCATTAAGTGTCTTAACACTCACCCTCCTTTAACACTGACATTTCAAATCTTTAAAAATCAATGCAGTGTGGTTTGATTCTTTAAAGATCAATCGTAGTGCTTTAATACCTCACTTTGTGACTTGTTATCCATTGAACCTTTGGCTAGTGGTATGTTAGATAAGGTTGGGTTTCTATCACAAGTGAACTTATCTCATACGTCTTAATCTCGTCCATACAGATGTACTTTGTACCAAGTCTTTTGAAAGACTCTTTGTCAACGGATCCGCCAGGTTATTGCAGGATCTGATGCATGCAATAGCTATTACACCATCCGTAATTAATTGCCTTGCATAATCATGCCTAAGGCTGACATGTCTAGATTTCCCGTTATAGATTTTACTATAAGCTCTAGACATCGTTGTTTGGCTATCACAGTGTAAGAAAATGGTTGGCATCGGTTATGGCCACAACTCTATATCCAATAATAAATTTCTCAGCCATTCTGCTTCATTACCTGTAGATCCCAATGCTATGAATTCGGATTCTATAGTAGAATGAGTTATGCATGTCTGTTTCTTTGAAGCCCAAGAAACAGCACCACCACCCAATGTAAATATCCAACCCGTAGTAGATTTGTTATCACCAATGCTAGTTATCCAACTAGCATCAGTATAACCTTCCAACACGGCTGGAAAACTATTATAATACAAACCGTAACTCATAGTCTTCTTTAAATACCCAAGTACTCACCCGATTGGTTTCCAATGGTCTATACTAGAATTACTAGTATACCTTGATAATTTACACACCGCAAAGGCAATATCCGGTCTAGTGCAATGCATGACATACATTAAACTACCAATTGCACTAGCATATTCCAATTGTGCTACCGCTCTACCGGTATGTCCAGTCAATTTGTATGAGGCATCAAATGGTGTGTTTGCTTCTTTGATCTCCAAGTGTTTGAACTTATTCAACACTTTGTTTATGTAATGAGATTGACAAAGAGCAAAACCCCACTATGTTTGGACACTTTAATCCTTAAGATAGTATCTACTTCACCCAAACTCTTTCATTTGGAATTGTGAAGTTAAATATTTCTTAGTTACATTTACTCCTTCCATATTAGTACCGATAATTAGCATGTCATCCACGTATAAACAAATAATGACACCATATTTTTCTGTAAACTTGGAATATACACACTTATCTGCACCATTATGCCGGAAACCATTCTTTAAATTGGTAATGTCAAACTTTTCATGCCATTGTTTCGGTGCTTGTTTCAATCCATACAATGACCTTATCAATTTGCACACTTTGTGCTCATTCCCCGAAAGTACAAAACCTTCCGGTTGTTCCATATAGACCTCTTCGTCTAAATCACCATTGAGAAATGCATTCTTAACTTCCATTTGATGAATAACCAAGTTATTTATGGATGCTAATGCTATCAACACTCTAATAGATGTTATTCTCGCTACAGGAGCATATGTGTCAAAATAGTCTATCTCTTCTCGTTGTCTAAACCCTTTGGCTACTAATCTAGTCTTGAAAGTTCGAATTGAACCATCGGTATTATACTTTGTTCTAAATACCCATTTACATCCGATTGCTTTGGAACTCAGAAGCAAATCAGTGAGAACCCATGTATTATTAGACAATAACGAGTTCATCTTATCATCAATAGCTTCCTTCCAAAATGATGCATCTCTCGATTGCATTGCCTCCTTATAGGATTTTGGATCATCTTCCACGCTTAGTACAATAGGTATCTGATTGAACACCTTTGTCCTATTACCTTCAACTAAGAAAGTAATGGATTGCGAAGAGATAAAGTTCGGATGTAAATACTTCTCCTTTCTAGCACGTTGACTTCTCCTAACCTCAGTTAGAGAATCTTGATTTTGATTATCAACACTAGAAGGATCATTGGAAAAATCTCCAACAATAGGTTCATTCAAATTTTCACTTTTTGAACTTTGATTTGAATCTATTCTCAAGAATTTATTCTCAAGGAATTCAACATCTCTAGATTCAACAACCACATTGGATTCTAAATCTAGAATCCTATATGCTTTAGTTGCACTTGCAAGGTGGTGGTGTTCGTGACAATTGTATTCTCATACAAGGTTTGTAAAGGGTTGGAGTTGGTGTGTAACTCTATCAACCCTGTGGTAAGGTGTTCTTTGTGTTGTGTGTTTAGTGCTAACCGAGGAAGGTGTCCTCGAAGACTGGAGTAAGTTGTTTATAACCGAACCAGTATAAAATTCCTGGTGTTATTTACTTTCAGTACTTACTTTCAGTTTCAGCACTGTTTATCATTATTAATCACGTTGGTAAAAATAGTAAACGATTTTCAAAAATCACAAAACTTTCCAGAATCATAGCCACACGTTTTAGGTTCTTTTGGCGCAAATTTCAACCATTTTGGACAAGTATAAGTCATTCAAACGTCCAAAGTTCTGAGACTAGTGCAGTCTGATTTTCAGGCTTGCAAAGGTTGAGACTTTGATCGTATTTGACTAATTTCCCAAAAGAATTTTTCAAAACTGTTTCAGCCCATTTAAATAAAACTAATAAGGGGTTATTCTTTAAATTTTCAGAGAATTTGGAGTTACGTATAAATAGGAATTAATTTTTCAAATCAGACTACCGTTTCTGGCAGATTTGCGCAATCTGACCATCAACGATTTTTCAAGGGGTTAGAGGTTGAATTTTAATCTAAAATTTTTAAGAGATACTCAGAACATCTGAAGGTAAGTTCTCTCCAAATTTCAGAATTTTTAAAGACATACAACCCAGTTTTCAAAATGTTTTAAAACTGGTCCTGAAAACAGAAACTGCTTTCAGAAGTTGAGTTCTTGGTTTAAAACTATTTTAAAAACCACATTTTCCGCACCAACTATTCAACCCCCCTTCTAGTGGTGCCTTGCAGATCCTACAGAATTTAGATTACTTGAACATGAACAAGAAATTAGAACATCTTGAAATGTGTTAAACATGCCTTTATATATGCATTTTACTTTCATTTCAGACGTTCAAAACGTCCTTGGATGGTTGGAAGAGGTTCCATGGTGCAAAAGTTGTAACTTTAGATGAAATGTCACACCTGCTGGCACATCGACCGATCAATGTGATATCGATCGATTGATGTCATCGATCGGTGTCTCACAGTAGCTTCCAACTTTCCGTCCAACCCACTTTGATCGATCTATGTATCGATCGAAGTCACATCAATCGATCTATGTGATCGATCTATGTTAGACAGAAAGTTTTAACTTTGCACTCAGGGTACATCGATCGATCGATGTGTTTAATCTATGTGATCGATCGATCGATGTTATCGATCGATCGATGTTATCGATCTATGTCCGGCAGAATACTCAACTTCATTTTCAAGCCACATGGATCTATCCAATTGAGACATGGATCGATCCATGTCATGAGTCAAGTTATTCTTGCTTATTCCAATACCAATTCACCGTCATTCTTCATGTCATTGCCTTTACAAACTATTATAACAGCCAATACATCCACCTCCATATCCAGCTGTGGGCATCTGCAAATCAAAACAGCACCAATTACATTAGCTCACAGATGAGCGGCTCAGATCTGAGGAGGCTAAAGCTGAGGCAAAATATGAGGCCTCCAATCATGCATCGCCACGGGTAAAAAACAGTTTTTTTACAAAGGGTGCTGCTCTTTTTTCTTTAAAAAACTGTTTTTTTACACGTAGCAACGCGTGATTGGATGCTTCATATTTTGCGTTATCAGTCATGTGTATCAGTTACATCTAAATGAAAATTTCATGTATCAGTTACATTTAAGGAAACTGATACTGAAAGAGAATACAAGTAACCAAAAGATGAAATTAAGTCATGCTCATGCAAACTTAATTGCAAGGGAAATTATCAAGAAAAGGATAAGGAACCCAAATCTTCTTTAGATATATATTTGGATAAACAAGTTAGATAGCAACAAATTTTAAAGTAGAGTTTTAAAAAAATCCTAGAAGCAGAGGACTTTCACGCAACATAACGACACTGTGTGTGAAGACTAATTACATTATCCTAAAGAGCACATGTAAGATTACAATTGAATATTCTACACGTAATTTATTATGCTAAATTTATTGAGTCAGAAGAAATTTTTTTAAAAAAAAAAACTCAATTACAATAAAGTTCTGTATTTACAGCAACAAGTACACGGTTGGGGTGATATTCCCCACGAGCACATAGAATAGTGACGGATAAAGACAAAACTATTACCGCAATTAACGACAAGGATATCCGATCCGACCTATCAAATCAACTTCATCTAACCTTCACAGGTGTATAGGCTGTTCGAGATTCGCATCAGTCGTTCGGGTTCAAACATACAGACAAGTAGGCGTGCTCAAAGGACGCACGACACTCCCTTAACAAGGATCTTACTTCAGCATCAGTAAATGTAAAACTTCCCCAGAGGCGTTAAGGCTAGACACCTCATCTGCAAGCATCACTTCGACTCCAGCCATCATCTCAGCCACAGGCATCACCTCAGCCTTAGCTTTTAGCTCAGTCTCAACTATCACCTCGGCATTAGCGCACACCTCAGCCATGTCCCACAGGTCGGCTACGGGCTTGGTGCCTCAGTCTTGACTGGTCAACTTGTTAAAGCAAACACCTGACATGCAAGCAACATAGTCATGCAACTCGACACGTAGCAACACATGGTGGTTATGCACAAGCAGGACATGATACTTAACACTCCTCTATTTCCCATCGACATGCATTCGTTGTCCAAACCATAACAAAAGAAGAAATGACGCCCTTCAGCATCCATGTTCAACCCAATTGAGCAAATACTCCACAAATGTTTACAACATACAAATACAGTTAAAGTCGCCACTGACTTGAGCATCAGAGTGTTTTTTGTTACTTTGATAGAACACGATTAGGAGAAATTTTCTTGTATTTCTTGTATATTCCTTCACTACAGCAGCCTGCTATTTGTATACATTGTGTATGCTAATTACAAGGAAAGTATATCACACGAATTAATTACAATACAAATTAAAATCCCTAATTACACATTTACAATATCCCTTCATTAGTGCCTTCCCTTATTGGTGTGATCCTCCATTATTGCTGTTGATTGCTATTGACCCGATTGTCATGTAAATATGGTAACCTTTCAACATTTTTTCCGGAACAACTTCGGAGCCTCTAATGTTATTGATTCTTACACATTTCAGCAGTATATTCATCACCTTTTTACCCGGATCAAACCTTTGGATCCAAATGGATGACTAAGGCCTAACTGCGCCAGTAGCTGTGCAGATTTGTTACATGATCGGTGTACAAAAACAAAGGAAGCCGATTGAAACCGGGAGGATGCAAGCCTAATATCTTGCACAAGGAGTTCCATTGAAGGCCAGTCAACTGCAGTAGAGTTGATGCGATTAATTGCCAGGGGTGAATCCGTTTCAGCCAAAAGAGGTACATCCCAATGTTCCGCTGCCATTCTTAACTCCTGGAAGACTTCTCGAAGTTCAGCTTCTTCAACCACCAAGTCAAGAGGAACATGGAAAGACGCCAGCATCAACGATTTCGATTTCCGCCTTACAGTTTCTTAGTATCACTCCCAACCCACATCGAAAGCCAGCTTTTGCAACGTCCGTTTTAAGCTTGAGAGACCGTGGTTGTGGAGGACGCCAAACATCAACGGTCGACGGTGGCGTGATAAACTCCCCTACGCGGCTGCTCTCATATGATCCTCCTAACAGGGCGTTCCCATTGAGCTCCCGCGCAATTGCTATGTGGAGAGGTACCAGATCGCGAATTGCGCTAATGATTTGGAGAGGTATGATTTGGAGAGCTACGATATGATTTTGGAGAGGTATGATTTGGAGAGATACATTATGATGTAAAAACTCCGTACTTTTAGAATATGTTTATGCGGCTCGAACACATCAACCTTACAAAAAGCATCAACCTTACAAAGTTGGTGAAAGAATATGTTTCTGCGGCTCGAACACATCAATCTTACAAAAAGCATCAACCTTACAAAGTTGGTGAAAGAGTATGTTTCTACGGCTCGAACACATCAACCTTAAAAAAAGCATCAATCTTACAAAGTTGGTGAAAGAGTATCTTTCTGCTACAAGAGTATGTTTCTGCAGCTCGAACATACGGTTTCAAAGGTCACAAAACATCAACCTTACAAAAAGCATCAACCTTACAAAGTTGGTGAAAGAGTATGGCTTCTGCAGCTCGAACACACGGCCTCAAAGGTCACAAAGCATCAACCTTACACGTTGGTGAAAGGTCTGCCTCAAAATGATTCAACTATAGTAGACAAAGTGATTTGTTGAACATGCTGAAGGGAAGGTGATTTACGCTCAAACAATGCATGGTTCCTCAGCCTCCATATAGTCCATAGTATCGCAACCACCAAACGCATTTCATCTCTGTCGGTGCTTATTACCGCCGCCAGAGGTCTTGGAACGAAGAAGCTGACATCTCGCTGTTGGAAACAATCAATCCTGTACCAAGACGTAATCGTACAGTGTGTGCATATGAAAACAGTAAGCAGCAAATCAAACCCGGGGCGAGTCGAAGACTCTGTCCTTAAGACGTAATGCTCCGGTATACTGTACCTAACCGGCATTAGCAACCGTCTCCCAGGATACAACGGGTATCTGTTCAGTTGAGCGGCACTGCTGAACTTGAACTAATGTGAACCTTCGAGTGTCTTGACTTCTCTTGGACGTGATGCAGAAAGTATAATGCTATGAATATAGTATGCGACGAATGCCGAGAGCTAGTGTGTCTAGATCACACACCCTGCCCCTGTTTATATAGAGGAGTCGGTTGGAGAATCGGTTATGCAGATGGATCTGTGACTGTCGGATCAAAACCGTAGATGAACCAGAGCCGTCGGATGAAAACCGACGCGTCATTTGTTGGACGGTTTGAACGTTCAAATGTTAGCCCTCAGATGGAAACCAGAACCGCACGATTCATCTTGGAGTGTCGGATGAAAACCAAAAGCGGTTGGGCAGTTAGGACAGTTTGAATTTCAGTCGTTGGATCAAAGTTGTCTTTCCGTCACCGTTAGATCAAAACCGCTTGATCTTATCGCACACCGGAGGAGACCATTTAAAAAATAACCGTTCGATTTAAACCATAACCGAACAACCGAACGCCTGTTTAAACTGAAACGCGTTTAGAACGCGTTTATCCGTTACTGGACTGGACCACGCACGACCGCGCACATAGGAGAGCATTTGGGCCGCTGCGCAGCTAGGCTCGAAGCCTTTTAACTATTTACAAAAAATAATTAATCCAAAAGCCCAAATAAATTTTCTCCAAAAAGATAGGAACCGGCCCGGCCCACGAGCACATGTGCACATGAGCCACGAGCCCAGCGCGCACGCGCACATGTGGCACTTTCTAGGTCTTCCCTCCGGTCAAAAACTTCTCATGCCCTAAGGACACATCTAAAGTGTCCATTCTAGCCATTTATAAGGTGGCTAAACATGTCCAAATATCCAATGTGGTATTCCTCCATAAGGGTGATGTGGCCTCCTAAGAATAGGACACATCACCCATTAACCATGTTTTCCATCCGCTTTGAGCATTAATTTCTCATTCACCCGGTATCGTAATTGAGTGATTCCAAAGCCTAAAATTAACTACTCATTACGTAGATAATTAAGGACCCATTAGTTTTCGATTTTCGTTATCAGAAACTAATAATAATTAAGCTCAAAGTATGTTGCTAAACCAAGTTTTGCAACCTCCCTTAATGGGCCAAAGCCCAAACTTTAATTCCTCCAACAATCCCCACATGAATGGAAATTAATGCAAATGCAGATGCAGACTCTAAGGAGAAGTCAGACAAGAAAATATTGCATCAGAAGAGGTAGCTTCTGGCTTTGAACCTTTCATAGTGATGTACCATCGGATTCACTCGGCTAATTAGTGACTTGATGTCTTGAACCAGTCAGCCTTTGTTGTGAACCTAGATAATGATACTCACACAATATTTTCTTTAACACCCTTTTGGTTCTCATGGTTGTGTTCGTTTTGGCCATGAACAACCTGGTTTCAGAAAGTGTTTTAGAGAAATCTTGCCTCCCAGACTTCTCATAGAAGCGGCCCCACTTCACACTTACATAGGTGATTCCTATCAAGAGTATTCTGTCATACTCCACTTGATGTATCAAGATATAGGACATCATTGAAAGCTTTAGCTTACCCTAAATATTCCCTGCAGACAACATTTTTATGTGACACAATGAGTAAGTGCTAAACTGAAACTTCATAACTTAGTTGTCCTATTGAACCAAGATTCTGGGATCTCCAGTCAACAAGGTTGGGTTATCATTACAAAGATTCTTGCATTATAGGCTTTAATCTCATTCCGTTTGTTAAAATTGACATCCGATCTCTAGGCAAGCCTTTTGTAAGCGGATCCACAAGATTCTCTATTGATTTTATGTAATCAATGGAAATCACATCATTAGAGATCAACTGTTTAATGGTGTTATGTCTCCGACGTATGCGTTGTGACTTACCATTGTAGATGCTGCTTTGAGCACGTCCTATAGTTGACTGACTATCACAGTGTATGCTCATAGGAGCAATTGGTTTAGGCCAGCATGGAACATCTTCTAGGAAATTTCGAAGCCATTCAGCCTCTTCCACAGCTTTATCCAGTGCTATAAACTCAGCTTCCATAGTGGACAGAGCTATGCACGTTTATTTCGTGGATTTCCACGACGCAGCAGCACCATCACGAGTGAATAAGTATCCATTGGTGGACTTCGAGTCCTTACTATCTGATATCCAATTTGCATCGTAATTTCCTTCTAATACTGCTGGATATCTCGTGTAATGTAATCCAAGGTTCATTGTGTATTTCAGATACGTCATCACTCTAATAAGAGCTTTCTAACGATCATCACTTGGATTACTGGTAAACCTGCTCAATTTGTTTACTGAACAATCTAAGTCTGGTCTTGTACAATTCGTTATGTACATCAGACTCCCGATTACCTGCGAGTATTTTAATTGAGCTACAGGTTCGCCTCTGTTTTTTCTTAAGTGTATACTTAAGTCAAGTGGGGTCCTTATTGGTTTTGTTTCAAACATATTGAATCGTTTGAGAACATATTCAATGTAATGAGTTTGCGACATAACAAGACCATCAGCCATTCGAGAAATTTTAATTCCTAGAATAACATTGGCAACCCCCATGTCCTTCATATCAAAATTTCGTATTAACATCTTCTTTGTATTCAAGATGATGTCACGAGTACTGCCCATGATTAGCATGTCGTCTGCATAGAGACATACTATCACATAGGCATTTGGTGTGCTCTTGATGTACACACACTTGTCACACTCGTTGATCCTGAAGCCGTTTGACATCATTACCTGATCAAACTTTAAATGCCATTGCTTGGGTGTTTGTTTAAGTCTGTACAGAGACTTAACAAGTCTACACATTTTCCTTTCTTGTCCTGGAACGACGAATCCTTTGGGTTGTTCCATATAAATTTCTTCCTCTAACTCACCATTCAGAAAAGCAGTCTTCACACCCATTTGATGAATTTCTAAATCATAGACTGCAGCAATAGCTACTAGCATCTTTATGGAAGTGATCCTAGTCACTGGTGAGTAGGTGTCAAAGAAGTCAAATCCTTCTTTCTGTCTGTAGCCCTTGGCTACCAACCTGGCCTTGTACTTGTCAATAGATCCATCTTCTTTCAGTTTTTTCCTAACAATCCACTTGCATCCGAGTGGTTTACTTCCTGGAGGAAGATCCACCAACTCCCAAGTGTGATTTTGAATAATAGAATCTATCTCACTATTTACTGCCTCTTTCCAGAAAGGAGCTTCTGGAGTTGTCATTGCCTCAGAAAAGGATCTCGGCTCGTTTTCTACCATGTAGGTTAGAAAATCTGGTCCAAAAGACGTCGGTATTTTGGCTCGTTTCCTTTGACGAGGTTCCTCAGTCTCTTGAGGAGTCGTTTCACGCACTCGCTTACTAGTGATGGCTTCTTCACGATTTTTGTCTTTCATCGGAAAGACATTTTCAAATAATACTGCATTCCTCGACTCTATGACAACATTTTCATGTATCTCAGGAATGTCCGATTTGTGCACTAAGAAACGATATACACTACTGTTCGTTGCATAACGTATGCATATGCAATCAATTGTTTTAGGCCTGATTCTCACTTGTCTTGGTTTATGTACAGCAACCTTCGCCAAACACCCCCACACTTTCAAGTATTTGTAACTAGGCTTATAGCATTTCCAAAGTTCATATGGGGTTTTATCTGTCTTTTTAGACAGAATCCTATTTAAAATGACGTTGGCTGAGAGAATTGCTTCCCCCCACAAGTTCTGAGGTAAATCCGAACTTATCAACATAGCATTCATCATCTCCTTTAGAGTACGGTTTTTGCGTTCTACAATACCATTAGATTGAGATGAATATGGTGCAGTCGTTTGATAAATAATGCCATGTCCTGAACAGAATTCATTAAACGAGGCGTCATATTCCCTGCCTCTATCACTTCGAATTGTTTTAATTCGTTTGCTAAGTTGATTCTCAACTTCATTCTTATAATTTTTAAAAGCATCAATGGCCTCATCTTTGCTACTTAGCAAATAAACATAACAGTATCTAGTGCAATCATCGATAAAAGTTACAAAGTACTTTTTACCTTCTCTTGTTTGCACAAACTTTAATTCACACAAATCTGTATGAATTAAATCCAAGGGGTCAGTGTTTCGTTCTGTTGAAGGAAATGGCGCTTTTGCCAATTTTGCTTCAACACATATTTGACATTTTTCTTTATTATTAAAGTCCAGTTTGGGTAATAAGTCAAGGTTAATCATTCGTTGTATTAACTTGTAATTAACATGTTCCAAACGAAAATGCCATAAACAAGAAGACTCAAGCATGTAAGCGGAAGAGGAAACAATTTTATTAGCCTCAATGGGCACAACTTTCTTGGGTACAATTGTCATAACATTTAACTTAAACATGTTATCAATAAGGTACCCCTTTTCCAAATACAAACCATTCTTAGAAAGTGTAAATTCGTTTGCCTCAAAAACTAGTCTGAAACCATGACTGACTAGAAGAGCGCCAGATACCAAGTTCTTCCGGATGTCAGAAACATGCAACACATTCTTCAGGGTCAGCTCCCTTCCTGAGGTCAGTTTCAGGACCACCTTGCCCGATCCTTCAATCTTCGAGCTGTCGGAGTTTTCCATGAAAAGTTGTTCATTGTTTGTTGTGGGAACATAGTCACTGAACATTGCCCTGTTGGCATATACATGTCGAGTGACCCCTGTGTCCACACACCATTCACGCGGATTCCCCACTGTGTTGCTTCAGTCACCACTGTGCAGAGATTCAGATCTTCCATTGCGCCAGCCAGATCTGCCTTTGCTTTGGTTTGATTTTGATTCTTTTTGGGCTTACGACAGTCACTACTTCGGTGCCCCAGTTTCCCACAGTTATAACACTTACCAGTGAACTTCTTTGCAATCTCCTTGACGTTCACGCCCAAAGTGTTATTCTTCTTTTTGTTCATCGCCTCAGCAACATGAGCCTTGGCTTGACCAGACGGAGTGGTTGGCTTTCTCTCGGCACGACGATTGTCCTCCTCTATCCGAAGCCGGACAATCAAATCTTCCATTTTCATTTTCTTTCGTTTGTGCTTGAGATAGCTCTTAAATTCCCTCCACGAAGGAGGTAGCTTCTCAATCACAGCCGCAACTTGGAAAGATTCACTGAGCGTCATGCCCTCCTCTTCCATTTCAGATACCAACATCTGTATTTCCTCAACCTGCGAAACGACAGTTTTGGAATCTAGCACTTTATAGTCGAGAAATCTACCAACTATCAACTTTTTCGTGCCAGCATCTTCTGGACGATACTTTTTATCTAAAGCTGACCACAACGCTTTTGCAGTTTTATAAGTACAAAACACGCCATAGATAGTATTATCCAAGCAACTCAGAATCAAATTCAAACAACAAAAATTAGTATACGCCCATGCTTCAGCACCCAAGGCATTCTGCCTGTTTTGATGTTGATCCTCCACAGGTTCTACTACTGGTGGATCCTCGCTCAGCATCTTGGCCAATCCCAGCGCTGTGAGATAGAACAACATCTTTTGCTGCCATCTCTTGAAGAAACTTCCAGCAAACTTTTCCGGCTTCTCAACGTGTGCAGCTGTGGCAGCCGGATTCATCTGAGGCCCTCCGCTTGGTGCCAAAGGAACCGTGTTGAACGGCGCACCGGCAGCAACATTATTAGCCCCGTCAGGTGCAGACACGGAGTGTGCACCGTTAAAGCCTTGAACAGAGTTCGAGCTTTCGTTTTCCATTCCTGTTCAGTTCGATCAAAAACGTACAGGTCAGAACAGAGTCGGATATAAGAAATGGGTAGAAGCAGACTGCAAATCAGTATGAACACCGCTTTGCATAAAAAAGTACAGAAATTAATTGAATTGATTACGTCTTAAGATTGTTGGAAACAATCAATCCTGTACCAAGACGCAATCGTACAGTGTGTGCGTATGAAAGCAGTAAACAGTAAATCAAATCTGGGGCGAGTGGAGGACTCTGTCCTTAAGACGTAATGCTCCGGTATACTGTGCCTAATCGGCGTTAGCAATCGTCTCCCAGGATACAACGGGTACCTGTTCAGTTGAGCGGCACTGCTGAACTTGAACTACTGCGAACCTTCGAGTGTCCTGACTTTTCTTGGACGTGATGCAGAAAGTATAATGCTACGAATGCAGTATGCGACGAATGCCGAGAGCGAGTGCGTCTAGATCGCACACCTTGCCCCTGTTTATATAGAGGAGTCGGTTGTAGAATCGGTTATGCAGATGGATCTGTGACCGTCGGATCAAAACCATAGATGAACCAGAGCCGTCGGATGAAAATCGACGTGTCATCTGTTGGACGGTTTGAACGTTCAAATGTTAGACGTCAGATGGAAACCAAAACCACACGATTCATCTTGGAGTGTCGGATGAAAAGCAAAAGCGGTTGGGCAGTTAAGACAGTTTGAATTTCAACCGTTGGATCAACGCTGCCTTTCCGTCACCGTTAGATCAAAACTGCTTGATCTTATCGCACACCGGAGGAGACCATTTTAAAAAATAAACGTTCGATTTAAACCATGAACGAACAACCGAATTCCTGTTTAAACTGAAACGCGTTTAAAACGCGTTTATCTGTTACTGGACCGGACCATGCACGACCGCGCACATAGGAGAGCATTTGGGTCGCTGCGCAGCTAGGCCCGAAGCCTTTTAACTATTTACAAAAAATAATTAATCCAAAAGCCCAAATAAATTTTCTTCAAAAAGATAGGAACCGGCCTAGCCCACGTGCACACGTGACCACGAGCCACGAGCCCGAGCCGGAGCCGGAGCCAAGCCGAGCCGGCCGGCCGGACGGGCGCGCGCGCGTGTGTGGCACTTTCTAGGTCTTCCCTCCGGTCAAAAACTTATCGTGCCCCAAGGACACATCTAAAGTGTCCATTCTAGCCATTTATAAGGTGGCTAAACATGTCCAAATATCCAATGTGATGTTCCTCCATAAGGGTGATGTGGCCTCCTAAGAATACGACACGTCACCCATTAACCATGTTTTCCATCCACTTTGAGCATTAATTTCTCATTCACCCGGTATCGTAATTGAGTGATTCCAAAGCCTAAAATTAACTACTCGTTACGTAGATAATTAAGGACCCATTAGTTTTCGATTTTCATTATCGGAAACTAATCATAATTAAGCTCAAAATATGTTGCTAAACCAAGTTTGACAACCTTCTTTAATGGGCCGAAGCCCAAACTTTAATTCCTCCAACACTCGCACCATTTTTGCCCTGCTGGAGACCACTCCCACACCATGCGAACCCAAGGACATTCAAAGGATGTTAGGAAATGTGTATGAATATGGACATCAAGCAAGAAAACAACGGTAACAACAAGAAGAATAGAAAGCCGAGACACAACAAAAGTTGTTGTCTTTAAAGCTAAAATGCCTCCATCACGAGCAAGATGAACTACTTGACAGAAACCTCCTAAGATATAACACGGCTTTTTCCTTTCGTTCGCTCTACGAGAGGAAGATGAACTTGCACAAGAGAATGATTGATAGTAGATGAGAGGAAGAGAGTAAATTGCTGAAAGTACACAATTTTTGCAAGATTGTAGTATGTTCTTTAAAATAGCCAAGCCTTGTATTTATAGGCTTAAGGTTAGATGAAAACACACTTTGAAAACCTATTTCAGCAGTTTAATAAACCTCCAAGTCAGTTGCATAACGTTCACCAATGAAGGGAGATGATTCTTGGATTAAAAGATGCAATTCAAAGTGAATAGTTCTGTCTTTTGGTACATCGATCGATCGATGTCACTTCGATCGATCGATGTTGGACAGAAACTTCTAACTTTGCTTCCTGACCACATAGATCGATCGGCGTGATCGATCTATGTTGGACAGAAATTTCCAACTTTGCACCATACTACATCGATCGATCGATGTCATCGATCTATGTCCAACAAAACACTCAACTTCATTTCAGCTTTCACTTGGGTCGATCCAACTCACACATAGATCGATCTAAGTGATTTCTTTCAAGTTTAAAGCGTTCAAATCATCTTTTAATATCCCAAACAACCTCTTACATATTTATATATAAGTTTGGAACATTTTCTTAAAGTACTTTTAACGTACTTTCCAACAAAGGAAATGTGGACGTCCGTTTCCAAGCATTATAGACAAACTCCGCAAGTTCCGTCTATCTTGAAAAAAAAAACTTTTGTACAAGATGATAATACTGTTCCAAAAACCGATTCTCTCATATTAAATATCTGATTTCAAAAATTAAAATAAACTCTATATTTAATATTTAATATTAATAATATATATCATTTTTATTGAATTACAAAATTTAAATCAAATAGATCCAGAAACCATAAAAATACAACTTAGATTTAGATTTCATGGTTTCATGTTTCAAAAGTCTTGTATCCGCCTCCTCAAATTTGAATGCCGATTCTGATATTGAAATGACCATGATAGGCTCAAACCCTACGCATCTACGGTCTACCGTATAAGAAGCAGGAATACTCATGTCATTTCACAATCTACTGTTTTCTTTTCCTCTTCCACCTCTGGAGCTGGAAAATCAGTGAGAGAAGCGAAAACACAAACAACAAGAAACGAAGCAGGTCGAACCTCTTGTTCCTCTTCTAAATTTTCATCTCATTTCACTTTCCATCTTCTATTGGCGGTAAAAGATAAGATATTGAGATGGAGTCTTCCGATTCAACATCTCAACCGATGGTGCAGAATGATCCACCGGAGCAGTCACAGTCTAATCCTCATCCTCTTTCTCATCTCCGTAAGGAGATCGTAAAGCAGGCATGTCTTGTTTTGTTCTTGCTTATGGTTTTCGTTGTTTCTTTTTCTTCTTTTGGAGGCAGATGTTATGTTCAGTTTTGTATGTTGTTTGCTGATTCATTTCAGTTCGATATGTTCTAAGATTGAATGTCGATAGATGGGACTTGTTTGCAGATATTATTGTTGATTTTTGAAATGGGTTTTCGATAGTATTGGCCAAAGTCATGGGAAAATAGAAATGGGAAAGCCAAGGCAGAAAATGAAATATGGAAGTGGCTCTTGTCTACTGGAACTTACGATGGGGCTGACAGAACTTTTTGACTCGGTTTCCTGAAAGAATTTCTTGCTAACAGTATTAAGATTTAGGGGGGAAATGAACACTGTACATTCTAAAGGAGTTGGAATAATCATCGGAAAGGAATTGGAAGTCTGATTGGTTTTGAATTCAATCACGCGGTATCACTTCTCATTGGTGTTTGGGTTTTATTTTCGGTGCTTTTAATACAGAGGCGTTTTCTTTTTAGTGTTCCTCGGGGCTAAATTGGGCAATCAGTCTCATTTTGCTTCTTTGGAAGTTCACAGGTAGAAAAATTCTTCAACAAAGAATATCTGTTGAAAAACCAAAGTTTCCTGAGGTATTTGAGTAGTGCTAAGGAAGGCTACCTTAAGCTTAGAATTCTATAGCTTTGTATTAATGTGCTTTGTTTGGACAGGAAAATTCATGTAATCAGGTTATTTGATCAGAAGATTTTCTTGTAACCAAATTAGTTCTTATTGGCGGATAGAAACGAAGGCGCATGGGTTTAGTAGTTCTTGGGCTTCATAGAATACACATAATAAACATATTTAGGGTGTCAATGGTCTGATTTGCTGAGATTAAAGATGAGTTACAATGAACTTCTTACCATGTTATTGGATATAGGAGGTATATTTGATTTTCTCTCTGATGTTGTCTTTTGAGATGTGGATGATAATGTGGGCTTTAAATAAGTAACATTACCAAGTCAAAGAATAGAGTGAAGATGATGAAATATAGCAGGTACTTCTGAAAAGTTGCTCAGTCTGTATGTTTCCTGGTGCTACTTCTTTGGATGTGCCGAACATCAGGCTCTATCTTAATGATTATGCAACCAACTGCTTACTGATTCATTCTCTATTCAAGTGAGCTTCTCTTAAAGGCTAAAGCGCTCCGAATTTCGGAACCATGTTGTCGTATCTCTTTTCTCATCTCATCCTTGGGCTCTGTTTGGAAAGTGAATTAATCAAGCTAGATGTTAACTAGTCTTCTTTCAGAGTAGTTTGGACTTTAAACTCTTGTTGGTGCATCAAATTTCAGAATAGTGTAGCATCAGATTGTTATAAATAATCACAAATTTTGTTTAATTTTTTTATTGACCTCGTGTTTCCTTTTCTGTCTCCTATTTCTTGTCTGATTGTCGTTCTTTTGTGAGAAAAATGAATGATCTAATAGTGCTGCAGCAGGCCTTAATACAAGAACTGGTAATTGGTAGTGGCTTTACAAATGTCTATTAGACATTATGGGTTGGAGTCTAAAAATGTCTTTGGCACTGGTCTATAAATAACCCTCTAAATCTAATAACAGGCGTATAGTGGGATGTGAAGGAGCTCATTTTAGGCTATCATTGTCTAGGTTTGATGTATTTTCGATAAATTATAGGAATAGATTAAAGTATGTTTCTTAATATTTCTTCTCCTTGACAAGTGGCTTTCTGTATTAGTTATGTTTTAAAAGTTCCGACATCTTTCCTGATTCCTTTTTGGAGTTAAAGCTTCTCCTTTGATCACATGAAGAAGGCAGTAAGCTTGCTACTGTTTTCCATTATTCTTTTCCTTATAATCATGTATCTTTTGAAACGGCTTCCATGTCTTGCAGTTCCAATTGAAGTTATTGCTTCTTTCTAGATTATGAAGAAGTTCCCAAAAGACGGATCACTGATAGTGTCTGCACCAATGGAATCTTCTGCTGTTGTAAGTCACTTCAATTTTGGGACTACTCTTTCTTGTACGTCTGTTAGCTTCCTGCTTTGTTCTTATCTTATTTGATTGAAACTGCAGATTATGAATTCTGATGGGAAGAATGTCAAACCAGTTCATCCTATTCCACTTTATAAGCCTAGGGACTGTAAGGTGCTCTCCAATATGTTTGTGCAGTTCAGCGTTCTTGTTTTTGTTGCTTACACAGCTCGATTTGTTATTTTATTTATTAAAATATTTTTTTGATGATCTAGCTACGTACTGTTTTGGTGAAGCTGGAATGCAAGTTTCTATGCAGATTATATTTCGCCTTACTGCTTATGGTTTGGTGAAATGCTTATAGGCATTCTCATATTTGCCTTGTTGCACAAAGAATATCTCCATTAGTGACCCTGACTCTATGACCAACCCAAAAGAAGTAACAATGTCAGAAAAGCTGCTAATTGGTAAGGTATGGGTTTGAAATGTGGTTTTTGGTATATTTTGCTCTTCGAAACGTGTTTTCTGTGAAGGGTGTTTGCATGGAAAGCTTTATCCTGCGTCATAATTTTTGAAACCTGTAAACATGCTTAATTTACCTTTTGCTAAAAGATGGCACTATGTGATGTAGTGAAATTCTTATTGTTTACTTTGAAGATGATCTCAATGGCCGTTTCTTTAACAGTTTTGGATGAAGAAACTTGACTGATTTGTCTGTAGGGAAATAAGTAGAACATGTTATTCAAATAAAGTTCTAATATGGAACAATGAACAATGTGCCATGTGGTGCTAAATGAGTCACGTTGCTTTTAATGATATAGTGTGTCTACACAAATGCACGTGGCTAATTTCGGAGCATTTGGTCTACTAGAGTATGGTCTATTCGCTGATTGATGTTGATTCAGCTATATGGTTCTTTAGTGTATGTAAAGGAAGCTTGAAGAAAATTAGAGCAGAGGAACAGTTAGAATACAAATTTGAAGAAGAATCAAATATTATTGAATCCATTCTTGATTAAGAGAAAATGATACAACTAGTTGCTTATATATACAAGGGAGGAAGAAGGTCTTCCATCTCCAACAGCACTATGTACTTGGACAGTAATTCAACGGCTAATTTACAACGGCTAACTCCTTTCTTGTCTGTACAATATATAGTATTTTTTACACTCCCCCTCAAACTTAGTGCATAGGTAGATGCAACTAAATTTGGAACATATATACTAATAAGAGCTTTTAATATTTCTTCCATAACTGCAATGTCTTTAATCTTTAATGTTTCACTTTTGCTGTCTCCATATGTATGTATGCGTGTTCAACTAATAGCAACCTCAGTCTAATCTTGAGCATCCACAACACTTCTGGGTCTGAAGCACCTGGAAAGCAAAGTCAACGATAAGTACCAAAATAAAAAACTTGAAATGTCCACCTGCAAACAATCACTCAATTGCTTTCTTGAATGCTTGCGTAAAGCATTAGTATGATACTCCTGGCCTTGTTACACCTGTAAAGGAAAAATAACTTTGATCCTGCAAAACAAATGTTAGTGCATAACTCCTGAGTTGCTTCCTTGAATGCTTGCGTAAAGCATTAGAATGATACTCCTGGCCTTGTTACACTTATAAAGGAAAAATAACTTTGATCCTGCAAAACAAATATTAGTGCATAACTCCTGATATTACTTCTTGTGCACCTGTAGGAACATTCCATTTTCCATCCTGCACTGTAACTGTTAGTAACTGGTTCCGAAATCTACTGTATAAACAATAATGAAACCTGCAATCAAGAATCCTTTCCATGGCGAAAATCAATCCTTGAACCCTTGTTAGTCATGAAAAACACAGTTTAAAACACATTTGTAAACTAATTTATATTGCTAAAAAAGTAGAATCAATTAATCCTACTACAATTATTTATACCAAACGATACAAACTAGAATGAATTGACCACTATTAACACCAACGTACCATAGTCAGAAAGAATTTTAAACAAAAATCTTAAGTATACTCCATCTGGAAACATGCTCATGAAATGACGTTGTGAAGATTTGTTTTACTTTACTTGTTTTACTTTACTATTGTATTCTTCCCCTTAAAACAGATCTTGTCAGAAGATCATTTAGCTTATAACGTTTAGTATGTATCAATAGACATTAGTATTATTATAACGTGTACCATGTCAAGAACTATATACTACGAACAGTTGATATATTCAGAAGTTGTTATCTCAAAGAGGACAAAAAATTTTGAAACATATTTCATTGAACAAATATTATTGGAATAAAAGCAAAGATATAGGCTTAGAATAATAAGATATTTATAAGCGAATGATATATTATAATTCAACAAGTTATACAAATCACAGAGCAAATCATAAAGATCCATTGAATTACTGATAAAACTGAACAGATAAAATAATCTTGATATTTAGATATTATATCTTACAAATGATACAAGGATCAAGCATGACACCAGAAATAATTAAGAAGATTTCAGCTATGTAGCTAAGGCTCTCCTAGCCTTGTTTAAAATAGCTCAGAGGGGTCCATGTCTATGACTCAGAGGAATAATTCAAGATTATCCGTGTTCATAGCTTAGAGGAACCCTTGTTCATTCAAACAATAGTGGCAACAATGGCCATCATTTTAATATTGAATGCCAAGACAAATACCTTATATCAACATGTAAGACACTCCTAATAGTTTTAGCATTTATGATCATGTTGCACTTAATATGCTTTACAATTCAAATAGTCATGTCAATAATAATCAACACTTAGGTTTAACTAAACAACTTGCAAGATCATGCATTTTATTAAAGAACTTAACTCAATTTAGAACCGATCTCAATATAAACCAGTTTTCAACCACACGGACAGGTTCATTATATACTCACACGAGAATTATCAACCAATACGCTATCAGCACAAACTCTGCGATTCTGAGTAATTACGATCAAACTAGCAGACATTGAGTTCTTGTATACAGAGACAACTCATTTTACAAAGCAACACAAATTGTTTCATATGAGAAAGATATCAAGATGGTTGCAAGAAAAAGAATAAGGTTCAACGAAGGGAGAACGACTGGAGTAGAAAATTCAACGAATGTAATTCTCACGGTAAACAAAGTTAGAAGAATGAAAACAGAGCAAATATGCAACTCAATTCATGAATAGGGATCCTAGTGACAATTATGCTTCTAGATTGATTTTCAAGAACACTAATTACTATAATAGCTATCTGATATTTACTCAGAAACAAATAATTTTCTCCAAGAGCAGCTGGTTGCAGACCCATAATATACCAACAAACTTGAACTTGAAACATAAGATGAGCTTCGACCAGAAACTCATTATCTTACTCATTAATATAGTACAATAATCAAATCCTCAGGCTTACCATAAAAGAACATATCTACTCATTTGTTATCTTGAATTCAGTAGACACAACCATATATGTAATTAAATTGATGTCTTTGAACAGCAATTTGCACAAATATGCACTTAGAGGAGTCAAACAAAACAATATCTTGGGTGTGACAAACAGGTTATTCCATATGACTTACGGTTTATTGATACATCTGTGTTTGTCTTCAAGAAGAGCGTGCTCCAGCTCGGACTGCAGCATCATCAAATCATGAGAAATGCTGGTTATTAGATGCCACAGCCTCCGAAGCTTGAGGTTAAACCAGACTGTGCTTCTTGAATTTCCAGAAATCACGTGCAACCCTTCTCCAGAAATCATTTGCACTTGAGAAACACTTGCACATATCATAATGTTAATCATAACACATGCTTCTCAGCAAGAAATAACTGGACACAATGTTCTTTACCGGTGAAACATATAGACTCAATGGAAAAACAAAAGTACTGACATGTATACAAAAACCTTTTCAGGATAAACAATTCTAGATAAACATATGTTTGGCGGTCATAAAATCAGTGGTTTGCCGCCGTGTAGAAGTGCCAAAATGCCATTATTTTTCTGGCCTTTTATCAGCTGCTTGATGGCAATCTTTGTGACATTCGCATTAGCTGCTTTTGTGTGTTTTTTTTCATCACTATGATGAGAAAAGAAGATTTACTCGTCTTGGGAAAACCAGATTGCATAAACAGCAAATGGGAGTTGCGATTCTTTGATCACATGGCTTCAAAATCAATTTCCATGAAAGACATATCATCTTCAGTGAATGAAAAGAATCTCATTTCCAATGGTAATCTAGGAGCTTTGTACAAGACAATTGAAGATTTTTCTGGTTAATTATAGGCTCAAGAATTAACAGAGTGAACTTTCCCTGAAATTAATACCATGTTTCTGAAACATATAAAGATCCAATGATCTTCTTAAAGGAATTAAGTGCAGCTGATATTACATTGAAAGAAAGATTTCGAAATTTTTTTTCAACAAACCAACTCTCAAAAAACATGCACGGATTATCAGAGAAGAAATGTTGGAATCATATTTGAGCACCAAGGCTCTTCCAAACAAAGGTTTCAGCTACAAAGATTTCTCTTTGTAGCCAAGGCTCTTTATAGCACATTTAAAGAATAGGCTCTATGGCCTTGAAGAATTTAAGATGCATGGCCTTTGAAAGATTTGTGGCCTTTGATATGGCTTTTTGGCCCTGAGTTGCTGCTAGCACCAAAGGTGAAAAACAGCAGAATATTACAAGTTCCTTCTTTAGAAACTGGTGAGTACGAATTCGGTTGACAGTCCATTGAAGAGAAGATTCCGGCTTAGCCAAGGCTCTTCATAGCCTCTTAAATGAGAAGATTTCGGCCACAGACCAAGGCTCTTCATAGCCCATTGAGTAGGGACGATTTCGGTCAGAGACCAAGGCTCTTCATAGCCCATTGAATAGAAATTTGAAAGACTTGATAGCCGTGAAAATGGTAAGAAGCTTGTAGTTATAGAGAGATCTGGTGGAGGTATTAAGAATCTTAGCAGCATGACCCAAAGATCAGCTACTCAACACAAGTGCATCTTCAACAGCTCTCCTAGCTGTCTACTGTAAACTTGTTTAGAACATGTGTTTGAGCTTGCATAAAGAAACATTTAAAGCATGTAAGACCAAAAGATTAAAAACAAAAAAATACTTTCACGTTTTCATACTAACACAGAAAAAAACTTTTTTTTCCTGTTAAAACAATAACTAATGCGGCAAAATATACCATCATATATTTTAAATAAGAACCCAGAAATATCAAAAACACAGTGAATGATAAAAAATTTTGTTAGTAATTTGAGCCCAAACTTTAGAAAGAACAATTGAAAGCTTTTGATTTTTCACAGAAACAACAACTCTTGGATCCTTAAATGAAGAGATACTTCATTATCCCTTGAAGTACTAGAATGAAAAATTGAGAAGATGAAAACATGAAAGGAAAAAATATTAAAGAGACAATAGGGGAATCCAGTTAAGGAAAAATAGCGTTGGCCTCTCTGTGATTTTGAGAGCTTGAAAGAAT
This sequence comes from Eustoma russellianum, assembly GCA_036186865.1. Lineage (NCBI taxonomy): Eukaryota > Viridiplantae > Streptophyta > Magnoliopsida > Gentianales > Gentianaceae > Eustoma > Eustoma russellianum. The sequence goes on along the minus strand of AP025069.1, from coordinate 4,153,389 downwards.
GGTAAAGCATGGAGGAGAGAGAGTTAGTAAACTGAGAAGAAAAAGATAAAATAAAAAAAATATATTTAAGGGAAGCTTCTCGAGGAAGCCTTACCACTTTTCCGAGGTTACTTTATCAAATAGAAGGAAAAACAAAAAACCAAATATATATTAAATTATTTATGGCTAGTGAGAATAAAATACAGCTGTATTGCATGTGGTCGGTTTGATACTACGTGTAAAATTCCCTTTAAACAAAAATATTTGCAACCAGACTCACAAACATATTCATCTACATAAAGATGAGAAAAAATGGAAGGACTGTAATTCCTCATCTAATCGATCTGAGAAGAGCTTGAAGCAATAAAAAAACATTTTTCAAAGGATGAAAGCAATATATTTTACTGAGAGAAGAAAATAATTGTTTTTATCTTGAAAGATGAACAGTTTCACAAGCGACAGAAAGAAATTTCCTGGCTTTATCTGGAAGGAGAAGAAGGTTCAAAACGACCAGAAGGAAGGAAGACTAAAGAAGATGGAAGAGATGTAAGACAACCGTAATATTGAACCTCTGTGTTTTTTTAACCAAAGCTCTGATACCATGAAGAAAATTAGAGCAGAGGAACAGTTAGAATACAAATTTGAAGAAGAATCAAGTATTATTGAATCCATTCTTGATTAAGAGAAAATGATACAACTAGTTGCTTATATATACAAGGGAGGAAGAAGGTCTTCCATCTCCAACGGCACTATGTACTTGGACAGTAATCCAACGGCTAATTTACAACGGCTAACTCCTTTCTTGTCTGTACAATATATAGTATTTTCTACAAAGCTTAGGTTTGAATCTTGCTAACTAAACTATTCTAACCAAAGAAGAGGGGTGTGATTTTCTTCTCTCTTTGGGGCTTGGTGTGGGCGGTTGGAACATGTCATAGTAACATATGGGCCATGTATGCAACAGTTTGATTTGATTGAGAATACTGTTGGATTCCATGCATAGACTTAACTACTACTTCGGTTGTCGTTTTGGTGGTAGTTTCTTTATTGTTATTGCTGCCTTACGATAAAAGAAAAATGAGTTGACTGTTTTCTGATCAGATTGTGTTTTGGGTCTAGAGTAAATGTTTTCCTTCTCTATGTGTAATTTTTTTTCCCAAATGGACGCTCAGTAGTCCTTGTTTGTTCCCAACTCTGCTTTTAGTGGCATGTTCTTGTGGAGTACACAGTGTAGAGGCTGCTGAGAGAGCTGTGAGTGTGAAGCCTGTTCCTGGTGCTTGGTGTTTGGTAATGAGGTATTCCACACATTTATATGATGACCCTCTCTGCATCTCTATCCTACAGGTTGATGCATTAAATACCACGGAGGACTGGAGATGCGGATTACGGGTCCAGCTTCTGAGGAAATTGGTAATTTTTATTCTAATCAAGGCCAAGATATTGGTGATATTTGTCATCTTTATCATCATCCCCCTCTTTTTTTGTTTTTTGTTATGATTATTATTACTGTTTTATGTTTAATGATTTCCTCCGTAACAACTAAAGAGCTAGGGGGAGTTAGTGAAGAAATTCAGGCAGCCAGAATAACAGCAATTTGCAAGTCTTTAGTCCGGGAGCAGATGGGAAGAATTTAAAGTCTAGCGAGTGTATTGAAAACTTACATGACGAAAAGGTCAGCCTAAACAATGGATATGCTCCTCTCTGTCTCTCTGTTTCCTACTTTTAAGCAGGTTGTTTGACATAGCTTGATGCATCATTATGGATCATCAACAACCTCTGTGTTTCGCGTACATTCGACCCCTCATACCCCGTCATAGGCGGGAGCCTCTAAAGCAATAGGGTAATGTTATTGTTGTTTGGAGGCTATGGTAGAAACAAAAGGGTTATGTGGTGTATTTGGATTCTTTTTAAAAAATTTAACTGAGTGATGGACCTCGTCTATTTTAGTTTCTGGTCAAGCTACAGAAGAAAGTGGTAGTCTTGTCATAATGCTGCAGAATCTTGCTAACTAATATTTTTATTGTTTCCCCATAACAATCTTTAGAGCAAGAAGGAAGCAGATGGTCTAAACGACAACTTAAACCGTCAGAGAGAACCATAATTTATACATTTATAGACTTAAACACCCCTCTCCAGTGTGGACTTTGAACCCAGAACCTCTTTTTATGGTACCGTGTTAAATTATTATATCATCTGACATCTCAAGCTGTTAAGGAGAACAAGAATTTATACTCCCTCTGTCCTAAAAATATTGTCACATTTGACTTTTCAATACAGTCCAAATGACAATATGTTGAAAAGTTAACTGTGACTATTTTCGGACGGAGGGATTGTATATATTGATTCAATAGATATAGAACGTTCTAATTGAACTTTTCCGCCTTTGTTCAACTCTCGGTTCTTGCAGGCTGAGTCAGATCTATTGGCAAACGGTTTAGTGCTGGAGAGGCTAAAGGTGAGGCAAAATCTGAGGCCTCCAATCATGCGTCGACAATTGTACAAAAATTTTTTTTAAAAAAAAGTGCAGCGCCCCCTTCTTTAAAAAACTGCTTTTGTACACGTGGCGACTTGTGATTGGAGGCCTCATATTTTGTCTCACCTTTAGCCTCCTCAGATCCGAACCCATTGGCAAAGGGCAATGGTGCACAAAATCTGAAACAGAAGAAAACGAATAGGAATAAAGGGAAAATGCGCGAGCATTTGCAGGAAAAGGTTTGGATCCAGAAACAAGGTTGGGATCTCCTCACCCCCTATTCTCTCACCCTCCTCTCCACCGCCCTCCACGTGTTCCGGCTAAAAAAAAATCCCCCTCCCTCCCACGTGCCCCAGTCCGAGATTAATTTTTTACCCTATTCTAATATAAGCCTCAGACCCCTCTCCCCCATCCTCTCTTCTCTCTCCTCTTTTTCCCCCTTCCTCGTATTCCTGTCCTTCGGCACCCCATCCACCGCCCTCCCCCTTCCCTTCCCACCGTCCTCCGACCTTCTTTTTCCCTTCTCGGGCGGGCCACCCTTTCCACTTTTCCCTTCTCTCTCTCTCTTCCCTTCTCCCTCTGTTGGCCCCTTCCCCCTTATCTCTTCCCTTCCATTCCCTTCCATTCCCTTCCCTTCTCCGGCTTTCCCCCTTCCTGTTCTGAGCTTCCTCCGCCACCATTCCAATTGGATGACAGTTGTGCAATAGACACCACATGAAATGTATGATTTTGGGCTGAAGAGGTGCTGCCGACAAATTCCGCCATACCTTACTGGTTGTATAAGCTAATGTAGAAGGGCCAGGAGATGATGTATACATTTGCTTACTTTCTATCATAGCATATTAACCTGTTTTAAGTGTGTACACATCTTTCATGTGGTGGGAAGGGAAGAGAAGAGATAAAGGGGGAAGGAGGCCGACATAGGGAGAAGGGAAGAGAGAGGGGAAAAAAGTTGGAAGGGTAGCCTGCCAGAAAAGGGAAGAAGAAGGCCGGAGAACGGTGGGGAAGGGAAGGGAGAGGGCAGTGGATGGGGTGACGGAGGATGGGAAGAGGGGAAAAGGGGAGAAAAAAGAGGAGAGAGAAGAGAGAATAGAAAGAGCTAGGGGGAAGGGTCAGAGTTTTTTTTAAATCTAGGGGTGGGGCATGTGGGAAAGGGCGAATTTTTTTAGCCAGGACACGTGGAGGGCGGTAGAGAAAAGGGTAGAGAAAGGGGTGATAGAAGGAGATGTTAGAAGATTTGATCCCAGAAACAAGGTATTCTTTTTTGTTTTCTTATGTTTCTTTTTCTTTTTCTTGGTTATCTTAGACTCGCACTGGTGAAGACGACAAACTTCCTCCAGGCCAAGGAAAAACTGCTTGTTTTTACTAACGTTGAACCTTCTGAGAGACCTATTCTTCCAAGAATGCCTGAGGGCTCCATAGGATTTACCATGGGGAGAGGCCGACCTCTAGACGCTAGAACAAGCTTGTCGTGCATGTTGAGTTGTTTGTACTATTGTATCGCAGTGCACTGTTCGGTTTTACGCTATTTTAGGTGTGTCGGTTCTTGCCGTTCATACTGAATTTCTGTGGAGAACTTGGGGGTGGGGGGTGGAGGGGACGATTTAATGGCTTCTTAAAGGATCAGAGGTAGAACATAGCAAGAGTTTATGCCCATTGTTTTGCACTCTGTACAGGGATCCTGCCATTGGACCACTAGGAAGTAATATTTGTATGAATTTTAAGGGTGTAATTGTCATTTTGATTAGTCAAAACAGTACTCCCCTGGGTCATAGTTGTCTTTCTGCTTGGTTTATTTTTGAAATAGATGAAAAGTTAATTATGCCAAAATTTTTAAGACGGAGAAATATTTATATATGCAAACTTTGCTTTGCTTCTTTAATTGCATTATTGACTTTAAGTTTTGCTCAGTTTATATCTTTCATCCAACATGATTGGCACATCCCATTTGCAAACTAATTGAATAACTTTTCTAGATGACGCATATTTGACACTACAGCCGGGGGACTGTTTCATGACTTCTGTAAACCTGCCAAACCACGTTCAGGGGGACTGTTTTAATCTATACAAGGCTTTTTTCAGTCTGCACACTTCTCCTGTCTTAAAGTCGGATGAGAAATTTGGATGTGGTTCTACGTACACTTCTTCTTTCAGGCATTCGTGTAGAAACGCATCCTTAACATCAAATTGGTGAAGATGCCAATTTTTATTAGCTGCAACTGAGAATAGTACTCTGATGGTATCAATACGGCCACAGGTGAGAAGGTTTCTGAATAATTCACACCATAGGTTTGAGTGTATTCTTTTGCGATTAACCGGGATTTATACCTTTCAATATTTCTATCAGCCTTATATTTGATAGTGAACGCCCACCTGCACCCAACCGGTTTCTTTTCAGGAGGAATAAAACACTTTTTCTATGTCTGATTTTTCTCCAGGGCTCTAATTTCTGTAATCATAGCTTCTTTCCATGCCGGTTGGGCCTGAGCTTCGTCAGTTGTCCATGACAATTGTTCTGTGCATAAGGACACAAATAACCCTCGGGCTACGTCAAATACTCCTGTTACAGATACATTTACTGGATACCTGGATGTTTTTGATATTTGTTCAGGTGAGTATCGACTTGGAGGTACTCCTCTCTTCGTCTTGTGAGGTAGAACCCGTACCTGCTGCTGTTCAATGAAAATATTAGCATCAGTCTGTATTTTTAGTATGGACGATACTGAGTCTGGCCTATTTGTAGCGGGGGTATGAGTGGGGGTATGAGGATTTGGGTCCAGATCAGTTTCAGTTTCAATATTATGTCATGACTGTAAAGTACTAGTATCTAAATTTATTACCTCTGTCATTTCATTCATATGTAGATAATCATGAGGTGGTACTGGTGCCTGGGATGGTCCTTCGTTGGGTGCCGTTGCACAGTCGGTTCCATCTACTTGTCGTGTTGGATCTGCCGTCGAGTAGGTGTGGTATGGTACTAACCAGTCGAGGGTTCTGTCAGATGGAGTCTCCCCTAGAACCGGGACTGGGGTTGGTAATAGTAATCAGTTTCAAGAAAAGTGCAGTTCATGGTGATGTGCATTTGTTTGGTATGATGATTCTAACATCGGTACCCCTTTTGTGTTGTAACATATCCAACAAAGACGCATTTTTCGGCACATGGTTCTAATTTAGTTCTTTCATGTTTAGGAATATGGATGAAAACAGTGCATCTGAACACTTTCAGGGGTAGGGTAAAGTTACGGGACCTCATGTTGGGATGCCATGGCTTGAATAGGTGTTTTGTAGGTAAGAATTTTCGTAGGGAGACGGTTGATGAGGTAAGTAGCAGTGGTCACGGCCTCGGGCCAAAAACTCATAGGAACATGTGAACCGTACATCATTGTTCGGTTCATCTCTAGAATGATACGATTTTTTCTTTCGGCTACCCCGTTTTATTCGGGAGTATTTGGGTAAGAAGTTTGATGTATAATGCCCTAATCAAGGAAGAATTTCTTCAAATTTCCATCTAGGTATTCACCCCCATTATCGGACCGAAGGATCTGTATTTTTGTATCAAATTGTGTCCATATCATGTTGTAGAAATGAATGAATTTTTTATGCACTTCGGATTTATGTTTAATGGCATAGAGTCAGGCCATTCGCGAGAAATCATCAACAAAAATTACATAATAACGAAAGCCAAGGGGGGTATTATAGGGTGAGGGTCCCCATACGTCAGAGTGAACCAAGGAAAACATGCGATCAACCTGGGTATTATTTGCAATATAAGATGCTCGTGTTTGTTTGCCCCGAAGGCACGTGTCACATGATAAAATATTTATTGGGAAAGTAAATAAGGTTGGAAACAAGCGTTGGAGATAACCAAAAGAAGGGTGCCCTAACCGGCGATGCCACAACCACACCTGTCGATTGGCCGTTCCGGTGGCAAGATTAGACTGTCCCTGCTGTGCTACAGCATCAACGAAGTACAGTCCTTGGCGTTCAGTAGCACGCGCAATGATCGTTCTCGTATGAATGTCCTGCACAAGGCAAAAATTTGGATACATTAATACGACACAGTCTAATGCTTTTGTAAGTTGACTTACTGACAAAAGTTTAGTTGATAAAGAGGGTACATAAAGGCACTTGTGTAGTGTTAGGGTAGGAGTGATTGAAATAGTACCCCCGCCAATAACATGTACGGAGCACCATTGGCAGTTTCAACGGTAGTCTTAGTGGGTCGGGTGTATATGAGTAAGTCATTGTGTCGGTAGCACCACGTCAAATATCCACTAAGGTTTGGTCTGGATTGAGTAACTTTGGGACAGTATGGGTGATTTTGTCAGTTCAAGGGTTTTAGGAGGGGGTTTTTGCAGCTTTTTGTCTTTAAGGACTTCAGGGGGTAATTCTGTAATTTGTGAAACTTCGAGGGTAGTAATTGGAGAGTTATGAATTTCTGGGGGTGTGGCTGCAGTTTCTAACAGTTCAGAGGTTCATATGGCCATTCCAGAAACTTCAGGGAGCTGGTTAACATTGTCATAAAACACAAGGGCATAGGGTTATTATTTAGGCTATTTACACAGGCAGGGTTAGGGAAATCCCTAACTGTGTTACCTTCGGCAGCCATGGCTGCGTCGCTCTGCTCCTTCTCCCTGCTATTCTGGTTGCCTGTCTCTTTCGTGCCTGAAGTTTCTTCACTGGTGCTTTCAGCAGCTGCAGCCTGGGCCTTTTTCTTGTAATCTTCCCACCAATATGAGAATCCATGAATTTGGAAGCAAGTTTCTCGATTGTGCCCTCTCCTTGTGCAGTAGGAACACTCTTGGTTGCTTTGTCCCTTCTCCACGCTGTGAGGGATGTCCTGAGTGTGAGCTTCCTGCCCCCTTCCTCTGCTTGCTACGATCTCCTGAAGGTTTGGCTGTCAAACCTTGCCCCATCCCTGATGATTGTCTCTGGTCTGAGGGGTTTAAGACTTTGTTTTGAACTCATGCTCTCCAAAGCTCGTTATACGCTGCCTCCACAGTAGGTCTGTGCACCTGTTTCAGTAACGCTTTCTTCGTATCTCCAAAGCTATCATCAATTGCCAAGAGCAATTTATATAATCTATGTTCTTGCACCTTTTGCGTATATGTGTCTATATCTTTAGAGCATTCCATGAGATTTGGGTCCATGGTGTCAATTGTCATCCATAGACCTTGAAACTGATCTCATAAGGCCTCCAGCAAGCGGTTTCCTTGTTTGATAAATAACACTGCTTATGTAAATCAAAGATCTGTAATGGATCCCCGCAGATCCGTAGGTGACTGCAAGGCCATCCCATAACGCCTTAGCAGTGGAGTATTTTGACAAATTCTTCACCAGGCTATCATCCAGATTGTCAATGAGCCAAGCAAACACCATCTGATCACTCTGTTCCCACGCTGGGTTGGCAGAGTCAGTAGGCATGAGGGTGGAGGTATCCCTGTTATATAGGAGCTCCTCCCCCTGCCCCCAAAGACCATTTTCATTAATCTGTACCAAAGGGTATAATTGGTGCCATTGAGCTTGACCTTTAACATTAAATTTGCAGATGAGGCTGGAGGTGGAGGCACCATCCGACTTTGTTGCAAAAAACGGGCAAATTGTTCCGAAAAATTAGGCTGCACAGGGAAGGTGGGTTTGTTTTCTGTTGATTCCTGACTTGTGCTTGAACCTGGAGTTTGTGACATTTTTGGTATGTGATACTTTGCAGGTGATAAGAATGGATGCTGTCACAGTTTCGGTCAAGACGAGTATAGGCAATAATGAAGTTAAATCTGAGCCACCAAGGTATTCATATATGAACATATACGGTATTTGATTCAAGGTAAGATTTGGCTGTGATGTGAGTAAAACTGAGCCAGACCATGTTCTTCTGGAAATGATGTGAATGAAACACTGAGCCAAACAGTGTTCCGAACACAATTTTGGTAGGATTGAGAAGTTAAGCCTGCTCTGATACCATGTTTAATTTAAGAGCAGAAGAGACTTGGAAAAATTTTCGTGTATTTCTTAATGATTTGTATTGCCTGTACATGCTTGTGTTTATAGTACATTTTTGTATCTATACAAGGTAATAAATCAATCAATCATAATCTCCTATTCTATGGTAATTATTGCGAAATCTAGTTTTCTTATCCCTGATTTTCTGCGATTGTTTTGTAATCACACTGATTTTGCTCATAGGGAATACTAAGTGTACATCATTTTTTATAGAGTTTGCATGTAACATGATCTTATTAGGGGGTTGGGGTGGGGGGGGGTTTAAAGAATGATATATAAAATCTTATGGAGGTGGTTCAAGAATGATATATGAAAAAGGGTGGAGGATTTTTACCACAGATAATTATTAAGATGCCGAGTGGTTATGGTTCATTGTGATCCTCCATCACATTGGCGACCAATAAGTAACGCTAGTTGATTATATTAGTCTATGTGGACATTCTGCTTTTGTCTTTGGAAACCTGTGGTGTTACATACAATACTATGATTTGATTAGAAAACCAGTTATTTAAATAATTGATTAATTTGTATTCAAAATTAGTTACTTGATTTAATGGGTTGCTGTTATATTATAGATAAGTTATGTTATATAAATTCTTTTTAATGAGTTTCAAAGTCAAACTTATGATAATAAATTCAATATTTTAGTTTGGTTAAGGATTCAAAGTTATTGTACATTCAAAGACATTGATCTATGCAAAAACTTAGTCACCACTCAGAAAGAAACGCATAACAGAGAAAAAAAAGAGGAGCAAGAAAAAGTTTCTAAGTGTACTCCTAAGAGAAGTTAATAAGATTCATTTACCGCTGTCCAAATTTGTTTCTTTTTTATAGGAGTGCTTTTTGCTTCTAACGGCGTGATTTTTCCACTTGGACAGTGGTCACTGTTCTGCTACATTTGTTTTATAATGTCTAAGGTAACAGCAAGTTACCAGTTCAGCTTGGCCTAAGGTACAATAAAATATTCTAAGTTACAATATTTACAAGTATGACAGTTCTGCCTTCTTCCTGTCTTGTGTTTCACTTCGTTACCTCAGCTTAACACTTCTTTACTTATGTTATCTTTAGCTCGTCTGAGTTCCGTGCTTCACTTCAGCTCATCTTCAGTTCAGCACAACCATACTTCATCTTTCCTTCAGTTCAGCACAGCTTTGACTTGTCCATCCTTTTCCTTAGTTCAGCTCAGCTCGGCTGTCTCGCTTCGTTTACTTAGTCTTATTTCTCCAGCTCAGTTACACCTTAGATTAGGTCGTCGTACCTTAGTTGAGCTCGGCACACTTCGGCTGGACTTATTTCCACACTCCCCCTCAAGCTTAGTTGTATATATTCAAACAACCAAGCTTGAGCATTAAGTATTGAAATACACTTGATGAAACTGATTTTGTGAGGAGATCAGTGATTTGTTCTTTGGTAGAGATATGTATTAGGCTGACCTCATTTTCTTCTATCTTTTTTCGGATAAAATGTCTGTCTATTTCTATATGTTTAGACTTGTCATACTGAAGTGAGTTCTCTGCCATGCTTATTGTAGAGACACTGTCACAATAGATTTGGGGAGGTAAACTTGCCTTTATGTGACGGTCTTCAAGAACTCTTATGATCCATATGTCTTCATAGATTCCTCGTGCAAGTGCTCTCAGCTCTGCCTCTGCACAGCTTCTTGGCACGCTGGTTGCTTCTTGCTTCGTCAAGTAACCAAGTTTTCCTATAGCAAGATTCCATAGCCCGTAGTTGACCTCATGTCAGTCTTGGATCCAGCCTAGTCTGCATCAGTAAATACTTTGATACTTCGGTCTGAGCTCTTCCTGAAACATAGTCCTTGTCTTGGTGTACTCTTGAGATACCTGAGAATTCTTAGAGCAGCTTGCAAATGCTCATTAGTAGGACTGTGCATGAATTGAGATACAAAACTGACTGCATAACAAATATTTGGCCTTGTATGTGACAGATAGATTAATTTTCCGACCAGTTTTTGCAGATCAGCTTATCAGTCGGGGTAGTATCTCATTGGTCTCTGGACTTATATCCAGGCTCTACTGGGGTACTAGCTGATCTGCATCCGAACATGTCTGTTTCCTTTACGAGGTCTGGTATATATTTTCTTTGGGAAATAAACATCCCTTCGTTATTCCTAGCAATTTTCATTCCTAAGAAGTATCTTAGGGTACCTAGATCATTCATGTCAAACTGTTAAGATAGTTGTGTTTTAATGTTGTTTAAGTTGTGATCATCATTCTCAGTCATTATAATATCATATACATATACAATTAGTATGGTCAGCTTCCCCTTAGGTGAAACTTTGGTAAATAATGTATGATCAATATGGCTTTGGTTAAATTTCAGGTCGGTCACTACTTTTGTGAAGGTTTTAAACCATGTCCGAGGTGATTGTTTCAATCCATATAATGATTTTCTTAACTTACAAACTTTATCTTTATTTGTTTCATTATTAAACCCTGGTGGAACGCTCATGTAAACTTCTTCAGCTAAATCCCCGTTCAGAAATACATTTTTTACATCTAGTTGGCAGAGTTCCCATTTTAGATTTACTGCTATAGAGAAGATGACCCCGAATGGTGTTTAATTTAGCCACAGGTGCAAATGTTTCTAAGTAATTTACTCCATATGTTTATGTAAAGCCTTTTAGCTACTAATCTTGTTTTATATTAATTTATTGTTCCATTATTGTTATACTTAACCGTGAATATCTATCTGCATCCTAATGGTTTTATAGTGGTCGAGGTTGGAGTTAGTTCCCATGTTTGATTCTTTACAAGGCATTCATTTCTTGATTCACTGCATTTCTCCATTCAGGCCGGCTTAGTGATTCTTTTATATTTTTAGGTACAATGTTATCATCAAGTGAGCATACAAATGTTTTAAAGGTTGGGTTCAACTTACTGTAGGATATATGTAGCGCCCTACTCCCGAACCCTAGTATCAAGAACGGTGCACCCGTCATAGTCTACTATGAGAACTATAAGGCGTCGTTCAAATTTCTTACACGTCAGAAATAACTTAGAAATTTTTTTCTTTTTTGCGGAGATGATAATTAAAAAGTTAAATTCAATTTATAAATAATCCCAATGCAAAAATAAATGAAACGTTTAGGGTTGACGAAACTCAATACATCAAATGAAATTCTAAAGGTCTGATAAAAACGAAATGAATATGAAATCCATTAAGTCCTCAAAAATCTTGCAAAGCTCACTCGTCCCAGCTCGCGCAGTCTGACTCGTTCTCTATGAAGATATAATCAAACTCAAGCTCACGTGTGAAAGGATTAGTAGTAGGGGTGAGTGATTGGAAAATCACCTTTTGGTTACCCGTGTTTTCCCAGAAAGAAACCATACACAAACACACATATATATAAAACAAATGACACATACCTGATTTGATCGCAAAGTAAGCATATAATACACATATAATATACTGTCACATCTTCATATGCAATGCGCGACTTCATGATTCATGTCCTTTCATACTACCATGTCACACACTCAATCACATCATATCACACGTCATGTTCTTTCTATCCAGTTATGCAATGCATGTTCCAAAGTCCTATCACACGTTCCGTAACGTAGAGTAAACGCACACGCTCCGTATCGTGAAGTCACTCGTCCGAAAGGTTGTACGTGCCATGAATGCTACACACTTTTACATTTGCTTTTCTCTTATGTTGCATGCTCCGTTCTATATTGCGTATTACCTATATTGCGTAATTACTCTATATTGATTGGGGTTCATTACTGTATTTTATCTTCAACCCTTATTTTATCTTTCTAGACTTTATTTTAGGTTCCTACACTTTATTTTATCTTTCCAGGCTTTCAACCACTTTATTCTTTTATTCAATTATTTTTATCTTCCCCGACTATTTTTTTTCTCTTGCTTTAATTTTTTTCCTTCTCACTCTTTTTCCTTCTTTTTTTTCCGTACGATCCAACATTATTTAATTTTATTTTAATTTTATTTAATGGGTTTTTTAAATTCTTATTTATAAAATAATATTAATATTATATTAATTACTTTTTTATATATATTTCAGGCCCTTTTTTCTTTTTTTGCCCGCGGTCGGCTACTCTTTTTTTAAAATTATTTCCAGCCCGGTCCGACCCAGCAGCTCAGACCAGATTCTGGGTTGACCTGGTCTAGTCCAATCCGAGTCAGCCATTTTCAATCCGGGTCAACCCTGACCCGACTCGCTGACTTGGAATATTATATTTTTTTTATTTTTTCTTTATTTCCTTAAATTCCAATTTTCTTCTAAACTCAATAAAATCTTCAATTTAATTCCAAATTGAATCAAACCAATTTCATTTGACTCAGTTTAACGTCACACACACACTGCACTCGTGCACTGCACGCGTGACTTGCACCCGCTGCTCAGGGCCGGACGTGGGCCTCACGCGCCGCCATGAAACGCGTGCATGTTGTCCAGGATCGTTTTTCAATTTTCTGATTATTTCCAGCCTAATGTTCAGGCTATGTGACCTATTTCTAAGGCTATTCATGCAATTTTCCATTTATTCGCATAAAAATCGATTCATTTTAATTAATTTCAAATCACACGATCAACACCATTACACGTACATATAATTGCACATACCAACATCACATAATACATGCATACGAAAGCATATACACATAACACATAGAAAATTTATTGCAAGTACGACCCAACATACAAAGTGCGGGTAATCCGAGAAGAGAGGAAGGTAACCTACCTTTTTAGAGAATTATTTCCTACGCTGCTTCTCTCCCTACATCGGCTGACTATGTGTGTGTGCAAGGGGTGGCGACCAACTTGCTCCAAGGGGGGCCGTTTGCTTGGAGGGTAGAATTAATATTTATTTATTTTTTCTTGTGGTTGTTTGCTGCACAGGAAAAAGGAGCAGCACCCTCCTGTGTGCTACTATTTCTTGCTGTTGGAAATTTTTCTTTGGTGCAAGGAAGAGGCGGCCAAGCTTGACGCTAGGGTGTATGTTTATAATTTGTGCATTATAGGTATATTATATAGATAGATTTAGGATAGATTAATTTGTAGTTTTCTAGCAGTTTTAGGTTTCGTACAAAATATATCTCTATTTACCTAATCCTAGTTGCCTTAGGTTTCTTATATACCTATCATCATTTAATATTTTCTTTTCCTTTTTCTTTTTCATGCATAAAATATGCGTACATAACAATATATAGTCTTCTATGGGGTATTTAGTGCAGATAGGATTCTTAGTGTATTCCCAAGTTTCTTTCCTTAGTGCAATTAGTCTATTGTCTATTTGGGTTTCATTGTCATGCTCAACTGTATCTTCTACTGTGTCTTTGACAGTTTAGCTGTATTTGTTCTGGTATATCAGATCGCTTACTACTTTCTGGGACTTCCTGATAATTGGAGATTATGGGAAAATTAAGTACAAATTAGGGATTAGCCTCACCGACCTAAGATAGTTGGTTGCCGAGCTGCAGCTGCTGAGCTTGGCAGAATTTGCAATTCTGAACTGGAAAGAGTTTTCTCTACACTGTCTACTGTTTTCCTGTATTCGTTAACCCTTGAATCTTTTGTTTCAGTTAATGGTTTGTAAAATGCATGTCTTTCATCAAAGGTAACATCGAGTGTAACAAACATTCTTTTATTGGCTGGGCAGTAACACTTATAACCTTTCTGTGATCCTGAGTATCCTAGAAAGATGCACTTAACTGATCTAGAATCCAATTTTTTCTAAAACTTGGCTGAATATGAACGTATGCTCTACACCCAAATAGTTTGAATGGCAGCTTGAAGAGCAGTTCAGTATGCATGTAATGACTGAGGAGTATTTCTCCAGGAGTTTTAAATGACAAGGTTCTAGACAGCATTCTGTTTATAAGGTAAGTGGCTGTAAGGAGAGCTTCACTCTAGTACTGTTTAGGTATATTCATGGCAAACATGATAGCTCGAGTTATTTCAAGTAGATGCCTATTTTTTCTTTCAGCAACATCGTTCTGTTGAGGAGTATAAGTACATGTGGTTTGGTGATAAATACTATTTTCATACATAAATGTTTGAATATTGTTGTTTAAATATTCAGTTCCATTATCTGATCTGAGTGTTTTAATGATACAAGCGAACTGATTTTAATAAGTATAACATATCTCTTAAATACTTATCTGACCTCACTTTCATTTTTTTAATAGGTATACCCATGTTACTCTATTATGGTCATCTACAAAGGTAAGGAACCACCTTGCTCCATTGATGTTATTTATGTTAGATGATCCCCATATATCTGAGTGGATGAGATTAAAAGGTGTGGATGACTTGTATGTTTTAGCTAGATAATTTTGTTTAGTGTGTTTAGCTAGTTGACATGTCTCACAAGTAATATCTTTAAGGTTAGTAGAGCAGAACAATTTTGACATTAATCGTTTTAAATATACAAAAATTGGGATGACCCAGTCTGTTATGCCATAACAAAATTTTCCTTACACATGGATTTCTAGGGTGCAAAATACTTATGGTGTCCTAATCACTAGGCAGCTCAGATATACTGATTAAGGCTCTGTTTTCTGACTTTAGTATGAACAGACCTGCTATATTTTTAGCACTGCCAATCATTTCCTTCATTTTGTTTTCCTTTAAACAACATTCAGTGCATGAGAAGCAGGCTAAGTAGTTATTATCCTTAGTAATTTCGCCAACAGATTACATATTGAAGCTTATACTAGGGACATGCAGGCTTCTTTCAGTATGATTTTGTTATTAAGTATAGCAAAGCCTATTCCGACAACTTCTAAGGTAGTTCCATTTGCAATTTTTACCTTCTTAGGTATAGAAAATAGAGAGTAAGAGCTAGAAGGGTACCATTGTTTGTCATGTGGTTAGTTGTCTCGGAGTCAATAATCCATGAACTGCCGGAGCTCAGCTTGACATAGCCTGCCATTGTTTCCTGGTGTGGTTTAGCTCGGCCACCTTGTCAGTTCAGCAAATTGATCAAAGTGTCAATCATGTGGTTAGTTGTCTCGGAGTCAATAATCCATGAACTGCCGGAGCTCAGCTTGACATAGCCTGCCATTGTTTCCTGGTGTGGTTTAGCTCGGCCACCTTGTCAGTTCAGCAAATTGATCAAAGTGTCAATCTGATCCTTTGTAATGACCTTAGCGTCAGCTATTTGGACTGAGCTGAGGTGGGTTGTGTTCGGCCAAGTTGCGGCAAGTTGAGTTGTGCTGCTGACCTGATGTGCATCACTGTGTCAAGCAGTAAGTGGCCTTTGTTGTGGTCTCCAGGGCGCATTACTGGTCTTCGAAGGTGGTTTCCCTTCACGGACCAGCTTTGCCTGCAGCTTCCAACAGTCATCGACTGTATGACCTTCTTTTTTGCAGTATTTGCACACTTTCCTTCCAGAAGAGGCAAAGTGTCGTTTAACAGCTAGCACAGATGCTTCGGCTGGTTGTTCAATATACATGATAGAGGACTCCAAAGTTGAAGATCCTCCCATCATGACATTCTTTCAGCTTTCTTCATGCTTAATTTCGGCGAAGGCAGCCTTCAAAATCGGCAATGGTTTAGTTTTTAGAATCTGACTTTGTGCAGTGTCAAACTCTGGGTTCAGTCCATTTCGGAAGCGAAAAACTAGCTTTCTTTATGTTATTTTTTATAGAGTGCAGCATCAGTGATGCAAGACCACTGATGTGCTTTAAAAGATTCAATCTACTACCACGCTTTTGTCAGTAGTGTGTGGTATTTATGGACATCCAGACTGTCTTGTTTCAGCTCATGAAGATGAGCTTCGATTTCATATAGTTCTGAGATGTTGTCCTGTTTGGAATACATCTCCTTGACTGCAACCCAGATTTCTACTGCAGTACTATACATCATGAAATCGTCAGAGATGTTAAGTTGCATAGAGCTTATCAACCATGACATGATCATACTGTTTTCTGACTTCTATAGTCGGAAGTTTGCGTTAGTTTCAACTGGAACAGAGACTGTTCCATACATGTATTCCTCGTTGCCTTTACCCATGATGAACATCTCTATCCCCCGAGACCATGAGAGGTAGTTATCTCAATTGAGTTTGTGGCTGCTGATGCCAATGGAGGAATCATTAGTGAGTTGAGGAACATGCACCATTCCTAATGATTGATCAAAAGTGAGGAGGGTGGCCTCTGTATATTCAGCAGAGCTGAAAGGTGTAGTCATTTTGAAGAATTTTTAAAAATTGCAGAAAGCAGAGTATAGAAATGCAGGTATTTGAATCAGATTAGCTCTGATAATATGTTGAGAATTGAAAGATTTTCATTCATTCAAGTTAGTTTAAATTTACAAGCGTGTTCCCTTTTATAGGGGTGATTTTTTGCTTCTAACGATGTGATTTTTTCCAATTGGACAGTGGTCACTGTTCTGCTACAATATTTTCTAACGGCTACAGTAACGGCTGGTTACCAGTTCAGCTGGGCCTTATGTATAGTAAAATATTCTAAGTTACAATATTTACAAGTATGGCAGTTCTGCCTTCTTCTTGTCTTGTGCTTTAACTTTGTCACCTCAGCTTAGCACTTTTTTACTTCTGTGATCTTTAGCTTGTCTTAGTTTCGTGCTTCACCTAAGCTCCTCTTCAGTTCAGCATGGCCATACTTCATTTTTCCTTCAATTCAGCATAGCCTTGACTTGTCCATCCTTTACTTAGTTCAGCTCAGCTCGGCTGTCTCGCTTCGTTTACTTGGTCTTATTTCTCCAGCTTATGTACACCTTAGATCAGGTCGTGTACCTTGGCTGAGCTCGTCACACTTCGGCTGGACTTATTTCCACACTAATAACTCGCCAAGGTAAGTGATGAACATGTGCATGGTTGTCAAAATTCAGAAATAATTTTTATTTTCTACTGCAAAATGTATTTCGTGTAGGGAACGTAACTTAGTTTTTGAAGCTTCAATTACTGAGTGTAGTTTATGGACGTAATGCTGGAGCGTAACACCTGTACGGACATCGCTAGAGGAGGTTGGATATTGGTTGACAGAAATTACACAATTTTTTATCCCTTTGAAAATCTGCTCTAATCTAATTCTGAAATTCTCAGAATCAGTACCCGTTTTTGAAAAGTTATAACTTTGGTACACAACTCCAAAAATAATAACACTTTCTAGAAATGAACTTCAAGATGTTAAACACGGTATGTCCAAAAATAAGCAAAAATAAGAAAGTTAACCCTTCAAAGTATAAAACTTCAAGTGGTCAGACTGAACAGAATTTGATAGAAATTTATCAAACTTTGAAAGACTATAACCTTTTGTGTACTTGGTTAAAATGATTGATTCTTGTGTCAAACTAAGCATCAGAATGTCTAGTTTATGTTTTCAAAAGGCCTTGACCAGAAACTATGTTCAAAAGATTGAAAATGCACGTTTCTTGAAGACTGGTCAATCTGTTAGCAAAATGGATGAATAATCTTTTCAAGACTAAATGACTAACTTTCCTTTGCTCAAATTCAATTATTCTTATTGCTGTTGGACCGTGCACCTATAATAAACACCACTAGAGGATGGAGTGAATAGTGGTTAGCGGAAATTACACTACTACCCTTTGTTAAAAACCCCTTTGAAAACATAATCTGAGATCACCTCAGATTCAGAACCCATTTTTGAAAAATTCAAAAATAATTGTACACAACTCCAAAAATTATGAAACTTTCCAGAATTTAACTTCAATGTGTTTACAAGACTCTGTCCAAAAATCAGACAAAAATAAGATCGTTTGGCCCTTCAAACAAATAAAAAGATTTAGATGGTCAATCTGAACAGAATTGGACAGAATGTTGCTGATTTTGAAAAACGTGTTTCTCTTTGAATACTCAACCAAAAAGGTTGATCTTCATATCAAAACACTCCTTAGTATGTTTAGTTGATGTTTCCAAAAGGCTCTGACCTTAAACAATTCTTGATAAATAAAGAATTTAAGTTTTCTCAAAGCTGGTCAGACTGCCAGATTGGAGCAGTTATCTTGCAAAGACTGAAAGACTAACTTTCCCTTGCTCAAATCAAGTGATTCTTGTTGCAAATGAAAGCTAACAGTCTGAAATATAACTCCACCAAAAATCACGAATTTTGAAAGTGTTTAGCTATCTTTCCAAAACGTGAGAAGTTGTGTGAAAACTGCAGTAAAAACGGGCAGAATGCAGAAATGAAGAAACAAGACAAGAACACCGAGAATTTATCCTGGTTCGGTCAATGTGACATACTCCAGTCCCAAGGAACACCTTTCTTTGGATTTCACTATGAAATGAATCACCTTACAACAAGAACCAAGCTTGATCCTTGGGTTATACACCAACCCTATTCAAGACTTGGATAATCACCTTCTATGCAACACTTAGTTGCAACAACTCTACCACCTATTGATATAGCCTTATAGAAATGGCTAAACAATATTACAAATGAAGCTCAAGAGGCTTGTAGCTCAACAAAAACAACAAAAACACCTTTGCTACAAAGAATGGAACAAGAACAACAACAAGAAGAAGATGATATCTAGATAATTGAACAAATGTTTGTGAGCTTCAAGTGTGTTTCATTTTCTTCACCATTGCCTCTATTTATAGTGTAATTTGAGTCTTGGAGATAAGAATGCACATGTGTCACCATCTTCATCATCAAGTCCAAGTGTCTTTACATCATTGGTTGGTTTTGTACACTTGGCAAAATAAGACAACATAATTGGTTCAACTTGGAAACAACTTGTTGGCCGATTTTTAGCTCCAAAAATGACTTGGAATTATCTTGAAAATGTGAAGATAATATGGCCATAAAAACTCTATCATCTTCTCAACTCTTTGGCAAGATAATAGGAATGTGGGCATTTGACAAGTTCAAATAAAAATCAGCTCCAATCAACAAGTAGCCGTTGGCTACTTCAAATTTTCACTTAAAAATATCCTTAATAATCCTTTGTAAATTGAAGATAATAAGAGAGGATAATACCACCAAAATAACCTCAACGCCAATCACAAGAATAGGGCATGTGAGGTCTTCATTTTGACTCAAAAATTCTGCTGAAAATAGCCATGTAACCGTTGGCTATATTTAAAAATATCCTAGTTGGCAATTTTGCCAACTAGCTCCTTTTTGGTTGGTCCATTTGTCACCAACTCATAAAATAAGTACACTATCATTCTCACCTGATTATACACGTTTTTAAGCATACATATATGTGTAGTAGCTCAGATTTTTGAAGAAAAAATCAATAGATAATAGTTGACAAGATTATGTCAATGTGTAACACCAAAATTCCCAATATTTCTTCTTATATGTTGTGATCATTTTCAAACCTTTAACACCTTTGATATCTCTGAATGATGATGATAAATATGCACTCATAACATATATAAGAGGGTCTTCAAGAAAAAATAGAATGTGACATCTCAAATCGTCACATATCCAGCTATAGTCAATAATATCATCATGTGAGAGAATAAAACAAAGAATCACCATATTATCTTCAAATTAATAATAACTCAGCTCCAGAATGAAGATAATAATATGCTCAAGTGATTCCTTGAGTGAAAATACCAAAAATACCCTCGTGGGTGAAATGACCAAAATGCCACCAGAATGAGAAAACTCCAGATTTGACCCGGATGGTCAGAAATAATCATGATATCACCTTTGTTATGATAAATAGTATAAGAATACACCCTTGAAATATTTTCACCATGTGATGTTCCTACAAAACTTAAGATGCCAATTTTGCCCTTTTTGGTAAGTTGTAGAAACTTTCAAGACACGTTAGTCACAAGACAATTATAATCATCAAAAACACATGATAATCACATAATAAACATGTATAAATCATATACAAATGAAAACAATCATTTTAACACTTTTTAGAAAAATATTTCTAAAAACCCTAGACACGATCGATCGAAGTGCCTTAGCTTCAGAGATCGATATCTCACAGAAAGGTTCAGAATCTGTCTCTGACCTACATCGATCGATCGAAGTGAGGGTTCAATGTACATCGATCGATCGATATGTCTCAGGTTTAGAGATCGATGTCTCACCGTAAGGTCTTGAACTTTCACTGCCTTACATGGATCGATCAATGTGAGAGATCTATGTACATAGATCGATCGATGTGCAACAACCTGAGAGATCGATGTCAACTTTTTCAACTTTTTCAACTTTTAACCACATATAACACCATGTAAGATATTTTTATTTATTTACCACTTAAAATTATGACTTTGAAAATTATCCAAACATATTTCTCAACATTCTCCCCCTTTTAGATGATTTTCAAAATAACACCTAACATGATTTTAATGTCACCACTTATAACCAATTGTTTATCATAAATCTATTAATTTTTTCACCAAATTTGTGCCAATTGTTTTAGAAACTAATTTCCAACCAATTACCAATTGTTTTCACATTATCTTTAAATTCTCAACTCTCATGTATTCATGTGCTCCCCCTTAAATTATACTCTCCCCTTTAACCTATGATCAACTTACACCAATTGAAACTTAGCATATTATTCAACAATTCAACCAACCAACCAAATTATGACTTACCAACTAAAATCATGTTCTTATTCTATTTCCCCCTTTATTTTGCAAATCATGCAAAAGATAGAACTACGCAATGGTATCGTAAGTCATCATACCTAGCCTGGCTCGTAAGTTTTCAAAAGTGGCTTGATTAAGGGGTTTGGTGAAGATGTCGGCTATTTGGTGATCAGTTCTTATATGGTTTATGACTATATCCTCATTTTGAACATGATCTCGAAGGAAGTGGTATCGCACCTCAATGTGTTTGGCCTTAGAATGAAGCACCGGATTCCGGGAAATATTGATTGCACTTGTGCTATCGCAGAAAATTGGAATATTTTTTATTTTAATGCCAAAATCACTAAGTTTTTGTTTAAGCCAAAGTATTTGGGTGGTACACAAACTTAAGGCAATATACTCGGCTTCAGTGGTAGAAAGAGCTACACTATCTTGCTTTTTAGAAAACCAAGATATCAAGTTGGTTCCTATGAATTGACATGTACCGCTAGTGGATTTTCTATCTAACTTGCAACCACCATAATCAGCATCACTATATGCGTGTAATTCTAACTTAGCTTTTCTATCATACCAAAGTCCTAAGTGAGGTGTGTGTTTAAGATATCTAAAGATCTTTTTCACTGCATTGTAATGAGATACCTTAGGACAAGATTGAAACCTAGCACACATACACACACTAAACATGATGTCAGGTCTTGATGCGGTTAAGTATAACAGTGAGCCAATCATAGACCTATATAGTGTGTCATCAAAAGGTTTACCATTTTCATCCTTATCTAGTTTGGTGCTAACACTCATGGGAGTAGTTGTTGGTTTTAACTATTCAAAGCCAGACTTCTTAATCATATCATCGACATACTTAAGTTGGCTAATGTGGATTCCTTGAGGGGTTTGTTTGATTTGAAGTCCTAAGAAATAATTCAACTCTCCTACCATTGACTTTTCAAATTCTGACTTCATACACTCATCGAAGTCTTTTACTAAGGTAGGGTTGGTTGAACCAAAGATTATATCATCTACATAGATTTGAACTATTAATGAGTCATTATCTTTTCTTCTTAGGAATAATGTGTTGTCTATGGTTCCCATTTGATAATTATTTGCAATAAGAAAGTTTGCAAATCTACCATACCAAGCTCTTGGAGCTTGTTTCAAACCGTTTAAAGTTTTCTTAAGCTTGTAAACATGGTTAGGATTCTTTGGATCTTCGAATCCAGGGGGTTGTTTGACAAACACCTCTTCTTAAATGTATCCATTTAAGAACTCACTCTTGACATCCATTTGGAAGAGTTTGATGTTGCTTAGACTTGCAATCGCAAGTAACAATCTAATTGCTTCTAGTCATGCAACGGGTGCAAAGGTTTCTTCATAATCTATACCTTCTTGTTGATTATAACCTTGTGCGACTAGCCTAACCTTATCTCTTGTAATATTTCCTTGTTCATCCATTTTATTCCTAAAGACCCATTTGGTTCCTATTATAGACTTGTCTTCAGGTTTGGGTACTAAGTCCCACACGTTGTTCCTGGTGAATTGATTTAATTCCTCATGCATAGCATCTATCCATGATATGTCACCTAAGGCTTCCTTAACATTCTTAGGTTCTATGTATGAGACTAAACTATGTCTTTTAAGTTGGCTTATGTTTCTACGTGTTCTAACCCAACACTTGGATCCCCAATGATTAATTCTTTAGGATGCCACCAATTCATAGGTTGACTAGGTTCACTCTCATCTTGTTCAAATGTTTCATTAGTGTGAACATTGTCGTATACAATTGAATTATCTTGTAAGTTAGTTGTATTATCTTCCAATTGCAAAATCTCATCATTTATTTCATCTAAGGGTTCATGCATGTCTTGTTCAGGGGGAGTTGGTTCTAGATGATCAAGTACAGGCTCAAGTAATACATCATCATCATCAAACATATTTTCAACATTATTCTCATGTTTATGTTGATTTTTATTACTAACTTCAAAGCATGCATTTTCATTAAATTTCACATGTATAGATTCAACTATTTTTCTAGATGCAGGATTATAACACCTATATGCTCTTGAGTTAGTTGAATAACCAACAAATATACATTCAATAGATTTTTGTTCAAATTTGTCTAGATTATCCTTAGTGTTCAATACAAAACATTTACAGCCAAAAACCTTAAGATAATCTACTTTAGGTTGTCTATTGTTTAACAATCCATAAGGTGTTTTATTCAATTTTTTTCTAATAGAAAGCATATTTATAGCATGCACAACTAACAGCTTCAGCCCATAAATACTTAGGTAATTTATTTTCACATATCATAGTTCTAGCAACTTCTTGAATTGTTCTATTTTACGTTCAATAACTCCATTGAGTTGTGGTGTTCTAGGTGGTGAGAATTCGTATTTAATTCCATGCAATTCACAAAACTTGATTAAATTTTTGTTTTTAAATTCTCCACCTCTATCACTTCTAATTCGTTTAACATTTTCTTCGTAAATGTTTTCAAGTTGCTTAATAAGTGTTTCGATTGCTAATGAAGCATCGTCTTTGTGTGTTAAGAACAATGTCCATGTGTAGCGTGAGTAATCATCTACTATGACACACACATAGTAGTGTCCACCTAGACTTCTTGTCCTACTTGGACCAAATAAGTCTAAGTGAAGCAATTCTAGTACATGACTAGTCCTCACTTCATGTTTCGGTTTTAATGTTTCTTTAATGTGTTTTCCTTTAATACATGTTTCACACAGTTGAAAATTGTCTAAGTCTAACTTAGGCATTGTTATGTCTCGTGACCTAGGGCAAGGCAAGAAAAAAAAAGGAATAAGTAATAAATAAAAGTAAAAATGTTATAAAATACAAATAATTTGAAAAGGGAAATAAAATAATAATAATAATAACATGTAGTAGTTATCCTAAATTGAATTGGATTAGAAAAGGAATATAGGATAACTACAAACCCTATCTAATTAACTTAAATGGAAATTATATATCCATTAGAATACTACATAGACCTAGCCTATATCTATACACACATTCAACACAAAATAAAACCACCATATTCGTTAAGAAAAGTTTTGGCCCTATTCTCCCTGAGAGCTGCACACTGCCGCCACCATATTTCATAAAATTTGCTGCCGCCATCAAAGTAGGAAGTAAAGCCACAATTGAAATTCCATCCTCCAATCTCCATAACAAACAGCTGCCTGTTTATAACATTCAACGTCCACCAAATCCAAGTTGCTGCCGCTAGTTTCAAGGGACAAAAACTATAATTTTTAGTCCGTTTTCATTCCGGTTCTTCATATGTTGCGTATAATCGAGATACGAGTCAAGTACTCTTGCTATATGTGCTATGTTTTTCTAACGTTATTATACTATTTTTATATCAAATTGGATCATGCATACGTAGTTGTGATTTGTATAGATGTTTGACTATACATATGTAATTGTCATATTTATGTATCGATTATGTGTATATGTACAAGGATGAAATAACCTTGATGATGATTATGTATATGAACCGTTGGTATAAAGATGAACATATATAAATGTTGTACGTTGATGTCTGTTCAAATCTATGGGCTGAAAGAAAATTAATGATGGCATATTAATTAATATATATGAGTAAAGATTATTTCTCTGTCGTTGTTGCATGTGTTGCATATGTGTGGAATTAAATTTCATTGATGAAAAGGTTACTGCTGTGTCATACATATGCTTAAGAGGAATTTTTTTTTTAAAAAAAAAAGATAATAGAAAAGAAGTTTGTGCGTTGGGCAGAGCACTCACATTGAAATTTAGAGGCATAAATGTAATATATATTATATGGTAGTTATATGAAAAGCAAAATAGATACATTTGCCGATTTGATATTTGTGCAGCACTACCTGAATTCGAACATCTAGATTTTTTAATATATGAATTATGTAATGTCTTGATTGTGTTTGATTTCAAGTACGTGAAGTATACTTATACGTAGGAGATAAATTAGAATTGAAACGGTAATAAAGTGATAAGCGGAAAAATGTAACGGTAATTATAAAGAAAAGTGTTTGTGAAATTCATGTTTTCGGAAAATTCACCCTTACAAAGGAAATATATTGTATAGTTGGGTTTGGTTCCAAACATACCTGGCAGAGACTGGTTGCTATTGCGGCACGAGGTGGCTAAGCCGTGGCGGTTAAAAGCAATATACATGACTGCTGGTCAGGTAAGTGGTCTATCTGTGCTCGTTATGTTGTCATGCATCAGAGGTAAGTGGTCTATCTGTGCTCGTTATGTTATCATGCATCAGAGGTAAGTGGTCTATCTGTGCTTGTTATGTTTATCATGCATTAGTGTGTTGTTTGTTGCATATCTGTAATTGGATTTTCTCTATATGTGAGTTGTGTGTATATGTGAGACATGGATGTAAACTGGGTGTATGTAGGTTGTACGATTTCAATGCGTATTGTATGTGTATATGGATGTGTGAGGGTATACATACACATATATATGCACGTGTATGGGCGCGGGCATATGTATGAGTATGGATATGCCATATTACGTATGGTATGCTCTTGCATTCATGGCACGTGCATTGCATGAGGTATACTGCGTCTATAGGGCGTGGGTATCGGGATGACTTACCGTGTCTATAGGGCACCGGGGTCATGAGACATACTGCGTCTATAGGGCATGGGTGTCCAAACGGCAAGTGGTGGCTAGAGACCACGACGCTGGATTTAGGACCCGGGAGCATGCATTGCATATAGGTCTAAGGGCATATTGCATGACATGATTCTCGTTACGTGTGACACGTTGATTGAGCATGCATCATGAAGTTGCGCATTATTATGTGGAGTGACTTACCTTCCGCAGTTTATCTACTTTATTGGTATGTATTGTTCTCTTCATTATTATGTGATTATTTGTTTGTTGTGTATGTCATAGTTGAGAAGGGCATGCGTCACGGTAATTGAGGGTGAGCTGATGAATTATTTATCTTGTGTTTTGAAGTGTTAACTGTTAAGATAATTAAGTGAAATTAATTGTGGACTAAGGACATGTATGTTAACTATAAAGATTATGTGTATTTGCTTCTGCATGTATGATTTCTATAACAAGTATATGTAGGTTGCTTACTGAGCCCGTTGGTTTTGGCTCACACCACCACTCACCAGTTTTACAGGCATGAGAAGTTAAGGTATGCTTACACAGGAGTTGGTATACCGTAAAAGATCGAGACGGGAGATTTCGAGACTAAGATATTTAGAAAAGACTTTCGAGAGTTGGGGCGGTTATTTCGACATTCGAGGTTTATGTATTTTCGAGATTAGCGTTTACATACATTTGACTATTGTATTGATTTAGAAATTTTTAGACATTGTGTTAATGATGATGATTATTTTATCGAGGGTTTTAGTAATGACTTCCGCTGACATCGATTTGCGTTATTATGATGACGTGTAGTTGATTTGTATCGACGTCTTGTATTCTCCTAAGCGAGATACGGCGGGTGAGTCGTTTCGAGCACTAGGGCTCGGGACGGATCGCTACAGGTGGTATCAGAGCGAGGTTCTAGATCCACGGCGGAAGCACAGATTCAGGCTATGGTCTTGGCTATTAAGTTATGATTTTGCCCTTAGGTAACGATCTTAGAAATAAGTATCAATTTTTAGTCGTAAGCAATGATTTTATATATTGGGCATGTTAAACGCGACTTTAGAAATTAAGTGAGGTTTCTACCCCTAAGTCATGATTTTTTTGACATAAGCAACGATCTTGATTGAGATTTGATCTTTGACTTAAGCATTGATTGTAGTCATAAACGCTGATTATATGCTAGGTATGATTTGGAAGTAAGATGTGACTCTAGAGGTTAAAGGATGACATTGGCCGTAAGTTACGATTTTAAACTTAAGGAATAACGATACGAAACATCAGCTCTAGAAATAAAGTGGTGTGATCTGAGCATCAGTTGATGATTTGAACATAAGCATTGATCCTAGTCATAAGCTATGATTATATTCTAAGTATTGAACTTAGAAATAAGTAACGATTTTAGACGTAAGGAACAATGATACGAAGTATCGATTTTAGAAATAAGTCATGACATTAGACCTAAGTGATGATTGGATAAGGGGTATGCCCACGTATACCTAGGGCACTCTATACGACCCCGAATTATTTGCCTTACCTAAGTGCTAATTATAATCATTTGTATAATTCCTTAGATCCGACCCCTGCAAACCCGGTACCATTATGGTAAATGAAGCGGGTTCACGCCTTTACCTTGACAGTAGTGTTGGAACGTGACTAGGTCTAAGTTGGGATCATAGTTCTGAAGAAACGATTGATAGTAAAACGAACCACTAAGAAAATGATTTATTAGTGTTATGATCAGTAAAGTTTAGCAAAGAATACTGTATCAAGGGGTTTATAGTTATGACTAAGCAGTTGAATTTTAGAATATCAAATAGGTCGAAGATATTAGTCCTATTAGGGATACTGATTGATAGTGATAAGTGAGCAATACAAAAATAGGTATAGTAGAATGACAAATTATTACAAATTTAAGTTAAGTATTGATTCATAGGAACACGTAAGTACTGATGCATCGAGTAGGCTTGAATTGAAATAGTGTAAGCATGAACAAGCAGTGGTTGCTTTTCAGGTGAGATCTAGCTAAACTAGAATTAGCAATTGAGATAACCAATAAAGAAGTACGGTGGGTCAGTGTGGCGCGCGGAAGCATTGTGGATTAGAATGCCTAAGACAAACAATATTTAGTGTCCCATGCTAGGATTGAACAGCCTAAGTTAAAGATTTATGAGAAACGGTACATAGGTTGATTTTTCATTGACATTAAGGGGTGACTTAGAGAATTATGCGAAGTATTGGACAATTATTTTTTAAGTAGTTAAATGTTTTCTTATAAGCACGAACACCAAGATATATCCTATATTTCGAAGATATTTCAAGATTCTGCTTCTAAATATATTTCGGCTAGTTTTATTATTTTTGTACATAGTATATTACTTTACAAGACTATATTCTTTTCTGAATTCGTACAGCAGCTTAATGGAATTTCGACTATCCCTGACAAAACAGATATATTTTAAAACAATGATGTTTTCGAACAACGATATATTTATATATCTCTTATATTTCTCAAACTGTTGTTTGGCCATATTTATTTTGCTAAAATAATTTTATTTGTCAAATTTTCAAAATTGCAAGTATTTTACCTATTAAATGCTTTTGAAGTTATTTATCTGCTTACGATGAACTTATTTAATTTTGTGAACCAAAAATAGTTTTCAAATATATATACTTCTTTTTGAAAAAGGAGGGGTATCTTATTCAAATTGTTTTATGAAACTTTACATTGATGGAGTTCCAGTTGTGGTACATTTTTGCGAAATAAAAAAAGTATATACTTCTTTCAAATTGTTTTTTTTTTGAAACTTCTCATTTGTCGAGTTTCCAACTTTTTTTTATGAAACTTTATAATTACTGATTTTTCAATTGTTATATTTTGCGAAACAAAACAAGCTTTCAAAAATTATGTATCTCGTTGGAAAGAAAAAGACACTGCATTCAAATCATTTTTTTTGAAAAAGGGAATTTTACGATGGATGTGTCTCAATTGTTTTAAAATGGTTTTATCGAAATATTTCTGCAAAGTAAGTTATACTATTTTTTTATGAATCGTCATTTGAGACACTGTTCGGTGAGACAAATGATATTTTGGTTTTGTGTTTACAAAAAAAATTAATTAGAACGGATATTATTTTAAATAGTTAAGCCATATTCCAAAACCATAGCTACGTAAGCTACTTTTCTTTTAAGTTGAAGAAAAATACGTCCATATACATACTTCGTATATTAGGTTGTGGAGGATATCTCTAAGAAAAGTAAGGACATGATCATAGAACTAGTTCGTAAGTATATAAGAATTGATTTTGTGGACTTGATTCTATATTTATGAAGTGTAACGACTAATACATCGGGGGACTTAACAGATATTTTGGACGGTCATGTAACTAGGAGAATAATCATATATGATGAGTTTAAGGATTCAGAATCGTAGATTGCAATAAGTTGGATGATACATATCAAGTGGTATAAATGAAAGTTTATAAGTTGAAATTATAGAGAGAATTAAGTTAAAGATTATTAAAAAAAACCTAAGAATCGATCCTAGAGGGCCGTTATGACTACAGATATAAGTAAGATAGCGACTGACGGCTTGGTTATGTGACCCTTTGTATGATGACAATACCTTTAAGATGGATTCGATAAATATAGATAGAGTAAGTAATGGTTTTAGTAAGCGGGGAACAATGGACTTAGAAATTAGCTTATAGGTGTACAAAGAATGATTTTCAAAGGCCGCCTATGATAAGGAAGTATAATGGTTAACGTATCAAAATATGCAATGGAGGTTTGGTACGGTCATTATCTAGGAGAATGGATTAAGTAGAACCATACTAAGTCATTGATTATACCATACGCAAGTTTCGAGGACGAAACTTATTGTAAGGAAGGAGGAATGTTATGTCCCGTGACCTAGGGCAAGGCAAGAAAAAAAAAGGAATAAGTAATAAATAAAAGTAAAAATGTTATAAAATACAAATAATTTGAAAAGGGAAATAAAATAATAATAATAATAACATGTAGTAGTTATCCTAAATTGAATTGGATTAGAAAAGGAATATAGGATAACTACAAACCCTATCTAATTAACTTAAATGGAAATTATATATCCATTAGAATACTACATAGACCTAGCCTATATCTATACACACATTCAACACAAAATAAAACCACCATATTCGTTAAGAAAAGTTTTGGCCCTATTCTCCCTGAGAGCTGCACACTGCCGCCACCATATTTCATAAAATTTGCTGCCGCCATCAAAGTAGGAAGTAAAGCCACAATTGAAATTCCATCCTCCAATCTCCATAACAAACAGCTGCCTGTTTATAACATTCAACGTCCACCAAATCCAAGTTGCTGCCGCTAGTTTCAAGGGACAAAAACTATAATTTTTAGTCCGTTTTCATTCCGGTTCTTCGTATGTTGCGTATAATCGAGATACGAGCCAAGTACTCTTGCTATATGTGCTATGTTTTTCTAACGTTATTATACTATTTTTATATCAAATTGGATCATGCATACGTAGTTGTGATTTGTATAGATGTTTGACTATACATATGTAATTGTCATATTTATGTATCGATTATGTGTATATGTACAAGGATGAAATAACCTTGATGATGATTATGTATATGAACCGTTGGTATAAAGATGAACATATATAAATGTTGTACGTTGATGTCTGTTCAAATCTATGGGCTGAAAGAAAATTAATGATGGCATATTAATTAATATATATGAGTAAAGATTATTTCTCTGTCGTTGTTGCATGTGTTGCATATGTGTGGAATTAAATTTCATTGATGAAAAGGTTACTGCTGTGTCATACATATGCTTAAGAGGAATTTTTTTTTTTTAAAAAAAAGATAATAGAAAAGAAGTTTGTGCGTTGGGCAGAGCACTCACATTGAAATTTAGAGGCATAAATGTAATATATATTATATGGTAGTTATATGAAAAGCAAAATAGATACATTTGCCGATTTGATATTTGTGCAGCACTACCTGAATTCGAACATCTAGATTTTTTAATATATGAATTATGTAATGTCTTGATTGTGTTTGATTTCAAGTACGTGAAGTATACTTATACGTAGGAGATAAATTAGAATTGAAACGGTAATAAAGTGATAAGCGGAAAAATGTAACGGTAATTATAAAGAAAAGTGTTTGTGAAATTCATGTTTTCGGAAAATTCACCCTTACAAAGGAAATATATTGTATAGTTGGGTTTGGTTCCAAACATACCTAGCAGAGACTGGTTGCTATTGCGGCACGAGGTGGCTAAGCCGTGGCGGTTAAAAGCAATATACATGACTGCTGGTCAGGTAAGTGGTCTATCTGTGCTCGTTATGTTGTCATGCATCAGAGGTAAGTGGTCTATCTGTGCTCGTTATGTTATCATGCATCAGAGGTAAGTGGTCTATTTGTGCTTGTTATGTTTATCATGCATTAGTGTGTTGTTTGTTGCATATCTGTAATTGGATTTTCTCTATATGTGAGTTGTGTGTATATGTGAGACATGGATGTAAACTGGGTGTATGTAGGTTGTACGATTTCAATGCGTATTGTATGTGTATATGGATGTGTGAGGGTATACATACACGTATATATGCACGTGTATGGGCGCGGGCATATGTATGAGTATGGATATGCCATATTACGTATGGTATGCTCTTGCATTCATGGCACGTGCATTGCATGAGGTATACTGCGTCTATAGGGCGTGGGTATCGGGATGACTTACCGTGTCTATAGGGCACCGGGGTCATGAGACATACTGCGTCTATAGGGCATGGGTGTCCAAACGGCAAGTGGTGGCTAGAGACCACGACGCTGGATTTAGGACCCGGGAGCATGCATTGCATATAGGTCTAAGGGCATATTGCATGACATGATTCTCGTTGCGTGTGGCACGTTGATTGAGCATGCATCATGAAGTTGCGCATTATTATGTGGAGTGACTTACCTTCCGCAGTTTATCTACTTTATTGGTATGTATTGTTCTCTTCATTGTTATGTGATTATTTGTTTGTTGTGTATGTCATAGTTGAGAAGAGCATGCGTCACGGTAATTGAGGGTGAGCTGATGAATTATTTATCTTGTGTTTTGAAGTGTTAACTGTTAAGATAATTAAGTGAAATTAATTGTGGACTAATGACATGTATGTTAACTATAAAGATTATGTGTATTTGCTTCTGCATGTATGATTTCTATAACAAGTATATGTAGGTTGCTTACTGAGCCCGTTGGTTTTGGCTCACACCACCACTCACCAGTTTTGCAGGCATGAGAAGTTAAGGTATGCTTACACAGGAGTTGGTATACCGTAGAAGATCGAGACGGGAGATTTCGAGACTAAGATATTTAGAAAAGACTTTCGAGAGTTGGGGCGGTTATTTCGACATTCGAGGTTTATGTATTTTCGAGATTAGCGTTTACATACATTTGACTATTGTATTGATTTAGAAATTTTTAGACATTGTGTTAATGATGATGATTATTTTATCGAGGGTTTTAGTAATGACTTCCGCTGACATCGATTTGCGTTATTATGATGACGTGTAGTTGATTTGTATCGACGTCTTGTATTCTCCTAAGTGAGATACGGCGGGTGAGTCGTTTCGAGCACTAGGGCTCGGGACGGGTCGCTACAGGCATACTTCTAATTAAATTCTTTTTAGATAATTTCTTAATTGTTGAAATTCCTATATGGCCTAATCTTCTATGCCATAAATTCACATCTAAGTCATGTGATATTAAACACTTAACCTTAGCTCTAACATGTTATCTAAGGTAACAGTATAAATGTTACCATCTCTATTTCCTTTTAAAACCGTTTCTCCCTTTTCATTTATTATATCACATGAATTGGAAAGAAAAGAGACATTATAACCACAATCTATAAGTTGAGAAATACTAAGTAAATTATAAAAGAGATTGCTTACTAACAACATATTTCGTATTTGAAATTTGTTAGGGTCCCTAATTATTCCTTTCCAACAACTTGTCCTTTGTTATTGTCACCGAATGTTACTTTTCCTCCATTCTTGATTTGTTCCAACTCGGTGAATAGTTTGGGGTTTCCTGTCATATGCCTCGAACATCCACTATCTAAAAACCATTTGGTTTTTAGATTCTTTGACTTTGCCTCCTTCTTGTATTCCTTGTGTTTTACCTACAATGGAGACAAAGTTTTAGGTACCCTTTATTTGGGTCCTTGAATGTTAGGGGCACTATTCTTGTTTAGATATCTCTTAGGTATCCAAACTTGAACATACCTTCTAGGTACATTTTTAGCATTGTTATAATTTGGAATATAAGAAGGATTAGCATATAGATAATCATTCCACATAAGTGAAGATGCATTGTTATACATATTGTGCCATGGTTGATAATTGTTATAGGATGACCGAATTTTATAATGTGTATAAGACATGTGACTTTGTTTCTTATTTGGTGCTCTACATGTATGTTCATATGCATTTCTATAAGCCTTGTATGAGTGTTGCCTATACTTAGGTTCATAGTAAGTTGGATGCATTTTATTAGATCTAATTGCATTTGTATACATGTAGGCATAATTTCTAGGTTGTCTAGATGCAAAGATCTGCGTAGATGTGCGTTTATACGTGTGTATATTTGTGGGTGCGTGTTGTATTTTTGCCTTGATATAAGTAGAAGAAGGTGTAGAAGAAGATGTAGCAGGCAAAGTTGATTTTGTTGTATTATATCGCAACTTTGTGCTAGATGAGACAAACTTAGTCTTTTTATCTACTTTTACATTTTCTTCTTTGTATCCTAACCCGGTTTTATCATTTCCATACTTTTGTGATGATATTAACGTGTCTAACATATTAGCACCCGATTTAAATTGTTCTAACATTTTCTCTAAGTTTAGTTTAGAAGACTTAAGTTGTACTATCTCATTTTCACAACTTTCCAACTTAGACTTTAACATACTATTTTCCGTTTTTAACTTTTGTTCATTTTTCCTATATGATTCAATTTTATTCTCTAAAGAGTCAAGAGTATTAGTAGACTCTTGTTTAAAAGATTCTAATTGATCGGAAAATTCCAAGTTGGGCATCTTCAACTTGTCATTTTCTTCAATTAGTTTCTTCTTTTCTTTAGAGAGCCTCTTACAGTGAGCATGCATTCTTAAAAACTCTTCATACATTTCATCAAATGTCATTTCATTTTCAGAATCACTATCAGAGGAAGAACTTACCTTGTTGGATACGAAGCATACTTGAGCTTCCTCAGTGTCAGATTCTGAGTCGGATGAGTCGCTCCATGTGCTCACCTTCATTGCTCGTTTCCCTTTCATTGACTTGGACTCTTTTGCGTTAGTTGCTTGTGCCTCTTTGTCCTTGGCTTGTTTATTATTGTTATTATCATTATTTTTCTTTGTTGGGCAATCATATGAGATATGTCCTTTTTTACCACATTCATAGCACTTTAACTCTTTATTATACCATTTGTTGTTGTTAGAGTTATTTTTCTTAGATTGAGAAAAAGAAGAAGAAGAAGAAGAAGTACGTTGTCTATTCCTATTTGGACGTTTGAAAAACTTTCTAAGTTTTCTAGCTATCAATATCAAGTCATCGTCTAATTCAGTATCACTATTACTATCATCATTACTAGCACGTGTTTCAGTTGTTTTGAAGGCTATTGACTTACCGGATGACTTAGACGATTCAGACTTTCTCGTCTACTCTGAGTGAACCTATCAATTCGTCCATTTTTGTGATAGATTTCGTCTCTTCAATTGCCGTGACCTTTGGATCCCATTCAGCAGGAAGACTTCGCAACACCTTTTGAACATTTTCATTGTTTGTGAACGATTTGCCTAAAGCTTCAAGAGCATTGAAAATGTTAGTAATTCTCAAATCCATAGATGTTACGGATTCGTTCGGCAACATTTTGAAAGATTCTAACTCAGCCATAATCATGTTTATTTTTGATTCTTTTACACCGCTTGTACCTTCATGCTTTAATTCTAATGACTTCCACATGTCATGTGCATTTGTGCAATTCGATACATATCCTGTTTCAGAATTCGTAAGTCCATTTAAAAGCAGTTGCATGGCTTTAGCATTCATAGACATTTTCTTTTTATCTTCAGAAGACCATTCACTTTTATATTTTTCTACTTCCTGTGTGACTCCACTAACTTGTACAATCTTCATTGGAATGTACGACCCATCTTCAACTATAGACCATAAGTCGATGTCTATAGCCATTAAGAATAGCCTCATTCTTAGTTTCCAATGAACAAAATCATTGCCATCAAAAAGAGGAGGACGTTGAGTAAACATACCTTCCAACTCACCTTTGTGAGAAACTATGGCCATTGAATGTATCTTTAATCTGAGATTAGCAGGCTACAAAGAGTAATTGTTTCTTGGCCTTGTATTATTTGTACAGTTTTGAATCTTGCTTCTTTGAGTGGCGTAGACCTTGCTCTGATACCAATTGTTGGACCGTGCACCTGCAATAAACACCACTAGAAGGGGTGAATAGTGGTTAGCGGAAACTACACTACTACCCTTTGTTAAAAACCGCTTTGAAAACAGAATCTGAGACCACCTCAGATTCAGAACTTTTTTTGAAAAATTCAAAAATAATTATACACAACTCCAAAAACTATGAAACTTTCCACAATTTAACTTCAATGTGTTTACAAGACTCTGTCCAAAAATCAGACAAAAATAAGATCGTTTGACTCTTCAAACAAATAAAAAGATTTAGATGGTCAATCTGGACAGAATTGGACAGAATGTTGCTGATTTTGAAAAACGTGTTTCTCTTTGAATACTCAACCAAAAAGGTTGATCTTTATATCAAAACACTCCTTAGGATGTTTAGTTGATGTTTCCAAAAGGCCCTGACCTTAAACAATTCTTGATAAATACAGAATTTAAGTTTTCTCAAAACTGGTCAGATTGCGGCCAGATTGGAGCAGTTATCTTGCAAAGACTGAAAGACTAACTTTCCCTTGCTCAAATCAAGTGATTCTTGTTGAAAATGAAAGTTAATATTCTGAAGTATAACTCCACCAAAACTCACGAATTTTGAAAGTGTTTAGCTATTTTTCCAAAACGTGAGAAGTTGTGTGAAAACTGTAGTAAAAACGGGCAGAATGCAGAAATGAAGAAACAAGACAAGAACACCGAGAATTTATCCTGGTTCGGTCAATGTGACATACTCCAGTCCCAAGGAACACCTTTCTTTGGATTTCACTATGAAATGAATCACCTTACAACAAGAACCAAGCTTGATCCTTGGGTTATACACCAACCCTATTCAAGACTTGGATAATCACCTTCTATGCAACACTTAGTTGCAACAACTCTACCACCTATTGATATAGACTTATAGAAATGGCTAAACAATATTACAAATGAAGCTCAAGAGGCTTGTAGCTCAACAAAAGCAACAAAAACACCTTTGCTACAAAGAATGGAACAAGAACAACAACAAGAAGAAGATGATAGCTAGACAATTCAACAAATGTTTGTGAGCTTGAAGTGTATTTCATTTTCTTCACCATTGCCTCTATTTGTAGTGTGATTTGAGCCTTGGAGATAAGAATGCACATGTGTCACCATCTTCATCATCAAGTCCAAGTGTCTTTACATCATTGGTTAGCTTTGTACACTTGGCAAAATAAGACAACATAATTGGTCCACCTTGGAAACACCTTGTTGGCCGATTTTTAGCTCCAAAAATGACTTGGAATTATCTTGAAAATGTGAAGATAATATGGCCATAACAACTCCATCATCTTCTCAACTCTTTGGCAAGATAATAGGCATGTGGGCATTCGACAAGTTCAAATAAAAATCAGCTCCAATCAACAAGTAGCCGTTGGCTACTTCAAATTTTCACTTAAAAATATCCTTAATAATCCTTTGTAAATTGAAGATAATAAGAGAGGATAATACCACCAAAATAACCACAACTCCAAGCACAAGAATAGGGCATGTGAGGTCTTCATTTTGACTCAAACATTCTGCTGAAAATAGCCATGTAACTGTTGGCTATAATTAAAAATATCCTAGTTGGCAATTTTGCCAACTAGCTCCTTTTTGGTTGGTCCACTTGTCACCAACTCATAAAATAAGTACACCATCATTCTCACCTGATCATACACGTTTTTAAGCATACATATATGTATAGTAGCTCAGATTTTTGAAGAAGAAATCATTAGATAATAGTTGACAAGATTATGTCAACGTGTAACACCAAAATTCCCAATATTTCTTCTTATATGTTGTGATCATTTCCGCACCTTTAACACCTTTGATATCTTTGAATGATGATGATAAATATGTTCTCATAACATATATAAGAGGGTCTTCAAGAAAAAATAGAATGTGACATCTCAAATCGTCACATATCCAGCTATAGTCAATAATATCATCATGTGAGAGAATAAAATAAAAAATCACCATATTATCTTCAAATTAATAATAACTCAGCTCCAGAATGAAGATAATAATATGCTCAAGAGATTCCTTGAGTGAAAATACCAAAAATACCCTCGTGGGTGAAATGACCAAAATGCCCCTAGTATGAGAAAACTCCAGATTTGACCCGGATGGTCAGAAATAATCATGATATCACCTTTGTCATGATAAATAGTATAAGAATACACCCTTGAAATATTTTCACCATGTGATGTTCCTACAAAACTTAAGATACCAATTTTGCCCTTTTTGGTAAGTTGTAGAAACTTCCAAGACACGTTAGTCACAAGACAATTATAATCATCAAAAACACATGATAATCATATAATAAACATGTATAAATCATATACAAATGAAAACAATCATTTTAACACTTTTTAGAAAAATATTTCTAAAAACCCTAGACATCGATCGATCGAAGTGCCTCAGCTTCAGAGATCGATATCTCACAGAAAGGTTCAGAATCTGTCTCTGACCTACATCGATCGATCGAAGTGAGGGTTCAATGTACATCGATCGATCGATGTGTCTTAGGTTTAGAGATCGATGTCTCACCGTAAGGTCTTGAACTTTCACTGCCTTACATGGATCGATCAATGTGAGAAATCTATGTACATAGATCGATCGATGTGCAACAACCTGAGAGATCGATGTCAACTTTTTCAACTTTTAACCACATATAACACCATGTAAGATATTTTTATGTATTCACCACTAAAAATCACGACTTTGAAAATTATCCAAACATATTTCTCAACGGTTGCAATGAAAGCTAACAGCCAAAAATTTATTTTCACCAAACATCAAGAATTTTAAGGACGTTTTACTATTTTAAACTATCATATAAAATTGAGTACAGAAACTGTGAAAAACAGGATGAAAAGTAAAGAAGACAAGAACACGAAGAGTTATCCTGGTTCGTTAGTGTGACCTACTCTAGTCCCAAGAAACTCATTTTTTTGGATTTTCACTATCAAATGAACAACTTACACCTTACAAATTACTTGATTCTTAGGTTATACATCAACCCCAATCAAGACTTGATCACAACACCTCAACAATAACGATCAATTAAACACCTCATCACCTTTGATGTAGCCTTATAGAGTGGCTAATCAATTGCAATTTTTATGAACAAAAGAGGTCTAATTACAGCAAAATGCAACTAAAAAACAATACAACTCAGCTGCAAAAATGAAGAACAACAATGGAGAAGAAGAATAAGAAGTAAGGAAGAAGAGAGGTCAAGGTGCATCTTTCTTCTTCAATTTTACTCCTATTTATAGGTGTGATCAGCCCCTTATGATGATTAGGATGCCCACATGTCACCTTCAATGTCAGCAATCTTACTTGTCTTCACTTGATTGGATGTACGCCTCACCACCATGCATAGTTGGCACCTTCAAGACACTTGATTGGAACACCTCATCTTCTCTCTTTATGGATGAAAATCTCTGCAGAAAATGACATGGTATTCGACAATTTTGTGATAAAGCCAAGCAGTTTTGGATAGCCTTTTTTTCTCCACTTTTTGCTCAACCACAATAACAACTTAGAATGATCAGTGCTGATCAAATCAGCTACATTAGCTTCCAAAACCAAAATATATGCCACCTTGGGTGTCAAGTGTATAACTCCTTGCCAACAAGTCATATTGAAGTGTTTTAGTTGGTCCATGTGGTGTAGTCTTGTATATATATGTTAAGATTTAATTTGTCCACCTCACACATGCATATATGGACTTTTTATGTTTAAAAATGAGTGAAAAATCTGATAACAATGATTCGATAATGGTGAGAATAGATGCATTGTGATTATCACCATTTGATTCAAACTACTTCCTCTTTTTTCTTCTTCAAATGTGGATGGTTGTTCCTCAAGGAAATGACCATTATTCTATTAAAAGTAGCGATAGAAAAGTCCAGTATAATATATATAGTAATACCATGAACACCATATAGTATGCCAAAATAAATGTTACACTTTAATAATGAGA
The DNA here is from genome assembly GCA_036186865.1 of Eustoma russellianum. Classification (NCBI taxonomy): domain Eukaryota; kingdom Viridiplantae; phylum Streptophyta; class Magnoliopsida; order Gentianales; family Gentianaceae; genus Eustoma; species Eustoma russellianum. Next base: position 4,114,290 of record AP025069.1, on the reverse strand, counting down.
ATTCGAGAAAACCGAAGTCCGTATAAGATAAGGTTGATATATATATATGTGTGTGTGTGTGTGTGTGTGTGTGTGAAGACCATGAATGCCATACTGAAAAAATCCATATAGTAAAAATTTTAGCATTACACAAAAAATAAGCTTGTATAAATGACCAAAATGAGTCATAAGAAAAACCCTGTTGTATTCAAAACATAAATGATACTTTTACACAAAGAAATCGTCATAACAAAATGAATGTTACTTTTGTCCAAAAAATTATTGTCACAGTTAGTCAAAGATCAAATTAAAACGAAAGCTTTATAACATTTGACACAATATTTTATTAAAATAGTTTTCATATCATTTAAGACTTTAGTCGAATGGATCATCAATAAAATACTTTGATATTTGATTTTAATGGCATTTGACCAAATATGTGATTTACCAGGTATAATAATATTTTTGGGACGAAGGAAGTACTAAATAACACTCTATTTAAGACATTTCTTTGAAACACTTATGTGGATCAATAAAAAGAAGTGAGACCACGTAGAAATACACATTTTACACATTTTTTCTTTTTTTATTGATACATAAAGAGTGATCCTAAGAAGTTTATACAAATAAAGTGTTCTAAAACTTTACCATAACCAGATACAATGACGAGACATATCATACTACAACTCATGTCGCTCATTTTTGAATGATAATATGATGTAGTTTTGTTACTTATAGTGCATGCCTATACTATGAATGCATTGTCCATTTCTTCATTAACAAAACTACGCAATTTTCACATAAGTAGACCATCTCGGTTTTATGTTTTATGAATGTTTGAGTAGTTCAATTGATATCAATGTAGTTGATATTGAGGTACTAGATTATAGTATCAAACATTTATAATTCTTCGCTGTTCACTACACTACAACAATAACATTACCCTATTGTTTTAGAGGCTACTACCTATGCGGGGTATAGGGAGTTGGATGTACCCAACCATACTTATGTGTTAAAAACACATATGTTCTTTCCCGATAATCCATAATAAAAATTGTGTCAAGCTGTATCGATCAGCTGCTACTTCATAATATGATAAATGCAACCAATTTAGTAAGTCATTTTGTTTTATTCTTTTATATTTTAAAATAAAAAAAGAATGTGTCTTCCAGTAAATGGAAAGAGGCTCTTCACTACACTAAGTGGTCAAAACATCTCTCACGACCCTTCACGCTTATTATTATATTTTTTTCTCCCCCTTTGCCAGTCTATATTTTCTCCTTCAAAACAAATCTTGTTCTTCTTTCCATTTACCAACCTCAATGCCGTTTGCTTCATTCAAATTCCTTAGTTATGCGGCGATCATTTGGCATACGCACCACAAATTCTTTCTCATCGCCAGAAAATCTCTCATTTTCAAAGCTTTCTTCTTCTCTATTCCTTGTTGATCGTTTTTCCTTGGCTTCCTATTCTCCGGCTGCCTTCCGAACTTGTTCTTTTGATCTTAAGGTAATCAAATTCCGTCTCAAATGCATCTACTTGATTTTCCTTGTGTTCTTTTCTGTATATGCTGGGAATGTTGAATTAAATGCAATCAAGTAATTTTAGCGGGAGTTTTAATTGCAAACCAATTAGCAGGTCGTTGGAGGACCTAAATTGAGAAAGCATGGAGTTCGTTGGAAGCGGGAGATTTTTCTGGTTGATGCGATGGATGAGGTTCATTTCATTTTATTTATTATTGTTGCTTTTAAATTGTAATTTTCGTTTCAGATATGTACATGTTCTATACTCACGTACCTATGTATTGTTAATTTGTTATTGGTCTCTAATTTCATTTCTTGTGTATGCTTACATGCTTTTTAGAGTCAGATAGTTCTGTACTTGTATTTTGGCTTTAAACATTACTTGATGGTGCAATGAGAAGCCATATACTTCCAGATGTATTGTTGCACTATATCTTTTGACAAGATGCAGATGCTAAATGTATCAGTCATGATTTATTTGTCACTTCCTTCAGTTGTTAGAATGTGAAAGGTCGTCACAAGTCTTTGTGGGGCTGAATCATGATTGTCTAGTTGTTGGTTTCTCTCAGTAAATAAAGTTTCAGCCCTTCTTATGAAAGTTTTACAGTTCAGATTGCATGTGTGGTAGCCCTTTTTCACGTATATTTCAGGTGTATTCTATGATATGGAAATGCTCCTAGTTTGCAATCCTCCATCATGTATGAGGGAAACTTGTGTGTGACTTGAGTTCTGTCATGGGGGGGGGGGGGTCTATGTAAGCGTTGTAGCACTTTGGGTCTTGTACGCGTTCTTTTTATTCTAGTTGAAAAAATGCATTATCACCATGGTTTGTTTGACTTCTTTTTTTTTTTTTTTTTTTTTTTTTTTTGGCGTAATTACGGTTCACTTGGCACAACCCTTACATTTCTGCTCATGCTCCTCTTTCTCTAAATTACTTAAACAGCGCTGATAGCATTTAGGAAGTCCATTACTATAATGTTGTATTTATGGTATTCAAATTATATCTCTATGTCATTGAGAAACTTGTTATTTTTCTCATGTAGTGGGCATAAAGTAAAGTGAGAGTGTTAGATACTTAGAATGAGGGAGTCACGTTTGAGAGGGTATGAGATTTCGAAAGAGGCCTACCATAAATTCACATATTAGGCATTGCGAGAAACATAAGGAGGATATGATTTCGATTAAAACTCCAAAAAGAAAAAAAGACAAAAAGGGAAAAACCACACACATACAAATAAAAAGCAATGGAAATGACTAATCCATATAGCCACCCTATCTAGTGAGAAAAAGACTTGAGTATTGTTTTTATTCATGGAGATGACTGGCAGAACCTCCAGGAGACTCATAATTTTGCAACTCTTAATAGGTGCAATTTTTTCTATATTTCTCTGACACTTGTGCTCTTATGTCAAAATTATCCTCTCAAAATGCAGAAACTAATTTCATTCTCAGCAATTTTATTGCATCTTATGTAGGGTTCATTTGGTTTTTCTTCTTTTAATGATTGGGACAACACTGATGCAGCAACTGAATACATGTACTCATCGAGCGAAGGCGAAGAAAGTGATGGAGACCTAACCTTACAACCAATAACTGATGTTGACTTGCCAAATACAAAGGAACACTTCCGTCCAGCTGATGACTCTATTACAATCACTGCCCACCGATTTGCAGTTCTTGGTAGAGGCCAGAAGAAAAGAAAGTAATGAAACTTGTCCAGCATTCTCTTCTTAGTCGAATTTCTAGAGAACAGTCTATACAAAGCTTATTCAATTCTCTCCGAATTTTTTTGCATCCACACTTCGATGAAATTTATAAAACCATAAAAGTAAGAAAAAATAAGAAACATAGATCTCCTAGTTAGAAAACCATTAGTATGAGCATGATATCTACTTTGAGAGAAGGTTGGAAGTCTCATCAGTTCTAGGTTTTAGCTGGCAGTTTCCTTTGAGGTCTGAAGGTAAAGCGAATTATTTACTATTTACTATTTTGTTGTAGGACAATTTATGGAGTCCTAAACAATGTGGGGATTGCAGCATTTCTGACAGGGCTTCTCTTACTTGTGGATTGCTGCGCATGGAAAATTGTCAGATTGCCTTTAGCACCATATTACCTTATACGCCCTTTCTTAATTTCAACTGGTTCTGTGTGTTTCATTGGCTATATCTGTGTTCCGTTCTTCCGTAGTTTGAAGTTTATATCAATTGTTTGGAAAGAAAGGTCAAGTCAACACCCTTATAACAGGCGAACGCTAACTATGGGTGGGTTGTACTTCATTCCGGTTGGTGTAGTTGTTGCTGAAGCCATAGTGGGGTTTTCTTGTACTGAAGTTTTTGGAGCATCAGCTGTCACTCTGGCTTTTGCAGCAATTGGACTCTTCTGCGACTTGACCAGCTTCATGAATGAAAATAACAAATTTTCTACTTGGATAAGAATCTTGTTGGAGGTGAAGAACTTACTCCTTGACTCAAATGATCTTATTTTCTCTGTTTACAGTAATAAACTAGTGTTTCAGATTTGAAGTAACATAAGATTCTGCAATCTGACAGGTTGCTGTGACCACTTGGTTCGCGTTCTGGTTGTGTACGACAGATATCTCATCACCTTACAACATGTATAACTTCTCATAACTAGTTTGTTCAACCTTTTATTTGATGGTAACTCACATATCTCTCCTGTGATGACAAATTGGGAAAAGATGTACCCTAGTATTTTTGTTTCCGGATCAGCTTCTTGAATAACAATCTTCTTCTGCCTACTTGAGCAACTGAAATATACTTAGAAGTGAACTCATTCCAAAAAGTTCCATTGTTCCTCCCATCAATCTCAAAAGCTTTTCTGGAAGATTTCGATTATTATCGTAAATGATAATTGGTAACTCCACTGGCAAACATGCGTTGGATTTAGGACAGCAACATTTAATGAAGCATGATCTCAATTATGTTACGATGTACATCGTAAATTTGCTGTGATTTCTGGATGTCTTTATAATTAAAGTTGTGAACCGGTAAGAAGTCTTATCTAATTGACACTGCACAATTTGTAAGGCATCATGGATACGTCATTAGTGTGCAAACAAGATTCAACAGAGGGAGTCAATTTGTGTGCAAAATTCACTTTTGCTTGTCTAAGATAGTGTAAGAACTATTGCTACAAAATTCTAAGCATTTGATGGTCTCTTGTTCCTTTACCTTTGCTTAGAATTTATTGCTAGCATAGGAGCATCTTGGTTGAAGGCATGCATGGATAATGTTCTTCTCGTGTTTGAATTATATATCTTTGCATTACGCCTCTGAAAGCTTTATAATTAAAATTCAGCGACCCATCTAACTTGAAAGCTTTAATAAGCATATCTTATGTCATGCAGGAAGATGGTGGTTCCTCTACCAGCACCGCTTGGGCTTGTTTGTGTTCAAAGCTTCTATTTGCTTTTGACTTCTATATCGTTTCTTTGTATGGCTGATGGAGTTAAAGTAACGGACAGCCTGGATGGATTATCTGGAGGAATCGCTGCATTGGCCTTTACTGGAATGTCCATTGTGGTCCTTCCAATATGTTCTGGTTTGTAGATGCTACCAAATTATTTTATGGTTGAATATGAACTTTACATTTGTATTGCCAATTCATTTGTTTTTTTCATTCTTCTTTCCATGTCATCCTATGCAGGATTGATATCTTAGTTAAAATGGTTTCTTGAAAGTTGGTAGTGAACTAATTGAAGCTTAGTTGAGCTAATTGTGAAATCTAAACCAGATCTTGCAGTTTTTGGATCATCGATGGCTGGGGCCTGTGTTGGTTTTCTTTTTCAGAATCGATACAAAGCATCGATAGTGATGGGTGATACTGGATCCTTAGCCTTGGGTGGAGCCCTATCTGCCATGGCTGCTTGTACAGGAATGTTCTTCCCATTATTCATTTCATCGGGATTGTTTTTGCTGGAAGCAGCATCAGTTGCTCTGCAGGTATGCTTTCTTAGGCTTTTAGGCTTTATGTTTTCGTGTTTTAGATTTACTGACGTCCTGTAAAAGTTATGGTTCAATCCTGCATAATTCTTCTGATCTTGATTTTTTTCCTGGACCTTTTCTGGTTGAAACTTGTTTAATCTGTTTCATAAAATAAAATTTCATCATGGGTGGTGTAATACTGACTGGTTGTTTGGTGCTATTTTGCAAGAGATCTTGGTAAAGAAAGCTCATTTCTGCATGTCAAAATAGAATTTGATGGAAATGGAGGTTTATTTAAGAAATTTTATTTTTTTGGGCGGAGGGAGTGAGTGGGGGTGGGGGTGTTGAGGACAAAAAGGAATGGTGAAGCATTTTTATCTAATTATCAGGTTGAACAAATTCTAATGGGTGTGGAAAACAAGACTGGTCTGAACCTTGCTGCAACAGTAGATATATGTTTCAATAGCCCCACTAAATGCTGAGTTTATTTAGCTGGAACATCAGACGTCATTGTTATTGCCTTACATTCATGTTCATGTGAATCTTTACTCTAGCTTTCTCATATTGACTTTTCATTTGACTTGCATAACATCAACAAGATTTGCTATCATATCACTATTTTACCTGACAAAACGTCGCTGTCATTAGCGATTTCCGATAAGGCTTATGCTCGAGTATGAAGTTAAATAATTGGAGAACGAAACAAGAACCGGTCTTGCTATAGTGAAGATAAAACTGAAGAAGTGAAGGCAGAGAGTATTTTAAAGTCTAATGTTTTCTTTTGATACCTCCTCCTACAACAACAACATTACCATATTGCATTAGAGTCTCTCGCCTATGGCGGGGTGTAGGAATCGGATGTACGCAATTATACCCATTTGTTAGAAACACACAGATGTTTTTCGATGACTCATAATGATGTATCAAGCTATATGTCGATCAACTGCTACTTCACAATATAAGAAGCGCAGCCAATTTAGCGAGTCATTTTGCTTTATTCCATCATATTCCAAAGTCAAGGAAGAACTCCATTAGAAATGAAAATGTTTCTTTTGATAACTAAGTCCCCAATATGTTCCAGGTTCCTTTGCTCAAAACCAAGAAGCACTCATGCAAAGCCTACTCTCGGCTGCTCAGGACGGCTACATTTCATCACCGCCTGCGGCGCTACGGAATCAAGGAGCCCACCATAGTTGCTGGTGCCTATTTTATTTCAGGTTTATTGGCTTTATGTGCAGGATACATAGGCTTAACTTCAGTATAAATTCGAGCTGCCAGCTTCATTCAACATTAGCTGATGCATTTTCCGTGTGATGTTCATGATCCTTTTTTGATTTCTAAAAGTCCTGCTTCCCAACTGTTAGGTTTAGGGCTTAAAGACAATCACAATTTTTTGGTCTTGAGATAGTAAAGGGAATCAGTAGAAAGTGCTAGCATGTTTTTAATATACTCTTCTTTTTACCTTAAAGAAAACCAATTGTTGATGTAGCATTTCTAGCAAAGGTGTAGAAAGCTTAAAATTTACTTTGTGACCAGATCGTTTCAGGATCTGATATATCCCACTTTAAAAATTAGAATTTTCATATTCTATCAAGATGGTCATATTACCATGCATATTATGCATCATGTGATATGATATAACATAATCCGCTTCATAGAGAAAAAAATACTTTATTTATAACTGGAAATACCCTCCTTAAAGATATTGTAACAACATATTCCGTCAGTTAAAGGGAAGAAATACCTTTTTTTTTAAAGGGAAGAAATACCTATTCATCGGTAAAAAAGTTTTACCTGGATTATATTTGCCAAAAATGACATCTGCAATGCCATGACCACCTTCCTCCCCAGGATATCCAACTCAAAGGATTTCTTTAATTTTAGGGTTATTCTTGGCAAAAGAAATGTTGACGCCGCCGGCCGACATGATCACCAGAATGGCTGGACCCTTTGAGGATTCAGCAACCTGATTGATCATCTGAATCTGGTAGCCAGGTAGGACAAGATCCAACCTGTCCAGATTCTCAGCCTCAATAGACAAATCAAGTCCAGCAACCATTACTGTGGCGTCGGCCTTTTTCTCAGCCTCCACAGCTGGAAAAATGAAGCTCTCATTCTTACAAGGAATCCCATCACAACCTTGCTCGTATATTATATCCTTGACCTCTTTAATAGCATCTAGGGGCGAGGTGTATCGACATGGTACTCCTACGCACAAAAATTAAACAAGAATGTAACACAACACAAAAGTAGTAAGATTTACATTATTTAAGTAGACAATACAAAAGGCGTTCCTGGTGCACGAGACTCCCGCGTTTACGCGGGATCCGGGAAGGGACCAGATCGGTTTACTATCTCATATGCGAAGCCTTATCCTACACTTTGTGCAAGAGACTGTTTTCACAGTACAAACTCATGACCAAGGTCACGAAGTAGCAACCCTACCAGTTGCTCGTAGAGTATAATGGACACCATATAATTATTGCTATATAGTCAGACTATTATAAAGTTTGTTGAAGTTTTTACCTGCATAATTTCCAATCATAACATAAGTAGCATTTGCATGTGGTCCAACTAAGGCTATGTTGTTAATATTGCTTGGATCCAAAGGCAAAGCTTCATTGTCATTCTTGAGGAGAACGGCACCTTGTCGCGCTGCTTCGATGGCTAAGTTGATATGATCTTCAGAACACACATCATCCTTGCCAAGGTTCTCAAGATTTTGGATTCCATCAAAAAATCCCAATCTCATAAGAACAACATAGAGCTTTTTCAATGCACCGTCTACAGCTGACTCTTCCACTTTACCTATTCTGACTGCATTGCTAGTGAACCTTGGGTAGAAGTCTCCACAGTCCAAATCCAACCCTAAACACAAAGGCGAAATTAGACACATAACATTCATAAAATAGCCCAAGGTTTGAGACCCAAAATGTAATTGGTATAACATCACATGATGCATGAAAACATACTCTACATACATACCTACACACTCTGTCTATCTATACACACCCCCCCACACACACACACACAAACATATGTATATGCATACATACATTGATGAAGAAGTGGAGCATAACCCACAAGTAGAAGACATGCAGAGGGTTGGAGAAGGAGGAAGCATGTCCGAAGAAGCTTCGAAGAGACCAATCACGAGAAGCAAAGCGAGAGAATTGAAGCGGGACGTGATCGCGACACTTGCGGAAATTGTGCCACACCAAGAGGACAATATAGATGAGCATTGGTGCCATCTTTTGGAGCCTCAAAATCAGTTTTGATGACAAAAGAAAGAGCATGGGAAGGAGGGAGGGCTGGACGCAACGTCTAGGCATGCTCGTGTTTTGATTGTGCGTAAAAGGTCTTGCATGACCTAGTTTTCGGCCTTAATGGCTTGCATTATTTTGTAAAGTATTTATGGTCATTTTATAGGTTTTAAGTTTTTTTTTAAAATTAAAAACGTTGGTGAAAAGATAGGAAAAGATGCTTTCCAAATTTGGTAAAAGCGCCTAAAAGGTAGGGTTTTCACAAGATGACCACGTCTTGGTATTTTAGCCATAACTCACTCCTCTGACGTTGTTTTGAGCTGATTCAAAATGACATGGAAACTAAACATCCGGGGCTACAACTTTTTATAAGACCTCATCGACAAATTGGGCCTCTAGATAACCGAGAAATCGCGTGCAAGATTGATTTTATGCTGAGGAGATAGAAATTCATTAGAATACTTATCCTAGCTTTTGTAAACTAGTTTATCTCTTGTAGGGCTATATGTTGTTGGACCGTGCACCTGTAATATACACCACTAGAGGGGGGCGAATAGTGGTTAGCGGAAATTACACTACAACCCTTTGTAAAAATCCCTTTTGAAAACAGAATCTGAGACCACCTCAGATTCAGAACCCGTTTTTGGAAAATTCAAAACTAATTGTACACAACTCCAAAAATTATGAAACTTTCCAAATTTTAACTTTAATGTGTTAACAAGACTCTGTCCAAAAATCAGACAAAAATATGATCGTTTGACCCTTCAAACAAATAAAAAGATTCAGATGGTCAATCTGGACAAAATTGGACAGAATGTTGCTGATTTTTCAAAACGTGTTTCTCTTTGAATACTCAACCAAAAAGGTTGATCTTTATATAAAAAAACTCCTTAGGATGTGTAGATGAAGTTTCCAAAAGACCCTGACCTTAAAAAATTCTTGATAAATACAGAATTTAAGTTTTCTGAAAACTGGTCAGGTTGCAGCCAGATTGGAGCAGTTATCTTGCAAAGACTGAAAGACTAACTTTCCCTTGCTCAAATCAAGTGATTCTTATTGCAAATGAAAGCCAACAGTCTGAAGTATACCTCCATAAAAAATCACGAATTTTGAAAATGTTTAGCTATTTTTTCAAAATGTGAGAAGTTGTGTGAAATCTGCAGTAAAAACGGGCATAAAACAGAAATGAAGAAACAAGACAAGAACATCGAGGATTTATCCTGGTTCGGTCAACGTGACCTACTCTAGTCCCAATGAACACCTTTCCTTGGATTTCACTATGCAAAGAAACACCTTACAACAAGAACCAAGCTTGATCCTTGGGTTATACACCAACCCTACTCAAGACTTGGATAATCACCTTCTATGCAACACTTAGTTGCAACACCTCTACAACCTATTGATATAGCCTTATAGAAATGGCTAATCAATCTTACAAATGAAGCTCAAGAGGCTTGTAGCACAACAAAAACAACAAGAACACCTTTGCTACAAAGAATGGAACAAGAACAATAACAAGAAGAAGATGATAGCTAGACAATTCAACAAATGCTTGTGAGCTTCAAGTGTGTTTCATCTTCTTCACCAATGCCTCTATTTATAGTGTGATTTGAGCCTTGAAGATAAGAATGCACATGTGTCACCATCTTCATCATCAAGTCCAAGTGTCTTCTCATCATTAGTTGGCCTTGTACACTTGGCAAAATAAGACAAAATGATTGGTCCACCTTGGCAACTCCATTTGGCCGAATTTTTCCACTAAAATTGTCTTGATTATCCTTTGCCAAAAATGAAGATAATTAGAGGGATAATACTCCACAATTCCCTCAACTCCTTGGCTTGAGAATAGGCATGTGGGCATTTGAAGATTTCAAACAAAAATTCAGCTCCAACATTCCATAGTAGCCGTTGGCTACCTTTCATTTTTCCAAAAATATATTTTGATTTTTCTTAACAAAATAAGAAAGGATAATACCACCAAAATATCCCCAACTTCAAGAACAATAATAGGACATGTGAAGTCTTCATTTGACTTCAAAAAATCTGATGATAACACCATATAGCCGTTCGTTTTGACTTTGAAATTTCCAAGTTGGCAATTTCGCCAACTAGCTCCTTTTTAGTTGGTCCACTTGTCTCCAACTCATAAAATGAATAATATATCATATCCACCTGCTCATACACGTTTTTGAACATACAAATATGTGTAGCAACTCAGATTTTTGAAGAAGAAATAGATAGATAATAGTTGACAAGATTATGGCAAACACCGAAATTCTCAATATTTCTTCTTATATGTCATGAACATTTTCAAGCCTTTGACACCTTTAATATATTTGAATAATGATGATAAATGTGCTTTTATAACATATATAAGAGTGTCTTCAAGAAAAAATAGAATGTGACATCTCATATCGTCACATATCCAGCTATAGTCAATAATATCATCATGTGAGAGAATAAAATAAAGAATCACCATATCATCTTCAAATTAATAATAAATCAGTTCCAGAATGAAGATAACAATATACTCAAGAGATTCCTTGAGTGAAAATACCAAAAATACCCTTGGGGGTGAAATGACCAAAATACCCCTGGTATAAGAAAACTCCAGAAATGACCCGAATGGTCAGAAATAATTATGATATCACGTTTGTCATGATAAATAGTATAAGAATACACCCTTGAATTATTTTCACCATGTGATGTTCCTACAAAACTCAAAATACCAATTTTGCCCTTTTTGGTAAGTTGTAGAAACTTCCAAGGCACGTTAGTCACAATACATTTAAAATCATCAAAATCACATAAGATTCACATAATGAGCATGTATAAATCATATACCAACGAAAACAACAATTTTAACACATTTTAGAAAATGATTTCTAAAAATCCTAGACATCGATCGATCGACATGCCTCAGCTTCAGAGATCGATGTCTCACAGAAATGTTCAGGTTTTGTCTCTGACCTACATCGATCGATCGAAGTGAGGGTTCGATGTACATCGATAAATCGAAGTGAGGGTTCGATGTACATCGATCGATCGATGTGTCTCAGGTTTAGAGATCGATGTCTCACAGTAAGGTCTTGAACTTTCACTGCCATACATGGATCGATCGATGTGAGAGATCTATGTACATAGATCGATCGATGTGCAACAACCTGAGAGATCAATGTCAACTTTTTCAACTTTTTCACCATGTGTGACATTTTTAAGTATTTACCACTTAAAATCATGACTTTGAAAATTATCCAAACATATTTCTCAACATATGTAAACGTGGTTAGCAGCCTAAAAACACAGGAAACTGATTGATAACTTTGAAACTGAGCTAATGTATGGACAAAAGGATAAATTTAATGCTCTTAAGGGTAAGACTGCGTACATCAGATTGTGAAGCGATCCGGTATCTTCCTAAACCCTGTGCAAATGCGAAAACTTATGTTAGGTCTATGACAATCACTCTAGGAGGGGTGAATAGAGTGTTGGTCGATTTTGTGGAATTTTCTTATTTTTGGCTATCTCCTACTCAAATGGAATTTCAAAATCGAAGTAAAAAATGAGAGATGAGAGGCAATGAATGAGTGCACCGGATATAGAGTGGTTCGAATCGTGAATGATTCTACTCTACTACCACTTTGTTGCCAAAGTAGATTTTCAACAACTACTCTTCTTATTATTCTTAATAAGAACAACCACAGCAATACTTTACTAACAACTTAGTGCAAGCAACCACAACAACAACTTCTTGCACAAAACTGTAGAAGTAAGAGGGTTTGAGTGATTTCAAAATAAGAAATTTGAATGCATATATATATATATATGTATATATATATATATGTATCTATACAT
>AP025069.1:3915376-4101716 GCA_036186865.1 Eustoma russellianum | reverse complement strand
TAAAGGAAGATTCATTTGGAAAAGGCACAAAGGCAACAAGGCCAAGGAAGGAAAGTTCTCTCCTCCTCCCCATCTTATTAAACACGCCACATTTATATATACACACTATATTTTTTCAGATTTTTTAAATAAAGGCACATACACATGTATTCCAACGTACTACCGACACGTTATATATTTTACGTACGTACGTTAACGTCACACCACTATACTTAACTCATATTTATGAGTATATTCAGGTCTTATATCATATGATATAAGATATGGTGATGACAAATTAAATACGACACGATAAAAGGTTCTAAACCGAAATTTGTCGTATCGGGCGAATACCGAAACTTCGCCAACGTGTCACGTACTTGCCATAAATAAATGGCCAGCCCATATACATCAAAAATCGATGATAATTTCGTGATATACATGATATATTCAGCCAAAAATACTTTCCATGTTGGCACACACAAATTACTCCACATTTAGGCCAAAATGTGAAGATTCTAATTTTAATTTTGTCACATGTTAAAGGCACCACTTTAAACCAGCCAAGTGCTGAGATTGAAGTATATATTATATATATTATGTATAACATAATATATATAACATGTGCAAAAGTTGGAATTTAAATTAGAGAAAAAATCGGGTAATCGATAAATATCGAAAATTCGGTTTTTCTACGCACATAACATGGAACGTTTTTCTTGAACATCATGTGACACGTATCTAGACACTTTTACATATGATATACATCTTAAAGTGTTCTAGAAAATTAAATTAAGGGCTGATTGGAATATAACATGTGTGTATTATTAAATGTGCACTATTTTAAAAAGTTAGCAAAAATAAATTTCAGCACATGTACATACACATTCCAACGTTACATACAGCTGAGATGGAGCACATGTGGAGCCTTGTTGGCATATTGATTGGTCAAGGATCAATCATACAATGTTGATGAATCAAAGAAAGAAGCTACAAAAGGTAAGTATTCAACATATACCTCTCTTATGTCACATGCTGAAAATTTCAGCATACTACACACATGTGGCCGATTTTTTGTCATTAAGGGTGACATATGTTGTCATCTTTTAATAAAGGATTAATTGAAGATGTTATGGAAATGATTTGAATATTATGTAAGGTAATTAAGTGTGATATTCTACATATCACACATGCTGAAATTTTTCAGCATGTGTGAAGGTTATGGCGGCCGAATTCTTCACCCATTTTGTGTCCAAGTTCATTCATCAATTGATAGCAAGACTTACCATATATGGTTGATTCATTTTATGATAAAAATTCAAATAAAAATGGTAAATAATCTGAATTTTATTCCATAATGCACATGCTGAAAAATTCAGCATGGCAAGGTGATAATGGCCGATTTTTTGCTTTGAAAAAGGAGAGATTTCTTGTCTTGCAATTTATGATGGAATTTGTGATTTATGTTATGAATAAATGGTTGATTTTTTTGGCAAATTTTAAGTGATTATTTCAGATTTTCCAAGTCATCAAATGATGACAACATTGAACCAATAAAGAAGTGCCAAGTAAGCAAAGACTAAATGATGGTCCAATAGAATGATGCCAAGTAAGCAAAGCATTGTCACCATGATGTCTTACACTCTCTCAAGCACTTAAAAGGAAATTTTCAAGAGGGGGAGATGGCAAGAGGGGGACGGCTGGACTCTATAAGGGAGGAAGAGGAGAACAAACAAATACAAGACCAAGAATTGCATTCTAAAGTGATCAAATTGCCAAGCTTCTTTTCTCCTACCTTTTCTTTCTCTCTTTTCTTGTAAAAAGCCTATTGTACTTTACATCTTTCAATCTTGAATAGGCTTCATATAAACCACCATTCATTCATCTTTGTAAAAGATTGATCAAGGTGTGATCAATCTTCATTCTAGCGAGGTGGTGGTGTTCGTGTGAATTGTACTCGACATACAAGGTTTTGTAAAGGGTTGGAGTTAGGTGTAACTCTATCAACCTGCGGTAAGGTGTACTGCGTGTGTGTGATTAGTGTGAACCAAGGAAGGTGTTCCTTGAAGACTGGAGTAGGTTGTTTATAACCGAACCAGTATAAAATTCTCGGTGCAATTACTTTCAGCATTTACTTTTCAGTTTCTGCACTGTTTATACATCTTGTTCACGTTCGTAAAAATAGTAAACGAATTTCAAAAATTACAAAAAAATTTCAGAAACATACTTAAACGTTCTAGGGTTCATTTGGCACAAGTTTCAACCCTTTTGGACAAGTATAAGTCAATCAAACATCAATAGTTCTGAGACTAGTGCAGTCTGATTCTCAGACTTGCAAAGGTTGAGACTTTGATTGTATTTGACCTACTTCCCAAAAGAATTTTCCAAACTGTTTCAACCCATTAAAATATAGTATATAAAGAGTTATTGGTAAATTTTCAGATCATTGGACGTTCACACAAATAGGAATTAATTTTTCAAAACTATCTACCGTTTCTGGCAGATTTGCACAATCTGTGTACCAACGGTTTTTGAAGGGGTTAAAGGTTGAATTTTAATTTGAAATTTTTAGGGGACCCTCATAGCATCTGAGGCTAAGTTCTCTCAAAATTTCATAATTTTTGGAGACCTCTAACCTGGTTTTAAAAACGTTTTAAAACAGGTCCTGAAAACAGAATCTGTTTTCAGAACTTGAATCGTTCAAGTTTAAAGAAATTTTAAAAGCACACTTTCCGCACCATCTATTCAACCCCTCCTTCTAGTGGTGCCTTGCAGATCCTACAAAACAACTTTGTGCAACTACGACAACTTCGGCTCTAAGCAAGAAACTTCTTGATACCTCATAACTTCAACAAAAATCTCTTAAAGAACTTTCTCACAGTGGGTTTTAAAGAAGTAGTGGGGTTTACACTTTCTCACTAGTCTAAACACAACAAGAGATCAATATTTATGGTTCCTCTTGTGTTAGACTTAGAATCTCTCAATTTACAACAGTAAAGAACAAATAAGAGCTTAACAAGCTTTAATCATTTTTACACAAATGAGAGAAATTTACAACAATGAAGAATGAAGCTTGAAGATGGTGAAAGTGTATATATGCCTTATATGAACTTCTTCTATTCATAGGAGGTCTAATCCACGTTTTTGGAGCCTCCCCCATGTCTTCAAGTCAATCTAAGTCTTGACGATTTGAAAATAACCTTTAGCCACTCTATGGATTGATTTTATCCTCCAAAGCTAATCTAGAGAATCTTAGACATGGATACAATAGTGAAAGAAGCATGTTTAATGTTGGAGAAAAGTCCACAAGAAATTTGAACAAGATTGAAAAGAGAAAGCACCATGAATCTCCCTTAGATTTTGTTCCAACGGTCATAAAAATTTGAATTCTGCATGACATCGGTCGATCGATGTCCTCCAGTGAGATTCCAGTTTTGAACCTGCCATACATCGGCCGATCGATGTCTCTCCCTTAAGAAACTGATGTGACATCGATCGATCGATGTCCCCAAAACTGAAGATCGATGTCCTCCTGAGAGACTCCAGTTTGAACCTATCATATATCGATCGATCGGAGTCTCTCATTGAGAGACTGATGTGACATCGATCGATCGAAGTCCTGACGCTGAGATATCGATGTCTTCCAGAGAGGTTCTAACTTTGAACCTTCACTACATCGATCGATCGATGTCCCCCCAGTTGGACAGATCGATGTTAGACATAAAGGTTCCAACCTTGAACCTTTCTAATACATATCGATCGATGTATCTCCCTGAGAGACTGATGTATACATAGATCGATTTATGTGAGAGATTGATGCCTCACAGTGTATTTTTCTTATTTTGCTTCAAATTCCAAGTGTGAATTCACTTTTTAACTCATCCAAAACATCTTTTTACATCATCAAAACATTTCATATCCCAATAACCTAGTGTATCAAAAACGTCCTTGTGAAAACATGGAGGTATGATTTTTAAGGATAATATCAACGTCGAATGATTTGCATGGTAAAAAATATATAGTCAGATTTTTGGTGAGCATTTTTACTGTTAGATAATACCAAAAGAGAAGTCATCTTAATCCAACAAAATGTTTATTCAATGTTTTTGTGGATAATCCTATCGACGCTAGACTTTTTGTTGGAGGATTTTCGAATTTTTCTTGGATTTGAATTGCTATACCATTTGATTTTTTTGCTATCTCTATATCATGTTCTTACTATAATTTCAAAATGCAAATGTACTTGGATTGATTTCGCATGTTTTTAAATTTCTTTCTTATTCGGAAAAGATGAGGCTATCAGAGAAACTTTATACGTGTATGTCCAGTGGTCAACGTCATTTTTGCATTATAGCTTCTCTTCTACAAGTATGCTTGGACCGTGGTAAATCATCTCCATTCTTTTGTCACCTACCAAATCAGTGGCATTCAACATTAGCGTGATAAGTATATATATAACTCGGATTATTAACTAGATTTATGTATGTATGTATACAAGCATCCATACATATACATGCATACATACATATATATAATTACACACACACACAGACACATACACACACACACACACACATATATATGTATGTATGTATCTATATACACATTTCATTTTTTTCTCGTATGCATGGACATTGGTAAATCAGTCCACAATTTAGTGATAAGTTGAAACTTATCTGTTGGCATATCACGTAACAAGGTAATGTCCACAGTGTAAATTAAAATAAAAATAAATTCAATAAACAAATAAGCTTTTATGTCATGTAGCTAAAGAAAGTCATGGAGAGTATATAACAGATGGTCGTTACACTTACATATAAAACTCAGCACACTTCCTCTTTTGTGCCACTTACGTCCAGCATGCAATAAAAAATTTATGTTAATTGTTACATATCTCTTTTTCAGTTATATTATATAAAAGTTTATATTATTTGTTTAAGTTTATATTTAAATTTTGTTCGACTATCACACGATATTCACAAAGAAAAGGCAAAAATATAATCGTTTCATTAAACAATTACAGTTTTATATGGGAGTTATACTTTTATTTTTGATTAAAATGAAAATTATATTAACCAAGCAAGGCATCGTGGGGGATGCAACCCATACAATTAACAACATGTCAAAACAAAAGAAGCGGCAATGAGAGTTGCTTCAACATCCTAACTATCTTGAGGCTACCAAGCGTTCAAGACCCTATATACATGTGTTTATACTCTATGTATCACATCCCCTGCTTTAAGTGTCATTCTTTCACTAAGTGTCTTGTTTTGACTTTGCCAAACAAAATAGACTGCTGCACCAATGGTAATCTTACAAGCTTTGTTCCTAATGCTTTTTCTTCCTTAAGGCTTTCTGTCCCCATGCCAAGATTCTAGGAAGACAATGCAATGTTCTTGGCATGTTGAACCAATTAATCATATAATTCCAAATGCTCTTTATCACTTCTCATCTGAAGAATAGGTGGCGTATAGTCTCTTTTGAATTGCAGTATAGACAGTCATCATCTGGTAAGAAAGACATGTTATCCTTTGTGCCAAGTCTATTATTAACCGCTAGCTATAATATGAATCCATGTTTAGGAGTAATGTCTGGGTCCCAGACCATGGATAACCATGGAACAGTGGGTTTTTTGACCCTGAAAAAATGGTATGCAAGACTTGGATTCAGCTTGTCTTGATGCACCCAAGATTCCATAAGCGCTATTGCTCCATCAAGGCTTACTTGGCTTGATATGAGTGCATCACGAGTATCCATCAAAGACCTTCAACAAAGGTGAACAATAATGCTTCTTGTTCATAGTCCATAGAGAGGAGGAGTAAAATTTGTACCTGTATTCATCCATTTTACCTAGAGAAGCTCTTTTTGGAGATGAAAGTCCCATAAGTACTTCACAAGCAATGCCGTGTTCCAAGCTCTGAGCTGAAACACTCCAAGCCCACCCTCATCCTTTGGTTAACAAACATGCTTCCAAGACACCAATGCTCTTTTGTTGCCATTATCATTACGGCCCCACAAAAATGCAAACATATTCTGTTTACCTGGTCCAACACATATGCAGGGACTGGGAGGGCGCTAAGCCAGAAACAACATATTCCAAGTACCACTAATTTGATGAGTATTAGCCTGCCTGCATAAGAGAGGTGTGACTTTTTTCCATTGATTTACAATCTGCATTAGTTTACTCAGAAAAGGGAATAGTGAGCAAGTTGTAATCTACTTTCAGCCACAAGTACCCCTAAGTATCTGAAAGATAAATTCCTAGAAGAGTAAGATGAGAGCTGAAGATTCTGAACAAAGAGGTTACATCCAGCTGTGAAGATCTTAGATTTGGCTGGATTAAGACTTAGCCCATAAACTGTCCCAAAATCAGACAATTTCTATAGAATCAAATTAGCAGAAAGACAGTCACCTCTGTAGAATAGCATAATATCATCTGCAAAGCATAGGTGAATGAGTTTCAACTCACTATACTTGGGATGGTAGTTGAAATCTGGGACTGTGTTCAGCTGATTAAGTGACCTGGACAGGTATTCAAGTCCAATAACAAATAGAAATTGAGATAAGGGATAGCCTTGCCTTAACCCTTTCTTGCCTGGAAAGTATCCTGTTGGTGATCCATTGATGGAAATAGAAAAGGAGGTCGTGGTAATGCACTCCATAACCCAGTTGATGTATGTAGGTGGGAAGTTGAGCTTGAAGAGAACATGCTCAATGAACTCCCAACTAATGCTTTTGATTGGTCGCCTATCTTGACATTAGGCGGTGAATGATCATTTGCTTAACATTTGGCGGTAAACAAAGCCGCCTTGTATTAGGCCCCGCTCCATATTCAAGCATTTCTATACAATTCAATTTTTATTTAAAAGAAGCATAAAGATGAAGCCGGACAACCAAGGAAGAAGACTCGGCAACCAAAATCGTTAGTCAAAAACTTAATTATGTCACTAATTTTCAATGTTTTTAAATAATTTGTTTATTGTTATTGCTTTTCTAATGCCCATAACTCCCAAGCTTTCTTTACAATTTCATTTATCATGTATTTAAGGGTAATTAGTTGTTAAAATAATTGAATTAGCATGCATTATTTACGTCGGTTAGCCTGTACTTCTTTTGAATATTTTAACGATCTTTGAGTTAGCATTACCTGTTGGAGAAAATAGAAAGAAACTGAATTGGGTCAAGTTGCAAATTGTGGTTATCACTTTTGAGCTTAGTTTTTATCAATGGAAAGTGGAAACTAATGAGTTCTTAATTATCTACATAACAAGTAGATAATTTTAGGCTTTTGAATCACTCAATTACGATATCGGATGAAAGAGAAATTAATGCTCAAAGTAGGGGTTAAAATAAGTTGAAGAAACGTATATTGATTTTCAGTATTTGATTGCGGTGTACTGTTTACAGGAATCTTACGTATGTATAAGCCGCCTAGCCAAACTAAAAGGATATCAAGGATATCAAAAATACAATAAACTCTATCTACAAGATAACAACTACAACAACTCTATCTACAAGGTTTGTTAGAATAAAATTCTAACTAATTTATATCTCAACTAATATAGTAGTGATCCCAATACTCCCCCTCAAGTTGGCGCATGAACGTGACAATGCCCAACTTGCTCAAAAATCGCCGAAAACTCTCAGGGCCAAAAGGCTTGGTAAAACCGTCGGCTAGTTGCTGACTCCCTGGAATCTTGCATGGAAGTATAAGTCCAGCAGCGTAATGTTGACGAACAAAATGACAATCAATCTCAATATGTTTCGTGCGTTCATGAAAAACAGGATTAACCACAATGTGCAAAGCTGCTTGATTATCACAGTGAAGATCAACAGGCTTTGAAGCATGTATACCGAGGTCATGCAAGAGCTTACGGAGCTAAACTATTTCACTTGTAGCACAAGCCATAGCACGATACTCAGCTTCAGCAGATGAACGGGAGACAACAGGCTGCTTTTTAGATCGCCAAGAAATGAGAGCAGACCCAAGAAAAATCATGTACCTCGTGGTGGAGCGGTATGTGATGGGACACCCGGCCCAGTCAGCATCACAATATGCTGTAAGAGTCAAGGATGCCGCAGTAGGCAAGAAAAGACCCTGGCCCGGTGCTTGCTTAAGATAACGTAGCAAGTGGAAAACCGCATCAAGATGACATTGGCGAGGTGTGTGCATAAATTGGCTAAGCGTATTAACCGCAAGACGAATATCAGGACGTGTGACAGTAAGGTAAAGTAGACGCCCAACAATACGACGATAAAATGCAGGATCATCTAAAAGTGGATCAGACTCAGAGAACCGAACCTTCTGATCCATTGGTGTGCTAGCAGGGCGACATCCAAGTAGTCCACACTCCATGAGTATATCAAGAACATACTTGCGTTGATTTAACACCATTCCAGTAGGAGAACGAGCAACTTCGATTCCAAGAAAATAATTCAAGGGACCCAAGTTCTTTATTTTAAACTTATGGTCAAGATAGGTCTTTAACGCTGTGATGCGAGTAAGATCATCTCCAGCCACAATAATATCATCAACATAAATCAAAACTGCTACAAAAGAGGACTCAATGGACAAAATAAATAAAGAAGGATCTGCATTAGACTGAGTATACCCAAGATCAACAAGTGGGGGTAGTGAACCTAGCATACCAATTGCGAGATGCTTGGCGTAAACCATACAAAGACTTATGGAGCTTAAAAACATTATGCTCCCCCTGACGAGCAAAAACAGGTGGAATACGCATATAGGCATCCTCCGTGAGATCGCCATGTAAGAATGCGTTGTTGACATTCCATTGATGAACATGCCAACGACGCGCTACTGCAACAGCCAGTAAACACCGTACTGTAACCAACTTAGCCACAGGAGCAAATGTTTCATGAAAATCAACACCCTCGACTTGGGTATACCCGCGGGCAACTAAACGAGCATTGTACCGCTCGATATTACCATCAGAATTATATTTGATTTTGTAAATCCATTTGAAATAAATGGTACGCTTGCCAGGCAGCAACGGAACAACAGACCATGTATGATTAGCTTCAAGAGCTGAAATTTCATGCTGCATTGCTTCGCGCCAATGTGCATGTTTGGCAGCCTGACGAAAAGAAACTGGCTCATCCCCTGCGGTGATGGCCGCAACATGACAATGATAAGATCGAGATAATCGAGCATATGATAGAAATCGGATAAGGGAAATACCATGGAGTTCGCTGTAGGAGTGGGCGATGCAGCATATAGTAGAAGAGAAGGAGACAACGCAACATCAAAAGCCGTAAGACGATGAGATAATTGACGAGACCGCATGCTACGCGAAGGCGGCAAAGGAACGGACGTAGAAGTGGAAACATCGACCAAAGGTTGAGGAGAGGCCGCCGGTTGTGGGTCAGCCGAAGGCTGAGGTACAGCAGCCGAAGGCTTGGCCATAGCTTGGAAAGGGGGCAAAACCGCGGCATCCCAGCAAGGAGTACTAGGAGAGGCCGAAGCTGAATCACGGAAGGCAACAAACCAAGAAGGCATAGAAAAAGGAAAAATATGCTCATATAATGTAACGTCACGACTGACATAGATCTTGCGACTAGGTAAATAAAAAATCTTGTAACCCTTTTGAGAATGTGGATAACCAAGAAAAATACCTAGGGCAAAACGTGGAGCAAATTTATCACGAGTACCATGATAAGTGTAACCGTAACATAAACAACCAAAGACACGAATATGTGGATAACTAGGCAAACACCCCATCAGAAACTCATATGGCGTTTTATTTTGAAGAATGGTGACTGTCATACGATTAATAAGATAAACGGCAGTAAGAATGCATTCTCCCAGAACATGATAGGCAAATTTGCATGAAAACAAAAGCACGAGCTACCTCTAGAATATGACGATGTTTACGCTCAGCAACACCATTTTGTTGCGGAGTGTAAACGCAAGAAGTTTGGGCTTCTATACCCTGATCACCATAATAAGTAAGCAGAGTAACATTAGTAAATTCCAACCCATTGTCACTACGGACTCTTTTGACTGGCTTTTCAAACTGTGTACGGACCCTAATTAAAAAAATGCAGCATGTAACGACTGTTAGGTCCCTGAAACACACTAGAAGGGGGGTTGAATAGTGTGTTAATCTAAGTATGGTTCTTTTCGATTCTTTTTGCAATAAGAGTAGCTAAATCAATACTTGATGTGTTCTTTGAAAGAAATAACTTGCGGAAATGAAAGAACACCAAATTTATAGGGTTCAAGTCAAAGACTCTACTCCTCTACCTTCTTGCTTTGAACAAGAAGGATTTTTGAACAAGGGATTGTATTTCTCTTGGGGGGAAACAACAATCAAAACAAATACAAGAACAAAACTAGGTTTAGCAAACCTAGTTCAAGAACACGAAAAATCAACCTCTTTGAAGCCTAGCCTCCTTAAGATCTTCCTTGCACCAAAGAAACCTTCAATGGAGTATGATGTAGCCTCTACACCATCAACTAGCTCTTGGAAGCTTGATTTTCGCCAAAGAAAAAGCCACCTTGCTTCTTGACCAACAATCCAAATCTTACACCTCACAATCCTCACTTAGAAGAAGATCACTTCTCCTTTACAATCTCACACACTCTCAACAATAAAGTAAGATTACAATGATTTTGAGAGCAAAAATACAATGAAGATTTGAGAGCTTGAGATGAATAGTTAGTTTTCAAAAATGGAGTCTTCAAACCCTTATAGCTCAAAATTCCAGCCGTTGGTGAAGAGAGAGAAGAGGAAAAATGACATCCTCTCATATGTTGACACATCACTATCTTGAGAAAGTCTCCTTCGGATTAAGTCAAGACTTCTTAAGGAAGTCTTGAGTCTTAAGCTCAAAATAGTAGGATATTCCCACCAACCTTGGATTTGCAATTTGAAAAGTAGCTACAAAAGTCATGACTACATGGGGAAAATAAAAAGTACTTTTTTGTCAAACAAAAAGTACAAAAGAGAGAAAATTACTCCAGTTGGTACCTTCCATTCGTACCTCAGACTTTATGGATGTAGCGCTCGATAGAGCGTTCGAAACTTGACAGTCTTATGTGTCTTACCTGATAGAGCGCTGTTTGACCCTGTTTGAAACTTTCGGCCCTCAAGGCTTAATATCACAACTTATAGTTGCAGCGCTCGATAAAGCGTTTGAAACTCCCCGCATAAGATAGTCTTATTTCTCTTATCTGATAGAGCGCTGTTTGGCCATGTTTGAAACTTTCGGCCCTCAAGGCTTAATATCAAAATTTGTAGATGCAGCGCTCTATAAAGCGTTTGATTGCTTAGACAAGCACTTCCTTAGAATTATCATCTAAAGATATACCATGTCTAATTTTTATGTGAAATTTCAAAAACTCTTGTTTTTAAAATTTCTCTTTTTGTGTTCAAATCATCAAAACCAATCCTAACATCAACAATCTCCCTCTTTTTGATGATTTCACAATAAGCTCCCTCTCACTAAATGCATCTTTTCTTACAATAAGCTCCCCCTTACTAAGTGCATCTTATGCTCCCCCTTTCTATATGCCCTCCTCAAAAATGCTTTTATTTTACAACATCACAAGTGATTTATACAGAACACATATAAACCACTTCAATGCATATCTTAATCAGAGGCGTAGCATAGTAAGTGATTTGGAAAACCAGCTACAGGTAGATACTTCACACAAAGATAAAACATAAAAAAAACATAATACCCTTGAAACACAAGAAGTACCCATATAGTTTTACTGCTACACAACCATAAAAAATATAGAAAAGCACTAACCAGCAAATTATCAGACAAACATAATACCTTCAACACTAACAAATATAAACTACTAGCAGCCTAGCAGACAACATTCATAGAACAGAGTTAGACCATTAGCATCATAAAACAAACAGACCATAAAACAGAGCATACATCAGCAGAGGAACTCCAAACTCCAACTCCATCAACAACAGCAACAGATGAACTCCAACTTCAACAACAACAGCAGCAAATGAACTCCAACTTCAACAACTCCATCTCCCCCTAAATCATCAAAAAACACTTATCCAGATTTGAGAGATGTTCATGGTGTCATACCAACCTTTCAGACCAATGTTATCAAGATGGACTGGAGGAACAATAATGCCCACATGGTCAAGCAAAACAGAGACACAATTTGCATAAGGTAGAGTTCTTGTAGATTTGGTTAACACAGCCGTAACAGAGGTCAGAAAAATCCACCCAAAATTCACCTGCCGTCCATTCAGGATGCAATATGTAACATAAAAGTCCATATTGCTGGGGTTCCGATTAACTTTTCCATTTATGCATGCCATAACAATGCTTAACATCACTCTACTGACTAAAGGCATTTTCTAGAGTTTTTTAGATGGAAGGAAGCCTAAGTTAGTATTAAATTCTGTTTCAGATACATTATAAGGCCAACCATACATAGCAAAAGTTCTTTCTCCTTCATTTCGCACTCCAAGAACATCACACACTGCTTGAATTGAAAAAGTTGTAAGAATTCCATCAATCACAGAGTTTAAGGAAACTAATTCTGCTTCACTATCAAAGGCAGCCCAGAAATTCGCATAGAACAAAAGAGTATATCTAAGAGAATAGGACTTCATGCCTTCATGAGACCATAACTTGTCCAATCCTTGCGCTTCTAGTAAAACAACAATATCCCTTACCTCAGGGTTATTTTGAAGATCCAGGAGTTCGACTATTTTGAGAGGGGCAACATGCTTGTTAGTATTATTCCACTCTTCGAACAACAATTGAGAATACCTGTTGCGATGAGTGCCAACTCCCATTCCTGAGGGCTTTTGGTTAATATCTGTGGTATCCTTTGCAACACATGGAAGATTGTGCATCCTTAAACTGTTTCTAATTGCAATCAACTCATCACTTTCTTCAAAGACTGCAGAGGTTTGTTGCTTTTGTGATTTCGGGCCTTTACCCTTTTTCGATCCTATCTGTTTTGAGGAGGATGCCATTTTGTGTTCTCAGAAACAAAATGACGGAGAGGATGAAAGTGATTTAGAGGTTTATTTTGTGGAGAATAAAAAGAGAAGAGTTTGAGGGATACTTGAATGTGACGGTTTCAGAATTGAAACCAGTGAAGAGTTAATGCAACTTTTCAGGTCGTGTAGCTTTGAGGGTTTTTAGAATGGAAAGGCTGAGAAGTTAAGGCAGCTTTTTAGAGAAAACAGGGCATTAACCAGAGAGAGAGAAGGATATGGGTGATTAGACCAGGCGACAGTTTTGGAAATTTGGAGGGAAAATGTAGCGCTTTTTTTAATTTAGGAATAATTTAATTATTCCACAATAAACCGCTACATTAATTGTGAACAATTCCCAGTGCTTTGTTTCAGGATAGCACTTTCAACGCTACATTAAGCGTTTGAAATTCCCAGTACTTTGTTTCAGCTTATCACATTCACAATTCATTTGCTCGTTTTAAATTGTTACATATTTCTTTCAAAATTAAAATTAATTTATGTTGAGTAATCCCAATTTACTCCTAATAGACTCAAACACTTCACTTGGTAATGGTTTAGTAAATATGTCCGCTAGTTGATCACTAGTAGGTACAAATTCAACACAGACCAATCCTTTTTGAACACAATTCCGAATGAAGTGATGTCTCACTTCAATATGTTTGGTTCTACTGTGATGAACTGGGTTTTGTACAATATTTATAGCTGAGGTATTGTCACACAAGATAGGTATTTTTGAAAAATGAACATTATAATCAATTAATGTGTGTGACATCCACAACAATTGTACACAACACGATGCGACCGAAACATATTCAGATTCTGCCGTAGAAAGAGCAACACTATTTTGTTTCTTGGAAAACCAAGATACAAGACAATCTCCAAGAAATTGACAAGTTCCGGATGTGCTCTTTCTATCAACAAGACTTCCGGCATAATCGGAATCACTATAACCTCTAATATCAAAGCATGCATTCTTAGGATAGAATAAACCAAACTTCAAAGTTCCTCTAAGATAACGAAATATACGTTTTACCGCAATGAGATGCATTTCTCTAGGATCACTTTGAAATCTAGCACATAAACATACGGCATGCAAAATGTCAGGTCTACTAGCAGTTAAATAAGTAGACTACCAATTATGCCACGATACAAGGTTACCTCAATTTGCTTTCCCTTTTCATCTTTGTCAAGTTTCAAACTTGAGCTCATAGGAGTGTTCACATTTCTACCTTCACCAAAGTTGTACTTTTTGAGCAAGTCTCTTGTGTACTTGGTTTGAGAAATGTATACTCCATCATGGGTTTGTTTGATTTGGAGTCCAAAGAAATAAGTGAGTTCTCCCATCATACTCATTTCAAATTCACCTTGCATCAAACTAGCAAATTGCTCACAAAGAAGATTGTTAGTAGCACCAAAAATAATATCATCAACATATACTTGAACAAGCAAATGATGTTTACCTTGTTCTTTGATTAACAAGGTAGTATCCACGTTACCTCTTGAAAACCACTATTTAGAAGAAATGTACTCAACCTATCATACCAAGCTCTAGGAGCTTGTTTAAGGCCATAAAGTGCCTTTTTAAGTTTATAGACATGATGTAATGAATCATGACGTTCAAATCCGGGAGGTTGAGCCACATATACCTCTTCTTGAATAATTCCATTCAAGAAAGCGGATTTAACATCAATTTGGTAAAGCTTGAAGTCCTTGTAACAAGCATATGCTAACAACATTCTTATAGCTTCAAGTCGTGCTACGGGTGCAAATGTTTCATCAAAATCAATCCCCTCTTCATGACGATAACCTTGAGCAACTAATCTAGCCTTATTTCTTGTGACATTACCTTGATCATCCATTTTGTTACGAAATACCCACTTTGTGCCAATAATGGGATGACCATGAGGTTTGGGCACCAAGTCTCAAACATCACTTCTTTCAAATTGATTTAGATCTTTTTACATAGCTAAAATCCAATCCTAATCAAAAAGTTCTTCCTTAATATTCTTAGGTTCTAAAAGTGTCACAAATGCATTTTCTCTATATTGTCTTCTAGTAGTGATACCATGATTTATATCACCCATAATTAATACATGAGGATGTGAGCTTGTGTCCTTAAATGACCTAGGAAGATTGGATACATCTCCTCCAACTTCCTCGTGACCACTTTCCGGAAGAGGCAAATGATCATTTTCAACATGTTCATCATTTTCCGGAAAATGAGATGCATTAACCACATTTTGTGTTTCATTAAAAGGAGCTTGTGAAGTGTCTCTATTTGTTTCACTTTGGTCTTTGACACTAGGTGGATGAATTCCTTCAATAGGATCAATTTTTAAGTCAATGAAGATTTTTTCCTTTAGGTGATTCATCAACAATCTCTTCTTGATGAGCAACCCTTGGAACAATATCAAGATCTTCTTCTTGAGAAGTTTTATCTTTAACATCTTCATGTTCCTCATTAAGTTTAGTTTCATCACTAAGTGATTCACTAAACTTAACATGAATAAACTCTTCCACCTTTTTGCTTCTTTTGTTAAAAATACGAAATGCTTTACTATTTGATGCATAGCCCAAAAATATGCCCTCATCCGCTTTGAAATCAAGATTGTCCAAAGTGTCTTTAGTGTTAAATATGAAACACTTACAACCAAACACTTTGAAATACCCAATGTTGGAGACTTTGCCATTCTAAAGTTCATAAGGAGTCATATTTAAGTATGGTATCAAATAGACACGATTAATTACATGACAAGCGGCATTGACCGCTTCGGCCCAAAAATACTTGGGCAAGCCGAACTCATTAAGCATTGCCCTACTCATTTCTTGTAGGGTTCTATTTTTGCGTTCGGTCACACCATTTTGTTGGGGAGTTCTTGGAGCCGAAAAGTTATGTACATATCCCTTGGATACACAAAACCTTTGGAAGTCTCCATCAAACTCACCACCACGATTACTTCTAATGGTCTTAATGGTGTCACTCATGTAATTTTTCAATTGCCTACATAGATCAACAAACTCATGACATGCATCACTTTTCTTCACAAGAAACATTACCCATGTATATCTAGTGTAATCATCTACTACCACAAATATGTAATGTTTGCCACCCAAGCTTTTTGTACCAATATCCCCATTCAAATCCGCATGCAACATTTGTAGGGGTTTGGAGGTGGAAATATTTGTTTTGGGCCTAAAACTTATTTTCACAAGCTTTGATTTTTGACAAGTGCTACAAAGTTCTTGGTTTTCAAAATTCATTTTGGGAAGCCCTCGAACTTTTTCATTTTCACAAGTATATTTAAAATTTTTAAAACAAACATGTCCGAGGCGTCTATGCCATAGTTATGCCAAATCATTTTTAGCTACTAAACATGAAACATTTTGTGAAACCAAATCATTTATGCTAAGTTTGTAAATATTTTTGTCCCTTAAGGCCTCAAACATAACAACATCATCTCTTTTCACAAATGTAACTTCAAAATTTGTATCACACAATTGACTCACACTTATCAAATTGTACTTAAGCCCATCCACATAAAGTACATCACTAAGAGAGGATGAATCGTTACCCACTTTACCATGTCCTTTGATTTGACCTTTGCTACCTCCAAAGCGGACTACTCATCCATCTTGCATAGTGATCTTATGAAACAATCTTTTGTTTCCCGTCATATGGTTGGAACATCCACTGTCCATGACCCATTGGACGTCTTTGTCCTTGAGGTCTCCATTTAGTGCGAGGGCCAACAAAATCAACATGTGACGTTGGTACCCTTTTAGTTTAGGGTCCGAGAGGGTTAGTAGTATGCACTTGACCCTTTGGCACCCATACAAGATGTGTATTTTTCTTAGCCCTACACATTCGTTCTACATGACCTTTCCTATTGCAATAAAAGCATGTAGGAATACGTTTGTGAAAGTTAAGATGATCATGATGCTTATGTATAGGCATAATTTGAGTGTGAGAATGATCATGATGCTTATGTGTAGGCATAATCTGTGATTCATATTTATGCATGTTCTTCCTTGGTACTAAGGAAGAGGTTTTTGTGATGGGTTTAACTAAAGGTTTTGGTACCTTGGTTACTTTTGCCTTGCTATGAGGCATATGTCTTTGCTTCTTCAAAGAAGATTTTGATTCTTTGAGAGAGCGAGTGACACCACCACTTGATTTTGCAAACTTATAAAGGGCATGGTAGAAGGTTTCATACTCACACTAGATGCATCATAGCCTAAACCAATTTTATCAATTCAAGCTCTTTGACTAATTAGCATCTTGTTTAAAGCATGCTTCCCTTCAAACATCTTTTCCATGGTGCTCAAATGAATTTCACTTTCATATTTCAAACAACAATTCTCATTAGCAACAATCTTATACATAGTCATAAGTAAATCATACCCAAGTTGCAATGCAATGTTGTTTTCAAGTGTGACATTATATTCATTGATACATTCTCTAAAGTCTCATTTGATACGCTTATATTTTAGACTTAACAAATCATTCTTCTCAATCATATCATCAAGTTCATCTTGCAATTTATAATGAGAAGATCTAGAGCATACCTCCATATCATCTTCAATGGCCATGAAACAAGAATATTCCCTTTCAAGATCATCATCACTTATAGCTATAAGGGCAAGATTCTTGTCATCTCATTGTCACCTTCGGAGTCGGATAAGAGACTATTCCAATGAGCTACCTCCGCTTGAAGAGCCTTCTTCTTTTGATAGATAGCCTTCTTATCTTTAGAATGAGGATCCTTCACTCTACAATCCTTCATGTAATGACCATATTTTCCACACTTGAAACATTTGTTATCTTGGTCCTTCATCTTATCTTTATCCTTGGATAAAGTTCCCTTGATAAATCTTTTTGCCTCATCTCCATTCTTTCTAGCAAACCGTTTGAACCTTCTCACAAGAAGTCCAAACTCATTATCCGAATCATCCGTATCATATACCAACGGTTTAGGTGACTGTTTGATAGGATCATTTTTCTCTTGTTCCTCAAGTTGAATCTCATGAGTCATAAGATTCCCATACAATTCATCCAATGTAAGAGTTTCAAGATCCTTTGACTCTTCTATAGCCGTCACCTTTGGATTCCACTCTCTTCCCAAGCTATTTAGAAGTCGGTGATTAAGATCCTCTTGCTCAATCTTCTTTCCCACCGTATTAAGAAAGTTTACAAGTTTAGTGAACCTTTGGATGGTATCCTCTATCTTTTCACCTTTGGGGACGGAAAAATTATAGAATTGTTTCATCAACATCCTCCTCCTTGCTTTTCTAACTTGAGAGGTACCCTCATGGATCATTTCCAACTTTACCCATGCTTCGTGAGCTGATTGAACACCTTGAATCTTAGCTCTCTCATTTGGAGTAAGAGAACTATTCAAGATGTCAAGAGCTTTTCCATTCATAGCAAATAACAACTCTTCCTCTTGAGTTGGATTATCATAATCAATAGGAGCCTTTGAGCCCTTGGTTACTTCTTTCAAAATCCGATAACCACAACCCCTAAGATGAGTCTCCATGTTGGATTTCCGTAGAGAGTAATTATTTGGATCAAACATAGGTACTTTGGTATGGATGTTTGAAACGGAAGGTATCAAATTTTCTTGTCTTCTTCTTCTTGTTCTAGAAGACTCACCACCCGAAGATTCCCAATCATAAAGTGTTTCCTCCATACTAAATAGGATTAAGCCTTGCTATTTGACTACCAAACAATCAAGGTTAGGCTCTGATACCAATTGTTAGATCCGTGAAACACACTAGAAGGGGGGGGGGTTGAATAGTGTGTTAATCTAGGTATGGTTCTTTTTCGATTCTTTTTGCAATAAGAGTAGTTAAACCAATACTTGATGTGTTCTTTGAAAGAAATAACTTGCGGAAATGAAAGAACACCAAATTTATAGAGGTTCAAGTCAAAGACTCTACTCCTCTACCTTCTTGCTTTGAACAAGAAGGATTTTTGAACAAGGGATTGTTATTTCTCTTGGGGGGAAACAACAATCAAAACAAATACAAGAACAAAACTAGGTTTAGCAAACCTAGCTCAAGAACACGAAAAATCAACCTCTTTGAAGCCTAGTCTCCTTAAGATCTTCCTTGCACCAAAGAAACCTTCAATGGAGTATGATGTAGCCTCTACACCATCAACTAGCTCTTGGAAGCTTGATTTTTGCCAAAGAAAAAGCCACCTTGCTTCTTGACCAACAATCCAAATCTTACACCTCACAATCCTCACTTAGAAGAAGATCACTTCTCCTTTACAATCTCACACACTCTCAACAATAAAGTAAGATTACAATGATTTTGAGAGCAAAAATACAATGAAGATTTGAGAGCTTGAGATGAATAGTTAGTTTTCAAAAATGGAGTCTTCAAACCCTTATAGCTCAAAATTCCAGCCGTTGGTGAAGAGAGAGAAGAGGAAAAATGACATCCTCTCATATGTTGACACATCACTATCTTGAGAAAGTCTCCTTCGGATTAAGTCAAGACTTCTTAAGGAAGTCTTGAGTCTTAAGCTCAAAATAGTAGGATATTCCCACCAACCTTGGATTTGCAATTTGAAAAGTAGCTACAAAAGTCATGACTACATGGGGAAAATAAAAAGTATTTTTTGTCAAACAAAAAGTACAAAAGAGAGAAAATTACTCCAGTTGGTACCTTCCATTCGTACCTCAGACTTTATGGATGTAGCACTCGATAGAGCGTTCGAAACTTGACAGTCTTATGTGTCTTACCTGATAGAGCACTGTTTGGCCCTGTTTGAAACTTTCGGCCCTCAAGGCTTAATATCACAACTTATAGTTGCAGCGCTCGATAAAGCGTTTGAAACTCCCCGCATAAGATAGTCTTATTTCTCTTATCTGATAGAGCGCTGTTTGGCCGTGTTTGAAACTTTCAGCCCTCAAGGCTTAATATCAAAATTTGTAGATGCAGCGCTCCATAAAGCGTTTGATTGCTTAGACAAGCACTTCCTTAGAATTATCATCTAAAGATATACCATGTCTAATTTTTATGTGAAATTTTAAAAACTTTTGTTTTTGAAATTTCTCTTTTTGTGTGCAAATCAAAACCAATCCTAACATCAACAACGACTAGTTTCGGATTTAGATCGCATCAAATAGACCCAAGTACCGCGAATATAATCATCAACAATAGTCAAGAAATAATGTGTACCGGACAAACTAGGCGTTTTATAAGGTCTCCAAATATCGCAATGAATGAGATCAAAAGATTGCATAGTTATGCTAGTGCTAATAAGAAATGGTAAACGTGTTTATTTGGCGTGATTACATGCATCACAAAATACTTCTTTAGTAGAAACACCGATAGAAGGAAGAACACGAAACTTCAAAAGAGGAAGATGACCCATGCGATTATGCCATACTGACTCATCACACTTTATTGCGGCGAGACTGTGGTTAACTAAATTCTGGACCCAATGATAAAGACCATCATGCTGTCTACCCACTCCAATCAGCTTCCTCGATGGCATTTCCTGTACAACACAAAAATCCGGACCAAACGTCAGTGCACACTTTTGATCTTTTACTAACTGACTGACATATATCAAATTAAATGCAAACTCTGATACTACCAAAACATCATGCAGAACCAAAGAATCCGAGAGCCTGACTGTCCCAATGGCACGAACGGACACATGTGTGCCATCTGGGGTTTGTACTGTTGCATCTATTTTGTTAGTAAGAACACGAAACTTCAAAAGAGGAAGATGACCCATGCGATTATGCCATACTGACTCATCACACTTTATTACAGCGAGACTGTGGCTAACTAAATTCTGGACCCAATGATAAAGACCATCATGCTGCCTACCCACTCCAATCAGCTTCCTCGATGGCATTTCCTGTACAACACAAAAATCCGGACCAAACGTCAGTGCACACTTTTGATCTTTTACTAACTGACTGACATATATCAAATTAAATGCAAACTCTGATACTACCAAAACATCACGCAGAACCAAAGAATCCGAGAGCCTGACTGTCCCAATGGCACGAACGGACACATGTGTACCATCTGGGGTTTGTACTGTTGCATCTATTTTGTTAGTAACAACAATAATAAACAGTGACAGATCATTGACAATATGCGCATTGGCTCCACTATCAAAAAGCCAATAAGATGATAAGGAAGACGGAAAAGAAACAGTACCCAAATCTTTCTTGTCTGTCATCGAAATATTTGATCCAAAATTACCTGAGTTCAAATGGTCCGATGGATGCAGGTAATATGGCAACTTTGGATCAGTGGTGATGACAATCTGATCTGCCATAACTTACGCTGTACGAAATGGACAGAAGAAAAGGACTCTTACACTCGACGATGGAGCAAGCTGAAGTCGACTGGAAAAAAATAAGTTGAAATCAACTGAATGTTGACTGGAGGACAAAAAAAATCTGCAGGAAAGGATAACTGCAACTGGAATGGAAATTATCCACAATTGAGAACGTCAATGGAAATTGTCCACAATTGAGAATGTCGACTACTGTGTCAACAATCGATGGCACCGCCCAAAAAGAAAACAACGATCAGTTGAGAATCAAAATTGGTTACTCTGATACCATGAAGAAACGTATATTGAATTTCAGTATTTGATTGTCGTGTACTGTTTACAGGAATTGTACATATGTATAAGCCGCCTAGCAAGACTAAAAGGATATCAAGGATATCAAAAATACAACAAACTTGATCTACAAGATAACAACTACAACAACTCTATCTACAAGGTTGGTTAGAATAAAATTCTAACTGATTTGAATCTCAACTAATATAGTATTGATCCCAATATAAGTTGAAATCCGCTTAGCTCGGCCCATGCTTGGGCTCAGGTTGCGGGTTGCAGGCTGCAGGTCGGATCATATCTGATGGAGAATTTTGTTTAAATTTAAATTTCTCTCAGGTTGTTGTGAACGACTAAGGTTGAGATTTGAAAAGCTGTCGAGCTTAACCGTGTTGAGCTGACGTGAGCAGTTATCCGATCTGAGGGCTCAGATTGAGCAGCTATTTGATCTAACGGCTGTGGACAGACCTGATACAATTATCTGATCCAAGGGTTCAGGCCGAGCAGGTATCTGATTCTACGGCTGTGGATGAACTGGCTTTCACAAACTGACATCAGTTTTCCCATATAAATACAGGCCGAGCTGGCCTCTGTGATCATCAGAAAAAATCAATTAGAAATCAATCTTCTCCTCTTCTCTCTACACTCTCTCTCTGCAAATCACTCCCTCACTGCATACATATTCATTTCTGCATTTTCTAGTAAGTGCATTGCTGTTGTGCTAAGCTCAACTGGTCTTTCGAGCTGTTGTTGTGCTAAGCTCGATTGTTGTGCTGAGCTTGACTGTTTAGGCTGTTAGAGCATGTTTTGTTCAGCAGTGCTACTATGCTGAGCTCTGTTGCTGTGCTGAACTCGGTTGAATGGCTGATAGCACAACACTGCTGTTCTACAGTACAGCTACAGCTGTGCTGAGCTAGGCTGAACGGATGATAGCACATCACAGCTGTTCTGCATTGCAGCTGTGCTGAGGTCGGCAAGTCAGCTGTCTAGAACGCAAACTCAATTGGGCTGCTTGGTCTAATCTGGTTGAATGATCGATCCGACCTGTCCTGAGCTCGGTAGGTCTTGCTTTATTTCACAACCGCACACTTTAAAGAATTCGATTTTGTCTAACTTGAATTTTTGCAAAACAAGCTTTAGACGTAGTCTTATTGATTCTGTACTGCTCTGATTTTTCGTTGTTTGTTTCTACTTTATAGAAACTGAAATGGAGAATGAAAGTGGAAGCCCCGTTCATGGACAGAACAGTGTTGTTCTAGTGGCACCAAATGCTGGTGTGCCTCTGACTGTTCTTGCACCAGGGCATGCTGTGGCCCAAGTGGAAAAACCAGAGAAGTTCGTTGGGAGCTTCTTCAAGAGGTGGCAGCAGAAGATGTTGTTCTTTCTGACTGCGCTGAGACTGACCAAATTCTAAAGACCCACCAGTTGATGACCAGACCCAGGACATGCAAAATAATCTTTTTATTGGAGCATGGAACTT
Organism: Eustoma russellianum; assembly: GCA_036186865.1. NCBI lineage: Eukaryota > Viridiplantae > Streptophyta > Magnoliopsida > Gentianales > Gentianaceae > Eustoma > Eustoma russellianum. The sequence continues at coordinate 4,078,669 of AP025069.1, read as the reverse complement.
CAACAATTATGTTTGTTTGAGTCATATTCTGAGTTGTTTAGACAATTCTTTATATGGATTATATCGTACTTACAAAACTGCAAAGTCTTTGTGGCAGGATTTGGAGAATAAATATCTCACGGAAAATGCCGGAACAAAGAAGTTCATTGTCGGCAAATTCCTGGATTTTAATAGGTTAGATTCCCGAACTGTTTTTCTCAGATTGAGAAACTACAGACATTGGTAGCCGAAATGGAAGAGGAGGGCATGTTGCTCAGTGAATCTTTCGTTATGGCTGCAGTGATTGAGAAGCTACCTCGTTCGTGGAGAGAATTCAGAAGCTATCTCAAACACAAGAGAAATGAGATGATATTGGAAGATCTGATTGTCTAACTCTGCTCAGAGGAGGATAATTGAATATCTGAGAAAAAACTATAGGTAAGTTCTGGTCATGCCAAAGCCTTACCCTCCAAGGTTTGAATTTCTTCAAACAAGAAGCACCCTTGCTTCTTGACCAACAGTCTACACTTAGATCCTCACAATCTTCACTCAAGAAGAAGGCTCTTCTTCTTTACAAATCACAGCTCTCACAAATAAAATAAAATACACAATGACAACTATTTTGAGAGCAAAAGCTTGAGAGAAACTTGAGAGCTCATAGGTAGAAAGTTGAAGATGAAAAATGATGAAAACTTCTCTTTTAATCAGCTCCTAGCCGTTGACATGCTGTAGGAGAGACAGGGAAGTTTTTGTCTCTTGTGATGACAAGTCAACTTCTATGGAGATCTTCTTCTTGGATGAAGACAAGCTTCTTGGAGAAGCTCCTTCTTTGAAAGCTCAAAGAGGAAACAGAGTATTTTCAACAGTGAGAATGTGACCTATGATGTTTCACTAAGAAGGAAGGTACAAATGTCAAATAATCATAAGAAAGTGCAGCATAAAACATTTGTAACGTTAAGTCACATGAAGTGTCTGATGTGATTCTTGAACATGCGTTCAATGCAACATGGAGCGCCTAATGTTTGTTAGAACTGGCATTCAATGTGACATGAAGCGTTTTAAGTGAATAAGGAATACTTGTTCAATGTCACATGAAGCGCCTATTGTGGCCGACAAAACTCGTTCGAAGTCACATGAAGCACTTGATCTCAGCCTTCATACTTGTTCAAAGTAATTCTGAGTTTTGTCAAAAGTAGTTTGATAGTCGTGCCCATTTGGGGGGGGGGGAAACAGTCACATTTGACTTTTGTAATACACATGAAGCGCATGTTAAGGCGTTCAAAGTGTACTGTTACACAGCTTGACACATGAGGCGCCTTATCTAGGTGTTCGAAGTATTCTAGTTTCCAAACCCTTCACATGAAGCGCCTTATCTAGGCGTTCGAAGTGTTCTGGTTTCCAGACACTTTACATGAAGCGCCTTATCTAGGCATTTGAACTGTTCTGGCCTCCAAACACTTCATATGAAGCGCCTTATGCAGGCATTCGAAGTGTATTGGTCTCCAACCACTTCACATGAGGCGCCTTATCTAGGCGTTCCAAGTATCAATTGTGCAAATCATAGAAACTTAACTCATTCTAATATTCTCCCTCTTTTGGATAATTTCACAACATGCATAACTTATAAAGTTAACTCCCCCTCACATTATGCCTAACTTTTTCTTAAGTAGAAATGATGAATCAAATTTCATGATGCATGTAAAGATAAGCAAAGTTTTCATCATCGCATTCCAACGAAAGCAAATGAAATTTGTTTCATTTATATTCACATCATAGAACAACCAAAAATTCTAATGTCATCAAGAAAAGGCAAGTTTCAATCACTAGAAAATGAGAGAAATCATGCATCTCCCGCTCCACTTGCGCCGGCATCTCTGCCTCCAGATGTAAAAACTCTAAATCCGAATTCTCCACTGGGCGTAAAGTCAGCAAATCCATTCATTGAGCCTCCGGCACCATTTCTGCCATCTCCGCCTGTACCACCACCAGCACCACTACTTCCTCCCCCTAAATCCTCAAAATCAGAGGGAAATTGCATCCATGGCATCTGTTGTAAGAGGGCATTCTGGAAAACAGTCATACGGTATTCGCTTTGTGCATGCCGAGCCTCGTGCTCTGTATCGTGGAGCTCCAACCATTGAACCGTTTGTTCCAGTGACTGAATGCGCAATAGCAATTCTGGGTCATTGCTACCACCCTCACCATTTTGAGGTCCTTCATTGACCTCATCCGCAATATCAGGAATTGTAGTGGCCTTCCTCCTTTGTGAGTCAATAGCTTGAGCGATGTTAAAATTGTCATAATAATCTGTCTTGACTATCTTTGTCATCGAGCCATCAGGAATCGTAATGCCTTTTAACTTGATCAGAATTGTGATCACATTTGTAAACGGCAAGGCCTTGGATCCCTTTCTGAGGGCACCCATCATCACCTCCACCATGATCCATCTCAAATTCAAATTTGTCTCATGCTTTATACGATAAATGACGTAGAAATCCATGTAGCTTGGATTCTTAGTCGCCTTACCGTTGACACAGTAAGTCACCACAACCAACAGAATCATATTCACTGAAGGCATGTTTTGAGTTTTCTTGGTTGGAAAATATTCAAGATTAAACTTAACTCATGCTCACTAACTCCGTATTTGTCGCTCCAATCAAATACTGAGAATTCACTTAGTCCCTCGTTTCTCACTCTTAAAACATCACAGATATCTTACATGGAGAAACTAAGAGGTGTACCATCTATGACAGTGTGCAGGGAAAACTCTTGTGGTTCTGTTTTTGGTTTAATCCACATATTGGCGTAGAACAACCGGGTGTAACTTTTTGAAAAGGATTTCATATCAAATATGGACCAAAGATGGGTCCAGCCTTGTTTATCTAGGAGGGCAATAACCTGATTCGCATTATGAGCTTCAGTGAAGTTACTAACTCGAATTAGTTTGAGAGGCAAAACTAGTCTATTGTTACTCATCCATTCCTCATATAACATATGTGAATGGAGAGAACGATGAGTACCTTTTTAAGTGTGAGTTGGAGGTTTCTTAACATCTGAATCAAATTTCTTTTTCATCTATGAGAAGTTGTCTTTAGTCAGTCCTTTCCGGATGGATTTGAGGTTCTCTGGTTCAACGACCCTAGCAGTCTCTTTTCGTTTATGACCCCTTGGGACATGCCTTGAAGGTCCGGTACCACTTCTTCCTTGTGAAGCCATTTTTGGTCAGAGGAGAAAATTTGTAAGTTGATGAATTTTTTTTTGCGTTTTTGAAAAGAGAGAGGGCACTTTTCCTTAGAGGAATTGTTTGATTGAGATGGACAGAATGTAGATTTTGTTTGAATATGACTTGCAGCAATGTGGTGAGGATAATGAGTGGGACAATGGGATTTTAAGTTGAAGAAGGAAGACGAGGAAGAGGAAAGGGCAAGGGAATGGTTGGGAAATAGGAGAACATGAGAAAGTGGGAATGAATTGGGAGATGGGGGATGGAAGTGGACAACGTGGGGAAGAGAGAAATCCTTCAATTCGCGCGAAAAAGTGAATGGTCACTTGGTTTGGCAAGGAGAAAATGGATTGTGTGCCTTATATCACTTCGAACGATCACTTAAAACAGGATAAAGCGCTTGAAGTGACTTTGAACGATTGTGGTTGAAGAGATTAAGCGCTCAATGTCTCTTTGAATGAGTGATTCAGACGCATAAAGCGCTTGATGTCACTTTGAACGAGTGACATACTTCAAATCAGGCACTTATTGTGACATTGAACGCCTGAACCTTTTCAAATGAGGCGCTTTATGTGAGCTGAGCTTGAAAATTTGAAATTTTCTTGCTGCAACTCCTGATGGGTCACCTTCAACCTATGTTAAGTAACCCTACCCTACTTCTTATTGATGCAAATACATCACTAGGCAAGGGTTTCATAAAGATATCTGCTAATTGGTCATGTGTTGGAACAAATTCCACAGTAACCAAATCCTTTTGTACACAATCGCAGATGAAATGATATCTCACTTCAATGTGCTTAGTCCGAATGTGGTGAACCAAATTTTGTGCAATGTTGATAGCAAAAGTGTTATCACACAAAATGGGCACTTTTGAGAAGTGAATATTATAATCATTTAACGTATTAGTCATCCACAGCAATTGTGCACAACATGAGACGGCCGACACATATTCGGATTTCGCTGTAGTAAGAGTTACACTATTTTGTTTATTGGAGAACCAAGAGACAAGACAATCACCGAGAAATTGACAAGTCCTAAATGTGCTCTTTCTATCAACAAGACTCCCCGCATAATCGGAGTCACAATATCATCTTAAATCAAAACATGCATTTTTAGGATAAAATAATCCAAATTTCAAAGTACATCTAAGTTATCTAAGAATGCGTTTTAACGCGACTAGATGCATTTTCCTAGAATTACTTTGAAATCTAGCACATAAGCACACTGCATGTAATATATCCAGTCTACTTGCAGTCAAGTAAAGTAGACTTCCTATACTGCCACGATACAAGGTTACCTCGATATGCTTTCATTTCTCATCTTTGTCAAGCTTCTCACTTGTGCTCAATGGAGTGTTTACTTGTATTCCTTCACCAAAATGGTACTTTTTGAGCAAATCCTTTGTGTATTTGGTTTGAGAAATATATACACCTTCTTGAGTTTGCTTGATTTGAAGTCTGAGAAAGTAAGTAAGCTCGCCCATCATGCTCATTTCGAATTCACCTTGCATAGCAAATTCCTCACAAAGACAATTGTTAGTAGCACCAAAAATAATATCATCAATATATACTTGTACAATCAATTGATTTTTTGCTTTGTTCTTTAATAAACAATATGGTGTCAACTTTGCTCCTTGAAAATCCATTATTTAGAAGAAAAGTACTTAACCTCTTATACCAAGATCTTGGAGCTTGTTTGAGGCCATAAAGAGCTTTTTTAAGCTTGAATACATGATGCGGTAAGTCATGACATTCAAACCCGGGAGGTTGTGCAATGTACACCTCTTCTTGGATAACGCCATTCAAAAAAGCAGATTTAACATCCATTTGATAAAGTTTTGAAATTTGTATAACAAGCATATGCCAACAACATTCTAATGGCTTCAAGTTGTGCTACGGGTGCAAATGTCTCATCAAAATCAATAACTTCTTCTTGACGGTATCCTTGAGCAACTAGTCTAGCTTTATTTCTAGTGACATTTTCTTGATCATCCATTTTGTTACGGAATACCCATTTCGTACCAATATTGGGATGATCAAGGGGTTTGGGAACTAACTCCCAAACATCACTTCTTTCAAATTGGTTTAATTCTTCTTGCATTTCTAAGATCCAATTTTCATCAAGAAGTGCGTCTTTAATATTCTTAGGCTCTATGAGAGAAAAAAATGTGTTCTCTCGATATTGCCTTCGTATAGTGATACCTCTATTTAAATCACCTATGACCAACTCGTGTGGGTGAGAGCTTTTATGTTTAAATGATCTAGGAAGGTTGGAGACATCTCCTACAACTTATTCATAATCACTTTTTGGAAGAGACGAATCATCACGATTCAAATGATCATCATTTTGTTGAATATGAGATGCATTTTCAACATTTTGTGTATCAACAAGATGAGTGTGAGAAGTATTTCCATTTGACTCATTAAGTTCATGAACATTTGGTGGAAGAATGCCTTCAATATGCTCTATTCTTAAATCAATGAAGATATTTCTATTAGGAGACTTATCAACAATTTTTTGTTGATGAGCAACCGTTGGAATGTCATCAAGAATTTCTTCTTGAGGGGTATCAACTTCATTTTCTTCACAATCTTCATTAAGTTTAGGTTCGTCATTAAGTGACTCATTAAACTTAACATGGATTGATTCTTCCACCTTTTGACTCCTTCTGTTGAAACCACGAAATGCTTTACTATTTGAGACATAACCTAAAAAGATACCTTCATCTGCTTTGAGGTCAAGTTTGTCCAAAGTGTCATTAGTGTTAAGTATGAAACACTTACACCTAGACACTTTGAAATACCCAATATTTGGAACTTTACCATTCCAAAGCTCATAAGGTGTGACATTTATGTAAGGTCTCAAATACACGCAATTGATCACATGACAAGCGGCATTTACCGCTTCGGCCCAAAAATACTTGGGTAAGCCGAATTCATTTAACATTGCCCTGCACATTTCCTGTAGGGTTCTATTCTTTCGTTTGGCTACACCATTTTGTTGTGGAGTTCTAGGAGCTGAAAGGTTATGAGTGTATCCTTTGGATTCACAAAACCTTTCAAAATCTCCATCAAACTCATCATCACGGTCACTTCGTATGGTTTTAATGGTGTCACTCATGTGATTTTCCAATTGTCTACTCAAATTAATGAACTAACTACATGCATCATTTTTCTTTGCAAGAAACATCACCTATGTATAACGAGTATAGTAATCCACTACCACGAAGGTATAATGTTTACCACCTAAAGTTTTAGTTCCAACATCCTTATACAAATCCTATGTAGTAATTGTAGGGGTTTAGAGGTGGATATGTTTGTTTTTGGTTTAAAGCTTGTTTTCACAAGCTTTGCCTTTTGACAAGTGTCACATAAGTCTTGATTTTCGAAACTCATTTTTGGAAGGCCTCGGACCTTTTTGTTTTCACAAATAAATTTAAATGTTTTGTAACATACGTGTCCAAGACGTCTATGCCATAGTTGTGTTAAGCCATTCTTGGTAACTAGACAAGATATATTTTATGAAATCAAATCATTGATGCTAAGTTTGTAAATGTTTTTGAATCTCAAAGCTTCAAACAAAATAATGTTATCCTTTTTCACAATGCACTTTTTTCCCAAAACGTCTCATAATTAGTATCACATAATTAACCGATGCTTATCAAGTTAAACTTTAGTTCATTAACATATAGAACATCACTAAGAGAGAAGGAATTGTTACCCATAATACCATGTCCTTTGATTTGGCCTTTGCTACCTCCAAAGTGGACAACTCCTCCATCTTGCATAGTGAGTCTATGAAATAATCCTTTGTCTCCTGTCATATGGTTGGAACACCCACTGTCCACGACCCATTAGACCTTCTTGTCTTTGCTTTCTCCATTTAGTGCTAGGGCCTACAAAAGAACCATATGACATTAGTACCGCTTTTATTTTGGGTCCTTGAGAATTAGTTACCTTTACTGCACCTTTTTGTTCCCACAAAAGATTTCTATTATTCTTAGCGCTATAAACTCTTTCTACATGACCCTCTTTATTACAATAAAAGCATGTAGGAATGTGTTTGTAAGGATAAGAATGTTTATCATGCTGGTGCAGAGACACATTCCGTGATTCCCGTTTAGGGATGACATTCCTTGGAATCAAGGAAGAGACATTTTTCACGGATTCAACCAAAGGTTTTGACACATTTGTTGAATTTGCCTCATCCTTAAGCATGTGCCTTTGCTTCTTCAAAGAGGTTTTTGACTCCTTGATAAATGATGCTTGTTCATTCAATTTACCCTTCTTAGATGCACACATGACACTAGGTTGGATTTTAGGCTTAATGCGTAATGTAGATGCATCTTTCGCTATTTCCATTTTATTAGCACTTTCCCTTTGAGAATTTTTCTTTTTCTAAAGGGTTTTACGAGGAGCACTTGATTTTACCACATCGTTCTTCTCCTCAAGTGCTATCACATGCATTGTTAATAAAATGTCATGCTCTAATTGTAGTGCAATGTGATTTTCAAGCTTGTCATTATACTCATTTATGCATGCTTTAAAGTCCTTTTTGACACATTTATATTTCATTTCTAATAAATCATTTTCTTGCACTAAAGCGTCCATTTCATCTTGCAATCTATAGTGTGAGGATTTAGTGCATACCTCCACGTCGTCTTCAATGGCCATGAGAGAATAGAATTCCTTGTCAAGCTCATCATTGAAAATCTCCATGAGAGCTAGATTCTTGTTATCCTCGTATTCACTCTCGAAACCGGATAAAAGACTCCCCCAATGAGCTATTTCTGCTTGTAAAGCCTTCTTCTTTTGGTAGATGACTTTCTTGTCTTTTGGATGCGGGTTTTTCACTCGGCAATCCTTCATGAAGTGACAGTATCTTCCACATTTATAGCATTTATTATCTTGGTCCTTCACCTTGTCTTTATCCTTAGAGAATTTTTCCTTGATGAACCTCTTGGCTTCATCTTCGTTCTTCCTTGCGAATCTTTTGAATCTTAGAACGAGAAGTCCAACCTCATCGTCCAATTCCTCCGATTCGCATGCTAGTGCCTTTGATGAACTTCGGATAGGATCATTCTTTTCTTGTGGTTCAAGATGAATCTCATAAGTGATGAGATTCCCATAAAGATCATCTAGAGTGATAGTCTCTAGATCCTTCGATTCCTTAATGGCCATCACTTTTGCATTCCAGTAGGAAGCAATGGTTGAGATCCTCTTGTTCTATTTTCTTTCCAACTGTCGTAAGTTGGTTGACAAGCTTGGTGAACCGCTGAATAGACTCTTCGATCTTTTCACCTTTGGGGACATTGAAATTGTAGAATTGTTTTATTAGTTGTCTCCTCTTTGTCTTCCGTATTTGTGATGTCCCCTCATGAATCATTCCTAGCTTTGTCCAAGCTTCATAAGCGGATTGGATACCTTGTATTTGAGCTCTCTCATTTGATGATAGAGAGCTATTCAAAATACAAGAGCTTTGCTATTTATGGCGAATTAAAGCTCCTCTTCCAGAGTAGGATCATCAACGTCAAGTGGTATAAAGGAACTTTTTGAGACCTCTCTCCATATACGATATCTACATGAACGGAGATACGTTTCCATGTTGAATTTCCTTAGTGGGTAGTTTAGAGGGTCAAACATGGATACTTTGACATGAACATTAGAAATAGAAGGGATTAGTGACTCTTGTCTTCTTCTAGAAGAGTCACCACTTGGAGAACCGACATCTTCAAAACTAAAGGGATTCATACTTCAAAAGATCAAATCTTGCTATTCGAACTCAAACACTCAAGATTTAGCTCTGATATCAATTGTTAGGTCCCTTAGAACACACTAGAAGGGGGGTTGCATAGTGTATTCACCAAGTATAGATAAGTTTTTGGATATTTTTTGATGATTAGAACAAATCAATACTTGGTTGTGCTCTTCAAAAGTAATAAACGTGCAGAAGCGTAAAGAACACCGAATATTGAGGTTCAAGTCAAAGACTCTACTCCTCTACCTTCTTGGTTTTTCACAACAAGGATTTTGAATAAGGGATTGTTATTTCTTTTGGGAGAAACAACAATCAAAAATAAAGATACAAGAAGTGTACCTCTAGGCCGCACGCCTAGACAAGATCAAGAAATACCAACCCCTTGAAGTCTAGCCTCCAAAAAACTTTCTTGCTCCTCAAAGAATTCTTGTTGGGAGTATGATGCACCACTACATCATCAACTAACCCTCCAAGGTTCGGATTTCTTCAAACAAGAAGCACCCTTGTTTCTTGACCAACAGTCTACACTTAGCTCCTCACAATCTTCACTCAAGAAGAAGACTCTTCTTCTTTACAAATCACATCGCTAAAAAATAAAGTAAAATACACAATGATACAACTATTTTGAGAGCAAAAGCTTGAGAGAAACTTGAGAACTCGTAGGTAGAAAGTTGAAGATGAAAAATGATGAAAACTTCTCTTTTAATCAGCTCCTAGCCGTTGACATGCTACAGGAGAGAAAGGGAAGCTTTTGTCTCTTGTGATGACAAGTCAACTTCTATGGAGATCTTCTTCTTGGATGAAGACAAGCTTCTTGGAGAAGCTCCTTCTTTGAAAGCTCAAAGAGGAAACATAGTATTTTCAACAGTGAGAATGTGACCTGTGATGTTTCACTAAGAGGGAAGGTACAAATGTCAAATAATCATAAGAAAGTGCAGCAAAAAATATTTGTCAAGTTAAGTCATATGAAGTGCCTAATGTGATTATTGAACAGACGTTCAATGCAACATGGAGCTCCTAATATGTGTTAGAACTGGCGTTCAATGTGACATGAAGTGCTTAAAGTGAATAAGGAACACACTTGTTTAATGTCACATGAAGCGCCTATTGTGGGCAACAAAACTCGTTCGAAGTCACATGAAGTGCCTGATCTCAGCCTTCAATACTTGTTCAAAGTAATTCTGAGTTTTGTCAAAAGTAGTTTGATATTCGTGCCATTTTGGGGGGAAAACAATCACATTTGATTTTTGTAATACACATGAAGCGCCTTTTAAGGCGTTCACAAGTGTATTGTTATACAGCTTGACACATGAGACGCCTTATCTAGGCGTTCAAAGTATTCATGTTTCCAAACACTTCACATAAAGCGCCTTATCTAAGTGTTCGAAGTGTTCTGATTTCCAGACACTTCACATGAAGCGCCTTATCTATGCGTTCGAAGTGTTCTGGTCTCCAGACACTTCACATGAAGCAGCTTGTGTAGGCGTTCGAAGTGTATTGGTCTCCAACCACTTCACACGAGGTGCCTTATCTAGGCGTTCCAAGTGTCAATTGTGCAAATCATCAAAACTTAACTCATACTAACATATTCAATGTTCATTAATTCCCTGTATAAGCATGATTTAAGCTATGCTGATTAATCTAAATCTTATGTCGTTTCTAATGTATAATAAAATGTGAAACAAAATTTACTTAAAAAATTGTGAAGAATTTTAAAAAAAAATGTGAAGAGAAATTCAAGAAAAATAAATCACAGTTGTGCACTAACCAGAACAACATTTGATCTAGAAATGTTTCCATTTTCAATGAAGTGAGGGATACTCTTTCTTAACTTTAGAATATGATGAAACAAATTAAAATGACTCACTAAATTGGTTGCACATATATTGTGAAGTAATAGTGGATCAACACAGCTTGATGCAATTTTTCATTATGGGTCATGGGGACTTCCATGTGTTTCTAATACGAGGGCATAGCGTAACATCCAACCCTCATACTTGTCATAGGCAGGGGCTTCTTAGGTAATGGGGTAATGTTGTTATGTGTTCACATATTTCGGAATACTGTGCACTAATGATTTTTTTTAGAAAGAACTCGAATGATTTTGAGAAAAAACAGAGAAAAACAGAAAAATGAAATAACTGAAACGATAGCAAATGAGATAAATAAGCAATAAAGAGAACGGTCAAGGTGCCGACAAAGCAAAAATCCTGTAGATTTAGCACTGAATAATATCTACCTACCTATAAAAGTAAAATCCAGAAATCTCCTTACTTAAAAAAATAGAAAAACGGAAGGAGTGACTGCAATCCGAAAAGACAAATTTGCCCATGACAGAAAGAGTTTGAGAAGAATGGTTATTTTTAGAACACTAAATTGGTATTTTAACCCCCTAAATTTTGTTATTCAAGCCCATTTTATTAGAGTACTTCTTTTTGAAGTAATTTTATTAGAATACTAAGTAACTATTCATTAACTACTAATAGAGTAATAAGTAACTAGTACACATTTTAATAATCATTTATTAACAATAATCAAAAAAAAATATTAAAGTGAAAAAAAGAGAGGAAAAGACTCTCTGCTCTTGTCTGATTCGAACCATCACATAAATGCCTTGTTCTCTTGCTAGATGAATTAAGGATTGAAACCCCATCATCAGTTGATCTTATTGGCAACATATCAGGAAAGTCTTTCTTTTTATGCATTAACATCAAGGAGACATATCTCATACAATAGACTTACTTGTAGAACAGTCTACCAATAATAATATAAGCTATTTTAAACAATAGAAACATCGCATATGTATAAAAGTATTAATCTTGGCAAGTTTCAACCATAATCAGTACACCAGTAGAAACATCTCATAATCACATCAAAAACCCATCTGAAATTTTATTTATGAAAACCTAACAAATGTGAAACTGTCTTCAGCCTATGGCCAAAACCGACAACAATAAAGTAAAAAAAAAATTACCATCTAGCCTATCCTTGAATTACCCATTGACTACTATGAAATGTTACCTATCCTAAACAGTAAAACTCAATCACAAGACTTGAAATTAACGCTAAAGGGAAATGAAACAAGTCCATCCCCAATAACAATAGTGTGTGTACCAGAAGGCAATAGATTGTAACCCTTATAATCAACTAGACTCAAATCTTTCAAAACATTAAACTTGATGGGCACAGAAGCTTTCTCTCCAGCTGCCAAGAAAACTTTCTTGAATGCAATGAGCTTCTTAATTGGAGCATCCAAAACGCCGGTCGGGCCGGCCACGTAAACCAGCACGGTTTCACTTCCATCTCTTGGTCCATTGTTTTGAATTATGACTTCAAACGAAACATCTTGCTCGGCGGACTCAGGGATATCATCAACCAAAACCGCGGGGCAAGATGGTTTGAATGTTCCATCAGGGTAGTTGAGATCGCGACAGTGTTGGAACTTGTTCAATGAAATGTCTAGTGATCGCGTGGTGGTCTGGATATCGTAGATGAAATTTGTGTAACTGAGACCGTACCCGAATGGGTATACGGTTCGGCCATTGAAGAACTTGTAGGTTCGACCGGGGTAGCCCATAGAAGGCACGGGCCGAAGTGGCATAGATGTCATAGGTAGCGAGTTAACGTAATTATTCTCGTACCATGTCAGTGGCAATTTCCCGCCTGAAAAATAAAGGACAACCGAGAAAAAATAATTACTTTCTTATGCTACATATATGTTCATTCAAGTCAAGTTTAATGTCACTGGAGATTACTAGGTTCCCTAATAAAAACAAATTTGTTATTGGGGTTAGACATCATAAATATATGTGACAAAATTGACATAAGAGGTGCAGTTTCATGGTCGTCAATATGGCCAATCTCAAATTTAGACGGAGACGGGTTCGGACCAACTAATTGCGGGCACTGAGAATGCCTTTTCATATGGTATAATAAAAAATGACATAGCATATGTCAGAATGGTTGATGAATAAGTACTTCTTTTCCAATTTTAAAAAAAAAAGTAAACAAATGGCAGATGAACGTCTAATAACATAAAGTGACAATTTCAGTGAGTAAATGGTATTTACTTAAATGACTCGCAACACGACACCCTAGTGAGTGTGTTAGTCGTTGGGATATATTAGGTATGTGTTATGTGTAAAATGACTCGCAGTTACACTTAGACTATAATAAAACTAAAAATGAATCAGATGATCAGGGGTGGAGTACAAAAATGAATTAGATATGAATAAAGAAGTGTAACCTGGATTATATTTGCCAAAAACAATATCAGCAATTGCATGGCCACCTTCCTCTCCAGGATAGCCAGCCCAAATGATGGCTTTGATGTTAGGGTTATTCTTGGCAAATGAGATATCCACACCACCTGCTGACATGATAACAAGAATGACTGGACCCTTTGAAGTGGCAGCAACCTGATTAATCAGTTGGGTTTGATAACCAGGGAGGAGGAGATCAGTCCTGTCCAAACTCTCTGCCTCAATAGACAAGTCAATTCCAGCCACAATGATGGTGGCGTCCGCCTTCTTCGCCGCCTGTATGGCCGGCCAAATTAGGGCATCAGTCTTGCAGGCCACCCCTTCACAACCCTCCGCATATAGTACATCTTTGTACTCTTTCAAGGCGTCCAATGGCGAGGTGTATCGACATGGCACACCTGCAAACATTAATCATTTTAAAATTTGTCCACTTTCTTCGGATTCTGTGCAAATAGCCTAATGCAAATACATAAGGCTAGTACAAATACATGAGGCTAGTGCAAATGTATGAGGCTAATGCATCAAGAACGTTGTTTTAGATGTATATGCAATGCTGTCATTGTTACATGTATGCCAACTCTAATACTAGTGTTATTACACATTTTTTTTGGCATTAGTAAAGACAAGGAACTAGTTCTCGTTTATTTTTGTTGTGAAAATAAAGTGACCCACCCTATTGGTTCACATGTCGTCTTGCACATGTCTGAACAAGAATACGTCAACTTCTTGCCTCAAACTTTCACCATGCTTTTGTTTTTGTTGTTGGACCTTGACTTACCTCACCACCCGTACCAAGTCGAGATCCAACGGCAAGAAGCATGACAATTCTTGTTTAGACATGTGTAAAACGAGTATATGGATCAATAGGATCATTGGGTATGATACAACAAAGCCAGCTACGTAATAGTTCGTTTACCTGCGTAATTTCCGATCATGACAGAGGTGGCATTGGCATGAGGTCCAACGACGGCTAAGCTGCTAATCTTATTGAAATCCAAAGGCAAACTGTTGTCCAAATTTTTTAGTAGGACAGTTCCTTCCTTTGCAGCTTCAATGGCTAAGTTAATGTGCTCTTCGGAACATATATGTGTCTTGTCAAGTGTATCAAACTTTGGACTCCCATCGAAAAATCCCAATCTCATAAGCACAACATAAAGGTTTTTCAAGGCCTTGTCTACTTCGGCTTCCTTTACTTTACCCTGCACCACTGCGTTGCCTGTGTATCTGGGGTAGAAATCTCCACAGTCCAAGTCCAAACCTATAATGACATCGGCCTTCTTAGTAGAATAAATGCATTTGTGCATGGTCCGAAGAAGGACCGGATCGCAGCATAATATGGCAAAATAATATATACAAGATATTGGTCATACATTTTTGTGAATGTTCCTAAGTAGCTAACAGCCATCTTGGACATTAATTTTTATCTAAATGAAACAATAATTTAATATATCAGGCATAGCCACTAGTATGACTAGTAGTTACTCCTCTTTAGTAAGATATCTTATAGCATAATAAGTTGTAGGAACAAAATTGGAAGAATACCATAATTAAGATATTCAAGAAAGTCAAATGCAAAACTTCATGATTACACAAGGTTAAGGAGATCTCACATCTATTTTGTTGACTGAAAAGCATGCATGAATACTAACATAGAGAGAACATAATTAAGTGTTTATATAAGTAGTAAGTTGAGATAATATGTAGAAAAAAATTATAATAAAAAAGAAAATTGAACGAGCCTGCTTTGAGTGTTTGTGCAACAGCATCTTCTGGTTGATCAGCTAGCCATTTGTGGTCATCCACCATAACTTCAATTGAATCACAATCGGATACAATATACCTTAAAAAAAAAGAAAATTACAAAAAATGCATTTGATGTGGAATCTCAAAGAATAAAAATATTAAGTTATTTCTCCTGATTTTATAAATAAGTAGGTTATTTTCTTACCCATGAAGATTCCACTCTCCTCTAATAGTATCAAGGAGAAGACTTGGATCAGCACATGCTGGAATTCCATTGACTCTATTATAAGAACACATGACGCTCGTAACATCACCTTCCTTTACGCACATCTCAAAGGGTCTCACGAATGTCTCCGCCATGTCTTGCTCGGTCACCTTTAAATTTACGAACATCAACACGACCATATCCAGTAATATACCAAGGAAAGCAAAAACTATTGTTAAGGTTCGGAGAAGAGGTGAAAAGGAAATTTTAAAAAAATTACCCTTGCATCAAAATGAAGGCGGTCAATTCCAAGCCAATTGTCAACATCATAAGCAGCATAATGCTTGCAGCAAGCAGCCACTTTGAGAGGACGAGTGTTGAGATCAGTTGTGTTTTCTGTGCCCTCTACATCTTGTAATCCCCTAACGTAGTTTGCAGCATATCTTCCAACTACGAACGGATCTTCGCCAGGTGTCTCAAGAGCTCTTCCCCACCGTGGATCTCTCACAACATTTATGTTTGGACTCCAAAATGTCAATCCAGCATGTCCCAAATTGTGCATGGCTCTTGCTTCTGTCGAAACGGCCTGCAAAATATCATGTCCGTCAAAATAATGGTACACGTGACATAGAATACGAACACACATGTATGTGTATATACCTAGATAAATGACACTATACACATACACATGTGTGTATACGTGTATGTGTATATCTATACACACATACTCGACATAGAACCAATTTATAACAACCGGTACGCGGATCCACGAACATTATAGATTAGGGTTATAGAAACTTTTACATAGACACTAATAAAAGATATACATGAAGAGAATAGTAGGTAGACTCACCTGGCCTATAGTTTTCCAAAGTGTCTCATTGAAAGAAGCAGCGCTAACAATAGGCGTAGGAAAACTTGTCGCACCAGGCACGACATTATCAAAGAAACTAGCTATGTTTCCCCAATGTCCGACATTAGAGACGCCATGTAAAGCCTCCGACCACCATTCATACTTGGGAAGCCCTATTCTTGCCACCCCGGCCGCGGCGTCTCCTAGTTGCAACACCTTTTCATTCAGTGTCATCCGATCAACCAAATCCTTAACTCTAACCTCGTACGAAAGGGAAGAGTTACAATATGCAAAGTCATTTATGTTTAATCCTAGGTTGGAAAATCTCGAGGGATGACAAACATATGTATATGTTTGAGTTGTGGGAGTTGACTCGGTTAGGGAAATTTGACGGGCAAAAGCTGAAATGGAAAACAAGGTTGAGCAAATGAGAAGCAATGGTAAGTGCATCTTCATAGCCATGGTGTGTGCTTGAAATGGTGAGATGAATGGTGAGATTTGGTGAAGTATATATAGGCATGATGGTAGGGGATAGTTGAGGTTTTATCGATTAGTCAAGAGAGAGATTGTGATACTTAGCATGGAGAGATTTTATGATCTATAGGATAAGAACACATGGGATGGATATTTAGATATACTTTAAGTAAATTATGGATATGCTTTAACATATAATCTATCTCGGTTTTGAGTTTTCCATCATAATGATCAATTCACAACAACACATATCCACTATATCTCAACGACAGCAAAATTTATCGTTAGAGTCTAAGGATACATAATGATCAGTTCATCATGTAAAATAAAGCTATGCATATAAAATATAAACTCACGACAAGCAAGAGGTGTTAATTTACTTTTTTGCAATTAGGATTATAAGTATGTTATGTATAAGTTTTAATGTATAAACTCATGACAGTATATTGCAAGAGGTGCGATTTACTTTTTTGCAATTAGGATTATAAGTACGTTATGTATAAGTTTTAAGATATAAACTATCCGGCTAGGTAAATCACAATCACTGTTTTATTATATTATTTCTCTTAGTTTATAAAATCGATGGTAACATCTTTTTGCAAGGAGATTTTTATTTTATTTTTCATTTTCTCTTTCAATATTTTGGACAAGGGGTACGATATAAAATGAGATTCAATAACATGGTCTGTGTATAATATTTAGTACTCACCTCAACAACTTTTGTCGTGTCAAATTTCCACCACAATTAACGACCAAAGTGCAGACATCTTGTCCCTTTTTGTTATTTACTATGACATCCACTTTAGTTTTGTAAATAACATGGGGGGGGATCAATTATTTTTTAAATGAACAAATTAGATATGTTTGAACTCTGATCAATTCAAACATGATATCAATGTTCAGACTAGGCTAGATACAGATTTATGTTTGAATAATTTTAAATTAGGTCAAGCTTAAAGGCTAACTTAAGCTGCTCGAAAAGTTTTACGAAAATATACATTCAAGTTTTAGTTCCTAATTTCCAAATGTTCATATGTTAAAATCTCAAACTTTTGTTCTCAAAAAAAAAAAATCCCAAACTCATAATTTCCTTTGTAATTACACATTTAAAAAATTGATAAACATAAATAATTTATTTTTGTTATGGACTCTAAACATGAATCAACTGCTAAACTAGCACTTTATTTCAAATTTATTGACTAACTAGCAACATTTTAAAATTAATTGACGAAATACTATCTTCCCCTTTTTTTTAAAAAAAAAAATTTGCACTAGAAAATGATTTTCGCTGAGACAGTATGGGCTAACAAGATGGCTTTTTCTTTTTCTCATTCATTAAAAGAATAAATTCCATAAAGTGACTTTCTTTTTCCTTTTACACCAAGAAAATTTTGTTGGACAGATTAAAACGTTTGTCCTTTATCATGGGCCATTGAGTGTTTTTTCCCTTTAAATAAAATGTATCAAAGGATATGCATATTGCTAGTAAATATAAACAATTCACATCCTATGTATGTATATAGGAAAAAAGAGTAAGAGAAAATAAAAATCAAAGCATTTCATACAAATCTAGATCAATAAAAATGGTACCCAGAAATGTAAAGTGACGATTAATTATTAAATATGACAGCGAAAAAGACGCATACTATATGAGTTGTCAAAAGATAATAATGTTCCAAATAAGAAAAGAAAAAAATCCTAGAAACGTGTTATCAAATAAAAAAGATATAAATAAATAAATACATTTCTTATGTTTTGCATCTATTACGAATTAATTTCGCAAGAAAGACGTGCGGAAGAAACTGATTTGGTGTGCACCATTTCTAATTTTAAGGTTAAAGAAAGGTTGTAATCATAGTGCACTATTTTGTCATTTCATTTTAAAATTATACTATGTGGTGAATAAATTAAAAAAAACACGATGCTAATCGCGAAATGCTTGAGTTAAGTTCATTTATTTCAGGATACTTCTCGAGTTCATTTATTTTGAACTCGTGTGCATAAGGTCACAAAACAGTAAATTATCAGTTAAGGGTGTTAATAAAACGAGTCGAACTGAATATTAGGTTTTCAATTCGAATTCGTTTAGCTTAATGAACTGTTCAGCTCAGTTCGTTTAGCTAAACGAATTTTAAAATTGGTTCGAGTTTGGCTCGATAACAATATAATTGTTTAACGAGTCGAACTGTTCGCAAATAGTTCGGCTCGTTTTAATAAACGAACCCAAACATCTGTTCGAATTTAGCTCATTTGCAGATAATTACCTAACGAACACGAAGCGAACACAAACCAAACTCTAACAGTTCATTCGTTTAACAGCTATATTATTATCAACCGTCGAAAGAAGAATAGAAGAAATATATATAAAGAAATATATATAAGCACGACACTAGGGGATGGTTGAGGTTGTATTGACTACTTAGACGATATCAGTATAAACTGGATAACAATGTAGATATCCAGACTATCGGTAAATTGCGGATCAGTTTCGCGATATGATATATCAGTCTTGGATTCTATCGTAATATTGTCTTATTATCTCAACTTATAATCAAGCTATATATGTAAGTAAAATATGAACACAAAATAGCTGATCTAGTTCCTTCACTTTCTTTTATCTTTTTCATCTTTTCAATTATAACAATAGATATAATATCCATCACGGTCAATATCAATAAAATTTGGAAAAATAGTATAGTCAAAGGGCAGGTATCTATCTTGTAGATGGGATCTATGTTTTAATTTGGGCTGTCTAATTAGGGCCGTAAACGAGCCGAACATTGCATTGTTCAAGCTCTATTTATTTAACTTAGCGAACGAGCCGAGCTTGTTCGTTTATTTAAACGAACATATTTACTTGTTCAAGCTTGGTTCGTTTAACTCACGAACAACATTAACGAGCGGAATACCTTAAACGAACGGTGTCCCTTACCAAGCTCGAACAGAAAAAGGTGTTCAAGCTCTGTTCATTAACCTTTTATCCGAGCCGAGCTCAAGCTCGAGCTCGAACTAAACGAGCCAAACAAACAAACGGCTTGGTTCATTTACAACCCTATGTCTAATGTGTTGACGAACCCCCTGTTTTGTCTAACTACTAGTGATTCCTTTAGTTAAATATTGACGAAAAAAATTAAGAAAAAAAAATGATTTTGTATCATTTTACATATATATCTATACTAATATACAATACATTTGAACTTTGAAAAGATATAAATTCATAATAATACAATTTAACCAAAACTATGTTTTTGGAATTAATACAAAAAAAGGACGTTTCTCGTGCTGTAGTCTTCTGCGCTTGCGCAAGTCTGGCAAAGAGCCGAATTACTTCTCGATCTGATATATACTGTCTTACCTTACACTTTGTACAAGATACTATTTATGCTGCTCAAAACCGTGACCAAGGTCTCCAAACAGTCAAAATTACTTGGAAATGACATCTTGTACTCTTTAAAAAGAATTTTATTCTTGAGGAACTACTCCGCATAGAGGTCAAAGCAGCCCAAGCCATGTCCAACTTTTCTCTTTATTTTTAATCCAATAAAGCTAGCAACTAAATAAATTTTCAATAAACAACCACTTCTTTTTTTCTTAAAAGTATATTTTTAAGTATATCACTTTACTAAGTATGTCTTATTTTAACAAAGTATGTAGTTTAAAGTGAAATTTTTAGTTGATTTGATAATCTAATATCATTATCAAAAGTCTTGAACATTTTTTGGAATATCAATTTTCCAGGTACTCTTCATGATAATAATTATAACTTATAAGTTTTGAAGTATAGTGACTCATATTCATTTCAAATGGTAACTATATTATAAAAGAATGAGAAAAAGTCTTGAGTTTAACTTTTGAAGCCAAATAATTTCAGATTTAATCATTAAAGTTACACATCTTACATATTCTTTTTGTTTTGAATACTTAAAAGATACATATCTTTCTTAGATGTGATTTTATCTTACACCAAATAATCACTAAGTACGGAAGATTAGTCTTCTGGCTTTCGGCTGGGAGGATACCTCGGGGCAACCCATCAAAAAAAATAATCACTAAGTTTCAGGTATATATGCATTAAGGAAAAAAGAGTGTCTATTTTCACATCTCAGCACGCTTATTTCCTCTGTTTTAACACATAACATTGGAGCGAAGTAACATATACAGAAATAAGAATAGATCCACCCTAAAATGTTTTAAGTTAAAAATGTTTTAGAAAAATGATAAGGCCAAAATTTATGACTTAATGTAACAAATAACAATTTTCTTTATTATGGACAAACTGGTCCAACCGCTGGTTTGAGACCTTTCGGTTTTGGCCGGTTCCGACCATAACACCTAAATTACCAGTTCCAATTTAGGTTTGATAAGTAAGAAACGTTAATGTCAACCTAATATTGAGGTTTATGTCACGGTTTAATTCTAGTTCTATTTTATTGATAAGTAAGAAACATTAATGTAAACCTAATATTAAGGTTTATGTTACGGTTTAATTCTAGTTCTATTTTATCTCAGTTTGTTAGGTCCGAAACACACTCTAGAGGGGGGTGAATACAGTGTTTGACACTTTTGCGGAATTTTCTTGATTGGCTCAACTCAAAAGAAATTCAAAATGAAAGCAAGAATGGGTGATGAGAAGCAATGAATGAATACACCTGATATAGAGTGGTTCGAATCGTAAATGATTCTACTCCACTACCACTTTGTTGCCAAAGTGGATTTTCAACAACTACTCTTCTTATTAGAGCTAATAAGAACAACCACAACAACATTTACACTAACACCTTAGTGTAAGCAACAACAATAACTTCTTACACAAAATACACTTGTGCAACAACAACAACTACAACTATAATTCTTGCTATCTCACAACTTCAACAAAGTTCCCTAAAAAACTTTCTCACAGTGGGTTGAAGGAAATAGTAAGGCTCACACTTTCTCACTAGTCTAAGCACAAGCAAGAGATCAAATATTTATGGTTTCTCTTGTGCTAGACTCTATATCTCTCAATATACAACAATGAAGAGCAAAGAAAAGCTTAACAAGCTTTAAGCAATTTTACAAATGTGAGAGAACTATACAAACATTGAATAATGAAGCTAGATGATGGTGAAAGTGTGTGATAGCCTCATCCAAGCTTCTCCCATTTATAGCTGAAGTTCAACACGTTTTTTACCTCTCCACCATGTCTTCATCTACACAAAATGTCAAGATAATGCCCAAATAGTCTTTAGCCACCCTATGGAGTGATTTGATCTTCAATAGTCACCCTAGAGAATCTTAGACATGGATAAAATAGTCAAGAAAGCATGTAGTATGTTGGAGTAAAGTCTACAAGAAATTTGAGCAAGATTGGATAGAGAAAATACCATGAATCTCCCTTGGATTTTATTCCAATGTTCAAAAAATTTTGAGTTCTTGGGGACATCGATCGATCGAAGTGCATGAGGTGAGAGATCGATGTCCTCCAGAACTTTGCAGTTTTTGAAACTGCTGACATCGATCGATCGAAGTCCCCCTGGGAGAGACTGGTGTCACTTCGATCGATCGATGTCCCCAGGTTGAGAGATCGATGATGGACATAAAGGTTTCTGCCTGACATGGATCGATCGAAGTCAGACTCTGAAGTACATTGATCGATCGATGTCCCCAGTCTGAGAGATCGATGTTAGACAGTGAGTTCCAATCTCAACCATTTTTGACATAGTGTAATTTTTCCATCTTGCATCAAGTCTCAAGCATAAATTTAACTTATTTAAAACATCTTTTCATCATCAAAACAATTTATATCATAACAATCTCCCCCTTTTGGATGATTTCAAAACCATGATTCAAAAGATGTTTTTACTTGATATTTTACAACTCCCTCTTAGTTCATGCCCCCTCATCATATGAACATATCAAAATCTCCCCCTTAACATGTAATCTACCCAAAATCAATAAATATGATGTCAATACCAAAATGCTCCCCCTCAACTCATTTCATCTTATCAATAAGTAATATAGCATACCAAAGTAAGTAATGACTATCAATCATTTTACACAAGCATATCTAGAAACTTCATGTCATGCCATGCCAAATCCAACTTCTCAAACCAAGCTGTGTTATGCAAAACACCAATGCTTAAGTCATTAACAAACCATGCCACAATACCATATCAAGACAACAACCTGCTTAAGACAATAGAGCCAACTTAAGACTACAACCATGCCAAAACCATAAGATAAGACAACAACCATAGAGCCAACTTAAGACAACAACCATTTCAAAAACTATACTTCTCTCCCTTTTTGAAAACATCAAAAAAATAAGAGACACGAAAATAAATAATTGAAATATCATTAAGCAAATATGAAGTATGAGATACATGAGTAATCTCAATGCTTAAGCTAATCCTATAGCTACGAGGGGGAAATGGGAAGCATATGAGAGCTATCTTCATCAGAAGAGAAGCATAAACCAGAGAGGGCCGCCTTGAGCTTTGTCTTCAGCTTTTGGTACTTGGTCTTTTGAACGTTTAGCTCCGTCTCTAAAGTTTTGACCCGATTTGTGAGACTTGCATTTTTCTTCTCCAAGTCATCAATACGTACGACCTCCTTTGTCAAGTCCTCCCCCTATTGACCAAGCTTATGTTGGATTTTGTTAATCTCAGCCTCAGCATCTAATTCTTCATCGGAACCACTACCTTCCTCCATTGGGGCTTTGCCTTTGTCCGTTTGGGATGTAGAACTTGGATGTGAGGGCGGTTGTATTTGAGGATGAGATGAGGGTTCCGTAAAGGGCTTAGTGGATGATGGTGGAGGAATGAGATCTTCGAGTGGAACATCTTCAGCTTCGTCTTCTTCTTGGTCATGTTGACCACCCCACCTCTGTGCCTCTTTTCGGGACTTATATATTTGTTGGATGTTTTCCTTGGTGTAATAATCCTTTTTGGATATTTGTTCAGTGTACTCATCATCCAACTCTACATTAGCCTTCTTGAGCAATCTATAGATGAGATTGCTATATGGAAGCGCTTTGGATTTCTTTGTGACGGCTTCCATCATATGGGCAAACACAATCTCCCCAAAATTTACATTCTCCTTCATAGCAATACGGTAAGCAATGTAGAAATCTAGATTGCTTGGAAGTTTAGCTGAGTTACCATTGACACAAAAAGTGACAATGGCTAGCAAGACTCTATACAGCAAAGGCATGTCATTTGTGTTTTTGGTGGGGGTGAAATCCAAGAAATATTTTGACCTCATCTTCAGAGATTTGGTACTTATAGGTATCTCATCTCCAGGGGTCAAAGTCTTCCCAACCCTCATCAGGAACTTCAAGCAATTCATTTATGGTCTTAGAGGTAAAGATTAACAACTGACCCTTTATTATCAAAATCATTGGACACTCCATTCTGTAGTCTACCCACATATTGGCATAAAACATTCTAGTGTATCGGGTAGACATATTGATCATTTGAGAGACCTCCCAAACAGGTCTCCATTTTTTATTGTCAAACCAATCAATGATTGGTTTTAATTTCTCATTGCTCAAAATGTCCTCAATTTTGAGCGATTTCAATAGAATGGTAGACCTTTTCTTGTTTTCCCATTCAATAAATAGCAATTGAGCTCTTAGGGAAATATAGGCAAATTTACGTGTGTCTGTAGGCTCTTTCAAAGTATTTGTGTATTCCCCATATTTGAGCCATGGAAAGTTGTTTAGAGTGAGCCTCCCCTTGTCTCACTCAACATGGCTTCATGGGAGGAAGTGACCTTCTTCCTCAACCCATGCGTTCTAGACCCTGTTGGCACTTGAGGATGTGATTGTTGTGGCTACTTGCTTCTTCCTCAGATGTTATTTGTATTTTTGCTGGCTTTTTCGTTCTTGATGCCATTGAAGAGTTAGGGTTCGGATTTTGTAGAAAATAGAGATGAAAATGATGAGATTTTGGGAATGGAGGTCTGATTTGTGAAAAAAATTTAGACTTTGGCAAGGATTTGGAGCGTAGAAGAAGAAATTTGGCGTTCTTGAGCGAGAGAGAGTTAGGGATTTCGTTTGGAGAAAGAGGAAAGTGAAAAGGAAGAAAGGAATTGCAGGTTTTAATAACGCTGACCCGCTGACATCGATCGATCGATGTCCTTTTTATCTCAGAGTGCCACATTGATCGATCGATGTCTTCTGAAATAAGCCTTTTGACTATTTTTACCCTCTAAACAATGTTTATCATACCTAATCTTGCTCTAATTGATTCGAATATCTCAGTGGGAATGGATTTAGTAAAGATATCCGCTAGTTGGTCATTGGTTGGAATAAATTCAACGCATACTAATCCTTTTTGAATGCAATCCCTTATAAAGTGATGCCTCACTTTTATATGTTTTGTCCGACTATGATGAACTGAATTTTGTGCTATACTTATGGCTAAAGTGTTGTCACATAAGATGGGAACTTTGTCAAACTTAACATTGTAATCATTTAAGGTGTTGATCATCTAAAGTAGTTGTGCACAACACGAAGCGGCCGATACATATTCGGATTGCGCCGTTGAAAGTGACACACTATTCTGCTTCTTGGAGAATCAAGAAACTAAGCAATCTCCAAGGAATTGTCATGTCCCAAAGGTGCTTTTTCTATCAACAAGATTTCCGGTATAGTCGGAGTCACTATACCCTCCTAAATCAAAACAACCATTTTTGGGATAAAACAATCCAAAGTTCAAGGTTCCTTTCAAATACCCAAAGATACGTTTAATGGCAACTAGATGCGATTCCTTAGGCATACTTTGAAATCAAGCACATAAACACACAACATGTAAAATATCAGGTCTACTAGCAGTTAAATAAAGTAAACTACCAACCATACCCCTATATTTGGTTACCTCAACCGGCTTTCCTTTTTCATCTTTGTCAAGCTTTGTACTTGTGCTCATTGGTGTGCTTACACTTCTTCCATCTTCAAACTTGTACTTCTTGAGTAAATCCTTTGTATACTTTGTTTGAGATATGTACACTCCATCTTAAGTTTGCTTGATTTGAAGACCAAGAAAGTAGTTGAGTTCACCCATCATGCTCATTTCAAATTCTCCTTCCATCAATTTAGCAAAGTGCTCACAAAGAGAATCATTAGTAGCACCAAAAATAATATCATCCATATAAATTTGAACAAGCAATTGATGGTTTCCTTGTTCTTTAATAAAAAGAGCAGTGTCGACTTTTCCTCTTGAAAACTCATTTTCAAGAAGAAAGTTAATCTATCATACCATGCCCTAGAAGCTTGTTTAAGTCCATAAAGGGCTTTTTTGAGTTTAAACACATGATTTGGATAATCATGATTTTCAAACTCCGGAGGTTGAGCTACATACACCTCTTCTTGAATTATTCCATTCAAGAATACGGATTTCACATCCATTTGAGATAGTTTGAAATCCTTATAGCATGCATATGCTAATAGCATCCTAATAGCTTCTAACCTAACTACGGGGGCAAAGGTCTCATCATGGTCTATGCCATCCTCTTGCCTATATCCTTGAGCTACTAACCTAGCCTTGTTTCTAGTGATATTTCCTTTATCATCCATTTTGTTTCTAAATACCCATTTAGTGAAATTATAGGATGATCACTAGGTTTAGCTACTAATTCCCAAACATCACTCCTTTCAAATTGATTAAATTCCTCTTCCATGGCTAATAGCCAATCTTCATCATTTATAGCCTCTTTTATATTTTTAGGCTCAACTTGTGAAATGAAAGCATTTTCATTAAATTTTCTCCTAGTCATTATTCCTTGACTAGTTTCACCTAATATCAATTCTTTAGGATGATCCTTTCTATATTTATATGAATCCGGTAAATTTGAGGTATCTCCTCCTACTTATTCATCTTCAACCTTAGGTTCAAGGGGATCAATCCTAAGGTCAATGAAAATATTTCCTTTTGGATTCTCAAATTTCTCTATATAACTTACTTCAATTATTTAATCATCATCATCATTAGTATTTGGTTCATCCTCAATGAGTTCACTAAACTTGACATGAATTGATTCTTCAACTTTCATGCTCCTTTTATTATATACCCTAAATGCATTGCTATTTTGAGCATATCCCATAAAGATTCCTTCATCCGTTTTGAAATCGAGTTTATCCAAGTTATCTTTGGTGTAATGTAATACACTTACAACCAAATACCTTTAAATAACCAATATTTGGTACTCTACCTTTCCACATCTCACAAAGAGTCTTTTTGAGAGATGGTCTAAAATAAAATCTATTGATCACATGACAAACGGTGTTTACCGCTTCGGCCTAAAAATACTTGGATAGCTCAAATTCATTTAGCATGGCTCTACTCATTTCTTGAAGTGTTCTATTTTTCCTTTCCGCAACACCATTTTGTTGAGAAGTTCTTGGAGCCGAGAAATTATGTCCATACCCCTTGGATACACAAAATTCTTGAAACTCACCATCAAACCCACCACCTCTATCACTTCTAATTTCCTTAATTGTGTCTTTTCTTTGATTTTCTAGTCTCCTACAAAGCTTTATAAATTCTTGACATGCATCATTCTTTTTAGCTAAGAACATTACCCAAGTGTACCTAGAGAAGTCATCTACCACCACATAGGTGTAATATTTTTCACTTAGACTTGCCGTACCAATATCCTCATACAAATCCATATAAAGTAATTGTAGAGATTTGGTGGTGGAGATTTCACTTTTGGGCTTGAAGCTTGTTTTAACAAGCTTTGCCTTTTGACAAGTGCCACATAAACCATGGTTTTCGAAATTCAATTTTGGAAGACCTTGGACCTTTTCATTTTTGCAAATCTCGTTGAAAATTTTAAAACTAATATGTCTAAGTCGTATATGCCATAGTTGAGTCAAATCATTTTTGGCAACTAGGCAAGTAACATTTTATGATATCAAATAATGTGTGCTAAATTTGTAAGCATCATTTTTCCTTATAGATTCAAAAACAATCTTATCGTTCTTTTTCACAATGCATTTTCTTTTCACAAATTCAACTTGAAAATTAGCATCACATAGTTGGCTAAAACTTACCAAATTATATTTAAGCCCTTCTACATATAGTACATTATTAATAGTGAAAGAAGAGTTACCAATTTCTCCATGTCCAAGGATTTTGGCTCTCCTATTGCCAAAATGCACCGTTCCACCATCTTGAACAACATTTTCTCTCCGGTCATGTGTGTTGAACATCCACTGTCCATAATCCATTTGATTCCTTCTTCTTTGGCTACTCCATTTATCTTGAGAGCCTACAAAACCAAGAGATTAATGCATTGATATCCTTTGATGGTTGGGTCCTTTAGGGTTAGTTTGTCGACCCTTAGGCTTCCAAACACACATGCTTCCAAATCTAGCTCTACATTCATTCTTCACATGTCCTACTTTGTTGCAACGAAAACAAGTGGGTACATGACTTGGTTTATAAGATGATGAGTTATGTTGTATTTTTCTCTTGTTTGTCTTTTTCTTTAATGACTTAGACTTAATGTAAAAATGTGATGAATTAAATCCTAAACCGGATTTATCATTTCCAATTCTTTGGTTTCCAAGTAGTTTGTCTAGATTATTTTTACCATTGGTTAGTCTTTGCAAATCTAACCTTAGTCTCTCACATTCTTTTCTAATTTCTACATTTTCAAGAGCTACGGTTTTATTCATAGTGAGTATGATGTCATGCTCTTGAAATATCAAAATGTTCTTATCATGCAAGTTCTTATTTTCTAAAATGCACTTCTTGAACTCTTTCTTCAAATGTTTATACTTTAAGTTCAGTTTTTCAAAATCATCTTGCAAATCTCCTATTTCATCTTGCAAATTAGAAGGATTAGAATTTACCTCAAGGTCATCTTCAATTGCCATGAGACAGATATGTTGAATCTATGGATTGTCAACTATTGCAACAAGTCCAACACCTTGATTTTCACTCTCTTCTCTTTCCGATTCGAAAAGGAGATCATTCCACATGGTTACCTCCGCATTAAGAGCTTTCTTCTTTTGAGGAAAGACCTGCTTTTCTTGTTTTTGCGGCTCCTTGATGTGGCAATCGGCAATGAAGTGACCGGGTCGACCACATCTATAGAAATTTTCACTTACTTCTTTTTCCTTGGGTGGTCTTTTGAAAAACTTTCTTGCTTGAACTTTATTTCTTGTTGCCATTCTTCTAAACTTTCTTACTAGAAGAGCAACTTCCTCATCCGATTCATCGGACTCTACCACCAACCCTTTGTGTGATGTTTGTGTGGGCTTGATAGGATTCATCCTATTTTGTTCATCAATAAGAATTTCATGAGTAAGAATATTACCTGATAGCTCATCAAGGGTAAGAGTCTTGAGATTCTTTGATTCGATGATGACGGTGACTTTAGGTGTCCATTCTCTTGGCAAAGAGTTGAGAAATTTTGAGACAAGGTCTTTATTTGAGATTTTCTTGCCCACCATGGAAAGTTGATTCACTATTCGAATGAATCGGTTGATTGTTTCCTCAATCTTCTCCCCACTCTTCATTTCGAACATCTCATATACCTTTATGAGCATGAGTCTTTTGACCATTCTTACTTGCTCAGTCCCTTCGTGTATCATTTCAAGCTTTTTCCATGCCTCATGAGCTGTTTCAAGACCTTGAAGTCTTATGAGCTCGGTGGTGGTAAGAGCACTTGAGAGAATATCAAATTCTTTGCTATTGATGGCGAATTTTAACTTCTCTTCTTCGGTGTAGTCATCCTAATCTTTGAACATTGATTCTTCTTTTGAGTTGGTAATCGTATGAACTTCAATTCCTTTGACAACGACTCTCCATATATCAAATCCACAGCCTTTCAAATGATTGATCATTCGGAATTTCCAAAAAGAATAATTTTGGGCATCAAACATAGGTGCTTTAGCGTTTGATCCTGAAAATAGTGCAGTATGCTTGGGAGATGAAGTGTGAGATGAAGAGGTTGAGGTTGTCATTGCCATGATCTTTAACCTTGCTACTTGCAAAGATAGGCCAAGCAATCAAAGTTAGGCTCTAATACCAATTGTTAGGTCCGAAACACACTCTAGAGGGAGTGAATAGAGTGTTTGGCACTTTTGCGGAATTTTCTTGTTTGGCTCAACTCAAAAGAAATTCAAAATCAAAGCAAGAATGGGAGATGAGAAGCAACGAATGAATACACCGGATATAGAGCGGTTCGAATCGTAAATGATTCTACTCCACTACCACTTTGTTGCCAAAGTGGATTTTCAACAACTACTCTTCTTATTAGAGCTAATAAGAACAACCACAACAACATTTACACTAACACCTTAGTGTAAGCAACAACAATAACTTCTTACACAAAATACACTTGTGCAACAACAACAACTACAACTATAATTCTTGCTATCTCACAACTTCAACAAAGTTCCCTAAAAAACTTTCTCACAGTGGGTTGAAGGAAATAGTAAGGCTCACACTTTCTCACTAGTCTAAGCACAAGCAAGAGATCAAATATTTATGGTTTCTCTTGTGCTAGACTCTATATCTCTCAATATACAACAATGAAGAGCAAAGAAAAGCTTAACAAGCTTTAAGCAATTTTACAAATGTGAGAGAACTATACAAACATTGAATAATGAAGCTAGATGATGGTGAAAGTGTGTGATAGCCTCATCCAAGCTTCTCCCATTTATAGCTGAAGTTCAACACGTTTTTTAGCTCTCCACCATGTCTTCATCTACACAAAATGTCAAGATAATGCCCAAATAGTCTTTAGCCACCCTATGGAGTGATTTGATCTTCAATAGTCACCCTAGAGAATCTTAGACATGGATAAAATAGTCAAGAAAGCATGTAGTATGTTGGAGTAAAGTCTACAAGAAATTTGAGCAAGATTGGATAGAGAAAATACCATGAATCTCCCTTGGATTTTATTCCAATGTTCAAAAAATTTTGAGTTCTTGGGGACATCGATCGATCGAAGTGCATGAGGTGAGAGATCGATGTCCTCCAGAAACTTTGCAGTTTTTGAAACTGCTGACATCGATCGATCGAAGTCCCCCTGGGAGAGACTGGTGTCACTTCGATCGATCGATGTCCCCAGGTTGAGAGATCGATGATGGACATAAAGGTTTCTGCCTGACATGGATCGATCGAAGTCAGACTCTGAAGTACATTGATCGATCGATGTCCCCAGTCTGAGAGATCGATGTTAGACAGTGAGTTCCAATCTCAACCATTTTTGACATAGTGTAATTTTTCAATCTTGCATCAAGTCTCAAGCATAAATTTAACTTATTTAAAACATCTTTTCATCATCAAAACAATTTATATCATAACAATCTCCCCCTTTTGGATGATTTCAAAACCATGATTCAAAAGATGTTTTTACTTGATATTTTACAACTCCCTCTTAGTTCATGCCCCCTCATCATATGAACATATCAAAATCTCCCCCTTAACATGTAATCTACCCAAAATCAATAAATATGATGTCAATACCAAAATGCTCCCCCTCAACTCATTTCATCTTATCAATAAGTAATATAGCATACCAAAGTAAGTAATGACTATCAATCATTTTACACAAGCATATCTAGAAACTTCATGTCATGCCATGCCAAATCCAACTTCTCAAACCAAGCTGTGTTATGCAAAACACCAATGCTTAAGTCATTAACAAACCATGCCACAATACCATATCAAGACAACGACCTGCTTAAGACAATAGAGCCAACTTAAGACTACAACCATGCCAAAACCATAATATAAGACAACAACCATAGAGCCAACTTAAGACAACAACCATTTCAAAAACTATACTTCTCTCCCTTTTTGAAAACATCAAAAAAAATAAGAGACACGAAAATAAATAATTGAAATATCATTAAGCAAATATGAAGTATGAGATACATGAGTAATCTCAATGCTTAAGCTAATCCTATAGCTACGAGGGGGAAATGGGAAGCATATGAGAGCTATTCTTCATCAGAAGAGAAGCATAAACCAGAGAGGGCCGCCTTGAGCTTTGTCTTCAGCTTTTGGTACTTGGTATTTTGAACGTTTAGCTCCGTCTCTAAAGTTTTGACCCGATTTGTGAGACTTGCATTTTTCTTCTCCAAGTCATCAATACGTACGACCTCCTTTGTCAAGTCCTCCCCCTATTGACCAAGCTTATGTTGGATTTTGTTAATCTCAGCCTCAGCATCTAATTCTTCATCGGAACCACTACCTTCCTCCATTGGGGCTTTGCCTTTGTCCGTTTGGGATGTAGAACTTGGATGTGAGGGCGGTTGTATTTGAGGATGAGATGAGGGTTCCGTAAAGGGCTTAGTGGATGATGGTGGAGGAATGAGATCTTCGAGTGGAACATCTTCAGCTTCGTCTTCTTCTTGGTCATGTTGACCACCCCACCTCTGTGCCTCTTTTCGGGACTTATATATTTGTTGGATGTTTTCCTTGGTGTAATAATCCTTTTTGGATATCTGTTCAGTGTACTCATCATCAAACTCTACATTAGCCTTCTTGAGCAATCTATAGATGAGATTGCTATATGGAAGCGCTTTGGATTTCTTTGTGACGGCTTCCATCATATGGGCAAACACAATCTCCCTAAAATTTACATTCTCCTTCATAGCAATACGGTAAGCAATGTAGAAATCTAGATTGCTTGGAAGTTTAGCTGAGTTACCATTGACACAAAAAGTGACAATGGCTAGCAAGACTCTATACAGCAAAGGCATGTCATTTGTGTTTTTGGTGGGGGTGAAATCCAAGAAATATTTTGACCTCATCTTCAGAGATTTGGTACTTATAGGTATCTCATCTCCAGGGGTCAAAGTCTTCCCAACCCTCATCAGGAACTTCAAGCAATTCATTTATGGTCTTAGAGGTAAAGATTAACAACTGACCCTCTATTATCAAAATCATTGGACACTCCATTCTGTAGTCTACCCATATATTGGCATAAAACATTCTAGTGTATCGGGTAGACATATTGGTCATTTCAGAGACCTCCCAAACAGGTCTCCATTTTTTATTGTCAAACCAATCAATGATTGGTTTTAATTTCTCATTGCTCAAAATGTCCTCAATTTTGAGCGATTTCAATAGAATGGTAGACCTCTTCTTGTTTTCCCATTCAATAAATAGAAATTGAGCTCTTAGGGAAATATAGGCAAATTTACCTGTGTCTGTAGGCTCTTTCAAAGTATTTGTGTATTCCCCATATTTGAGCCATGGAAAGTTGTTTAGAGTGAGTCTCCCCTGGTCTCACTCAACATGGCTTCATGGGAGGAAGTGACCTTCTTGATTGTTGTGGCTCACTTGCTTCTTCCTCAGATGTTATTTGTCTTTTTGCTGGCTTTTTCGTTCTTGATGCCATTGAAGAGTTAGGGTTCGGATTTTGTAGAAAATAGAGATGAAAATGATGAGATTTTGGGAATGGAGGTCTGATTTGTGAAAAAAATTTAGACTTTGGCAAGGATTTGGAGCGTAGAAGAAGAAATTTGGCGTTCTTGAGCGAGAGAGAGTTAGGGATTTCGTTTGGAGAAAGAGGAAAGTGAAAAGGAAGAAAGGAATTGCAGGTTTTAATAACGCTGACCCGCTGACATCGATCGATCGATGTCCTTTTTATCTCAGAGTGCCACATTGATCGATCGATGTCTTCTGAAATCAGCCTTTTGACTATTTTTACCCTCTAAACAATGTTTATCATACCTAATCTTGCTCTAATTGATTCGAATATCTCAGTGGGAATGGATTTAGTAAAGATATCCGCTAGTTGGTCATTGGTTGGAATAAATTCAACGCATACTAATCCTTTTTGAATGCAATCCCTTATAAAGTGATGCCTCACTTTTATATGTTTTGTCCGACTATGATGAACTGAATTTTGTGCTATACTTATGGCTAAAGTGTTGTCACATAAGATGGGAACTTTGTCAAACTTAACATTGTAATCATTTAAGGTGTTGATCATCTAAAGTAGTTGTGCACAACACGAAGCGGCCGATACATATTCGGATTGCGCCGTTGAAAGTGACACACTATTCTGCTTCTTGGAGAATCAAGAAACTAAGCAATCTCCAAGGAATTGTCATGTCCCAAAGGTGCTTTTTCTATCAACAAGATTTCCGGTATAGTCGGAGTCACTATACCCTCCTAAATCAAAACAACCATTTTTGGGATAACACAATCCAAAGTTCAAGGTTCCTTTCAAATACCCAAAGATACGTTTAATGGCAACTAGATGCGATTCCTTAGGCATACTTTGAAATCAAGCATATAAACACACAACATGTAAAATATCAGGTCTACTAGCAGTTAAATAAAGTAAACTACCAACCATACCCCTATATTTGGTTACCTCAACCGGCTTTCCTTTTTCATCTTTGTCAAGCTTTGTACTTGTGCTCATTGGTGTGCTTACACTTCTTCCATCTTCAAACTTGTACTTCTTGAGTAAATCCTTTATATACTTTGTTTGAGATATGTACACTCCATCTTAAGTTTGCTTGATTTGAAGACCAAGAAAGTAGTTGAGTTCACCCATCATGCTCATTTCAAATTCTCCTTCCATCAATTTAGCAAAGTGCTCACAAAGAGAATCATTAGTAGCACCAAAAATAATATCATCCATATAAATTTGAACAAGCAATTGATGGTTTCCTTGTTCTTTAATAAAAAGAGCAGTGTCGACTTTTCCTCTTGAAAACTCATTTTCAAGAAGAAAGTTACTTAATCTATCATACCATGCCCTAGAAGCTTGTTTAAGTCCATAAAGGGCCTTTTTGAGTTTAAACACATGATTTGGATAATCATGATTTTCAAACTCCGGAGGTTGAGCTACATACACCTCTTCTTGAATTATTCCATTCAAGAATACGGATTTCACATCCATTTGAGATAGTTTGAAATCCTTATAGCATGCATATGCTAATAGCATCCTAATAGCTTCTAACCTAACTACGGGGGCAAAGGTCTCATCATAGTCTATGCCGTCCTCTTGCCTATATCCTTGAGCTACTAACCTAGCCTTGTTTCTAGTGATATTTCCTTTATCATCCATTTTGTTTCTAAATACCCATTTAGTGAAATTATAGGATGATCACTAGGTTTAGCTACTAATTCCCAAACATCACTCCTTTCAAATTGATTTAATTCCTCTTCCATGGCTAATAGCCAATCTTCATCATTTATAGCCTCTTTTATATTTTTAGGCTCAACTTGTGAAATGAAAGCATTTTCATTAAATTTTCTCCTAGTCATTATTCCTTGACTAGTTTCACCTAATATCAATTCTTTAGGATGATCCTTTCTATATTTATATGAATCCGGTAAATTTGAGGTATCTCCTCCTACTTATTCATCTTCAACCTTAGGTTCAAGGGGATCAATCCTAAGGTCAATGAAAATATTTCCTTTTGGATTCTCAAATTTCTCTATATAACTTACTTCAATTATTTAATCATCATCATCATTAGTATTTGGTTCATCCTCAATGAGTTCACTAAATATCATTAAGCAAATAAATAATTGAAATATCATTAAGCAAATATGAAGTATGAGATACATGAGTAATCTCAATGCTTAAGCTAATCCTATAGCTACGAGGGGGAAATGGGAAGCATATGAGAGCTATCTTCATCAGAAGAGAAGCATAAACCAGAGAGGGCCGCCTTGAGCTTTGTCTTCAGCTTTTGGTACTTGGTCTTTTGAACGTTTAGCTCCGTCTCTAAAGTTTTGACCCGATTTGTGAGACTTGCATTTTTCTTCTCCAAGTCATCAATACGTACGACCTCCTTTGTCAAGTCCTCCCCCTATTGACCAAGCTTATGTTGGATTTTGTTAATCTCAGCCTCAGCATCTAATTCTTCATCGGAACCACTACCTTCCTCCATTGGGGATTTGCCTTTGTCCGTTTGGGATGTAGAACTTGGATGTGAGGGCGGTTGTATTTGAGGATGAGATGAGGGTTCCGTAAAGGGCTTAGTGGATGATGGTGGAGGAATGAGATCTTCGAGTGGAACATCTTCAGCTTTGTCTTCTTCTTGGTCATGTTGACCACCCCACCTCTGTGCCTCTTTTCGGGACTTATATATTTGTTGGATGTTTTCCTTGGTGTAATAATCCTTTTTGGATATCTGTTCAGTGTACTCATCATCAAACTCTACATTAGCCTTCTTGAGCAATCTATAGATGAGATTGCTATATGGAAGCGCTTTGGATTTCTTTGTGACGGCTTCCATCATATGGGCAAACACAATCTCCCCAAAATTTACATTCTCCTTCATAGCAATACTGTAAGCAATGTAGAAATCTAGATTGCTTGGAAGTTTAGCTGAGTTACCATTGACACAAAAAATGACAATGGCTAGCAAGACTCTATACAGCAAAGGCATGTCATTTGTGTTTTTGGTGGGGGTGAAATCTAAGAAATATTTTGACCTCATCTTCAGAGATTTAGTACTTATAGGTATCTCATCTCCAGGGGTCAAAGTCTTCCCAACCCTCATCAGGAACTTCAAGCAATTCATTTATGGTCTTAGAGGTAAAGATTAAAAACTGACCCTCTATTATCAAAATCATTGGACACTCCATTCTGTAGTCTACACACATATTGACATAAAACATTCTAGTGTATCGGGTAGATATATTGGTCATTTCAGAGACCTCCCAAACAGGTCTCCATTTTTTATTGTCAAACCAATCAATGATTGGTTTTAATTTCTCATTGCTCAAAATGTCCTCAATTTTGAGCGATTTCAATAGAATGGTAGACCTCTTCTTGTTTTCCCATTCAATAAATAGCAATTGAGCTCTTAGGGAAATATAGGCAAATTTACCTGTGTCTGTAGGCTCTTTCAAAGTATTTGTGTATTCCCCATATTTGAGCCATGGAAAGTTGTTTAGAGTGAGCCTCCCCTTGTCTCACTCAACATGGCTTCATGGGAGGAAGTGACCTTCTTCCTCAACCCATGCGTTCTAGACCCTTTTGGCACTTGAGGATGTGATTGTTGTGGCTCACTTGCTTCTTCCTCAGATGTTATTTGTCTTTTTGCTGGCTTTTTCGTTCTTGGTGCCATTGAAGAGTTAGGGTTCGGATTTTGTAGAAAATAGAGATGAAAATGATGAGATTTTGGGAATGGAGGTCTGATTTGTGAAAAAAATTTAGACTTTGGCAAGGATTTGGAGCGTAGAAGAAATTTGGCGTTCTTGAGCGAGAGAGAGTTAGGGATTTCGTTTGGAGAAAGAGGAAAGTGAAAAGGAAGAAAGGAATTGCAGGTTTTAATAACACTGTCCCGCTGACATCGATCCATCGATGTCCTTTTTATCTCAGAGTGCCACATTGATCGATCGATGTCTTCTGAAATCAGCCTTTTGACTATTTTTACCCTCTAAACAATGTTTATCATACCTAATCTTGCTCTAATTGATTCGAATATCTCAGTGGGAATGGATTTAGTAAAGATATCCGCTAGTTGGTCATTGGTTGGAATAAATTCAACGCATACTAATCCTTTTTTAATGCAATCCCTTATAAAGTGATGCCTCACTTTTATATGTTTTGTCCGACTATGATGAACTGAATTTTGTGCTATACTTATGGCTAAAGTGTTGTCACATAAGATGGGAACTTTGTCAAACTTAACATTGTAATCATTTAAGGTGTTCATCATCTAAAGTAGTTGTGCACAACACGAAGCGGCCGATACATATTCGGATTGCGCCGTTGAAAGTGACACACTATTTTTTTTCTTGGAGAATCAAGAAACTAAGCAATCTCCAAGGAATTGTCATGTCCCGGAGGTGCTTTTTCTATCAACAAGATTTCCGGTATAGTCGGAGTCACTATACCCTCCTAAATCAAAACAACCATTTTTGGGATAAAACAATCCAAAGTTCAAGGTTCCTTTCAAATACCCAAAGATACGTTTAATGGCAACTAGATGCGATTCCTTAGGCATACTTTGAAATCAAGCACATAAACACACAGCATGTAAAATATCAGGTCTACTAGCAGTTAAATAAAGTAAACTACCAACCAGACCCCTATATTTGGTTACCTCAACTGGCTTTCTTTTTTCGTCTTTGTCAAGCTTTGTACTTGTGCTCATTGATGTGCTTACGCTTCTTCCATCTTCAAACTTGTACTTCTTGAGTAAAACCTTTGTATACTTTGTTTGAGATATGTACACTCCATCTTAAGTTTGCTTGATTTGAAGACCAAGAAAGTAGTTGAGTTCACCCATCATGCTTATTTCAAATTCTCCTTCCATCAATTTAGCAAAGTGCTCACAAAGAGAATCATTAGTAGCACCAAAAATAATATCATCCATATAAATTTG
Organism: Eustoma russellianum; assembly: GCA_036186865.1. Taxonomy (NCBI): domain Eukaryota; kingdom Viridiplantae; phylum Streptophyta; class Magnoliopsida; order Gentianales; family Gentianaceae; genus Eustoma; species Eustoma russellianum. The sequence goes on along the minus strand of AP025069.1, from coordinate 4,040,860 downwards.
AACAAGCAATTGATGGTTTCCTTGTTCTTTAATAAAAAGAGCATTGTCGACTTTTCCTCTTGAAAACTCATTTTCAAGAAGAAAGTTACTTAATCTATCATACCATGCCCTAGAAGCTTGTTTAAGTCCATAAAGGGTCTTTTTGAGTTTAAACACATGATTTGGATAATCATGATTTTCAAACCTTGGAGGTTGAGCTACATACACCTCTTCTTGAATTATTCCATTCAAGAATGCGGATTTCACATCCATTTGATATAGTTTGAAATCCTTATAACATGCATATGCTAATAGCATCCTAATAGCTTCTAACCTAACTACGGGGCAAAGGTCTCATCATAGTCTATACCGTCCTCTTGCCTATATCCCTGAGCTACTAACCTAGCCTTGTTTCTAGTGATATTTCCTTTATCATCCATTTTGTTTCTAAATACCCATTTAGTGCAATTATAGGATGATCACTAGGTTTAGCTATTAATTCTCAAACATCACTCCTTTCAAATTGATTTAATTCCTCTTCCATGGCTAATAGCCAATCTTCATCATTTATAGCCTCTTTTATATTTTTAGGCTCAACTTGTGAAATGAAAGCATTTTCATAAAATTTTCTCCTAGTCATTATTCCTTGACTAGTTTCACCTAATATCAGTTCTTTAGTATGATCCTTTCTATATTTATATGAATCCGGTAAATTTGAGGTATCTCCTCCTACTTATTCATCTTCAACCTTAGGTTCAAGGGGATCAATCCTAAGGTCAATGACAATATTGCCTTTTGGATTCTCAAATTTCTCTATATAACTTACTTCAATTATTTAATCATCATCATCATTAGTATTTGGTTCATCCTCAATGAGTTCACTAAACTTGACATGAATTGATTCTTCAACTTTCATGCTCCTTTTATTATATACCCTAAATGCCTTGCTATTTTGAGCATATCCCATAAAGATTCCTTCATCCATTTTGAAATCGAGTTTATCCAAGTTATTTTTGGTGTAATGTAATACACTTACAACCAAATACCTTTAAATAACCAATATTTGGTACTCTACCTTTCCACAGCTCATAAGGAGTCTTTTTGAGAGATGGTCTAAAATAAACTCTATTGATCACATGACAAACGGTGTTTACCGTTTCGGCCTAAAAATACTTGGATAGCTCAAATTCATTTAGCATGGCTCTACTCATTTCTTGAAGTGTTCTATTTTTCCTTTCCGCAACAACATTTTGTTGAGGAGTTCTTGGAGCCGAGAAATTGTGTCCATACCCCTTGGATACACAAAATTCTTGAAACTCACCATCAAACTCACCACCTCTATCACTTCTAATTTCCTTAATTGTGTCTTTTCTTTGATTTTCTAGTCTCCTACAAAGCTTTATAAATTCTTGACATGCGTCATTCTTTTTAGCTATGAACATTACCCAAGTGTACCTAGAGAAGTCATCTACCACCACATAGGTGTAATGTTTTCCACTTAGACTTGTCGTACCAATATCCTCATAAAAATCCATATAAAGTAATTGTAGAGATTTGGTGGTGGAGGTTTCACTTTTGGGCTTGAAGCTTGTTTTAACAAGCTTTGCCTTTTGACAAGTGTCACATAAACCATGGTTTTCGAAATTCAATTTTGGAAGACCTTGGACCTTTTCATTTTTGCAAATCTCTTTGAAAATTTTAAAACTAATGTGTCCAAGTCGTCTATGCCATAGTTGAGTCAAATCATTTTTGGCAACTAGGCAAGAAACATTTTGTGATATCAAATCATGTGTGCTAAATTTGTAAACATCATTTTTACGTATAGCCTCAAAAACAATCTTATCGTTCTTTTTCACAACACGTTTTCTTTTCACAAATTCAATTTGAAAATTAGCATCACATAGTTGGCTAACACTTATCAAATTATACTTAAGCCCTTATACATATAGTACATTATTAATAGTGAAAGAAGAGTTACCAATTTCTCCATGTCCAAGGATTTTGGCTCTCCTATTGCCAAAATGCACCGTTCCACCATCTTGAACAACATTTTCTCTCCGGTCATGTGTGTTGAACATCCACTGTCCATAAGACATTTGGTTCCTTCTTCTTTGACTACTCCATTTATCTTGAGAGCCTACAAAACCAAGAGATTTATGCATTGGTACCCTTTGATGGTTGGGTCCTTTAGGGTTAGTTTGTCGACCCTTAGGCTTCCAAACACACATGCTTCCAAATCTAGCTCTACATTCATTCTTCACATGTCCTACTTTGTTGCAACGAAAACAAGTAGGTACATGACTTGGTTTATAAGATGATGAGTTATGTTGTATTTTTCTCTTGTTTGTCTTTTTCTTTAATGACTTAGACTTAATGTAAGAATGTGATGAATTAAATCCTAAACCGGATTTATCATTTCCAATTCTTTGGTTTCCAAGTAGTTTGTCTAGATTATTTTTACCATTGGTTAGTCTTTGCAAATCTAACCTTAGTCTCTCACACTCTTTTCTAATTTCTACATTTTCAAGAGCTACGGTTTTATGCATAGTGAGTATGATGTCATGCTCTTGAAATATTAAAATATTCTTATCATGCAAGTTCTTATTTTCTAAAATGCACTTCTTGAACTCTTTCTTCAAATGTTTATACTTTAAGTTCAGTTTTTCAAAATCATCTTGCAAATCTCCTATTTCATCTTGCAAATTAGAAGGATTAGAATTTACCTCAAGGTCATCTTCAATTGCCATGAGACAGATATGTTGAATCTATGGATTGTCAACTATTGCAACAAGTCCAACACCTTGATTTTCACTCTCTTCTCTTTCCGATTCGAAAAGAAGATCATTCCACATGGTTACCTCCGCATTAAGAGCTTTCTTCTTTTGAGGAAAGACCTGCTTTTCTTGTTTTTGCGGCTCCTTGATGTGGCAATCGGCAATGAAGTGACCGGGTCGACCACATCTATAGAAATTTTCACTTACTTCTTTTTCCTTGGGTGGTCTTTTGAAAAACTTTCTTGCTTGAACTTTATTTCTTGTTGCCATTCTTCTAAACTTTCTTACTAGAAGAGCAACTTCCTCATCCGATTCATCGGACTCTACCACCAACCCTTTGTGTGATGTTTGTGTGGGCTTGATAGGATTCATCCTATTTTGTTCATCAATAAGAATTTCATGAGTAAGAAGATTACCGGATAGCTCATCAAGGGTAAAAGTCTTGAGATTCTTTGATTCGATGATGACGGTGACTTTAGGTGTCCATTCTCTTGGCAAAGAGTTGAGGAATTTTGAGACAAGGTCTTTATTTGAGATTTTCTTGTCCACCATGGAAAGTTGATTCACTATTCGAATGAATCGGTTGATTGTTTCCTCAATCTTCTCGCCGCTCTTCATTCCGAACATCTCATATACCTTTATGAGCATGAGTCTTTTGACCATTCTTACTTGCTCAGTCCCTTCGTGTATCATTTCAAGATTTTTCCATGCCTCATGAGCTGTTTCAAGACCTTGAAGTCTTATGAGCTCGGTGGTGGTAAGAGCACTTGAGAGAATATCAAATGCTTTGCCATTGATGGCGAATTTTAACTTCTCTTCTTCGGTGTAGTCATCCTAATCTTTGAACATTGATTCTCTTTTTGAGTTGGTAATCGTATGAACTTCAATTCCTTTGACAACGGCTCTCCATATATCAAATCCACAGCCTTTCAAATGATTTATCATTCGAAATTTCCAAAAAGAATAATTATGGGCATCAAACATAGGTGCTTTAGCGTTTGATCCTGAAAATAGTGCAGTATGCTTGGGAGATGAAGTGTGAGATGAAGAGGTTGAGGTTGTCATTGCCATGATCTTTAACCTTGCTACTTGCAAATATAGGCCAAGCAATCAAAGTTAGGCTCTAATACCAATTGTTAGGTCCGAAACACACTCTAGAAGGAGTGAATAGAGTGTTTGACACTTTTGCGGAATTTTCTTGTTTGGCTCAACTCAAAAGAAATTCAAAATCAAAACAAGAATGGGAGATGAGAAGCAACGAATGAATACACCGGATATAGAGCGGTTCGAATCGTAAATGATTTTACTCCACTACCACTTTGTTGCCAAAGTGGATTTTCAACAACTACTCTTCTTATTAGAGCCAATAAGAACAACCACAGCAACACTTACACTAACACCTTAGTGTAAGCAACAACAACAGCAACTTCTTGCACAAAATACACTTGTACAACAACAACTACAGCTCTAAGCAAGAACAACTTCTTGCTATCTCACAACTTCAACAAAGTTCCCTCAAAAACTTTCTCACAGTGGGTTGAAGGAAATAGTAAGGCTCACTCTTTCTCACTAGTCTAAGAACAAGCAAGAGATCAAATATTTATGGTTTCTTTTGTGCTAGACTCTATATCTCTCAATATACAACAATGAAGAGCAAAGAAAAGCTTAACAAGCTTTAAGCAATTTTACAAATGTGAGAGAACTATACAAACATTGAATAATGAAGCTAGATGATGGTGAAAGTGTGTGATAGCCTCATCCAAGCTTCTCCCATTCATAGCTGAAGTTCAGCACGTTTTTTAGCTCTCCACCATGTCTTCATCTACACAAAATGTCAAGATAATGTCCAAATAGTCTTTAGCCACCCTATGGAGTGATTTGATCTTCAATAGTCACCCTAGAGAATCTTAGACGTGGATAAAATAGTCAAGAAAGCATGTAGTATGTTGGAGTAAAGTCTACAAGAAATTTGAGCAAGATTGGATAGAGAAAATACCATGAATCTCCCTTGGATTTTGTTCCAATGTTCAAAAAATTTTGAGTTCTTGGGGACATCGATCGATCGAAGTGCATGAGGTGAGAGATCGATGTCCTCCAGAAAATTTGCAGTTTTTGAAACTGCTGACATCGATCGGTCGAAGTCCCCCTAGGAGACACTGGTGTCACTTCAATCGATCGATGTCCCAGGTTGAGAGATCTATGTTGGACAGAAAGTATTCTGCCTGACATCGATCGATCGAAATCTCCCTAGGGAGAGACTGAAGTAACATCGATCGATCGATGTCCCCAGGTTGAGAGATCGATATTGGACAGAAAGGTTTCTGCCTGACATCGATTGATTGAAGTCAGAGGCTGAAGTACATCGGTCAATCGATGTCCCCCAGTCTGAGAGATTCATGTTGGACAGTGAGTTCCAATCTCAACCATTTTTGACATAGTGTAATTTTCTCATCTTGCATCAAGTCTCAAGCATAAATTTAACTTATTTAAAACATCTTTTCATTATCAAAACAATTTATATCATAACAAGGTTTTCGTTTCAATTTCTCTCTCTTTGTTTTGGTTTTGGTTTTAGTTTAAAATTGAAAATGACAATGACTATCAATTTTTCTAAGCTCCTGGAGATTGTTTAAGATTATGCAAAGCATTATTAAGTTCAATATAAAGTTAGGTTTCAAATTTCTCAAAACCAAAGGGTTAGAGAACGTAAACTTCTTTTTAAATGAAACTACTTAAAAATACAGATTTTGTTTTCCACAAAATGAACGATTTTATAAATGATTAACAAAAACTTTACAAAGACCTACATAACCACCAGCATACTACCAATCCACTATACAAAAAAGAGCGCTTGATCAAGGTTATGCGACAAAAGAAGAAGTCTAAGTCTCCTAACAGCTTAAAAATACAGATTTAACATCCAATCAAAGCTTGAAACATTTCAAATATCCGTAGGCCAGTAGTAATTAAATAGCTTCTAAACGTGCGGGTGTAAATATTTCATCATAAGTAACATATTTTTCTTGTGAATATCCTTATCAAACAACTCATTTCCTTTTTCTTATAGCGCTACTTTGCTCATCCATTTCGTTTTCGTACATTCTTTTTTACCAGAAGCGATCTAGCATTTTACCAGATCCTTCCTTTTTACCAGAAGCGATCTAGCATTTTACCAGATCCTGTGCAAACGCGAAATCCTAGTGCACCATGAACGCATTTACATTCTCTTTGTATCAATCATATGATTATTTTTAATTTAATGAACATTTTCCCAAAATTCGCTCCTTTCTTATTGATTGAACTTTTCTTACAAAGACATAACCCAATCTTCATCACCAATAGATTATTCTGTGTTCTTAAGTTTTTGATATATAGAACTTTTTTCTCATTTAGCTTTTCGTCTAGTTTGAAACTTGGGTCGATGTTCACCTATAATTAGTTGTCTACAACGATCTTTCCTAAACTAAAAATATTTGGGTATAATAGGTATGTCTACACTTCCTTTGGGGAGCAGTAATACAGACAACAAAAGAGCTTTAATCTCTTGGAAGCAAGTCTGTCTTCCAAAAGATGAGGGAGGCCTTGGGATCTTGCAACTCAAAGCATAGAATAGGGCTCTCCTAGGAAAAAAAAATCTATAGGATATTCATAGAAAAAAGGATCTACTGTGGGTCAAGTGGACCCATAGCAAATATAAGCTCCAATCTGCACAGTGGACCATTAGTAAGGCACAGTTCTTCTCTCTTTTGCTAAAAGCCTAACTGTGTATCAGATGTCTTCTAGTCACTAACGCTGCTAGTGTCTCTGCTGCTCAACTTCTGCTGGATTCTTAAGAACTGAATAGCAAGTTGGTTCCTGGCTTGGCATATGAGTACTTCAGAGCTAAGGGTTTTGTGGCTTGCTGCTTTCAAAAAGCTGAGTAGAGGAGATAATTTGCCATTTATTACTGATGTGGCCTGTCTTTTCTGTGCTGCTTCGGAAACAGCAATGCATTTGTTTTTTTAATGCCATGCTCTCAGGGAGATTTGGTGCTCAGTTGCTCACTGGCTGGGGCTTCTAAGGAATCTAGACTGTCTCCCCAGGATATTAGCTTGGGGACAAAAGAAATTGAGGAAGAAGACTATCAGGAACAAGGCATGCGAAACCACAATTGTTGCAGCTATGTATTTGTTTTGGCAGAGTAGGAACAAGTCCTTATGTGAAGGCATCAATGTAAGTGTTGAGGATGTGGTTCTTAGACTGAAAACACATGTGTATAGGGTCTTGAATACTTGTAATAGAGTAGAATAAGGCTTGAATAATTTGCAAGAAGCTAGTTTGCTGATCCTTGTTATCTTGTTTTGACATGCTTTTCGTTGTATGGGCTGCATCCCCCAAGATGCTTAGTACTTGGTTAATACAAATTTACATTTTAACCAAAAAAAATTTTGGGTAGATTGAAATGCCTATTTTTTGAAAGTGGGTCTTGGAGCAACTGGTAAGGTTGTTGCTTTGTTACCTTAAGGTCATGGGTTCGAGCCGCGAAAACATATTCTTGCACAAAGTGTAGGGTAAGACTGCATACATCAGATCGTGAAGCGATCCGGCCTCTCCATAGACCACGCGCAAATACAAAAACTTAGTGCATCGGGAACTTTTTTTTAAATGCCTCTTTTTGTTCTTGAACTTGATATGTTATAAAAGGATCATTTTTTTCCCAATGCATGGTTGAACGGCAAGATAATTTAGAAGTCTTCGGTGGGGGTATTGTTTATCGGTTTAGATCAAGAGAGACCAAAAGTGAGACAAAATGTGAGGTCTCCAATCACGCGCCGCCACGTGTACAAAGAAGAAAGAAGTTTAATTTTTTTTAAAAAAGAACAATTTTTACACGTGGCGGCGCGTGATTGGAGGCCTCATATTTTACCTCACTTTCGACCTCTCCTAATCTCAACCAATTGTTTATGTCTTCTTTGGATTCTTGTTATATGATTTCTTCATCTCCATTACGCTATTAGACATGGTTTATCATTTAAATTTTCGGTCCACATGACACATACAGAATCTTTTCCTACTCGTCTTGTTCGTCCAGACAACACCAAATCTGGCATACTATCTACTGATGTGTTAGGAATTTTCAGATACGCAAAGTTCAGAAGCGGAAGCATTAGTTTAAAGCATTTAGGAAGCACACATTGTAAAATATGGAAGTTACAATTGTAAGATAGAAGAGTAGAATTTGGAGGCTGAACAGTTAAAAAATTTTGTCCAGTCTTCCTCAGAACTTTCACACAAGTTCTTTACTTTGAATATACATGAGTTTGCCTTTTATAAGGCTTGGAAGAGGTAAGAAACCTCAATCCACCAACGGCTATGCTAACGGCCATATTCTATTTATATTTTTTAGTTTCTTTAATCTACTGAGATAGTGAATGTATGTACAGTATATTCGTATAAATATACGAGCTCTCATTTTTCTTGTATTTTATGGATTGTGACTTTGCTCAGTTCGTCTCTCCAGTGCTGCCTCTGAGATTCTTGTATTTTTCTAAGTGTTTTAGCTCGGCAGTGCAGTCTCTTGTTGTTGCTGTCATTCTCCTTGTTCTACTCTATTGTTGTTGTGCTCAGCACAGCTTGGCACATCTGCTTGTCCATTTATTTGCCTTCACCTTGTTTCCTCAGCTCGGCATCCCATCATTGCTTGTTTAGTGACTTCACTTCGTCACTTCGGCTTATCATTCTTTCCTTCAGCTCCGCCGCTTTATCACATTGGCCCTTGTCATTTTAGCGTACCTCGGCACTTCTTATTTTAGCTTGGTATTTGATTCCAACCTTTCTTCACTTTGGCGCTTCATCACATTACCTCGACATTCACCTTGGAACTTTATTTCTTTCCTCGTCTCGGCTTAGCACCTCGGCTCGGTACTCCTTTTACTTTTGTCTCACTTCAGCTTTTTACCTCATCTCGGCACGACTTTTATCTATGACCCTCACCTCGGTATGACTCCTCGGCTCGGCACTTCTATACTTGTCCATTTCAGCAGACACCTCAGCTCGGTATGACACCTCGGCTAATCACTTTGTTTATTTCTGCAGACGATCCTTCAATATGATGTTTATGTAATAGAGGGATTGGTCAACGTTGAGAAACATAGTTATAATTCTTATCACATTGGGATTACTCTAAGAGTCCAAATGAGTGACGTGTTACATGTTTATCGATTGAGACACTTTGCGATGTTAACACTTTTCACAACTGCAACATACAAGACACCTTACCATAGTGCTTCATTAGCTTTTGTGTCTCATCATCTGCTGAATGACACACTTTTGACACGCCGCCACCATCCATTTTTGTTGTAGTGCAAGCTAATTAGCTAACTACTCTACTTTTATAGACCATTTTCTTGAGTCCACAATTTTATGGTATACTCTTATCCATCATAGTGCATAATGAAAGGATTACTATTATGCCTCATATGTAGGACTTAACAAGCAGACATCCCCCCCCCCAACCCACCTTCGAATATACATACACGAAGTGTGTGTATAAATTGGGGAAGGGATGCTATAATGGATTATGAAAACTTTGAGACTTGAGAAGGACACATTCCCACTTATTATCTAATGGATTATGAAAACTTTGGGACGTATATTTGGAATTATTAATTTGTATAGCTCTCTGTAGTTAAATTTTCTCGTTTGATAATGTAGGGGTTCGATATTGGGCCGCATTTGTGACGTCCACAGGGAGTGCTTATGGCCTTATTGTCTTATAGCTAGACTGCTGCTAAATTACGAAACTAATGGTCCAGAGAATATGAAACACTAACACAAAATCATCTTCTATAATATAAAGTATAAGAGAGAAAAATATATGTAACAACTTTATTAAGAATTGTGTCTATAACAAAAACAAAGGTTTTGGGAACAAGACAATCATTATTAATTCTCGTAGCAAGATCGATTATTACAGTTAGAAGCTTGACAGACACAATCATCTGATCCACAACGGCCTTATGACTAAAAGTACAAAAGTTTAAGGAAACTGAATTGCAAAATGTGGTGTCTAATAATCATGTTGTCTATGTCTTAAGATTAATGCTAACAGGAAATGAAACAATTTCATCTCCAAGAACAATCTTATGAGAGCCAGATGCCACCAGATTATAACCCGTATAATCAACAAGATTCAAATCTTTACAAGCATTTAAGCTCAGGGGGACCTTTGTTGTTTTCCCCGCGGCAACAAAAACTTTCTTGAATGCCACAAGTTGCTTGACGGGAGCTTCCGCGATGCCCTTTGGCGCAACCCAATAAACCAAAGCGACTTCAGTTCCATCTCGTTTCCCAGTATTTGCAAACGTTACGTTAAACTCGATGTTTAGTTTGTCACATTGGTTGAGATCACTGATCAAAACCGCGGGACAAGAAGGTTTGAAAGATCCGTCTGTGTGGTTCAGATCACGACATTTTTGAAACTTATTCAAATTAATATCGAGCCATCTTTTCGGGGCATCTAGGGTGTAGTTAAAAGTTGTGTAACTGAGGCCATGTCCGAATGGGTAGACTGTTTGTGTTACACCCGGAAACTTTCGAATTAGCCGTTACGTATTAATATAAACCTGAAGTAGTCGTTGGATGTAACCATCCTGGGAATTAAGTTAATTATAGTGTAACGTTTACGTTCAGGTGATTCGTAACTAACAATAGGTATATATACATGAACATATTGTTATATTAAATAAAGCAACATAAAAGAGAAGTAAATGAAAATAATAATAATAATAATAATAATAATAATAATAATAATAATAATAATAATAATAATAATGATAATAATAATAATAGTATGTTTAAAAATGCCGTAAGGTGGAAAAAAACATATAATAATTAATAATTAATTAAATAACATAAGATAAGAATAATTGTTTAAAAAACAAAACAAAATACATATATGTGTTAAAAAGGGTGCGTGTGATAGAGAGTAAAAAAAAGAATAAATAAATAACATGCAACCAAATGTGCCGTAAATAATGGGGGGAATAAGTTAAATTAAAAAAAGAAAAAAAAATGAATATTAAATGAATGGTAACTGAAATGGGGATAAGGACAAACTTAAATTTTAAAAAAATAATAATAATAAAAAAGGTGGGAAACGTGATATTAGTGGGGGAAACTACCCCTTGATTTTAGCACCTTGAAATGTAGATATAGGGAGATTTAGCGTAAAGCAAGAAAGAGGGTAAAAAAATATAATATAAATAAAAGGAAAAGAAGAGTAGTGCACAGAGCAGTAGAAGCCATAAGGGAGAAGGAGAGAAAGGGAGAAAGAGAGAAGAAGAAGAAGAAAAGGAAAAGAGGAAGCCGGGTGTCTCGATCTACGCGATGTGTGTGTAAATAGTCTACAATCGATGTAGGTTCCCTTTTCCCCCTCCAATTGGTACAAATGCAAGCATGCTTTGGTGATATATTATATGTTTTTGTCGTTTTAATTGTTAACTTCCATAGCATACTGCTGATTCTGTGGGAAGCATGAAAGTTGCAGACTGTGGTTATGTGTACTCTGTTTTGCGTGACTTTAATTTGATTTTAGGAAAAAATTTGATAATCCAAAATATCTCACTTTGACATGATTAGGACATTTCTAAATGTTGTTTGGCCTTAGATTAGGTTCCCATAGACTGGAAATAGGCAAAAATGTAGATCGGGGCTGAAAAACGGTCGCCGGAGACCGCCGGTGCGCCGCACGCGCAGCTGAAAGCGGCCGCGCGTGGCCCTTCACGTGCTCCCAGCGCTGCACTGACGTCCTGCGCTGAAATTTGCAATTATTATAAAAAAAAACAGAAAAGGGCCGAAAGCCCGGACTGGAGGCGGGCCAGCCCCTAACGGGCCGGGTGCGCACCAGGGCTTGACCCATTATCGTGATATATAAAAAAAATGGAAGGCAGGCTAGCGGATCCGGGCCGAATGGCCAACGGACCGGGCCGGCTGGCGGTAAGTTAAAAAAAAGCTAGGATTGCAGGCCGGATCGCTGGCGATTCCGGGCCGAATCCAAAGGGCGGACTAGGGCTGGCGGAATGGCCAGCCCAATTAGCAAAGAAATTGGTTTTGTTATATTTCTGAAATTCTTTAATTTTCATAATTGTTAGTTAATTAATTAAAAATAGTAATAATTATTGGAAAAATGTAAATAAATATCAGAAAATTATGAATAAGTTCCAGAAATTATAAAATGCCAAAATTAAATTATTTTCATTAATTTTAGTAATGTTGATAATTTATTTAATTAGAATAATTAAGTAATAAATAGAAATAAATTAGGGAAAAATGAGGAAAAATATAGAAAATGCACAATAATTGTATACAAACCATGAAGAGTAGATTTAACATCAAACAACATTTAAATCATTACTTGGATAATAAATGAACCTATATTTGAGTGCCGGAGGATAGTGAGGATGGGCCAAGGGCCTCAGACGACCGTTATATGAACCTAGATTTGAGTGCCGGAGGATGGTAAGGATGGGCCAGGGGCCTCAGGCGATTGTGTTGTTTGCATTCATGGCACGTGCATTGCATGATGGTGGGTCGTGACGTACGGGTCACGGGCGCTTAGGATGGTGTACGGTGGCGGAGCCAAGTACACTCAGGATGGTGACTGTGGGTGAGTACGACTCACAGCCACTCAGTTAGGTCCCGGGATCATGCATTGCATGGCGGAGTTATCGGCATCTTGTGTGACATGACTTTGTTGCGTGTGACATGCATAGTAGGACATGCATCACGTTGTTGCGCATTTTTTTTATCTGGAGTGAATTACTTTTCCGCATTCGTATGCTTATGTGATATCATGTTTTACGTGCTATGTGTTATATCATTTTTGGATGCTCGTCTTGTACTACTTGGAGGCAGGTGCCTGCTGAGTGATTTCCCAGTCACTCACCCCTATTCCCCCCTCCCCCACCAGGTGAGAACCAGGAAGAGTACAATTATATCTTTGCTGAGGACGGGGCTGAAACGGTGGAGTGGACAGACTGATGGTCGCGCTTAGGATATAAGAAGACCCTGCGACTGTTTGTCTTTATTTTAATGGGATCTCATCGGGCATCACCTTGTTTAGATTTTCAGGCTTACATTATTGTCAGGATTTGGTTCATTATTGTATTGAGGAATTTTCTTTATCAAGATAACTGTATGTTATTGTATTTCGTTTCCGCGCGAAAAATTTCTACGTCTTTTCGGGCAAGTTGGAAATTGATTCGACGCTTTGTATTCTCCTTAGTGAGATACGGCGGCCGTACTGTTCCCGATGCTAGGGTTCGGGAGCGGGGCGCTACAGGTGGTATCAGAGCCGAGGCTTCAGATCCGCTTCGGAAACGCAGGATTAACTAGATCACTCAGACATAAGCTATGATCTTTACCTAGGAATAACGAATATACCCCTAATAAATGAAGTAGACCTAAGTTATGATCGGGTTAGGGGAGGTGTGTGCCGTTGGTGAGCTTTTTCTATTTCATTACCATTGTACCCCAGAACTTTCGCATGAGCACGCTAAATGTTCAAATCCATCTATAACTTCCGTCAATTCCAATTCTCATCGAGTTTCATGCGGAATCCATGAAAATGCCGTCGCATCTTAAAAATAAAAATAAAAATAAAAAAATAATAATATGACAAAGGAGGCAACGATGGTTATGGTAACAATCATCAGGATCAAGGGGTCATCCTCCCAGCATTGGCCGACACTATGGCTACCACTTTGGCGCAACAACAACTATAGACTGCGCAGTGTCAGTAGCAGTTGAACTAGCATCTTCCGACGCTGGCGCCACCGGGTTTGAGGTTTTACTACAAGGAAATGCATGACGTCCGAAATCCAATGTGTATACAGATCCTTCACCGGGGAGGCACAAATATGCGACATGGCCGCTAATAATCACAAGACCGCTCGTGGCGAAAGTACAACCACGGAGTATTGCAGGGCCACTGCCGCCACCAAGTGCTCAATGTGGATGCCACACTAGGGTCAGTGTGGGGAGGGACTATGCAAGTATCAGTCTGGGCAGAGGCCAACCCCACCACCACAATAGAATCAGGTACAACATAAAGGGAAGCAAGGATCAGTACCCAGATCCACTTAACGAGTGATGCGTACATCAGGGGGGCTGGCGACGTCGTAGCAGAGTTCAACCGTCGACGACCAGGTCTCAATGACTCATCACTGATGATGATGTTAGTCAGAGATAAATTATCAGAGTTGCGCGGCGGGAGCGTGGGTTTCTTATGTCACGTAAGTTCAGAAGAGTGAATCTCAGTGGATCCAAAAAAGATTAAGTATATCGCTGAGTAGCCCTGAACGGCCAAGGTAACTGAAGTAAGGAGTTTTCTTGGTTTGGCCAGCTGCTACAGGAAATTTGCTGAAGGAATTTCGGCGACATCAGTGTCCTGAGCAGACGGAAGCAGAAGAAGGCGAAGTTCAAGTGTTCGTTAATATTAGCAAAATTTTACAAAAAAATAAATAAATAAATAAATAACACAACATAGTGCACACCATACTCATGCCCGACACAAACAAATAAATAGCTCACCATAACATGTAAACAAATTAACTTAAATCGTTAGTAGTAAAAAAAAATCACAGTCATATCTACAAAACCAATAGTTTTCCCCACCATCATATACTACCACTCCATGGCTTAATAAAATTTACTAATTCAAGTACAACATGAACAATAGACACCACAAAAGTGCAAAAAAATAAATAAAAATTGACCACTATATATGTATATATAAAAAAATAAAAAAAATGTAACAGCTTGTTGTAACATACTAACATAAAGATAATAAGTACAAGATATACTAACTACTAAAATGTGTGCACCTTTACCGTAGTGTAACTTTGTGAACTGTAATGCACCAACCAACTTATTAAGCCATATAATGTTATCACCACATCAAAGACAAACATCATATGTGTGAAAGACTATATATACACCATACCTATACTTACAAAGCGACCAACATGAAAAACACGAAGTATAAATAGAAGATCTTAATATATATATATATGGTACGATAACAACGTAGGAGTAGCGAACTTACAAAAGATATACGATAGGACAGGAGTACATGTGCTAAAGGACTACAAAAAAAAAACCCAGTCTGTTACAACCATAAGGAGGCATATAGACAAACATAATTGGTTACAACATTAAATGACGTAAATAAGTCGATTTAGGAGAACATACAAATAAATACATGAAACAAAAGTGATTAAACGATTCTAAGTAAATATGTACAAGTATACACACTATTATATCAATGACACCTCGACATAACTAATACAACGAAACAAGTAATACACATCGCAATATATAACGACTACAAACAACACAATTACAAGGAATACAGTAACACAAATACTTTTATACAATATATGGATAATGATATATGCATATGTTTACAAATTTTAAAACAAAATCATCAGCATACACAACTGAAGTAAAGTAGACTAACTACGAGTTTGGACAACATAATATCGCATGCCAACCTAGTAATAGATTAAATTGTAAATAAGCTAATAACAAAAAAAACAAACAAACAAAAAATATAAATAAATTAATTATCATACTTGAACACCAAAATAAATTATATATATCTACGTTACAGTAAAATCTATGCATTTATGTATTTCATTCAGCAAACTTTATTTAACAATATTTATACAACAATAAGATAAGCTAGTACGAAAAAAATATAGAGTACACGTAACAAATATCATTAACGACTAACATAAGTACAAAAAAAAGAGATCACAATAAACCAAGACTAAAATAAACGCGCACAGCGGGTGTACCGCTTCAAACTCAACTAACAAACAACATAAACATAATACAGGTGACAAACTGCAGATAACGATTGTGAGTTCATGAGCTACATATGATACATTAGTCATACATGCGGATACACAACATACTATATGTCTATACCAAATATGTTCAAACAACTTAACCAGTAAAACGACAACACACGTTAAAACTCGTGTATGTTGATATATAGTAGACGGAGCCACGCTGAGCATCGCATTTCATCCGCAACCCGATGAGTAGTCAGAGAGGACGATGCAGGCTATTGAGGACATGTTGAGGGCTTGCACACTGGACTTCAAAAGAAACTGAGATGGTGTGATCAAGTCGATCAAGTTTGTTAACAGCAACAGTTACCATAACGACAGCGGCATGACGTCATTTGAGGCGCTCTACGTGCGTAAAGCAAATCCCCAGTCCAGTGGAACGAAGTTGGAGAGCGTATTGTTACCGGTACGCAACTGATTAAGCAAGCCATGGACAAGGTAAAGTTCACTCGGGAAAAGACTTAAGGTTGTCCAAGACATAAGTAAGAGTTAGACAGATTCAAAGAGATGTCTCCTGGAGTTACTGTCGGAGGAAAAGGTTTATTTAAAAGTATGTTTCTAATCCAGGTCATGCATTGGACGCCCAACCTTTGGGGATCAGAGCGGATGCGTCATATGAAGAGGCTCCGGTTCAGATCATAGACCGCAAAGACCAAAGGCTGAGAGGGAAAATCGTTTTGTATGTCAAAATACAATGGAGCAATCGTAGGGAAATGAAGCGGCACGGGAGCTGGAGGAGCAGATGCGGAGTGTTACCCCTATCTATTCGAATAAGGTACAATAAGTTTCGAGGACGAAACTTCTTGTAAGGTGGGTAGGATGTTACACCCGGAAACTTTCGAATTAGCCGTTACGTATTAATATAAACCTGAAGTAGTCGTTGGATGTAACCATCCTGGGAATTAAGTTAATTATAGTGTAACGTTTACGTTCAGGTGATTCGTAACTAACGATAGGTATATATATATACATGAACATATTGTTATATTAAATCAAGCAACATAAAAGAGAAGTAAATGAAAATAATACTACTACTACTAATAATAATAATAATAATAATAATAATAATAATAATAATAATAATAATAATAATATGTTTAAAAATGCCGTAAGGTGGAAAAAAAATATAATAATTAATAATTAATAAAATAACATAAGATAAGAATAATTGTTTAAAAAAACAAAATACATATATGTGTTTAAAAGGGTGCGTGTGATAGAGAGTAAAAAAAAGAATAAATAAATAACATGCAACCAAATGTGCCGTAAATAATGGGGGGAATAAGTTAATTAAAAAAAAGAAAAAAGAATGAATATTAAATGAATGGTAACTGAAATGGGGATAAGGACAAACTTAAATTTTTAAAAAAATAATAATAATAAAAAAAAGTGGAAAACGTGATATTAGTGGGGGAAACTACCCCTTGATTTTAGCACCTTGAAATGTAGATATAGGGAGATTTAGCGTAAAGCAAGAAAGAGGGTAAAAAAATATAATATAAATAAAAGGAAAAGAAGAGTAGTGCACAGAGCAGTAGCGGCCATAAGGGAGAAAGGGAGAAAGAGAGAAGAAGAAGAAGAAAAGAAAAAGAGGAAGCCAGATGTCTCGATCTACGCGATGTGTGTGTAAATAGTCTACAATCGATGTAGGCAGTGGCGGACGCAGGGCTAATTTTTGGGGGGGCAAAATTCACACTATGAAATCACTGTCCACTTTTTTGGACTCAATATACATTCCATCGAAAATCCGGCAAAAACTCCCTTACAATATAGATATATGCAAATATTATAACATAAAATCTAAACCAACACATCCACTAATCAAAATGCAACAATAATAAGCAACCATCAACAATATCCAACAAAAGTTATTCATAAGCAACATTAACAAGCAGCAATATCCAACAAAAGTTATTAATTTAACGCTCGACATACCTTTTATTTACGAAATGAAGGACGAGCAGCAGGAGGGATTATCGGTGGACGCAAATTCTGAAATTGTTGCATAATGTTTTCATTTGAAATGGTTCCAAAAACTTCCTTCTCGAAGTAACACAGTAAACAGTTCGATAGTAAGTCGTCTCCCAATCGGTTGTCAGTCTTTATTATATTCATCGCAGAAAAACTTCTTTCCACACTCACTGTTCCGACAGGTAAGATCAGTTCTAACTCGATGAGCCGATATACTAAAGGAAAGTAATTGTGATAATTCAACTCCACCATCTTCTTTGCAAGAACTCCAAGATTAGTATTATGAGTTTGATTTCATATCACCAATGTAACTTTTAAGTTCATGGTTGAGCTCAATTCGATCATTGGTAGTGAAATCGTCTGGATATAACTCAGCAAGGTGTAGCAATTGACTATGATCAAAATTTGCAAAAGAACTGGAAGGATCAAGGCACATCACACATCTAAGTAAATCTGTGTGCTGGCTTCGGTGAAGTGTGTATCCATTTCCGTAGCAATGATGTCAATTACTTAGTAACACACATATATCACATATCATGAGATAGTTTTGGGATTAAAAAACAGATACCTTAAATTTAGATAATCAAAAATACAACTGCATCGACCTACCACCTAAATTTTTTCTCCGAGTTGGGGGGGCGGCTGCCCCCCATGCCCCCCCTTGTGAACGCCCCTGGATGTAGGTTCCCTTTCCCCCCTCCAATTGGTACAAATGCAAGCATGCTTTGGTGATATATTATATGTTTTTGTCGTTTTAATTGTTAACTTCCATAGCATACTGTTGATTCTGTGGGAAGCATGAAAGTTGCAGACTGTGGTTATGTGTACTCTGTTTTGCGTGGCTTTAATTTGATTTTAGGAAAAAATTTGATAATCTAAAATATCTCACTTTGACATGATTAGGACATTTTTAAATGTTGTTTGGCCTTAGATTATGTTCCCATAGACTGGAAATAGGCAAAAATGTAGATCGGGGTCGAAAAACGGTCGCCGGAGACCGCCGGTGCGCCGCACGCGCCGCTGAAAGCTGCCGCGCGTGAAGCGCGTGGCCCTTCACGCGCTCCCAGCGCTGCACTGGCGTCCTGCGCTGAAATTTGCAATTATTATAAAAAAAACAGAAAAGGGCCGAAAGCCCGGACTGGAGGCAGGCCAGCCCCTAACGGGCCTGCTGCGCACCAGGGCTTGGCCCATTATCGTGATATATATATATATATATATATATATATATATATATATATATATATAAAGGGAAGGCAGGCTAGCGGATCCGGGCCGAATGGCCAACAAACCGGGCCGTCGCGGTAAGTTAAAAAAAAGCTAGGATTGCAGTGGCGATTCCGGGCCGAATCCAAAGGGCGGACCAGGATTAGCAAAGAAATTGGTTTTGTTATATTTCTGAAATTCTTTAATTTTCATAATTGTTAATTAATTAATTAAAAATAGTAATAATTATAGGAAAAATGTAAATAAATATCAGAAAATTATAAATAAGTTCCAGAAATTATAAAATGCCAAAATTAAATTATTTTCACTAATTTTAGTAATGTTGATAATTTATTTAATTAGAATAATTAAGTAATAAATAGAAATAAATTAGGAAAAAATGAGGAAAAATATAGAAAATGCACAATAATTGTATACAAGCCATGAAAAGTAGATTTAACATCAAACAACATTTAAATCATTACTTGGATAATAAATGAACCTATATTTGAGTGCCGGAGGATGGTGAGGATGGGCCAAGGGCCTCAGACGACCGTTATATGAACCTAGATTTGAGTGCCGGAGGATGGTAAGGATGGGCCAGGGGCCTCAGGCGATTGTGTTGTTTGCATTCATGGCACGTGCATTGCATGATGGTGGGTCGTGACGTACGGGTCACGGGCGCTCAGGATGGTGTACGGTGGCGGGGCCAAGTACACTCAGGATGGTGACTGTGGGTGAGTACGACTCACAGCCACTCAGTTAGGTCCCGGGATCATGCATTGCATGGCGGAGTTATCGGCATCTTGTGTGACATGACTTTGTTGCGTGTGACATGCATAGTAGGACATGCATCACGTTGTTGCGCATTTTTTTTTATCTGGAGTGAATTACTTTTCCGCATTCGTATGCTTATGTGATATCATGTTTTACGTGCTATGTGTTATATCATTTTTGGATGCTCGTCTTGTACTACTTGGAGGCAGGTGCCTGCTGAGTGATTTCCCAGTCACTCACCCCTATTTCCCTCCCCCCCACCAGGTGAGAACCAGGAAGAGTACAATTATATCTTTGTTGAGGACGGGGCTGAAACGGTTGAGTGGATAGACTGATGGTCGCGCTTAGGATATAAGAAGACCCTGCGACTGTTTGTCTTTATTTTAATGGGATCTCATCGGGCATCACCTTGTTTAGATTTTCAGGCTTACATTATTGTCAGGATTTGGTTCATTATTGTATTGAGGAATTATCTTTATCAAGATAACTATATGTTATAGTATTTCGTTTCCGCGCGAAAAATTTCTACGTCTTTTCGGGCAAGTTGGAAATTGATTCGACGCTTTGTATTCTCCTTAGTGAGATACGGCGGCCGTACTGTTCCCGATGCTAGAGTTCGGAAGCGGGGCGCTACAGTTTGTCCACTGAAGAACTTGTATGTCCTACCAGGGTAATTATTCACGGGTCGAAGTGGCATAGATATCATAGGTATCTGATCTACATAGTCATTCTGATACCATGTGATTGGTAATTTTCCACCTGTAGAATGTAAAAGATTTAACACGTTATCAAGGTAATTATTTACCCTTTCCTGTCTACACAGAATAACAAAGTGAATGTGCAAGCAAAGATTCCCTAATGTCCCAAGTTGATAGTTAATTTTGTGATTCAGTTTTCCAGTATTTACCTAATGTGATTGGTAATTTTCCAGTATTTACCCTTTCCTATCTACACAGCATAACCACCCGCATCTAGTTTTATTTAAGCACTTAGTTGGTTGCTCTAGTGATTCCTTGCCCAGTTATTCTTTCTTCAATAAATAGAGACCCTTTTCTCCTTCAGCACTGCCAATCTTCTCCCTCATAAGTGTTTTCTGAAACACACACTTAGAAGGTGAAAACCAACACGTGAAGGGTAAAAAAATGGCAAAACAATTATTATCCCTTACAGCGTTATGAACTGATAACAGGTTAAAGGTTAATTCAGGCACAAATAAAACATCAATCAATCTCAAATTGTCATGTAATACTACAGTCCCCTTTCCACAGTTTTAAAACTTAACCCGTTTGCAATTTTAACCATTTTAGACCCAGTTATATTCTCAAATTTCTGCAGCAAGTCTCGGTTAAAGGTCATGTGGTTCGTCGCTCCGGAATCGACAACCCAAACGGAAGAAGATTTGTTAGAGGGATTACCTGAACATGCCATAGCAGCTTGGATACAGGAGTACCTTGCTGTTGTTTGTGGTTTAGAAGCCTCAGTATCTGATCCAGTTGCCCTCGAATGGGATTCTCAGCCGCATCTCCCCCTTCACAATTTGCAGGTGTCGTGACTGGAGGTCGGTGATCCCCTTGGTTTGGTTGTCGACTGTTCCTCCCCTGGTAAGCAGTTTGCCCTTGCCTTCCATCGTTTTGGTTTTTACCTTTTTTTGGAAATCCATTTTCCCGATGATAGTTGGAGATGGTGTGTCCTGTTTTATGGCAGTACTTGCAGCAGTGGCGGACGCAGGGCTAATTTTTTGGGGGGGAGGGGCAAAATTCACACTATGAAATCACCGTCCACTTTTTCGGACTCAATATACATTCCATCGAAAATCCGGCAAAAACTCCCTTACAATATAGATATATGCAAATATTATAACATAAAATCTAAACCAACACATCCACTAATCAAAATGCAACAATAATAAGCAACCATCAACAATATCCAACAAAAGTTATTCATAAGCAACATTAACAAGCAGCAATATCCAACAAAAGTTATTAATTTAACGCTCGACATACCTTTTATTTACGAAATGAAGGACGAGCAGCAGGAGGGATTATCGGTGGCCGCAAATTCTGAAATTGTTGCATAATGTTTTCATTTGAAATGGTTCCAAAAACTTCCTTCTCGAAGTAACACAGTAAACAGTCCGATAGTAAGTCGTCTCCCAATCGGTTGCGCTAGTCAGTCTTTATTATATTCATCGCAGAAAAACTTCTTTCCGCACTCGCTGTTCCGACAGGTAAGATCAGTTCTAACTCGATGAGCCGATATATTAAAGGAAAATAATTGTGATAATTCAACTCCACCATCTTCTTTGCAAGAACTCCAAGATTAGTATTATGAGAAAATACTTCATTTGATTTCATATCACCAATGTAACTTTTAAGTTCATGGTTGAGCTCAATTCGATCATTGGTAGTGAAATCGTCTGGATATAACTCAACAAGGTGTAGCAATTGACTATGATCAAAATTTGCAAAAGACTTGGAAGGATCAAGGCACATCACACATCTAAGTAAATGTGCTGGCTTCGGTGAAGTGTGTATCCATTTCCGTAGCAATGATGTCAATTACCTAGTAACACACATATATCACATATCATGAGATAGTTTTGGGATTAAAAAACAGATACCTTAAATTTAGATAATCAAAAATACAACCGCATCTACCTACCAACTAAATTTTTTCTCCGAGTTGGGGGGCGGCTGCCCCCCATGCCCCCCCTTGTGAACGCCCCTGACTTGCAGTAGATGTTTTTGTTGCAGGATTGAATGGAAGGTTGATGGGAAAAATCTCTTTTACTAGTCAGTCCAGCGGTTTGTTCTTGATTTTGAGTTTGCACCATAAAGTCTTCCTTTGGCTTAGCAGAAAAGAACGCTGTTTCTTCAGTGATCTATGATGAAGAAGACCAAGCATTACTTTAATACGCCTTTTCTCTTGCCGGACTTCCGAGAAGGCAAATTTTAGGCTGGGAAGAGGCTTTGTGCCGAGTATACGACTCCGTACTGCGTCAAAATTCTTATGAAGGCTGGTGAGAAATTTAAACAATCGTTTTTGTTTGACAAATGCCTTAAATAGTTGCTCATCGGCTGTACTGCTCAGTCTTTAAGGATTCGAATGCATCTATTTGTTTCCATATTCTAGAGAGTTGGCCGTAGTACCTGTTGACCGGGTTGTCTCCCTGTTTGTTGTCTTGGAGTTGGGCTTCCAACTCGTATAACTCAGCTGTATTGTTGCGCTTAGAGTACATTTCATCAGCTGCACTCCATATCTCGACAACAGTATCGTACAGGATGAAGTCATCATTGATTTCTGGAACCATGGAGCCGAGTAACCACGACATTATCATCGAATTTTCACTCTTCCATGTCCTGTACTTCTGATCACTGGAAGCAGGGGTAACAATCATAGAGGTAGTCTTCCTTTCCTCATCCAGTGACAAAGAATTCAACAGCCCTGCTCCATGAGAGATAGTTGTTGCTGTTCAGTTTTTGATTGGTAATGACAACAATATTATGTTCAAGGTGGTTTGACTGGTTGGATTCTGTCTGTGTTGCACCATAATGAGAGGTAACCTAAGATTCAGCCATGAGACTTTAGTAAATCGTGGGTAATTTGGATGAATGGAATAAGATTGCAGATAACAAATTAGAGTGAAATGAGATTCGCAGGCTCTGTTTTGGAACTAGGAACAGTGGGAGAGGAAGAGTCTCGTGTGCAGAAAACAAATGCAGGCTGCAAAAATTATTTCTTGAAAAACGGGCGTTGGAAGGTAAAGAGTCTAGCTGTGATAGCATAAAGACAAGGAGAAAATAGGATAATTGTTTCTCACTTTTTTTATTAAATCGTGTGGGTGTACATTTATACAGAGAGTACTGTTGTCTCAGGTACAAAAACATTTTTCTCCAACAAGTACAAGGGAGTTCAATAGCCATCTAACGTTTACTGCCGTTGGCAAATGTTTTCTACCGTTGGTATTTTCCTGCCGTTGAGATTTGGTGTGAGATCTCCTCACCGTTCGGTGAGTCACCGTGCGGCCCAGGACGTGACATGTGGCAGCAGTAGAGGGTGGTGAGGCTGGATGAGGGGAGAGCGGTGAGGGGATCCTATCCCTTGGTGAATACACTTAATGTCTGGCTCTTCATTTACCAGCAGCTGTTGAAGGAAGTGTAGAATAATCTTGCCACCTCAGATTTCTGCACTTAATTCAGCGGTAAGCAATTAATCCTTTTCCCTTTTTTTTCTTACAATATTTCAACATGCTTCTGGGCTTTATTGTCTTCTAGACTGCTGCTAAACTACGAAACTAATGGTCCAGAGAATATGAAACACTAACACAAAATCATCTTCTACAAGAGAGAAAAATATATGTAACAACTTTATTAAGAATTGTGTCTAAAACAAAAACAAAGGTCTTGGGAACAAGACAATCATTATTAATTCTCATAGCAAGATCTGATTATTACAGTTAGAAGCTTGACAAACACAATCATCTGATCCCACAACGGCCTTGTGACTAAAAGTACAAAAGTTTAAGGAAACTGAATTGCAAAATGTGGTGTCTAATAATCATGTTGTCTATGTCTTAAGATTAATGCTAACAGGAAATGAAACAATTTCATCTCCAAGAACAATCTTATGAGAGCCAGATGCCACAAGATTATAACCCGTATAATCGACAAGATTCAAATCCTTACAAGCATTTAAGCTCAGGGGGACCTTTGTTGTTTTCCCCGCGGCAACAAAAACTTTCTTGAATGCCACAAGTTGCTTGATGGGAGCTTCCGCGATGCCCTTTGGCGCAACCCAATAAACCAGAACGACTTCAGTTCCATCTCGCTTCCCAGTATTTGCAACCGTGACATTGAACTCAATGTTTAGTTTGTCACATTGGTTGAGATCACTGATCAAAACAGCGGGACAGGAAGGTCTGAAAGATCCGTCTGTGTAGTTCAGATCGCGACATTTTTGAAACTTATTCAAATTAATATCGAGCCATCTTTTTGGGGCGTCTAGGGTGTAGTTAAAAGTTGTGTAACTGAGGCCATGTCCGAATGGGTAGACTGTTTGTCCACTGAAGAACTTGTATGTCCTACCAGGGTAATTATCCACAGGTCGAAGTGGCATAGATATCATAGGTATCTGATCTACATAGTCATTCTGATACCATGTGATTGGTAATTTTCCACCTGTAGAATGAAAAAAATTTAACACGTTATCAAGGTAATTATTTACCCTTTCCTGTCTACACAGCATAACAAAGTGAATGTGCAAGCAAAGATTCCCTAATGTCCCAAGTTGATAGTTAATTTTGTGATTTTTTTAATTTAAATTTCATAAGAGGCTAAATCGGCAGATTTACAAATGTTCTACGGACTAGACCGCCAAAAAGCTAGTCACGGCCCAATAGATAAAAGTGGCTTACAATATACACACTAAACAAGTGACAACTTTTAGCAAAATATGGTTGAAGGTAACCACTTAGTAAGAGTTATAGTACAATCATACTAAGCTAAGATTGCTAGCCCAAGAGAGGGTAAGCAGCAAAATAACAGGGTATGCAGTCTTACCATAAACTCTTTTTTGTGCTAGAGGCTGTTTTTGCGGTTCATACCCGTGACTTTAAGGTTACAAAGTAACAACTTACCAGTTACTTCAAAACCTGTCCCAGCTCTAATAATATAAGAAGAATGCAAATTATGATCCTAGTAGTCACACAATAGGTTAACAACATTAGGGACAAACCAAAATTGGAGTTACCAACTACAAGAGTTAGAACATATGCATACATGTATAACCATTTCATTACAAAGCAGTCAATAATTTGGTTAAGATATTTGGTTTAGCTAAATGAATGGTTCTGCCTGTGTAGGTTACACGAAGGTCAGCATGTGACCTATAAATAGAGCTTTTGTATGAGTTATATTCTCTTGATGTTTTGATTTTACTGGTTAATATATTAGTATTTTAACCCAAAAAAAACTTTGTAAATTGTTGGTTCTAGATAGCATAAAAAAAAGTTATATGCATTAAAAGAATATTTGTATTTGTATGGTAACAGATTGTTACCTGGATTGTATTTGCCAAAAATAACATCAGCAATGCCATGACCACCTTCTTCTCCAGGATATCCAGCCCAAATGATAGCTTTGATATTGGAATTATTCTTAGCAAAAGAAATATCAACAGCACCTCCAGACAAGATCACAAGAATGACTGGACCTTTTGATACATTGGCAACCTGATTAATTAGTTCAGGTTGATATCCAGGAAGAAGAAGATCTGTCCTATCAAACCCTTCTGCTTCTACATGCAAGTCGATACCGGCGATAATTACGGTGGCATCGGCTTCCTTTGCAGCTTGCATTGCTTGGAAGATCAAATTCTCAGACTTGCAAGCCACATCACAACCATCTTTGTGTAGCACTTCTTTGAGGTTGCCTGCTTTTTTAATTTCATTGAAGGCATCTAGAGGGGATGTGTATCTGCATGGTATTCCTGCATTTTAAGAATAGATACAAAGTTAAATTTCCGTGATTTTCTTGATTTGTGCGTGTCATCCTTTGCTTCTATGTATCGTTTCAATTTTGCTTCTATGTATCGTTTCAATTTTATCGGATGCCCCGAAGGGACTTTTCTTGATTTCATGAAGCTGAAATCATGTGTTTTCTGTCTATATATTGATGTGTATATCTATGCAGGGGCTTCTTTTTCTTCTTTTCTGAGTCTTATTCTTGTATCTATATGTTCTCTATCTGTATGTTATTAAGTCAAAATAGGGAATTGAATATTAGTTTATATTATCATATATAATAAAAATACGAAATACAAAATATAATAACATTCCAACAAACATAAACTCGTGCTGAAAGACAGCTTACTCAAGGAAACTGGACTTATAGTAATGCTTACTTTTTCTTTTTTAAAACTAGACTTGAATTCAATTTAGAGACGTGGAAACGGTACTCAACCACTACATATAACGACTTGTGCAAAAATAAATTCACTAATTTCAAAATATTAATTCTAGGATATTAATAGTCCTTTAGTTCTAGTCAATCCCAGAAGGGCAAACCCAATGACTACATGATCAAATGTTTCAACTTGATTAAATCCAAAGACTTGGGCTTAAATTAAAGTGACTAGACAGGAGTGGGGCCATTCGTTTGAACAATCCATATATAACTCGGACATTATTTAGAAAAACGCATGACACGTAGGGGTGTTATCGAATCGAATCGAATCGAACCGAATCGAATATTAGGTTTTCGAATTCGGATTTGTTTAGTGAAACGAATAGTTTGGCTCGATTCATTTAGCTAAACAAACTTTAAAATTGGTTCGAGTTCGGCTAGATAACCTTTAACTGTTTAAACGAACCGAATAGTTCGCGAATAGGTTGGCTCGTTTTAGTAAACAAACTCAAACAGTTGTTCGAATTCAACTTGTTTACCGACCATTGACGAACAAATACGAACCGAACTCGAACAGTTTGCAAACTGTTCGGTTCGTTAGACATCCTAATGGCACGTCATTACAATGACGGGAATTCAAATCGAGAATAATCGTATAAAAACGCAGGATCGAGGAGCCGTCATACTCAACTAAGAGATTATAAAATTAGCATACCTGCATAGTTTCCAATCATGATTCCAGTAGCATTAGCATGAGGTCCGACCACGGCTAAGGTGCTGCTTTTGTTGAAACTCAAAGGTAATATTTCATTGTCATTCCTAAGGAGGACAATTCCTTGTCTTGCTGCTTCAATAGCTAAGTTGATGTGAGCTTCAGAGCACACATCATTTTGGTTAAGTTTCTCCAAGTCCTTGTTTCCATCGAAAAATCCAAGCCTCATAAGCACAATATATAGATACTTGAGCTTCTCATCCACCTCTCCCTCGTTCACTTTACCCAACCTAACTGCTTTAGCTGTGTAGTTTTGGTAAAAGAATCCACAGTCCAAGTCCAAACCTATGGAAAGATGATGATGGAAAGACAAATTTCAACACATAAGAAATTATTGGTTTTCAACAAACAATGGTGGGGTAAGCATTATAAATAAATGATTCGAAAGTACACTAGACTCCTACATTTGTACAGGGTCTATGGAGAGACCGAGTCGCTTCAACAACAACAACAACAATATTACCCTAATGTCTTAGAGACTCCCGCCTATGGCAGGGTATAGGGAGTCGGATGTACGCAACCATACCCTATATGTTAGAAACACATAAAAGTTGTTTCCTAATAAACCATAATAAAAATTGCGTCAAGCTGTGTCAATCAACTGTTACATCACAATATAAGAAACACAGCTAATTTAGTGATTGATGATGAACATCTTGAATTGAGTGATTTAGGTCGAGGTTTATAAAGCTTACATTGGAAATGGAAACGGGACCGGATCGCTTCGCGATCTGATACACGTAGATTTACCTTACATTTTATGCAAAAGGCTGTTATTACGGTTTAAAACCAGTGACCTCAAAGTAAAAAATTGAGATTCGAAAACCACAAGACAATAAATGATTTCGAACCACCAACCTTAGTGAAAGTCTATACGATATATTCAATAAAACACATGGACGAAAAGATTATACTAGCCTGCTTTGAGTACTTGTGACACAGCATCTTCCGGTTCATCAGATAACCATTTGTGGCCATTCACCATGACTTCAATAGAATCACAATCGGACACTATGTACCTACAAATTTATGTAATAAAGTTTAATAAAACAAACTATTGTTGATTTCTTTACCAAAAAATTTCGATTTTTTTTACTCATGTGTTCCTAACACATAGACGTGAACCTCTAAAGTAATGAGGTAATGTTGTTGTGAATAAAAATAAGTAGGTGATGATACC
Source organism: Eustoma russellianum (assembly GCA_036186865.1). Taxonomy (NCBI): domain Eukaryota; kingdom Viridiplantae; phylum Streptophyta; class Magnoliopsida; order Gentianales; family Gentianaceae; genus Eustoma; species Eustoma russellianum. The sequence continues at coordinate 4,012,406 of AP025069.1, read as the reverse complement.
CGTTAAGATTCCACTCCCCTCTAATTTTGTCTTTCAGAAGCTTTGTATCAGCACACGTTGGAATGCCATTAACTCTGTTATAAGAACACATAACGCTGGTAACATCTCCCTCCTTAACGCACATCTCAAAAGGTCTTAAAAATGTTTCCAACATGTCTTGTTCGGTCACCTGCAAATCCAAACAAAGTTCCAGAAAGGGGAAACAAAGAAAAGAAAAGAATGGTATCATTAAGATTGAGGAGATATAAACTACATGAAGATTATAATAAGTGATCTATGTCAGGCGAACAAAATAATTTATTTTTTTTTTGGTTAAAATGTGAATTGTATTAACCAAGATCAATGCATCAGGGGATGCAACCCATACAACGAACAACATGCGAAAAGAAGATGCAAGAGCAAGTATGCGCTCCCAGATCCTAGTAAACTAGACAATGTATCTAGTATTCAATACTCTAAATACATGTGTTTGCAATCTATGAATCACATCCCCTACAGTAAAAGATTTTCCTTCGTGCAATTTTTTGTTCCTGCATTGCCACACAAAATAAACCGCCGCAGCAATCGCAATTTTGCAAGCTTTGTTACAAAATAATATATTACAAGTAATAATATATTACAAAATAATTTATTTTGTAATAATATATTATTACAAAATAATATATGATGATTGAGGCGACATCGCGAACAAAATAATTTATTACAAGTAGGACTGCAAACGAATCGAATATAAACAGATATTACAACGTTCAAGTGCTCGTTATATTGGTTTGAACCTAGATTTGAGCTGATTCAAGTACAAAAACTCTTTAATTATTTGATTGGGATTTTTGTTCAGTTAAGTTCAATTATGTCACAAATTCATTAATTATTTAGAAATATTAATGACTTAAAGAGTTCTTAATTCGTTAAATTTTTCTGAAACCCCTGCTAGTAAAATGGTAATTAGTTAATCAATACATAACACCAGATAGAATATAAGAAATATTAATTACATAAGGAGTTCTTAATTTGCTCAATTTTTCTAAAACCCCTATATATTAAAATGATTAATAAAATATTAACACATTATTAATTCTAGATAGAATATAAACGAGTTTATTCATAAACCCATGACCCAAACATGTTATTGTTTGAGCTTAACTCGTTTAATTTCAAGATCCCAATTTTACCTATTTTGAGTTTGAACACGTACCAATCGAGTTCAAATCCAACTTAACAAGCTAAACCTGAATAACTCATTTATAACTCGAGTTATTTCCGTGCTAATTACATGATATAATAAACGAAGAGATGGAATAATAAATGTATCAATATTAACCTTTTTAAGGTAAAGGTTTTAGAGACAAAAACCAAGTCATAATTAGGATAAAATAAAAATTAGAAAAGTGCGAAAGAAGTATCCGAGCATCAAAAATAAAGATAAAAAAAGTGCGAAAGAAGTATCCGGGCATCAAAGGAAAAGATAAAAAAGTGCGAAAGAAGTACCCGAGCATCAAAGTGAAAGCGATCAACTCCCTTCCAACCATCAACATCATAAGCAGCATAGTGCTTGCAGCATGCAGCAACTTTGAGAGGACGAGTCTTGAGATCACTTGAGTTTTGTGTGCCCTTTACATCTTGCAATCCCCTAACATAATTTACAGCATAAGCCCCAACCACCAATGGATCTTCGCCAGGTGTCTCAAGAGCTCTTCCCCACCGTGGATCTCTCACCACATTGATATTTGGACTCCAATATGTCAATCCAGCATGACCTAGATTATGCATGGCTCTTGCTTCTGTCGAAACCGCCTGCACGTTAATTAGTTAAAGTCAATTTGTGTTAATGGAGCCGGGAGTCTCACTGCCTTACCCTTCCCAGACCTTAGCCATAGCTTTTGCTGTCGTTAAGATATATTGGATGATGATGATGTGTTAATCATTCTCGAGTTTATCAAATAAAACAAACGTATGATTACTGTATTGGCGTTATATTTATCATTGTTTACACATCTCAATGGTTAAATGGCAACTATAAGAATGATTTTGAAGTGTGGGACCCTCATATCTAAAGGACGGATCCTCTGTTTTGACAGGGTTCGGATTCTTTCATCGGTAAGGTCAGCAAGAAATGACCCGTGATACGTGAAGGTTCGGCTGATCAAGAAACGGTGAAAACGGTGACAGGGTTTGGATTCTCTCACCGGTAAAGTCATCAGCGAGAAATGACTTATGTGGTGAAATCGCATGAGGGGTTGGCCTGCAAATGAGTATTCGGCTGATCAAAAGACAGTGAAAACGGTGAAGAGATCTGATTCCGTTTTGACCACATTTAATAATCTTGTTCATGTGTATGTCATGGTTAAATGGTCACTATGATATGTGAAAAGTGAAACTCAGATCAATAAGACGTGGGCTTTTTGATTTGACAACAATGACGTCGTGATTTGACAACAATGACAACAATGACGTCGTAATTCAAGCCCCTTACTTACCTATAGATAAAACTTATTTGTTATTATTTTATTGTGTTTCTAGTTGCTCTATGAGGAAAATAAAATTACTGGGCAATGTTAGCTGTCTGTTGACACTAAAAATGGAAATAAAAATCCATATGTCACAAAACAAAATAAACAACAATAATAAATAGAGAGCCATTTAAAAAGACTTGGTTCACCTCTCCAATATCTTTCCATAGGGACTCATTGAATGAGGCAGCAGTAAGAATGGGAGTAGGAAAACTGGTGGCGCCAGGTACAACATCATCAAAAAATGCAGCAACACTATTTCTTTGGGTGATGTTCGAGACGCCGTGCAGCGCCTCCGACCACCACTCGTACTTGGGGAGCCCGATTCGGTCCACCCCATGTGCGGTGTCCCCAAGTTGTTGCACCTTTTCATCTAGCGTCATCCTATCGATCAAATCTTTAACTCTTACATCGTACGATAGAGATCTATCGCAATACAAGAAATCATTAATGTTCAATCCCAGATCGGAAAACCTTGATGGGTCGCAAACATATGTATAATTTTTGCTATTTTGGGAAGATTTGGTAAGGAATACATTTCTGGCGTGTGTGGAGAAGAAAAAGATGAAAAGAACAAGAAAGAAAAGCAGTGTCACGTTCATGTTCATTGACATATCTACTTTAACGCAAACAGAATGAGAAGAATGAGTATTTGCTATAGTGCTAACAAATGCTAGGAAAATATGTGTATATATATAAGCATGAAGTAAATAGGAATGATGAATCATGGATAAGATTAAATCATAGATAAGGATCACAATAAGGGTCAAAATATGATTTAGAAAATAAGATTACCATTTTTATTGTAAGAGATCTTCTGGACCAATGTTTCCATGCAGCAAGAATCAATTGCTTCTCTGAAAAAGGAAACATAAACCAAGAAAACACCCTTCTTTGACTTTGTACTATGATGAAATAAAACAAAATAACTCATCAAATTGGTTACGCTTCTAATATTGTGTAGTAGCAGTTGATCAAATTGGTTGCGCTTCTTATATTGATCGATACAACTTGACGCAATTTTCATTATGAGTAATCAAGAAAACAACCTATGCGTGTTTCTAATACATAGGTGTGGTTGAGTATATACGATCTCCATATCCCGCTATAAGCAGGAGACTTTAAATCAATGGAGGTAATATTATTGTTGTCGTCGTCGTCTGAAAAAGGAAATGTTAGTATATTTTTTTGAGACATTTGAACCAATACATGTTAGCATTGTGACATCGGCTTTATCCATTTTCACTACGTTTGTCACCAAGCATCCAAATGTCGGTATAAAAACCGTTAAATTACGTTTATAATATATGATCGAATTGATAGAGCTTTCTCAATTGATTATTGGATTAAAGACATAGTATTGTAATGACGGTGCAGTGTAAACGGGCTTGCACATTTGTCTAACTCACGTCTTTTCTGTACATGAAATATATACATAAACATGCCACAATGTGATAAAAAGAATGAATCACAGCAATATATAAAATAAACCAAATAAACATCAAAAACAACATTATCCTATTGCCTTAAAGATTTCCGCCTATAGTGGGATATGAGATCGGATTTACATAACCATATTCATATGTTACAAATACACAGAGGTTGTTTCCCGACGATCCATAATGAAAATTACGTCAAGCTATGTCGGGCTACTGCTACTTCACAATATAAGAAGCGCAACCAATTTAGTGAATCATTTTACTTTATTCTATCTTATTCCAAAATCAAGGAAGAGTGTGTCCTTTACTTTATTGGAAATGGAATTAAATAAACACTATAATTGATACAAAGAACCATTATATATAAAAATGAAAATAAACCGTATAAGTTTAGTTTATACCAATATGCTCCTTTCCTTTTTTTTTTTTCCTTACTCAAAAGTATGCAGATGAAAATAAATCACTCACGTTTGACTTATACCAATGTGTGCGTTTTTGTTGTTTTTCAAAACTACGTTATAGAATCATTTGCCGGTTTTGCTCATTGTGATATTTATCCTTAGAGTTTCAAGAAGCAATTTTTTATGCATGTTTACGTGATTGATTGATTTACCTTCTTTGAATGAAAGGAAGCAATTCATAAGATTGTATAGGGACAACAATCATATCCATAATATTTTTACGAAAAGCAAAAATTATATCTTTACGAAAAGCAAAAATTATCTTAAGGTCTGAGAAAAGTGAAAGGCAGACAAACAATACTTCATCCTAATAGATAGAGAGTGTGCTTTCAATGAGATCCTCGGATTATATATGTATCTGTATAAATGATGCAATAATAGAAATATGATGTGCTAGTATGATAACGCTAACGAATAATACCACCTTTTTAACTCTACAATTCTTCTCCCCTGTCTGACATAATTATTTACTTCCAAACTTGAGAATAATACCACTTGTAATATTTAAAAAAGGCGGAATTGGAAAATGATGAAATAAAGTAAAATGGTTCACTGAATTGGTTGTGAGTAACAGTTGATTGACATAGATTGACGTTATTTTCATTATGAGCTATCATGAACTAATTTCCGTGTGTTTATGGTTGCATACATCCGACCAGTCATACCCCGTTATAAGTAAGAGATTCTAATGCAATGTGATAATGTTGAAGTCATCTTGCTAAATAATTTTCTGAATGTAGATTATTTTTAGCGAATTTTATCATAACAACGGATTTATTTCAAGCGTGCTTTCATTGAAGATTTTCTATTTAATGGATGCTTTACTACTTTATCATAATAATATTTAAATTCTGACTTAAAAAATCGCTGATTGACTATCAATTTATACCCCCAAAAGTATGGGATTCCGTGTGCAGACATTTACGAAGGCTCCGTAAATTTAGAATTTTCACACATCTTAAGAAATTTGCTTTATTTTTGGTTACATTTTTAAGATTTTATATTGCTTCCTAATTAGCAACTATACTTCTTAGTAGCAACTTCATCGGTTCAGATATGATGAGGTTAAAGATGAGACAAAATATAAGGTCTTCAATTACGCGTAAACACATGTACAAAAACAGTTAGAGTGCTGCACTTTTTTATTAAAAAAATTGCTTTTGTACATATAGCGACGCAAGCATAATATTTTGCTTCATCTTTAGTCTCTTCAGATCGGAACCCAGCTTCATATCCCATGAGATTTTGACAATTTATGGGAGAATCCTCCATTTTAAGTAAAACCACTGATTAATGGCATTTTTTTGTTGATAATGTTCAATGAAATAAAAATTAACTACCATAATCATTAGTAGTTACTCTTAGATATGGAAAGAATGGAAGGACACATCGCACATGAGTAACCTCAGAAAATTCAGTTGCTCATCCATCCCCCTTTTATTAGTTTTTTTTAAGGAACCTAAACTTTCCATTTCCAATGGAGTTTAGGACACACTCCTCCTTGACTTTAGAATATGATGGAATAAATCAAAATAATTCATTAAATTGGCTGCGCTTCTTATATTGTGAAGTAGCAGTTGATCGACATGCAATTTTCATTATGGGTCATCGCGAAACAACCTCCATGTGTTTCTAACACATGGGTATGGTTGCATATATCTGACCTCTTATACCTCTGTCATAGACGGTAGACTCCAAGACAATAAGGTAATGTTGTTGTTGTTGTAAAGTAACCTAAACCATCCTTTTTCTAAACGGAATTCAAAATAAAAGTCATTGTAGTTCACGATGAAAACTACTATTTGAATCTTGATTCTTAATACGTGTGCGTGTCGTAATTTTTTTTTTAAAAATATATTAAATAGTCTTCATTTAGGAAATATATCTGGTATAATTGCTCCTCTATGACTTTAAAGTTACTGGTTCGATCTGCGGAAACAGTTTCTTGTATAAAGTGTAGGGTAAGACTCTTTAAGCGATGCGGTCTCACTTCGGACCCTGCGCAAACGCGTGACCTTTTTTATCTGGAGTTGTATTTCCAGTGATGCATAGTAATAGTATCGGTAGTTTATTATAGTCAAGATAATTAAGGGTATTTGGTGTAGCTTATAAAATATAGGCGAGAGTCTCATTGGAATCAAACTCTCTATCGTTTGTAAACATATGGATATGATTTGCATTATATGTAAAACATACAAATCATCATCATCCGTACCCAGTATATCCTAACGACAGCCAAAGCTATCGTCAGGGTCTGGGGAGGGTAAGTGGTGGGCAAACAATACCTCTATCTCAAGTGATAGAGAGTTTGCTTCCAGTGAGACCTCCGACTCTACTTGCATAAATGTAAAACATATAAATATGAAATGTTAGTTAAAATGTGCCACGTACTCATGACTTTTAGCAATCCGGTTGTTTATGTTAAATATATATTTTCTGGGGATAGAGGTCTCTTGTTCCAAAGGTGGTATTCTAATTTCCAAGAAAAAAAAATATATACTTAATTTGTTAGCTGAGACAAGAATGGTAGATTGTAAACCAAGTAGCACTCCAATAGCAATGAATCATAAGTTACAAATAACAGAAGGAGCTCCGGTAATAAACCAAGAACAATATCAAAAGCTAGTGGGAAAGTTGATCTATCTCTCTCATGCACGGCTGGATATGGCTATGCAGTCTGAGTCGTAATTCAGTTTATGCAAAAGTTACTTGAAAAGAACACTAGCACGGGGTATCTTATTCAGGAAATACGGGCAACTGTACGAGGTATTTACGGATGCCGATTTGGTAGGTAGTCTAAGCGATAGAAGGTCTACTTCATGATATTTTGTCTCTGTTGAAGCGAACCTGGTCACATAGAAAAGCAAAAGCAAAAAAACAAAAGGTTATGGCATTATCAAGTACAGAAGCAGAATTTAGAGTAATTACGAAAGGTGTTGTGGAGATACTGTGGTTAAAGAAGTTAATGAACGAAGTTAGGTTTCCACTACGACTCGCAGTGCGGTTGATGAGCGATAACAAGATTGCTATAAGTATATCTAAAAACCCGCTTCAGCACGATCGAACTGAACCAAGCATATTGAGGTGGATGAGCACTTGCTTAAAGAAAAACTAGAAGAGGGAAACATCAAACTACCATTGGTCAAGTTTGAAGATCAGCTCAAGGATATCCTAACGAAAACAGTTATCTAAGGAATATTTGAGTCGGTTTTGAGCAATTTGAGTATTGAAGTTCCCAATACACAAGAGTGTTAAGAAGATAAGATTGCAATGAAGATAAGATTACAATCATCTAAATTAGGAATAGATTGACATAGATCCTAATAAATCATCAATCAAATTATATTATGTTATCTTTTTATTTATGGATAGAATCTATCATGTACTGTATAGGTGATGTACATAGTATTATATCTCAATAAAAAACGACATTCATTCATGTGATACTTGTTTTAACACTTAACATAACCGTAATATAAACAAAAGAGTTATCTTATTTCATGCCGTCTCGGTACTTTTACTTGGTACAATGACGGCAAGATCTTCTAAACGAACAAAACTCGTTGCTGATTTTCTTTTTTACTTTACTAAAAAACATCATTATAAGATTTGAATCTTTAGACTGAATACGTGTGCGTGCCATAGATTTTCATAAAAAAAAAATATTAAATAGTCTTCCATCTATTATATATAGGTGATGTATAGAGTATTTTCATTCTTAAAACAGCCGTAATATAAACAAAAGACTTATCTTATTTCATGTCGCAAGATTTTCTCGACGAACAAAACTCGTCATTGATTTTCTTTTTTTACTTTACTCAAAAACATCGTTACAATGCCCGATTGAAAAGCTATACAACGTACTCTGTTTTTATGAGAAAAATATTGTGAAAGACTAAATTCGTTAAAGAAAATAATTTTGGCCGGCTGCAACCTCTTCTTCATATTCTGTGGTCTCTGTATGCACTACTATATATATCCTCCTTGCTCTTGTTCAAAGCAGATGCTTGAATTGAAAAATGTTTTCAAGGATAAAAAGGCTTGTTTTTCTTTCCTGCTGCTTTAATTGTAGAATCCTTTCTTTCTTTCCACTTCTGTTCTTCACATTGTTTTTCCTTTTTATCTTTGTTTTTTAAGGTAATATATATTAAAGATAATGGAGGTCCTTTGAATATTATTAAGAGAAAGAGAGATAGTGACAGATTATGCCTTTTGACAACTTTTAGTTTAATTTCTCATAAAATGATATGTACCAGAACTTTATTTCTACACAATTAAGGATATATTCCTTTAACACTTTATATTCATATAAAATGTATTTTAGTTATCACTTGATTATAGATAATAATATAATAAATGATCGTTATATGACATATAAAATATATAATTATATTATACATAAGTCCATATTTGGGTACATATTAAAATATTCCATTTGTGCGGTGTCACACACATTCCGTATTGTATCAAAACTAATAATTTCTTACTTGAACTATGCATGTAACCTTTTAATTATATATTATTTGATGAGATCTCTTCTAATGATTGTGCTTTAAGTGTTATTAATCAATTCTGCTAATCAGCTATATTAATAAAGGACTTAAGCAGCATTCCTTATATTTATGAGTGACTAGACCGACATAATTCATGATATCACCACAACTGAATGACATGAATAATGAATGGATGTGTAGTGTAAAAATTACATCATAAGTGGTCTACATGCTTATTTTCAACTTAGTCCAAACTTTATTTGAGATTAAGTGAATCCAGAATATGGATTGTGACTAAATAATATTCATTCACAATATCTCTGTAAAAACCTTAAAATGTTAAGTGCATTATATTATAGAACTAAATGTCTACAAATAAATATAAACAATCTATTAAGCACTATAACAGATTATCAAACTCCAAAAAACTAAACATGTTCCTCAGAAAATATATCCAAACTAGTAATATGTCCATGAAATACTTTGGGTATCAAGCCCTCAGTCAGCGGGTCAGCCATCATGAAATTTCTACCGATATCAGACCCTTCTGGCCTCTTTAACAGCAGAAACTTAATATCAACGTGCTTAGATTTAGTCGAGCTTCTGTTGTTATTAGAATATATTATACTTAAATTATTGTCACAATAAATCTTGAGAGGTAACTGAATAGTCTTTATTACTCGTAGCCATATGAAAAAATTGCGTAGCCATATTGCTTGATTTATGCTTGAAAGCATGATACGAATTATGCTGCCACAATAGAAATTGCAATCAATGACTGCTCTGTGTTTTTCTACAAAATAGCTCATCCGGCTAATATAAAAATATAACCAATAGTGACTTTGTGCTATGTTCACACCTCACAAAATCGGAGTCAGTACATCTAATGATCCCAAGTCTGTCAGATCTCCGATACGCCAACATGTAATACTTTGTTCTTTATAAATATTGTAGCACTCTGTTAGTTGCTTTGCAGTGATCTAATCCAGGATTACCCAGGTACATGTCTAGTATTCCAGTAATGTACGCGATATCCAAATTCGCATGCACTTGAGCATACATAATACTTCCAACTACCAAAGCATAGAGAATGTTTGATTGCTTACTTTTCAGGTTTTGTCTTTGGGCATTGATTGAGATCAAACTTATCTCCTTTTGATATTAGAGCATCTCCTGGTTTGCAATATTTCATGACATTCGCTTAAGTACTTTATCGATATATGCTCGTTGTGAAAGGCCTAAGATACCTTGAGAACAATCTCAATGTATCTTTAGTCCCAACACGTATGATGCTTCACCAAGGTCTTTTATCTGGAAAATATGTATAGAAATTTTGGTTTTACACAAAATGTTTATATCATTTGTTGCAAGCAATATGTCATCAACATACAAAACCAGAAACATAACTCCTCCCATTGAACTTGTGATAAATAAATTCGTCAATCTCGTTTGCCTCGAAACCAAATAAGGCATCAATTTGAGTGAATTTAAAGTACCGCTGCCAAGATGCTTGCTTAAGTCCACAAATAGATTTCTTTAATTGACAAGCCATACTTTTTGTATGTCACGCCTCAAGATGATGTGGCTTGTCGAAATATTGAAGAAGAAGATTGGTATTGAAGGAATTAAACTTCCATTAAATTTAAGAATAATTTACAAAGTTGTGTCTCTTTAATATGGATGGATCTAGTCCTAACAGCTACTTTTTAACTTTCTGGCAGCTGTCACTATCAGTCACTGTCAACTACAACAGTTGTGGTAACAGCTGGTTACCAATGCAGCTCTGTTATGTATAGTAAAAAAACATAATATTTACATGTCCAAGTATAACAGCTCTACTTGTTGCGTTGCTGCCTTGATTGTGCTTCACCTCTTCACCTCGGCTCAACACTTTCTTTACTTCAGCATATTTTATCTTTAGCTCAGCTCTTCCTTCTTGTCTTTGTCACCTCATTCCATCTTTCCTGTTTAGGTCAGCTCGTCTAACTGGCTTCGTTGCTTAGCATCTTTCAGGTCTTTGTTCAGGTTGGCCTAGTTTAGCTCAGCATTCTTCATCCAGGTCTTTCCTCTTCAGCTTGGCATTCCTTTGTCCAGGTCTGGTTTTTTTAGCCCAGCTAGGCATACCTCGAGATTGAACTTATTTCTACACTCTCCTCAAGCTTAGTTGTATATATTCATACAACTAAGCTTGGACATTAAGTATTGAGAAACTTTTGTAGAGATTGGTTTTGTTAAGATATCAGCTATCAGATTTTTTGTGGGAATGTATTGTATGCTGATCTCATTTTCTTCAATTTTTTCACGGATGAAATGTCTATCTATTTCTACATGTTTAGACTTATCGTGCTGAACTGGATTTTCTGCCATACTTATGGTAGACGCAAAAGATTTGTATATGTAGCCTTGCCTGAATGCAGAGATCGTCCAGAACTCTTCTAATCCATATGCCCTCGCAGATTCCCAGCGCAAGTGCTCTCAGCTCAGCCTCTACTAGGTTGTCCCATAGAAACATTCCATAACCAGTAGTTGATCTCAGACCAGTTTTGCATCCTATCCAGTCTGCATTTGTGTAGATCTAGATGCCTTGATCTGAACTTTTCTTGAAGTATAGTCCTTGTCCTAGTGAATTCTTTAAATACCTGAGGATTCTAAGAGTGGCTTGGAAATGTTCATTAGTAGGACAGTGCATAAACTGTAATATATAACTCACTGCATAGCAAATATCAGGTCTAGTATGAGATAAGTAAATTAATTTTCCAACTAATTTTTGATATCCTAGTTTATTAGTTGAAGCATTATCCCATCTTTGGGCTTGTATCCTGGCTCAACAGGGGTGCTAGTTAGTCTGCATCCGAGTAGACCAGTTTCTTTGAGAAGATCTAGTATATATTTCTTTTGTGATATATAGAGTCCATCTTTGTTTCTTGCAATTTCTATTCCAAGGAGATATCTCAATTTTCCTAGATCTTTTATTGCAAATTGTTGTGATAGTTTATTCTTAATATTTTCTATGCCATGTTTATCTCCTCCTGTTAGTATAATATCATCTACATAAACATTAATAATAGTTAGCTCCCCCTAAGCTGAACTTCGGGTGAATATAGTATGATCACTGTGTTTTTTGATTAAATCCCAGGTTAATCACTGTTTGGGTGAATGTTTTAAACCATGCCCGAGGTGATTGTTTCAACCCATACAAGGACTTTTTAGTTTGCAGACGTGACCTCTATTAGTTTCATTGTTAAAACCTAGAGGTATGGTCATACAGACCTGTTCAGCCAGGTCTCTATTTAAAAAGACATTCTTTACATCCATTTGATGTAATTCCTAGTCAAGGTTAACTGTGATAGAAAAGATCACTCTTATAGTATTTAGCTCAGCTACTGGTGCAATGGTTTCTAAGTAATCTATTCCGGAGGTCTGAGTAAATCCCTTAGCTACTAATCTGGCCTTGTATTTATTTACTGTGTCATCATTATTATATTTGATAGTGAATACCCATCTACGTCCTACTTGTTTTATTTTGGTCGAGCAGGAGGTAAGTTCCCAGGTGTCATTTTTTGATAAGGCATTCATTTCTTTGTGCACAGTTCGTTTCCATAAGGTCGGCTAAGTGCTTCTCCTATATCCTTGTGAATGTTATTATTATTAAGTGAGCACTCTAACGTTCTAAATTTTGGGTTCAATTTACTATATGATATGTATTCTTCTATAGGGTACTTAGTGCAGGTCGGATTCCGAGTGCATTCACGAACTCCTTTCTTTAGTGCAATTGGTCTATCATCGAGTTGAGTGTTGTGGTCATATCGGTGTTTTCTTCTTCCTCAGTTAGAGGTGTTTGGTCAGATGTACTAGGCTGATCATTTTGATTTTCATGATCACTTAACCTGGTTGGAGGGTTGATCCTGGGTTGTGTTTTCGTAGTTCCGAGCTGAGGTGCCTCATATCCGAGTTGTTGTGTGCAGCTCGGCTGAGTAGTTGAGCTCGGCATATTAGGTACTAAAAAAATTGGGCTCATAATCATTTCACCTTAATTCTCATGTTTCTTCTTCAGATCTATAATATGCAAATTTTTCATCAAATGTAATATCTAATGTTATACACATTCGCCTATTGGCTGGGCAGTAGCACTTATATCCTTTCTGTGAGTTAGCATATCCTGTAAAAATACATTTAACTGACTTAGGATCCAGTTTACTCCTATGGATGGGTTGAACATGCACATATGCTATATATCTGAATAGCTTAGGTGGCATTTCTATAAGTAGCTTAATATAAGGATAATGATTAATAAGTACTTCCCTTGGCGTTCTAAATGACAAAGTTCTAGATGACATTCTATTTATTAAGTAAGTGACCGTAAGAAGAGCTTCACCCCAAAACTGTTTGGGTACATTAGTCACTTCAAGAATATGTCTATTCTTTCTTTCAGCAACACAGTTTTGCTGAGATGTATAAGTGCATGAGGTTTGATGATGTATGTCATTTTCAATCATAAAATCTTGAACATTTTTATCTAAATATTCAGCCTCATTGTTTGACCTCAAAGTTTTAATGATGCTGCTGAACTGATTTTTAATGAAATATATGTATCTTATAACTGTTTGTCCTACATCACTTTTATTTTTTTAGTAAGTAGACCCAAGTTATTCTTGTGTGATTATCTACAAATGTCATAAACCATGTAGCACCATTAATGTTAGCTATTCTCGGCGGACCCCATATGTCAGAGTGTACTAGATTAAATGGAGTTGATGCATTATATTCTTTTGTATGATAACTGTGTTTAGTATGTTTGGCTAGTTGGCAAGTTTCATAGCTAAGTTTTTCAACACAGGCTGAGCTGAATAATCTTGGCATTAATCTTTTAAGATATACAAAATTAGGATGACCTAGCTTCTCATGCCACAATAAAATCTCCCCTATACATGTATTTCTAGGGTGCAAAATACTAGAGTCCTGGTCACTTGTCAGCTCGGCTGCACTGACCAGCTTTGTTTTTTGACTTTAGTAGGTAGAGGCCCGCTATATTCTTAGCACTATCAATCATCCCCTTCAATTTGTTTTTCTGAAAGACAACATTCCGTGGATGAGAAGCAGGCTAATCAGTTATTATCCCCAGTGACCTTTCCAATAGATAATATATTGGAACTTAGCCTAGGGACGTGAAGAACACCTTTAAGGGTGATCTTATTATTAATCATAGCTGAGCCTATTCCAATTACTTCTAGAGTAATTCCATTCGCAATTTTTACCTTCTTAGGTTCAGCAAGTAAAGTGTATGAGTTTAGAAGGGTAGCCCCAGAGTCAACTATCCATTAGCTGCTGGAGTTGGGCTGGACGTAGCTTGCCATGGTTACCTGGTGCAGGTCAGCTCGGCCACCTTGTTTGTTCAGCAACTGAATCAGGGCGGCAACCTATTCTTTAGTAATGACCTCAGCATCAGGTGTGCTACTTAACTGTTGAGCACCACTGTGTCCAGCAGCAACTGGTTTTTGTGATGGCCTCCAGGGGCACTGCTGGTCTTCAGAGGTGGTTTTCCTTCTCGGACCAGCTTTGCCTGAAGTTTCCAATAGTCATCGACTGTATGGCCTTCTTTCTTGCAGTAGTTACACACTTTACCTGTAGCGCTCCGCTCCCAAATCCTAGCATCGGAAACGGTGCACCCGCTGTAGTCTGCTACGAGGACTACAAGGGGTCGTTCAATTCTCTTACACGTCAGCAGTGACGTAGAAAATTTTGCAGTGGAAACGAAATAAATAAAATAAATATTTATTTTTATTTCAAAATTTCAAATTTAACATCAGATAAGTACCAAGGTTAAGTTCACTATTACATCTCAACATAAAAGAAATAAACCTGCCAAAGTAAACATCTTCTGGCTCTAACTACCCCACTGCCCAAACTCAGTTCCGTCTTCTATGTATATGTAGTTGTACTCTTGTTCACTTAGGGAAAAATAAAAGGGTGAGTGATATAGAAATATCACCCATTAGGTTCCCGCCTCTTTCCGAATGATTTCATGTATGACAACAAATAACATGTAATACACGTATACACATAAATAACTGAATAAGTAAATAAAAGCACAGCACAACATTTATGAGATGTCATGATGCATGCTTGTGTCAACGCAACGAAATCTCAACACCCGAATGCATGTCTCTCTACAGTGCAATACATGAACCTCGAGATGATCCTACCACACGCCTCGTCAGGCCACACGTCCCGTCAGGCCACACGCCTCATAGGACCACACGTCCAGAAGGACCACACGCCTCATAGGGTCACACGTCCCGAAGGACCACACGCCTCATAGGGCCACACGTCCCGTAGGACCACAAGCCCTATAGGGCCACACGTCTCGAAGGACAATCTCGGCCAAAAGTCATGCAATGCTCGTGCCATGAATGCAAATGCAATATGTCTCATAACACATTTTTTCCTCTTCCTCTTTTTCCCACACATTTTCACACTTCAGCTATTTCCCTTATTTCCTCTCAATTGATTTTAAAATTATAACTCTCGAATATAAATTAATTTACCTATTGAAGAAATTATTTAACTTTTCTTTTGTTTCCACAAATATTCTAATATATGGTTTTTAATATTTATGTTTATAAAATACATTAGTACTTATTCAATTTTTTCCTTCAAAATCTGATTTTTTTTATATTTTATATTTTTCAGAATATCATTTTTTTATTTTACATAGCCATAATTATCCTATACTTTTTTTAATATTAAAACATACTATTTTCTTTTTAAAATCAAAAATAGTTTTTTTAAAAATAAAAATATCCCAAACCAATTCTTTTCTTCCCTTTATTTAAAAACCTATCCCAAATCAATTCTTGCCAAACCAGCCCGGCCCGTACAGGTTGTAACAAGTTTTTTATTACTTGTTTTTCCTACAAGTTGTAACAGTCTGCCCCTTACAATAAGTTTTGACCTCGAAACTTGCATATGGTGTAATCAATGACTTAGTATAGTTCTACTTGATTTATCCACCTAGATAATGATAAAACTATGCATCCGTTGCATATGTTAATATGTTCATATTACACTCTCTCAACATAGGATTAAATCTTCAGAATCATTTTTCTAATCCATTTCTCTTTGCTTATTTAATATCGTAACCTAATCTACCTATGATTATTGCATCAACTTAAGGGTATTGTCATTATACCGAGGTTCAATGACCCAATCGTCGGTATATAACGTACTTGTATCTACGGCCATCAGCCGCTCTCTAAAGTCAGTTCTTATATGTACTATAATATTTAACTTAATTATCTATAATGACAACTTATAAACCTCCATTTATACCATTTGACGTTTATCATTCAACTTATTATAGTCTACAATTCCGAATTCTTAACTTGTCACATATGATTCATCTCCTAGTTACATGTCCAAAATAAACACATGTCCAAAATACCCATCAAGTCTTCCGATTTATTACTCATTATACTTTATAGATATAGAATCAAGTCTCAAAATCAATTCTTGTATACTTACGAGCTAGATCTATGATCATGCCCTTACTTTTCTCAGATATATCATCAATACCTAGTATACGAAGTATGTGCATGGACATATTTCCTTCAATTTAAAGTAGTTTACGTAACTATATCTCTAACTGTTTGAAATAATATACATTCTAATTTTTTCAAACACAAGAACCACGGTATCATATATTTGTTTTCGCAAAGCGGTGTCTAAAATGACCATTCGTAAAATAATGGTACAACTTTCTTTGCAAAAATATTTCGATGAAATTGCATTAAAACAGTTGAAACACCATGATCGCAAAGTTGTTTTTTGTTTTTAAAAAAATATTTTAGCGCGGTTTCTTTTTCTTTACAAAGAAACACAAATTCTGAAAACTATGTTTCGTTTCACAAAATGAAACAATTGAAAACTCAGCAATTATAAATTTTCATAAAATGATTTTGATAAGGTACTTCTCATTTTTTTTAAAAAATATATATTTTGAAACTATTTCTGCTTCACGAAATTAAATACGTTCATCGTAAGCAGATGAATCTATTCAAAAGCATCAAATGATTCAATACTTGCAATGTCGATGGTTGACAAATAAATTTATTTTAGCAAAATCAATACGCCTAAACAAATTTGAGAAATATAAGAAATATGTAAACATATCATTCTTTGAAAACATCGATGTTTAAAAATACATCTATCTTCCAGAGTTGTCGGAATAGGTTAAATTGCATTATGTTGATATACAAATTCGAGAGCAATATAGCCTTATAAAGTAATATACTAACTGTTGGAACTATTTGAAATGTTTAGTAGCAAAAATCATTGAAATACCTTTGGAATATAAAATATGTCTTGGTCTACGTGCTTATACGGAAACGTTTAACTACTTGAAAAAAATAATAGTCTAATACTTCGTATATTTTTTTCTAAGTCACCCCTTAATGTTAGTGGAAAATCCACATATGTACCATTTCTTATAAATATTTCACTTAAGTTGCCCAAACCTAGTATAACACACTAACTATTAATTGACTTAGGAAATTCTAATTCACCATGATTCCGCACGCCAAAACTGGTCCGCTGTACCTCGTTACTTGGTTATTTGAACCACTAATTTTATTCTAGTTCATATGAAAACAAACACTACTTGTTCATGCCCGCTTTATTTTAATTCAAGCCTACTAAATTCAAGTCAAGTAACTCGACGTTCTATAAATCAACACTTAATGAAAGGTTGTAAAGATTCATTATTTCCATGTACATTGTTATAGCCAATTCACGCCCTTTGCTACCGATCAATATCTCTAGTAAGACTAATACCCTCGTCTTACTTAATAACCATAAATTTCAACATCTTAATCCTAGACTTCTCATACTAAGCTACTGATTATAATGCTTATGAATCGTTACTTAGTTTCTATCATTTCTCTATAACTCGTCTCTTATTATCTATTATACTATAATAATTCAATTCTTAGTAGCTATTGTCTCAACTTAGACCTAAGTCTGCTATGATGCTACCATCCAAGTAGGGATATGGCCCGTTTTACTTTACCCTAAGGGTACCCAGTCCCATGATGCTGTTGCGTTGAAGTAGCCCGAGTTACTGTCTGACCTATTAATATGTCACTAGCGTTTGTAGTAGGGTCTTATAGTTAACATTTTAATTCATTCAAATTCATTATATATTATTCAACTAGGATTACAAAGATCACGGTTTTAAGAATTATGATCAACTTAGATATGTAGAATTGTACGGGATACCCTAGGTATACGTGTTTCATAACCAATCGTCTCCTTAAATTTAAGGTCATAACTTACTTTTAGGATTGTTCTTATTATTCTCATTTTTTAAGTCTAGGATCATATCTTATCTCTAAAATCATGCTTAGTGCATAATCGATGCTTATGACTGAGAGCAGTTTCTATGTTCATGAACTTCGCTTATGTTCAAATCATTTCTTATGTCTAAGATTGTGACTTAGAGCAAAATCGTAACTTAAGTTCTAATATCATGGCTTAAATCTACATTTTCGCTGTGGATCTAGAACTATTCCTTGAAGATCATACTGTCTGCACGTATACCTCTTAAACTCATTCCGAAATTAGATCCAAGTGATTGGCGGTGTCAATTGTGCTGTGTCACCACTCCTCTGCAGTTTTTTGTGCTTGGGGATAATCCCTTAATTCTGGGGGTTCTCACCACCATTTCCTCTATTACCGGCTTGTTAACGTCTTGCTGGCATTTTTTAGAATTTAGAACGGTCGAAAATATATTTATTTAAATACAAGCTAAGTTAGGGGGTATTTTGGGAATTTCTAACAACTTAGGGGGTTGCATGCAAAGGTTAGGGGTAATTTAATAAAGTCTGTCGTTTACGGAATTCATGCTAAAGTTAGGGGCATAATGATAATTAAGTAAGGAAACGATCGCTCACCCTCGTACCCCTTAACCCGATCATAACATAAGTCTAAGATCATCACTTAGGCCTATGTTGCTTCTCAGGGGTAATAGCGTCATTTTAAGAAAAAGATCGCAGCTCAAGTCTAAGTGATCTAGTTAATTCTGCGTTTCCGAGGCGGATCTGGAGCCTCAGCTCTACTTGTAGCGCCCCGCTCCCGAACTCTAGCATCGGAAACGGTGCACGTGCCGTAGTCTGCTACGAGGACTACAAGGCGTCGTTCAATTCTCTTACATGTCTGCAGTGACGTAGAAAATTTCGCAGCGGAAACGAAATAAATAAAATAAACATTTATTTTATTTCAAAATTCTGAATTTAACATCAGATAAGTACCAAGGTTAAGTTCACTATTACATCTCAACATAAAAGAAATAAAACTGCCAAAGTAAACATTTTCTGGTTCTAACTACCCCACTGTGGGAACTCAGTTCTGTCTTCTATGTATATGTAGTTGTACTCCTGTTCATCTGGGAAAAAATAAAGGGGTGAGTGATATAGAAATATCACCCACTATATTCCCACCTCTTTCTGAATAATTTCATATATGACAACAAATAACATGTAATACACGTATAACATAAATAACTGAATAAGTAAATAAAAGCATAGCACAACAGTTATGCGATGTCATGATGCATGCTTGTGTCACACGCAACGAAATCTCAACACCCGAATGTCTGTCTCTCTACCGTGCAATGCATGAACCTCGACGTAATCCTACCACACGCCTCGTTAGGCCACACGTCTCGTCGGACCACAAGCCTCATAGGACGACACGTCCCGAAGGACCGCATTGACTTTCAGGTAGAATTTTTATGGGTGGTTGCGCCACACGCCTCATAGGGCCACACGTCCCGAAGTAGGCCTGTCAAAACTTACCAGATATCCGACATCCGAATTCGAATTCGGCTGTCCGAATCGAATATGGTAAGAGCTGTACATTCGTTTCACCGTATTCGAATTCGTATCCGAATAGTATTAGAAAAACAAATACGAATATGGTATAGTCATTACCGTATCCGAATATCCGTATCCGAATAGATATTTTTAAAATTAAATAAAAATATATAATAAAATATATAATAATATATAAAAAAATATGTAAAAATATTTATTTTTAAAATTTTATATATTATATCATAGTTTTTTAATTTTTAAGCCAGCCTAGAACATTCTTGCTTTTTCTACCAGTTTCGGTGTTTCCACTTTCCCCCTGCCCCTTTCATTTCACTTTTCATTTTCAACAAACCTAATGGGAAAAATTCAAAATACTCCTCTCCAGCTCTCTTCAAGAGACCTCAACTTTTTCTGCGCAGCCGTTTGCCGTAACCCGTTGAAGGTCCACCCGTTGAAGGTTTCTTTCTATACTTTTTTAGTATTATGTAAATGTGAGGTGATTGGTGATTATGCTTTTGCATTTAGTTCCCAACGAACAATCCTGCTTATGTGGTTGTCTATGTTATTATTTGTATGAGTTCCATTGTTCTAATTTGAGTTCTACGGGTTAGGTTGAGCTGCAGTCTATGTTTCAGGTTTGATGAAATCATCCACTACATTTGGCAATTTGCTGCATTTATTATGGGATCCCCTATTTAGGTTACTATGGTTTTTCTTCTTTCCATCCCTTCTCTTGTGTAGGTCCTTCCATGTTGTTTTTATACATCAGTTGACAGCTTCATTTGCTTGCCCTTCAGGATTTTCTCGTTGCCATTCAAGGTTGTCTCGTTATAATGAAACTTTTCCATTTTGTATTTTGAGCAAGTCAGATCATAGGCTAGCTTGCTAACACCTACTCATGATGTTAATCCTCTGTAAATTTGTCTCATAAGGCTGATATATGAAATTTTACTTGCAAGAAAAAAATGTGTGTATTGTTTTTGTGCAGAGAGCATTGTGACGGAGAGCTCAGCCCTCCCAGTTGAGGCATTGGATGTAGGATCCCCTGCCCAATTTCCTATAGTTCTTAAAAAGCATCGTGCTTTTTATATTTTCCTTTCTGTGGTTTAAGGAGAAAAAGGAGGGGGGTTGTTCTTGAAGAATACAGTTGGCCGTCAGTACCCTATAATTTGAATTGTAGAAAGTTTTGCCCGCATTGAGCGTATATTTCCTTTAACTTAGAAACAAACCTGTAAAAAATCCTGAGGCTTCTGAAGTAACAATTGAGGACTGCAAGCAATTACTCTCCCCAGCTTTTTACTTCCAATGTTCAGCTCGGTGAACTGTACCAACATTACCTTCAGCTTGTAAATTTATGTGATATTCATAACTATTCCTTGCTTGTGTTTTGGTATGTGTTTGATTCCAAAATGTGTTCCTTTTGTTTTGTTTCTTAAGATGTCAAGTGAACCTACTCTGACTTCAAGCTCAAGATCGATACAAAATAATGAGGTGTTGGATATAGACAAAGACGTTGACGAGGGGGAAACAGAAGGATCTCCATTGGTCAAAAGAGCAAAAAAATTGACGTCGGCGGTATGGAATGAGATGACAAGAACCGCCACAAGTAGTGGTGCATATGTAGCTCAATGCTCTTGGTGCAATAAATAATTCGACGGTAAAAGCTCAAAAGGTACCACTCATTTGAGTAATCACTTGAAAACTTGCGTTCAAAAGAAGTTTAGGATGAGAGGACAAACTACTATTCAAGTGGCTAAAAATTCTAAAACTGGAAAAGTTGAAGCAAAGCCTTACAAATTTGATCCTCAAAAAAGTAGGATGGACTTGGCAGTAGCTATAGTCAAACATGATTACCCCTTTAACATGGGTGAGCATGATTTTTTTGAGTATTTTCTGCATGGTTTAAATCCGAATTTTAAGCTTATGTCTCGAAATACACTCCGTTCTGATGTGTTGAGTTTGTACAAGCTAGAGAAGGATAAACTCTATAAATTCTTGGATGGACAAACTTCTAGAGTGACACTAACCACTGATATGTGGACATCTGATCATTCCAATGTTGCATATGCATGCTTGACTTGTCATTTCATTAATGACAAATGGGAGTTGAAGAAAAAGATAATTGCATTTAGGAATGTTCCATATCCACATGATGGTGAAACTTTATTCCGATTTGTTTGTGATCTTCTCATGGAGTGGAACTTGGATAAGAAATTATTTTCTGTGGTTATTGATAATGCTTCTTCAAATGATTCTATGGTTAGACTTTTGAAGTCATGGTTGGTTGAAAAGTGTAGGCTTCCGTTAAGTGGAGAGTTATTTCATGTGCGTTGTAGTGCTCACATACTTAACTTAGTTGTTCAAGACGGTTTGAAAATGATTTCTGGATTGATATCTAAGCTTAGGGAAACTTGTAGATATTTGAAACATTCTCCTTATGGTAATCAGAGGTTTGAAAATGCAAAGCAACAATGTAAATTGCAAAGTAAGAGAAAGGTGGCAAGTGATACCCCAACTAGATGGAATTCCACTTTTTTGATGCTTGACACTAGTTTACCTTTGAGAGAAGCACTTGATAGGCTTGCTCAAATGGACCAAAACTATAAGTTTTGTCCAAGTGAAGATGAATGGAGAGTTGCTATTGTTATTCATGCTTGCTTGAAGGTGTTCTATGACGCTACTCATCATTTTAGTGATACTCATCTTCCTACCTCTAATGTGTTTTTCCCGGATGTATGCAAAATTCAATTGAAGCTGAATGAATGGGAGAAAAGTGATATTGATTTTCTTAGGAATATGGCTGGTCCAATGAGGGTAAAATTTGATAAATATTGGGAAGAATGTTCTTTGGTGTTGGCAATTGCTGTAGTGTTGGATCCTAGGTTTAAGATGGACTTGGTTGAGTTTTACTACAATGCTCTTTATGGCGATGAAGCATATTATTACATTGCTAGAGTGAGAACTTCTTTTACGAATTTGTACATTGAGTATGATGGTGAAATGGGCTCAAAAGATGCGGGTGATATTGGAGACAATTCTTCAACTTCCGATGCTAGATCTCAATCTTCCACAAGATTAGATGACTTCAATGATTTTGATGAGTGGTATAAGAAAACTCGATCTTCGTCACTCACTATCTATCAAAAGTCCGAGATAGACCAATACTTGGACGAACCGGTGTTTCCTAGAAACGATAATTTTCTCATTTTGGAGTGGTGGAAATCAAATTCGCCTAAGTATCCTACCTTAGGGAAAATGGCTCGGGATGTCTTAGCCGTTCCGGCTACAACTGTTGCATCGGAGTCCGCATTTAGTGTTGGAGGAAGAGTAATCGACGAATCACGAGCTTTATTGTTACCTGATATTATTGAGGCATTGGTTACCACACAGGATTGGATTGAGTCACGAAGAAAGAAAAGTAAATCTTCTATTTCTTATTCCTTATATCTTTTCTTTGGTATTACTTATTCATGTTTATTTTATTTTAGGATATTGATTGAATTTTGTTTTGTTGTAGACTTGGATGATGTTGGTGAAAGCACTTCCGGTTCCGGAGCACAAATGTGAACTTTGATTTGGAGCACAAATGTAAACTCACTTGGTGAATTCTTGTGGTGAACTTTGATTTTTTTTAACTTGGTTAGTGAACTTTGTGTTGTAAACTCGGTTGGTGAACTTTGTGTTGTTGTAAACTAAGTTGGTGTTTTTATAATTTTATGTAATGCTAGTTCTACTAAAGTTGGTTTTTTTTGCTGATTTCGAATTCGGATATCCGGATTCGGATATTCGAAAAAATTTGAAATAGATATAATACGGATTCGGATATCCGGCACCGAATTCGAATCCGAACAAATTCGAATTCGGATGACTTCCTAAATATCCGTCCGGATTCGGATACGAATTTGGATATGGTTAGACAAAAACGAATTCGAATACGGATACTGTGTTACCGTATTCGTTTTATCCGTTTGACATCCCTATCCCGAAGGACCACATGCCTCATAGGGTCACACGTCCCGTAGGACAATCTCGACCCAAAGGTCATGCAATGCTCGTGCCATGAATGCGAATGCAATATGTCTCATAACACATTTTTTCCTCGTCCTCTTTTTCCCACACATTTTCACACTTCAACTATTTTCCTTATTTCCTCTCAATTGATTTTAAAATTATAACTCTTGAATATAAATTAATTTACCTATTGAAGAAATTATTTAACTTTACTTTTGTTTCCACAAATATTCTAATATATGGTTTTTAATATTTATTTTATACAAATACATTAGTACTTATTCTTTTTTCCTTCAAAAACTGATTTTTTTTATATTTAATATTTTTCAAAATATCATTTTTTCAATTTACATAGTCATAATTATCCTGTACTTTTTTACTATTAAAACACACAGTTTTTCTTTTTAAAATCAAAAACAGTTTTTTAAACTAAAAATATCCCAAACCAATTCTTTTGCCCAGCCCGCGACCCCTACTCCCCTAACCCAGCCCGCCCGTTGGCCCCAAACCCCCCCTGTGTGCCCAGCTTTCCCTTTCTCTTTCTTTTAGCCAACTTGCCTTTTATTTTTTTTGTTTTCCCCTCTACCTGGCCCAAACCTTTCCAACCACAGTCCTTTTCCCAAATTACCAGCCCACAAGCAAAATTCCAGCCTCTCCTAGCCACAGTTTGCTTTCAGCTCAAACCACACCAAATTTTCCCCAAACAACACAATCTTAACTCCACTTCAAAATTTTAATTTAATTACAACTCTTTTAATCAAGTTTCTACTAAACCTTAATATTTACAATCTACCAACATATCATTATTTATATATTTTTTATATAACTTCAATGAAACATTATGTATATTTACCAAATTTTGTCTAAACCGGTTCATGCAAATCATTTATACACCAAAACTTAAACTATTTTTTTAAATATATATATCACAGTCGAAAAACGTAAATTAGATAATTAACATACACATAACATTGTATGCAACAATGGAAGCAACTAAAACATATAAGCATATCATCTTGAATTATAACATGCAAAATAACCACAAATAAAGCAATTAACAAATAATTACATATATGAAATTAACTCAAACAGAGAGAAGCCACCTACCTTTTGGTTATAGCCTAAAAATAGTGATGGTGATATGTTGATGGTGGTGTGCCTCCATTTCCTTCTTCTCTTTTCTCTTTTTTCCCCTTTATTTCCTTCCTTTCTCTTCCTCTCTTTTCTCTCTATTTGCCCCCAGCACTTCATCTTCTTTTTTTCTGTTATGGCTGTTTGGCCTTGAGGGAGGGGGTTTTATTTTTATCTCAACTTAATGGGGAATTAAGTAGGTTATTAATGGGGTAGTGGGTAATTTATTGTAAGGGGGTTTCATAGGGATCGTTAAGGGGGTTAATGAAAAGTTTTTTTTCTTTCACATGGTTGTTTGGCCCTTCTTTTTTATAACTAAGAAATTGAGTGTTTCATCTCCCAAGTAGATTGGAGATAAAAAAATTATGATGTAGATAATTAGTATTTAATGGCTATTAAAAGCAACTTAATGTTGGTGGTTATATCAAAGGTTTTTTTTTCTCTCTTTTTTTATTTAGTTTTTTATTTTATTACTTTTTTTCCTACGGGTTGTAACATTACCTCTTCCAGAAGAGGCAAAGTGTTTCTTAACAGCCAGTCCAGATGCTTCTGCTGGGTTTTTTGAATGTAAAGCAGGGGATGTTGGACCGTGCACCTGCAATAAACACCACTAGAGGGGGGGTGAATAGTGGTTAGCGGAAATTACACTACAACCCTTTGTTAAAATTCCCTTTGAAAACAGAATCTGAGACCACCTCAGATTCAGAACCCGTTTTTCAAAAATTCACAAATAATTGTACACAACTCCAAAAATTATGAAACTTTCCATAATTGAACTTCAATGAGTTAAAAAGACTATGTCCAAAAATCAGACCCATTCAAACAAATA
Source organism: Eustoma russellianum (assembly GCA_036186865.1). Taxonomy (NCBI): domain Eukaryota; kingdom Viridiplantae; phylum Streptophyta; class Magnoliopsida; order Gentianales; family Gentianaceae; genus Eustoma; species Eustoma russellianum. Next base: position 3,986,664 of record AP025069.1, on the reverse strand, counting down.
AAAAGATTCACATGGTCAATCTGGACAGAATTGGACAGAATGTTGCTGATTTTGCAAATAGTGTTTCTCTTTGAATACTCAACCAAACAGGTTGATCTTTATATCAAAACACTCCTTAGGATGTGTAAATTAAGTTTCCAAAAGGCCCTGACCTTAAACAATTCTTGAAAAATACAGAATTTAAGTTTTCTCAAAACTGGTCAGATTGCAGCCAGATTGGAGCAGTTATCTTGCAAAGACTAAAAGACTAACTTTCCCTTGCTCAAATCAAGTGATTCTTGTTGCAAATGAAAGCTAACAGTCTGAAGTATAACTCCACCAAAAATCACGAATTTTGAAAATGTTTAGCTATTTTTTCAAATTGCGTGAAGTTGAGTGAAAACTGCAGTCAAAAACGGGCAGAAAACAGAAATAAAGAAACAAGAGAAGAACACCGAGGATTTATCCTGGTTCGGTCAATGTGACCTACTCCAGTCCCAAGGAACACCTTTCCTTGGATTTCACTATGAAATGAGCACCTTACAACAAGATCCAAGCTTGATCCTTGGGTTATACACCAACCCTACTCAAGACTTGGATAATCACCTTCTAAGCAACACTTAGTTGCAACTCCTCTAACACCTATTGATGTAGCCTTATAAAGATGGCTAATCAATCTTACAAATGAAGCTCAAGAGGCTTGTAGCACAACAAAAATATCAAGAACACCTTTGCTACAACAAAATACAACAACAAGAACAAGAAGATGAATATGAAAGCTATAGAATGCTTGTGAGCTTCAAGTGTGTTTCATCTTCTTCACCAATGCCTCTATTTATAGTGTGATTTGAGCCTTGAAGATAAGAATGCCAATGTGTCATCATCTTCATCATCAACTCCAAATGTCTTTTCATCATTGGTTGGCTTTGTACACTTGGCAAAATAAAACACCATGATTGGTCCACCTTGGCAAAATGATGTTGGCCGATTTTTTCCACCTTGGATAGTCTCATTTATCCTTTGCAAAATGTAGATAATAAGAAGAAGATAATGCACCAAAATAACCTCAACTCCTTGCTTGAGAATAGCCATGTGAGCTTTTACTTTTTCAAATCAAAAATTCAGCTCCAACTTTAGTAAGTAGCCGTTGGCTACTTTGATTTTTCAAGACATATATTTTGATTTTTTTCTTAATAAAATAAGAAAGGATAATATCACCAAATTATCCCCAACTTCAAGCATCATAATAGGACATGTGAGAGCTCCATTTGACTTTAAAAAGCTGCTGAAAATACCCAAGAAAAACAATATAGCCGTTGGCTATTTTTAGTAAACTCCAAGTTGGCATTTTTGCCAACTAGCTCCTTTTTGGTTGGTCCACTTGTCTCCAACTCATAAAATGAACTCCACATCATATCCACCTTATCAATCATGTTTTTCCACATATATATAAGTATAGCAACTCAGATTTTTGAAGAAGAAATAAATAAATAACAATTGACAAGATTATGCCAATGTGTAACACCGAAATTCCCCAATATTTCTTTTTATATGTCAAGAACATTTCCACACCTTTGACACCTTTAATATCTCTGAATAATTATGATAAATATTCTCTTATAACATATATAAGAGGTTTTTCAAGAAAAAATAGAATGTGACATCTCAAATCGTCACATATCCAGCTATAGTCAATAATATCATCGGTTGAGAGAATAAGATATAAGATCACCATATAATCTTCAAACTAACAATAACACAGCTCCAGAATGAAGATAATAATATGCTCAAGAGATTCCTTGAGTGAAAATACCAAAAATACCCTCAGGAGTAAAATTACCAAAATACCCCTGGTGTGAGAAAACTCCAGAAATGATCCCGATGGTCAGAAATAATCATGATACCAACTTAGTCATGATAAATAGTATAAGAATGTGCTCTTGAAATATTTCCACCATATCATGTTCCTACAAAACTCAAAATACCAATTTTGCTCTTTTTGGTAAGTTGTAGAAACTTCCAAGGCATGTTAGTCACAAGACAATAATAATCACCAAAAACTCATAATAAGCACATAATGAACATGTATAAATCATGTAAAAATGAAAACAACCATTTTATCACATTTTAGAAAATTATTTCTAAAAACCCTAGACATCGATCGATGTGCAACAACCTGAGAGACCGATGTCAACTTTTTCAACTTTTAATCACATATAACACCATGTATGACATTTTTAAGTATTAACCACTTAAAATCATGACTTTGAAAATTATCCAAACATATTTCTCAACATTCTCCCCCTTTTGGATGATTTTCAAAATAACCTAACATGATTTTAATGTCACAGCTTATAATTAAAAATTTAACCAAATGTTTTCAACGTTTAAATAGTATGTTGCTCCCCCTCAACTCATACTCTCCCCCTTAACCTATACTCAACTCATAACCAATTGAAACTTATCATTTCATACCAAATGATGACTTACCAACTAAAATCCATGACTTACCAACTAAAATCATGTTCTTATTCTATCTCCCCCTTTATTTTGCAAATCATGCAAAAGATAGAACTATGCAATGGTATCGTAAGTCATCATTCCTAATTTGGCTCGTAAGTTTTCAAAAGTGGCTTGATTAAGGGGTTTGGTAAAGATATCAGCAATTTGGTGATCAGTTCTTATATGGTTTATCACTATGTCCTCATTTTGAACATGATCGCGAAGAAAGTGGTATCGCACCTCAATGTGTTTGGCCTTAGAATGAAGCACCGGATTCCGGAAAAGATTGATTGCACTTGTGCTATCGCAGAAAATTGGAATCTTTTTCATTTTAATGCCAAAATTACTAAGTTGCTGTTTAAGCCAAAGTATTTGGGTAGTACATAAACTCAAAGCAATATACTCGGCTTCAGTGGTAGAAAGAGCTACACTAACTTGCTTTTTAGAAAACCAAGAGATCAAATTGGTTCCTATGAATTGACATGTACCGCTAGTGGATTTTCTATCTAACTTACAACCACCATAATCAGCATCACTATATGCGTGTAATTCCAACTTAGCGTTTCTATCATACCACAGTCCTAAGTAAGGTGTATGCTTAAGATATCTAAAGATCTTTTTCACTGCATTGTAATGTGATACCTTAGGACAAGATTGAAACCTAGCACACATACATACACTAAACATGATGTCAGGTCTTGATGCAGTTAAGTATAACAGTGATCCAATCATAGACCTATAGAGTGTGTCATCAAAAGGTTTACCATTTTCATCGTTATCAAGTTTGGTACTGACACTCATGGGGGTAGTTGTAGGTTTCAACTCTTCAAAACCAAACTTCTTAATCATATCATTGACATACTTAAGTTGTCTAATGTGAATTCCTTGAGGGGTTTGTTTAATTTGAAGTCCTAAGAAATAATTCAACTCTCCTACCATTGACATTTCAAACTCCGACTTCATACACTCTTCAAAGTCTTTTACTAAGGTAGGGTTGGTTGAACCAAAGATGATATCGTCAACGTATATTTGAACTATTAACAAATCATTACCTTTTCTTTTTAGGAATAATGTGTTGTCTATAGTTCCCCTTTGATAATTATTTGCAATAAGAAAGTTTGCAAATCTATCATACCAAGCTCTTGGAGCTTGTTTCAAACCATATAAAGCTTTCTTAAGCTTGTACACATGGTTAGGATTCTTTGGATCTTCGAATCCAGGGGGTTGTTTGACAAACACCTCTTCTTGGATGTATCCATTCAAGAATGCACTCTTGACATCCATTTGGAAGAGTTTAATGTTACTTAGACTTGCAATCGCAAGTAATAATCTAATTGCTTCTAGTCGTGCAACTGGTGCAAAGGTTTCTTCATAATCTATACCTTCTTGTTGATTATAACCTTGTGCGACTAGTCTAGCCTTATTTCTTGTAATGTTTCCTTGTTCGTCCATTTTATTCCTAAAGACCCATTTAGTTCCTATGATAGACTTGTCTTCAGGTTTAGGTACTAAGTCCCACACGTTGTTCCTTGTGAATTGATTTAATTCCTCATGCATGGCATCTATCCATGATATGTCACCTAAGGCTTCCTTTACATTCTTAGGTTCTATGTGTGAGACTAAGCTATGCCCTTCAAGTTGACTTATGTTTCTACGTGTTCTAACCCCAACACTTGGATCCCCAATGATTAGTTCTCTAGGGTGCCACCAATTCCTAGATTGACTAGATTCACCCTTATCTTGTTCAAATGTTTCATTAGTGTGAACATTATCATATGTAATTGGATCATTAGTTAAATTATCTTCCAATTGCAAAGTTTCTTCATTTATATCATCTAAGGGTTCATGCATGTCTTGTTCAGGGGGAGTTGGTTCTAGATGATCAAGTACAGGCTCAAGTAATACATCATCATCAAACATATTTTCAACATTTGTTTCTTGTTTATGTTGATGTTTATTACTAACTTCAAAGCATGCATTTTCATTGAATTTCACATGTATGGATTCGATTATTTTTCTAGATGCAGGATTATAACACCTATATGATCTTGAGTTAGTTGAATACCCAACAAATATGCATTCAATAGACTTTTGTTCAAATTTATCTAGATTATCCTTAGTGTTTAGCACAAAACATTTACATCCAAATACTTTAAGATAATCTATCTTAGGTTGTCTATTGTTTAGCAATTCATAAGGCGTTTTATTTAATTTCTTTCTAATAGTAAGCCTATTTATAATATAGCATGCACAACTAACAGCTTCAGCCCATAAATATTAGGTACTTTATTTTCACAAAGCATTGTCCTAGCAACTTCTTGAATTGTTCTATTTTTACGTTCAACAACTCCATTGAGTTGTGGTGTTCTAGGTGGTGAGAATTCATGTTTTATTCCATATAGTTCACAAAATTTGATTACGTCTTTGTTTTTAAATTCTCCACCTCTATCACTTCTAATCTTTTTAACATTTTCTTCATAAATGTTTTCAAGTTGCTTGATAAGGGTTTCAATTGCTAATGGAGCATCGTCTTTGTGTGTTAAGAACAATGTCCATGTGTAGCGTGAGTAATCATCTACTATGACACACACATAGTAGTGTCCACCCAGACTTCTTGTCCTACTTGGACCAAATAAGTCTAAGTGAAGCAATTCTAGTACATGACTAGTACTCACTTCATGTTTCGGTTTTAACGTTTCTTTAATGTGTTTTCCCTTAATACATGTTTCACACATTTGAAAATTATCTAAGTCTAACTTAGGCATTCCTCTAATTAGATTCTTCTTAGACAATTTCTTAATAGTTGAAATTCCTATATGACCTAATCTTCTATGCCATAAATTTACATCTAAGTCATATGATATTAGACATTTAACCTTAGCATCTAACATGTTATCTAAGGTAAGAGTATAAATATTTCCATCTCTATTTCCTTTTAATATTATTTCTCCTTTTTCATTTATTATATCACAAGAATTGGGAAGAAAGGAGACATTATAACCACAATCGATAAGTTGAGAAATACTAAGTAGATTATAAGATAGATTGCTTACTAATAACACATTTCATATTTGAAATGTGTTAGGGTCCTCAATTGTTCCTTTTCCAACAACTTGTCCTTTGTTGTTGTCGTCACCGAATGTTACTTTTCCTCCATTCTTGATATGTTCCAATTCGATGAATAGCTTGGGGTTCCCCGTCATATGCCTCGAACATCCACTATCTAAAAACCATTTGGTTTTCAGATTCTTTGACTTTGCCTCCTTCTTGCATTCCTTGCGTTTATCCTACAATGGAGACAAAGTTTTAGGTACCCTTTATTTGGGTCCTTGAATGTTAGGGGCATTATTCTTGTTTAGATAACCCTTAGGTATCCAAACTTGAACATACCTTTTAGGCACATTTTTAGCATGGTTAAAATAAGAAGGATAATCATATAGATGATTATTCCTCATAAGTGAAGATGCATTGTTATACATGTTGTGCCATGGTTGATAATCATTATAGGATGGCCGAATTTTATAATGTGTATAAGGCATGCGATTTTGTTTCTTGAAAGGCACAATATAAGTGTGATCATAGGTATTTCTATAAGACTTATAAGAGTGTTGCCTATACTTAGGTTCATAATAAGTTGGATGCTTTTTATTATGTCTAGTTGCATTTGTATACATATAGGCATAGTTTCTATGTTGTCTAGATGCAAAGTTTGGCCTAGATGTATGTTTATGCGTGTGTGCTTTTATGGGTGTATGTTGCATTTTTGCCTTGATATTAGTAGAAGAAGGTGTAGAAGAAGATGTAGCAGGCAAAGTTGATTTTATTGTATTATATGGCAACTTTGTACTAGATGAAACAAACTTAGTCTTTGTATTCACTTTTTCATTTTCTTCTTTATAGCCTAAGCCGGTTTTATCATTTCCATACTTTTGTGAAGAGATGAGTGTGTCTAACATGTTTGCACCAGATTTAAATTGTTCTATCATTTTTTCTAAGGTAAATTTAGAAGACTTAAGTTGCCCTATTTCATTTTCACAACTTTCTAACTTGGATTTTAACATTTTATTTTCCATTTGTAACTTTTGTTCATCTTTCCTATATGATTCAATTTTATTCTCTAAAGAATCAAGAGTATTAGTAGACTCTTGTTTAAGAGATTCTAGTTGATCGGAAAATTCTAAGTTGGACGTCTTCAACTTGTCATTTTCTTCAACTAGTTTCTTCTTTTCTTTAGAGAGCCTCTTACAGTGAGCATGCATTCTTAGGAATTCTTCATACATTTCATCAAATGTCATGTCACTATCAGAAGAAGAACATACCTCGTTTGATACGAAGCAGACTTGAGCTTCCTCAGTTTCGGATTCTGAGTCAGATGAGTCGCTCCATGTGCTCACTTTCATTGCTCGTTTCCCTTTTCTTGCCTTAGACTCCTTTGTCTTTGTCGTTTGAGCCTCCTTGTCCTTGGCTTGTTTATTATTATTTTTCTTCGTGGGACAGTCGTATGAAATATGTCCTTTTTGACCGCATTCATAACACTTTAATTCTTTATTATACCATTTGTTTGTGTTATTCTTCCTAGGTTGAGAAGAAGAAGAAGAAGAATTACGTTGTCTATTCCTATTTGGACGTTTGAAAAACTTTCTAAGTTTTCTAGCGATCAATATCAAGTCATCGTCTAATTCAGTATCACTATTACTATCATCGTTACTAGCATGTGTTTCGGTTGTTTTGAAAGCTATTGACTTACCGGATGACTTAGACGATTCAGACTTTCGTTGGTTCAGTTTTACCTCATAGACTTTAAGAGACCCGATCAATTCATCCATTTTAGTGATTGACTTTGTCTCCTCGATTGCAGTCACCTTTGGATCCCATTCAGTAGGGAGACTTCGTAGCACCTTTTGAACCTTTTCACTGTTCGAAAATGACTTCCCTAAAGCTTCAAGGGCATTGAAAATATTAGTAATCCTCAAATCCATAGATGTTATGGATTCGTTTGGCATCATTTTGAAAGTCTCTAATTCAGTCATAAGCATGTTTATTTTTGACTCTTTAACACCACTAGTACCTTCGTGCTTTAGTACAAGTGATTTCCACATGTCGTGTGCGCTTGTGCAATTTGACACATATCCTGCTTCAGAAGTTGTAAGTCCATTTAAAAGTAATTGCATAGCTTTAGCATTCATGGACATTTTCTTTTTATCATCCGATGACCATTCACTTTTATATTTTTCAACCTCTTGAGTTACTCCACTAACTTGTATAACTTTCGTTGGAATGTACGGCCCATCTTCAACTATAGACCATAAATCGATGTCTATAGCCATTAAGAATAGTCTCATTCTTAGTTTCCAATGAACAAAATTATTGCCATCAAAAAGAGGAGGGCGTTGTGTAGACATACCTTCCAACTCACCTTTGTGAGAAACAATAGCCATAGTATGTACCTTGGATTTGAGACAAGCAGTATATAAAGAATTGTTGTTTCTTGGCCTTGTATTGTATATACGGTGTTGAATCTTGCTTCTTTTGAGTGGTGTTGGTCTGGCTCTGATACCAAATGTTGGACCGTGCACGGCAGATTTGCATTTGTGGAACAAGCAAATCTTTGGTAATATTTTCACAGAATTGCAGGCTGCTGAGGAGGATGCTGTTTGTGCAGAATATGATGTTGCGCCCACTGCGGCAAACAGAGAAGCATATCATTTTGCAAAAGCGCAGCTTGAAGCGTTGCAAATGCAGACCATGCTTTAGTGGAAGCAAAAAAGCAAATATTAAATGGCTTAAAGAGGGAGATGCCAACACAGCTTTCTATCATCAGATAGTTAAACACCGAAGACGAAACAAACAATTGTATCTATTAATAAACAGGATGGTACTATTTGAGACACAGAGCTATCCATACAGCAAGAAGCTGTAGCTTTCTTTGAGAGGTTATTTGCTGCGGAACCCACTTATGATCATGAAGTCCTATTATAGAACATACCACAGATCTTGACAGATGATGATAATCACCGCTCATTAGTGATGCCGCTGATTGATGAGGCCGCGACGCTGTATGGCAGTTAAGCCCTTCCAGTGCATCGGGACCAGATGGTTTTCTAGGTTCTTTTTATAGGCACTTTTGGGATGATATATGCTTAAATGTTTTATTGGCTGTACAAGAGTTCTTTTTGGGCTTCCGAGTGCCTAAGGCGATGGCAGCTTCTTTGCTATGTTTGATTCCAAAGGTTTCTAATCCTTCCATTTTTGGAGATTATCATCCTATTTGTTTAACAAATTTTATCTCTAAAGTCGTTACAAGAATTCTTTCTTCTCGGTTTAATGTGTTATTGCCTAGACTTATTTCTTCAGAATAATCCGGTTTTATGCCTGAATGAGGTATTACTAAACAGATATTGATGGAAAAGGAGATGTTGCACATTTTGGATCGAAAGTGCTGGGGAGGATAAGTGCTGATTAAATTGGATATGGCTAAGGCTTTCGATCATGTCTTATGGAAGTATTTGGAGCAGTAGCTTAGCAGCCGCCATAATGTGTAAAGGCATAGCAGTTAGCACCGACTGTATTAAAGTCACTCGTCTGGCCATACTTAAAAGCTTTTGCGACCAACCTGTCAACTGCACATCAAAAGGAGCAAGCAAAGACATACAACATGGGGAACGATTAATACCTTTAAATAGATAAGACCCTAAGTATTTTATAGGCAGCACTGAGTGTCTCATATTTAACGCCATTACTGCTCTATGTGAAGATAGCCTATCGCCCACCATATATTGGCTCTTATGATAGTTAACTAGTTGTCCTGATGCCCGCTGATATTGATCAAGAAATTGCTTGAATGCTTATAGATTATTAAGTGAGCCATTGAGAAATACCAATAAATCGTCTTCAAATCCAAGATGTGATACTGGCTGTACACGGACACTTGCAAAGCCCCTTAGCATACCCGATCGAAATAAGGCCTTTAAGCCTCTAGAGAATCCCTCGACGCAAGAATAAAAAGAATAGGCGACAGGATCACCTTGTTTTACTCCTCCGGATGGTTGAAAGAAACCACAAGGCTTTCTATTTATTAACACAGAACAGCATGTAGTAGACAAGTTATTCATAATGAGACGAATAAACCGAGAATGAAAGCCAATCGCAACAATAAACACCACTAGAGGGGGGGTGAATAGTGGTTAGCGGAAATTACACTACAACCCTTTGTTAAAATTCCCTTTGAAAACAGAATCTGAGACCACCTCAGATTCAGAACCCGTTTTTCAAAAAATCACAAATAATTGTACACAACTCCAAAAATTATGAAACTTTCCAGAATTGAACTTCAATGAGTTAAAAAGACTATGTCCAAAAATCAGACAAAAATAAGATCGTTTGTCCATTCAAACAAATAAAAAGATTCAGATGGTCAATCTGGACAGAATTGGACAGAATGTTGCTGATTTTGCAAATAGTGTTTCTCTTTGAATACTCAACCAAACAGGTTGATCTTTATATCAAAACACTCCTTAGGATGTGTAGATTAAGTTTCCAAAAGGCCCTGACCTTAAACAATTCTTGAAAAATACAGAATTTAAGTTTTCTCAAAACTGGTCAGATTGCAGCCAGATTGGAGCAGTTATCTTGCAAAGACTAAAAGACTAACTTTCCCTTGCTCAAATCAAGTGATTCTTGTTGCAAATGAAAGCTAACAGTCTGAAGTATAACTCCACCAAAAATGACGAATTTTAAAAATGTTTAGCTATTTTTTCAAATTGCGTGAAGTTGAGTGAAAACTGCAGTCAAAAACGGGCAGAAAACAGAAATAAAGAAACAAGAGAAGAACACCGAGGATTTATCCTGGTTCGGTCAATGTGACCTACTCCAGTCCCAAGAAACACCTTTCCTTGGATTTCACTATGAAATGAGCACCTTAAAACAAGATCCAAGCTTGATCCTTGGGTTATACACCAACCCTACTCAAGACTTGGATAATCACCTTCTAAGCAACACTTAGTTGCAACTCCTCTAACACCTATTGATGTAGCCTTATAAAGATGGCTAATCAATCTTACAAACGAAGCTCAAGAGGCTTGTAGCACAACAAAAATATCAAGAACACCTTTGCTACAACAAAATACAACAACAAGAACAAGAAGATGAATATGAAAGCTATAGAATGCTTGTGAGCTTCAAGTGTGTTTCATCTTCTTCACCAATGCCTCTATTTATAGTGTGATTTGAGCCTTGAAGATAAGAATGCCAATGTGTCATCATCTTCATCATCAACTCCAAATGTCTTTTCATCATTGGTTGGCTTTGTACACTTGGCAAAATAAAACACCATGATTGGTCCACCTTGGCAAAATGATGTTGGCCGATTTTTTCCACCTTGGATAGTCTCATTTATCCTTTGCAAAATGTAGATAATAAGAAGAAGATAATGCACCAAAATAACCTCAACTCCTTGCTTGAGAATAGCCATGTGAGCTTTTACTTTTTCAAATCAAAAATTCAGCTCCAACTTTAGTAAGTAGCCGTTGGCTACTTTGATTTTTCAAGACATATATTTTGATTTTTTTCTTAATAAAATAAGAAAGGATAATATCACCAAATTATCCCCAACTTCAAGCATCATAATAGGACATGTGAGAGCTCCATTTGACTTTAAAAAGCTGCTGAAAATACCCAAGAAAAACAATATAGCCGTTGGCTATTTTTAGTAAACTCCAAGTTGGCATTTTTGCCAACTAGCTCCTTTTTGGTTGGTCCACTTGTCTCCAACTCATAAAATGAACTCCACATCATATACACCTTATCAATCACGTTTTTCCACATATATATAAGTGTAGCAACTCAGATTTTTGAAGAAGAAATAAATAAATAACAATTGACAAGATTATGCCAATGTGTAACACCGAAATTCCCCAATATTTCTTTTTATATGTCAAGAACATTTCCACACCTTTGACACCTTTAATATCTCTGAATAATTATGATAAATATTCTCTTATAACATATATAAGAGGTTTTTCAAGAAAAAATAGAATGTGACATCTCAAATCGTCACATATCCAGCTATAGTCAATAATATCATTGGTTGAGAGAATAAGATATAAGATCACCATATAATCTTCAAACTAACAATAACACAGCTCCAGAATGAAGATAATAATATGCTCAAGAGATTCCTTGAGTGAAAATACCAAAAATACCCTCAGGGGTAAAATTACCAAAATACCCCTGGTGTGAGAAAACTCCAGAAATGATCCCGATGGTCAGAAATAATCATGATACCAACTTAGTCATGATAAATAGTATAAGAATGTGCTCTTGAAATATTTCCACCATATCATGTTCCTACATAACTCAAAATACCAATTTTGCTCTTTTTGGTAAGTTGTAGAAACTTCCAAGGCATGTTAGTCACAAGACAATAATAATCACCAAAAACTCATAATAAGCACATAATGAACATGTATAAATCATGTACAAATGAAAACAACCATTTTATCACATTTTAGAAAATTATTTCTAAAAACCCTAGACATCGATCGATGTGCAACAACCTGAGAGACCGATGTCAACTTTTTCAACTTTTAATCACATATAACACCATGTATGACATTTTTAAGTATTAACCACTTAAAATCATGACTTTGAAAATTATCCAAACATATTTCTCAACAGGGGATTCTATTGGGGCAGAACCTCCCATCATGACCTTCTTCTGGCTTTCTTCGTGTTTAATTTTAGTGAAGGCAGACTTGAAGGTCGGTAGTGATTTTGTACTCAGAATTTTACTTCGTGTAGTGCCAAATTCTGGGTTTAATCCAGTTAAGAAACGAAAGACCCGTTTCTTTTCTGTTATTTCTTTGTATAGTGCAGCATCAGTGGTGCAGGACCCCTGATGTGCTTTGAATGTATCAATCTGCTACCACGCTTTCGTCAGAAGATTGTAGTATTTGTGGACAACAAGATTTCCCTGTTTCATCTCATGAAGATGAGCTTCAACCTTGTATAGTTCTTAGATATTATCCTGTTTGAAATACATCTCCTTGACTGCAGCCCAGATTTCAGCTGCAGTTTTGTACATTATAAAATCATCAGCAATGTCTGGCTGCATAGAACGTATCAGCCAAGACATTATCATACTATTTTTCGTCTTTTACAGTCGAAAGCTTGTATCATCTTGGGATGGGACAGAGAGTGTCCTATATAAGTATTCTTTACTAGTGATGTATATTTCTATCTCTCGAGACCATGAGAGGTAGTTACCTCTATTTAGTTTGTGGCTAGTAATAGATACAAAAGAATCATCATTAAGTTGCGAAGGAACACACACTACTCCTGAAGAATCGGAGATAGATGTGGCCTCTGTGTATTCAGCAGGGGTATTTGAAATAGACATTTTTCAGAAGATTTTGAAGATGTAGAAACAGAGTATTGAGATTGCAAGTATTTTGAATTAGAGGAGCTCTGATACCATGTTGAAATATTGAAGAAGAAGATTGGTATTGAAGGAATTAAACTTCCATTCAAGTTAAGAATAATTTACAAAGTTTTGTCCCTTTTATAGGGATGGAAATCTACTCATAACAGCTGCTTTTTGACTTTCTGGCAGATGTCACTGTTAGCCAATATCAACTACAACGGATGTAGTAACAGCTAGTTACCAATACAGCTCTGCTATGTACAGTAAAAAAAACATAATATTTACATGTCCAAGTATAGCAGCTCTGCTTATTGCGTTGCTGCCTTGATTGTGCTTCACCTCATCACCTCGGCTCAGCATTTTCTTTACTTCAGCATATTTTATCTTTAGCGCAACTCTTCCTTCTTGTCTTCATCACCTCATTCCATCTTTCCTGTTTAAATCAGCTCGGCTGACTGGCTTCATTTCTTAGAATCTTTCAGGTCTTTGTTCATGTCGGCCTAGTTTAGCTGGCACTCCTTATCTAGGTCTTCCCTCTTCAGCTCGGCATTCCTTTGTCTAGGTTTGTCTTCTTCAACCCAGCTCGGCATACCTCGAGATTGAACTTATTTCTACATGGCTGAACCATATAAATTAGTTCTTTAAGTTCACCGATTAGAAAAGCAGTTCTATTATCTATTTGATGTAAATCAAAATCTAAATGTGCCACTAAATCTATGATGATCCAAAGAAATCTTTTGTCGATACAGGTGAAAAAGTTTTTATATAGTTCATGCATTCTTTTTAGGTAAAACCCTTAGCAACAACTCATGTTTTATATCACTTCATGTTACTTTAGAATCATGTTTGATTTTAAATATATATTTACAATCAAGGGCTTTCACACTTTTAAGTAATGGTACAATATCCCAAAATCTTGTTGTTATACATAGATTTTATTTCATCATTCACAACTTCAATCCAATTTTCTAAATTTTGACTATTCAATGCTTGATGGATGTTTTTGGAATCTTATTACATCATACCAATGTCAAAATCTTGTACTTATCTTGAACATAGTTCTATTAGTATGATCGGCCTATAAGGCCTAGTCTCAACTGGACTACCCCATACTCTGAAATGACACAAACTAGGTTTATACCCAGTCTATAACTCATACAGAGTTCTATTAGCTGCCTTAGTTAGTACACGATTGAGAATGTATGATTCGGTTTCGAGTGTTTCTTCCCAGAGAGACAATGGCAAAGTTAGTGTAACTTATCATATTACCTACCATTTTTATTATCATATGATTGTGCAGTTCAGCAACTCTATTCATGCTAGGCAAAACTAGCATGGTATACTGTGGCATTATCGTATTTTTATCTAGAAACTTAGCAAAAAGCCCTTGACATTCATCACCTAAACCAACGTACCGACCGTAGTATTTACATCCATGATCCGTTTCGACTTGGCTAATTCTTTTATTCAGTTGTTTACTCAACTGCAGTTTTAAAGGATTTGAATATATTGAAAGCTTGCGATGTTTCTTTAATTAAAAATATGTAACCATATCATCAAAAAAGATGATAAAATATGTGTGTCTATTTCGAGTAGCCATACGAAATGATCTATATATATATCTTTATGTATTAGCTCTAATATATCTGTTACACATATGGCTTTGTATTTTCAAATCATTATATGCCATATAATATACGTAGCGATCATTATATGGTATATATAATATATAATTGTGGAGCACTTGATTATGGATCATTATAGGATTTATATAATATATAGTTATACGATACATAAGTCCATATTTTGATACATATTGGAGTACTCAGTTTATGTGATGTCTTACACCTTCCGTATTATATGAAATCAAAACGGAGTAGCATTGGAGGACGAGGGAACTATATGGTGTGGCGGAGGGAGAAGGGTCAGCGACGAGGCTAGCATTGGATTTGGTTAGAGGAGCGTCCGAATGCCTAGTAGGTTGAGAAGCATCCATCTTGGCGTATCTGGACCCTTTCACGCACCATTTCGGATATTCAATCAATTGAATACCATTAGAAACCAAATGTCCATATCGTTCACAAATAGAACAAACCGCATTGCGATTATTTAGGATGCGATCCCTGCTTGTTTGTTTGAAGGATTTAGCCGCAAAATCCATGAAATCTGGTGCACACGAGAGTTCATACAGTGGCACACATGTCCGTTGTTGTGAATAAAATGCCACAGTTAACACACTACCGTCAGTCATAGTGTTTGGAAGAAAAGAGACGGTCAAAGAAGAAAAACAAAGTGTTGAAGAAGGAGTCTGCAGAAATAGACAACTGACTAGCCGAGCTAAGGTGCCTAGCTGAAGCAAACAAAAGACCAATGATCATCCAAGCTGAGGTGCCTAGCTGAGCTAAAGGAAGAAGTAAAGGAGTACTGAGCTAAGGTGCCATACCAAGGTGAGGATCAAGGATGAGCATGGAAAGGTTAAGGAGTGCCGAGCTGAGGTGCTAAGCTAAGGTAAGGCAAAAGTAGAAGAAGTACTGAACCGAGGTGCCCAGCCGAGGTGAGGTCAGAAGTACTCGAGCTGAGAAGAAGTGCCGAGCTAAAAACATGCAGTGTCGAGGTGACGAAGCAGTACCAAAATGAAACGATGCAATGTCGAGGTAATAAGATAAAGCGTCATGGTGAAAAGTGTTAGAATCTAGATAAAGAACAAAGCCAAAAGAAGAAGTGCCGAGGTAAGCTAAAATGAGAAAAGGCTGAGGTAATGAACTATATGAGCTAAAAGAAAGAATGCCGAAACCAAGGTGATGAAGTGAAGGCACTAAAGGAAAACAACAACGAAGAACGCTAAGCTGAGGAGACGAGGTGAAGACATAAACAAATGAATCTAGCTACGGTAAGCAAAACAACAAAACAAAGATTAACAGCAGCAATGGAGACAGCACTACCGAGCTAAAATACTTAGACAAATAAGAAATCTAGAAAGCAGCACTGAAGAGATAAACAGAGGAACAGTATAACAAAAGTATATATACGAATATATTGTACATACATCCACTAGCTTAGTGGACCAATAAACAATTGCAAATAAGAATATAGCCGTTAGAAATAGTCGTTGGTGGCTTGAGGTGTCTTACCGCTTCCAAGCCTTATAAAAGTCAAACACTTGTACATTTCCAGTAGTTAGTTCTAATTGAAGAACTCAAAGTCTGAATAAAATTTTATATTATTCAATGCAACTCTTCTATTTTACAATTTATTCTTACAAATTCTACAATGTGTGCTACTCAAATGCTCTTTCAAATGCTTTAAAACAATTGCTTCCGCTGTTAAGATATAAATTGTTTTGATGATGAAAAGATATTTCAAAAAGTTAAATTTATGCTTGAGACTTGATGCAAGATGAGAAAATTACACTATGTCAAAAATGGTTGAGATTGGAACTCACTGTCCAACATCGATCTCTCAGACTGGAGACATCGATCGATCGAGGCTTCGATCGATCGATGCCCGGCAGAAACCTTTCTGTCCAACATTGATCTCTCAACCTAGGGACATCGATGGATCGATGTCACTTTAGTTTCTCCCTAGGGAGACTTCGATCGATCGATGTCAGGCAGAATGCTTTCTGTCCAACATCGATCTCTCAGTCCAGGGGACATCGATCGATCGAAGTGACATCAGTCTCTCCAGGGGGACTTCGATCGATCGATGTCACTAGTTTCAAAAACTGTAAAGTTTCTGGAGGACATCGATCTCTCACCCCAGGCACTTCGATCGGTCGATATCCCAGAATTCAAAATTTTTTGAACGTTGGAACAAAATTCAAGGGAGATTCATGGTATTTTCTCTATCCAATCTTGCTCAAATTTCTTATATCCTTTACCCCAACATACTACATGCTTCCTTGACTCTTTTATCCATGTCTATGATTTTCTAGGGTGGCTATTGAAGATCAAATCACTCCATAGGGTGGCTCAAGACTATTTGGACATTATCTTAACATTTGGATACCTTGTGAACACTTGGTGGAGCTTCAAAAACGTGGTGAACTTCATCTATAAAAGGAAGCGCCTTGGATGAGGCTATTACATACTTTCACCATCATCTAGCTTCATTATTCATTTTTGTATAGTTCTCTCACATTTGTAGTATTGCTTAAAGCTTGTTAAGCTTTTCTTTGCTCTTCATTGTTGTATATTGAGAGATAGAGATTCTAGCACAAGAGGAACCATAAATATTTGATTTCTTTCTTGTTCTTAGACTAGTGAGAAAGTGTGAACCTTACTATTTCCTTCAACCCACTGTGAGAAAGTCCTTGAGGGAACTTTGTTGAAGTTGTGAGGTAGCAAGAAGTTGTTCTTGCTAAGAACTGTAGTTGCTATAGTTGCACAAGTGTATTTTGTGCAAGAAGTTGTTGTTTTTGTTGCTTACATTAAGGTGTTATTGTAAGTGTTGTTGTGGTTGTTCTATTAGCTTTAATAAGAAGAGTAGTTGTTGAAAATCCACTTTGGAAACAAAGTGGTAGTGGAATAGAATCATTTACGATTCGAACCACTCTATATCCGGTGTACACATTCATTGCCTCTCATCTCCCATTCTTGCTTGATTTTGAATTTCTTTTGAGTTGATCTAAACAAGAAAATTCCGCAAAAGTGCCAAACACTCTATTTACCCTCCTCCCTCTAGAGTGTGTTTCGGACCTAGCCATTGGTATCAGAGCGTAACATTGATTGCTTGGCCTATCTTTACAAGTGGCAAAGTTAAAGATCATGGCAATGATAACCTCAACCTCTTCATCTCACACTTCATCTCCCAAGCCTACTACACTATTTTTAGGATCAAACATTAAAGCACCTATGTTTGATGCCCAAAATTATTCTGTGGAAATTTTGAATGATCTGGAGACCTATTTGGGAGGTCTCTCAAATGACCAATATGTCTACCCAATACACTAGAATGTTTTATGCCAACATGTGGGTAGAATACAGAATTGGGGTTCCTTATGCTTTAAATACGGCAATAGATGGTCAGCTGTTGAATTTAGTTCAAAAACCATCAATGAATTACTTGAAGTTCATGATGAGGGTTGGGAAGATTTTGATCCATAGAGGTGGGATACATTTAAGTATCAAATTTCCGAGGATGAGGTTAAAACATTCCTTAGATTCCATCCCTCAAAGAATACAAATAACATGCCTCTCGTTTATCGAGTTTTTCTTGCCATTGTTAAATTTTGTATAAATGGCAAGTCGGCTAAACTCCCTAGTAATCTAGACTTTTATATTGCTTATCGCATTGCTATGAAGGAAAAAACTCAATTTTGGGGAGATAGTGTTTGAAAATATGTTGGAAGTTGTTACTAAGAAATCCAAAGCGCTTCCATATAGCAATCTCATCTATAGATTGCTAAAGGGCCAATGTTGCATTGGATGAGGAGTATACGGAACAGATATCCAACAAGGATTACTATACAAAGGCAAATATCCAACAAATACATAAGTCCCAAAAAGAGACGCAGAGACAGGGTGTACAACAAGATCAATAAGAGGAAGAACCTGAAGATCCCATCCCTCCACCATCACCCACTAAGCCCCTTAACGAACCCTCATCTCACCCTCAAACACAACCGTCCTCACATCCAAGTTCTACATCCCAAACGGACAAAGGCAAAGCCCCAATGGAGAAGGTAGTGGTTCCGATGAAGAATTCGATGCTGAGGCTTCATACACTTGGTCAATGGATGGAGGACTTGACAAAGGAGGTCGTACGTATTGATGACTTGGGGAAGGAAAACGCAAGTCTCACAAATTGGGTCAAAACTTTAGATACGAAGCTAAACTTTCAAAAGACCAAGTACCAAAAGCTGAAGACAAACCTCAAGACGGCTCTCTCCGGTCTATGTTTCTCTTCCAATGAAGAGTAGTTACTATATGGTTCCCCATTTCCCCCGTAGCTATAGGAATAGCTTAGAAGTTGAGATTACTCTTGTATCTCATTAACTTCTTATTTGTTTGTTGATATTTAAATTCTCTATTTTCATGTATCTTATTTTTGATGTTTTCAAAAAAGGGGAGAAGTTTGTGTTGATGGTGTCTTGATATGTCTTGATATGTTGGTTAAAGTTGTCTTCTTGATATGTTGGTAGTTGGTGTTGATGGTGTCTTGATATGTTAGTATTGATTAAGTTGTCTTGATATGTTGGTATGGTTTTGGTTGTTGTCTTGATATGTTGTTGTCTTAAGTTGGTTGTTGTCTTGATATGTTAGTATGGCATGGTTTATTTTGTTGGTGGCTTAAGTCTTGTTGTTTTGCATTTCATAGCTTGGTTTGAGAAGTTGGATTTGACATTACATGGCATGAAGTTTCTTGATCTTGACATTAAATGCTTGTGTAAAGTCATTGTTACTTGGTATGCTATCTCACATATTGAAAAGATGAAAATATGAAATGTGGTGCATGGGTTGAGGGGGAGTACTTTGGTATTGACATCATATTTATTGATTTTGGGTAGATTACATATTGAGGGAGAGTTTTTGATGTGTTCATATGATGAGGGAGCATGAACTAAGGGGGAGTTGTTAAATATCAAGTTTAGATGTAAATGTATCAAGTAAAAACATATTTTGAATCATGGTTTTGAAATCATCAAAAAGGGGGAGATTGTTAAGATATAAATTGTTTTGATAAAGAAAAGATATTTTAAATAAGTTAAATTTATGCTTGAGACTTGATGCAAGATGAGAAAATTACACTATGTCAAAAATGGTTGAGATTGGAACTCACTATCCAACATCGATCTCTCAGATTGGGGACATCGATCGACCGATGTACTTCAGCCTCTGGCTTTGATCGATCGATGTCCGGCAGAAACCTTTCTGTCCAACATCGATCTCTCAACCTGGGGACATCGATGGATCGATGTCACTTCAGTCGCTCCCCAGGGAGACTTCGATCGATCTATGTCAGGCAGAATACTTTCTGTCCAACATCGATCGATCGAAGTGACATCAGTCTGTCCCTTGGGGACTGATCGATCGATGTCAGCAGTTTCAAAAACTGCAAAGTTTCTGGAGGACATCGATCTCTCACCCCAGGCATTTCGATCGATCGATGTCCCCAGAATTCAAAATTTTTTGAACGTTGGAACAAAATCCAAGGGAGATTCATGGTATTTTCTCTATCCAATCTTGCTCAAATTTCTTGTAGACTTTACCCTAACATACTACATGCTTCTTTGACTCTTTTATCCATGTCTAAGATTCTTTAGGGTGGCTATTGAAGATCAAATCACTCCATAGGGTGGCTCAAGACTATTTGGACATTGTCTTGACATTTGGATACCTTGTGAAGACTTGGTGGAGCTTCAAAAACGTGGTGAACTTCATCTATAAAAGGAAGAGCCTTGGATGAGGCTATGACACACTTTCACCATCATCTAGCTTCATTATTCATTGTTAAATAGTTCTCTCACATTTGTAAAATTGCTTAAAGCTTGTTAAGCTTTTCTTTGCTCTTCATCGTTGTATATTGAGAGATAGAGAGTCTAGAACAAGAGGAACCATAAATATTTGATCTCTTGCTTGTGCTTAGACTAGTGAGAAAGTGTGAAACTTATTATTTCCTTCAACCCACAGTGAGAAAGTTCTTGAGGGAACTTTGTTGAAGTTGTCAGGTAGCAAGAAGTCGTTCTTGCTAAGAGCTGTAGTTGCTGTAGTTGCACAAGTGTATTTTGTGCAAGAAGTTGCTGTTGTTGTTGCTTACACTAAGTTGTTAGCGTAATTGTTGCTGTGGTTGTTCTTATTAGCTTTAATAAGAAGTGTAGTTGTTGAAAATCCATTTTGGAAACAAAATGGTAGTGGAGTAGAATCATTTACGATTCGAACCATTCTGTATCTGGTGTACACAGCCTCTCATCTCCCATTCTTGCTTTGATTTTGAATTTCTTTTGAGTTAAGCCAAACAAGAAAATTCCGCAAAAGTATCAAACACTCTATTCACCCTCTTCTAGAGTGTGTTTCGAACCTAACATCCGCTTCCATACTCTGCAACTCTGAAATTCGAACACAAACAGAGGTAAAAAGGCCCTTTGAATGGCCTGGCAGGAATTTGTATATGATGGCAGACCGTCATATGGTCTTAGAAAGAAGAATATCAAATAGAATACCGTGTAGATTTCATGTCACTGGCAATGATGTTGATTTGTGACCTTGAGGTCATGTGTTTGAGCTGCGGAAACAGCTTCTTGCACAAAGTGTAAGATAAGACTGTTTATATCATATCGCAAAGCGATCCGACCCCTCCCTCGAACCTGCGCAAACTCGGAAACCTAGTGCACCGAGACGCCTTTCATCATGTTGTCTCATACCATGTTAAACAAATGAGAGCAAGATATTCTCGTTCATTTCTATTCACAATAATCTGAATATATGTAAAGGGAACCGTCAACCCTCTAGCCACGATGTGTGGTCTTTCCTACCTAAAGTAAAGGATACAAGATAAATGTGATTACTTAATTCTATCTCAAGGCTAGTTTCCTAATCTTAAGGGAGTGTATCGTGTACAAATTTATGCAGACAATATATATCAGAAAGAATGCATCTACCTAATATAGGTGTTGTTGATCTCGATGACGTTGTTGTGTCGTACATCAAGGTACAGGGCAATGTATCTGTTTATAAGCAAATTTTATTGTAGTAATTGAGTATGAAACATAATAATTAGGGGCAATCTCCTACTTTGCAACATATATCACTGTCACAAAAAAAGTGTAGGGTAAGAATGTGTACATTAGATCGCAAAACGATCCGGTCTCTTCTCGAACCCTGTGCAAATGCGATAGTCTGATGCGCCGGAAACGCCTTTTTTATCACTGTCACATTTCAAATTTTTTTATCTTACTGATCCTTGGGTGCATAGTAGTTACTCATTAGCTACCATAAAGTTTTCCCTTTTGCATGACCAAAAATGTAGCTTACGTGTAGTTGCTTCAGAATGTATTGCCTGTTATTTATATTTCCAAAAGCTTGGTCATATGAAACGTCCATCTATAAACAATTTCACCCGTCACCCTTCATCTAATTGTACATATTTCTATCAAGAATATGAAAAAACTCATCCTCAATACATCTCTACATTGCAACAGGAAATTATTGAACTCATGGTTACATTAATCAAGAAAACCCATATCATCAAGACATGATATGTCAAAAACAAAATTGTGGCCCATGACAAATCATAGGTTGTCATGCCATAAACGTAACATTAACGGGAAAAAAGGATGCCTCTCCCAAAGAAAAAAGGTGGGAACCAGCTGCCAAAACAGTGTATCCTGTATAATCAACGAGGCCTAAATCTTTGCAAGCATTCAAATTGAAGTTAACCTGAGTTGCTTGCCCAGCTGCTACAAAAACTTTCTTGAATGCCACGAGCTGCTTCCTAGGAGCTACCACGATACCTTTCGGCGCGGACCAATAAACCATAACGACTTCACTTCCATCTATCGTGCCAAGATTTTGGAGACTAACTGTGAACTGTATGTTTTGCTTGTCACAGGCCTGGATGTCATCAAGTGAAACTGCAGGACATGGAGGTTTGGCAACTCCATTGGTGTAGTTGAGATCGCGACAGTAGTCGAATTTGTTCAATTTTACATTAAGTGAGATTTTTGGGTCATCAACTTTGTAGCCAAAAGCTGCGTAGCTGAGTCCAAATCCGAACTGGTATACAGTTGGTCCGTTGAAGAACTTATATGTCCTGCCAGGATAACTGCCATTTGGTCTAAGTGACATGGATGTCATTGGTAGCTGATCAACGTATCCATTTTCATACCATGTCATTGGCAATTTTCCACCTAAAAAGAAATAAATAAAAGATTTAAAATAGCAGTGGTCACATTGATTTTATGCCAACATATATATACATGAAAAACGGCGTTCCCAGTGCACTAGGTTCCCTCGTTTGTTCAAGGGTTCGGAAAAGGACCGGATTGCTTCGTGATCTGATACACGTACGTAGACTTACGCTGCACTATTTTATGTAAGAGACTGTTTTCGCAGCTCGAACCCATAAGCAGCAACATTACCAGTTCTCCCAACATATATATATATACATACACACAGAGAGAACTTATTACCTATGGGCTCTTCTGTAAAGGGAATTAGTTGAACTGTGTCGTATACAGAAAATAGCAATCTTTTGTGTCGATCAAAACATATTATATACACTAATGATCATTGCGATGCAAATTAGATTTCAGGTTCAACCCTAACGAGTAAAGGTCCTTGTAATCTACAGGCCCACCGGATGTGTAGGGATGTAATTAAATCAGGTTCTTAAAGCCCACTAATGGAAGTTTGTCATATCACACGGACAGCACAAGGAGCCCATTGGCACCGAAGGAACAACCGACGGGCTGGTCTATCAGGTTATTCCACGGGCCGATAATGCTCCCACACTATGCAGCTAGTCTGGAGGGGTTCAAACATTCATGCATTCTGCAAGGTTCGAACTCATGACTTTCCTTTCGAAACCCCCTACATGAAACCATTGGGGTATGTCCTGTGAACAAATTAGACTTCAGGTATAATGTTCAGTCAGTAGATACTGTTAAATTATAGTCTCATCTGAAAACTTTGCCTTATGTCGAGAATATTAATTAAAACACATGGCGTTCCCGGTGCAGTAAACTTTCGCATTTGAATAGGATCCGAGAGACAATCGGATTGGTTCGTGATCCGATGCACACAACCTTACTCTACACTATTAAACACATGAACTTGCCTAATCAATTCAATCAAAATGATGCACAGAGGTTGTGGACATCATAAAGGGAATTAGTTGAACTGTGTCGTATACAGAAAATAGCAATCTTTTGTGTCGATCTAAACATATTATATACACTAATGATCATTACGATGCAAATTAGACTTCAGTTGAACCCAACTAGTAAGGGTTCTTGTAACCCATAGTTCCACAAGGTGTGTAGGGATGTAAATCAGGTTCCTAATACCCAGGAGTAGAAGTGTGCTATAACCCAGGTGTGTAGGGATGTAAATCAGGTTCCTAATACCCACTAGTAGAAGTTTGTTATAGCACAGGGACGGCACAAGGAGCCCATTGGCACCGAAGAAACAATCGACGAGCTGACATGTCAGCCTATCAGGTCATTCCACATGCCAATAGTGCTCCACGTGCCAATAGTGCTCCCACACTATGCAGCTAGCCTGAAGGGGTTTAAACATTCCTGCATTCTGCAAGGTTCGAACTCCTGACGTTCCTTTCGAAACCCTCTCCCTAGAACCATTAGGATATGTACTGGGGACAAATTAGACTTCAAGTATAATGTTTAAGTAGATACTGTTAAATTATAGTCTCATCTGAAAACTTTGCCTTATGTCGAGAATATTAATTAAAACACATATAAAAGGCGTTCCCGGTGCAGTAAACTCTCGCATTTGAATAGGATCCGAGAGACGATCGGATTGGTTCGTGATCTGATGCACACAGCCTTATTCTACACTATTAAACACATGAAATTGCCTAATGATCAATTCAATAAAAATGATGCACAGAGGTTGTGGACATCACAAAGATATATTTACCTGGACTATATTTGCCAAAAATAACATCAGCAATGGCTTGGCCACCTTCTTCGCCAGGATATCCAGCCCAAAGGATAGCTTTAATATTAGTGTTATTTTTAGCAAAAGAGATATCAACACAACCTCCAGACATGATCACCAGAATAACAGGGCCCTTCGCCGCCGCGGCGACCTGATTAATTAGTTGAGTTTGGAATCCAGGGAGGAGGAGATCATTCCTGTCTAAACCCTCTGCCTCAATGGACAAATTGAGTCCAGCAATGATGACCGTGGCGTCGGCTTTCTGTGCAGCTTGTGTTGCCTGGGCTATCAAACTATCAGTCTTGCAGGTGACCCCATCACAACCCTCTGCTAACAACACATCCTTAAGCACGCCGGCACTTCTCATCAAGCCAAAGGCGTTATAGGGAGACATGTATCGACATGGTACTCCTGCATTGGCAAGAAACAGAAATTTTAAAAAAAAAAAAGCAAAAGAACAAATTTTAGATAGAGGCGTTGTGCTAAGTCATGATTTATGACAATGCACCATTGTTGGGTAAATCTCTGGTCAATAGTTTTAAGGAATTCGAGGATAACCATAACAGTTATTCCTTGTCTCATCGGATATAGAAAAATAAGGGGAAATGTCTCTAAAGATAATGTAGGCCAGCATGTTAACCTGCAAATAGAACTTTTGTATGGGTTGCATTTCCTTGATGATTTGATCGTTAATATATTAACATTTTAACCCAAAAAATATCATATTAGAGAGGGTGAGATCGTTTAACACGGAGGAGTTCAAACATCATTTATCTATATTTCATTAAAAAAACAAATAACCACCAAAATGTCCAATGGATTCTTTATGTTACTTTAGGAGCAAGTATGAATAACTAGTATCTAGTGGAATAATGCCATCTGATGAAAAATGCTAATTAAGGGGTGCAGATTAATCATTGCAAATGATCTACATATACAACAACAGCATTATCATGTCGCTTTAGAAGCCTCCGCCTATGACGGGTATAGTGATCAGATGTACGCAACCATATCCATGTGTTAGAAACATACAGATGTTATTTTTTAATGGCTCATAATGAAAATTGCGTCAAGCATGTCTATCAACTGCTACTTCACAATGTAAGAAGTGCATCCAACTTATTGAGTCATTTTGTTTTATTTCATCATTTTCCAAAACCAAAGAAGAATGTGTCATTGACACACTTGGAAACGGAAACAAAATATATGATCTACATATATGTTCTTTATTTTGTTAGTGTTGTGCAATTAACTAATTACAGAGTCGTGGTATTCACTGGAATCAAGCTCTCTATCCCATTGAGTGGAGGTATTGTTTGATTGCATTTCACCTTTTCCAGAACCTGACGATAGTTTTTGCTGTTATTGAGATATATATTATCCCGTTGCTTTGGTGCAACTAACCATACATGCTTTGAAAAACATTTTAAATTTTATCAGCTCCTAAACATATTAATACTACAGCTCACATACCTGCATAGTTTCCAATCATTACAGTAGTCGCATTTGCATGAGGCCCAACCAAAGCTATTGTGCCAAATTGGGAAGGGTTCAATGGCAAAGTTCCATTTGTATTTTGAAGGAGAACAATTCCTTGTCTTGCTGCTTCAAGGGCTAGGTTGATGTGATCAGGAGAGCATATATCATTTTTGCCAAGTTTCTCAAATTTTGGACTGCCGTCGAAAAACCCTAACCTCATAAGCACCAAATAAAGGTTTTGCAGAGCATTGTCTATGTCTGCTTCCTGCACTTTACCCATTCCAACTGCATTTGCACCAAATTTGGGGTAAAAGTCTCCGCAGTCCAAATCCAAACCTGTCAAGGTGTGATGAAGAAACAGATCAATAACTCACAAGTTAATGATTTATAAGCTATACATCTGATTTTATCGTGGGTCCTTAAATTCATGTCACTAAATAGGAGTTCTCATCCATGTTTTAACTTTCGTTTTTTTTTTAACTTTGTTAATCATTCTGAAGACGGGCCTTTAAACACTGGTGAGGTTGCTGTTTTGTGATCTTGAGGTCAAGGGTTAGAGCAGCGGAAAGAGCCTTTTGCACCAAGTTTAGGCTAAGGCTGCATACATCAGATCGTGAAGCGACCCGGTCTCTCCCAGGGTCCTGTGCAAACGCAGGAGCCTAGTACACCGGAAACATCGGTTTATTAATCTGAACCTTTTTCTTTTTTTCAAGTTTTTCATGCATGTAGTTTTTATATTTCTATATGTTTGTTAGTGTTTCTATGTGTGATTTACTTATTATTTTGTATTATTATCTGTATATGTACGTTTTCAGGCACTTGGTGTTCATAAGAACTGAAGTGTTATTACTATATTTTGGGTGTTCTGAACTATTAGACAATGAATTATCGAAGTCAACTGACATGTAGTACTTGCCAGCTAGCCAACTAATGTTTAATAAAATCTAAGTTAGACAATTCCTGTACTAAACGACATATAATATATGTCTAATAACACCAAAATTTGATAATTAACCTGCTTTGAGTGTTTGTGACACGGCATCCTCTGGTGTATCACCTAGCCATTTGTGGTCGTCCACCATCACCTCAACGGAGTCGCAATCAGACACAATATACCTACAACATTAATATTTACAACAACTTTGTCACAAAGAAGGAAAGTAAGTAACAAAATCATAGTACGTGACATTTTTTCCCAAATTTGTTGGAATAAAAAATTTCTTACCCATGAAGATTCCACTTTCCTCTGACTGTATTTCCCAAAAGTTTTGTATCTGCACAGGTTGGAATGCCATTGACTCTGTTGTAAGAGCACATAACGCTAGAAACGTCGCCCTCTTTAACGCACATCTCAAAAGGTCTCAAAAAGGTTTCCGACATGTCTTGCTCTGTCACCTTCAAATCCGACAAAAGCTAGTTAATTTGTTAAAAAGCCTTTTTGAAGGGTTATATACTGATTTGCTATTACCATTACACAAAAGAAATTGTCTTAGTTTACTTCAACTAATTCAAAGTAGCAAGTCATGCATTAGCGTTACCAATATAGATAATCCATGGAAGGGTTCAACATCAACATCAACAACATTATCCTATTTGCCTTAGAAGTTTCCGCCTATGGCAGGGTATGATGGGTCGGATATACGCAATCATACTCATGTGTTAGAAACACACTGAAGTTGTTTCCCGATGGCCCATAATGAAAATTGCATCAAGCTGTATCGATCAACTGTCACTTTACAATATAAGAAGCGCCCATCTAATTTAGTGAGTCATTTTGCTTTATTTCATCATATTCTAAAGTCAAGGAAGAGTGTATCAAATACTTGATAAAATGTCAAATATAAAGAATGCATATACATACATACATACATACATATTTACATATATATATATATATATATATATATATATATATATATATATACATACATACATACTTATATACATACATACATACATACATACATATCAGATTTTGAGGTACTTATGCAAAAAATTTACCCTTGCATCAAAATGGAGGCGATCAACTCCTTTCCAATTATCAACATCATAGGCAGCATAGTGCTTGCAGCATGCAGCAACCTTTAGAGGACGTGTATTTAAATCAGTGGAATTTTGTGTGCCCTCCACATCTTGCAAGCCTCTCACGTAGTTTGCAGCATAAATCCCAGCGACAAACGGATCTTCGCCAGGTGTCTCAAGAGCTCTTCCCCACCGTGGATCTCTCACCACATTTATGTTCGGACTCCAAAATGTCAATCCAGCATGGTTCAAGTTGTGCATGGCTCTTGCTTCTGTTGAAACAGCCTGCACAATCCAAAATGTTGTTCAAATTATAAAATGTTACCTTTGAGTAAAAAAGGCGATTTCAGTACACTAGCCTCCCGTGTTTGCGTAGGGTCTGGGGAGTAGGACGGTTCAACAAACCAAACAGTTCGTGAACTGTTCGAGTTCGGTTCGTGTTCGTTCGGTAATTGTCTGTAAACGAGCCGAATTCGAACAGTTATTTGGGTTCGTTTACTAAAACGAGACGAACTATTCGCGAGCTATTCGGCTCGTTTAAACAGTTATAGTGCTATCGAGCCGAACTCGAACCAATTTTAAAGCGAACAGTTCGTTTAGCTAAACAAATCAGAATTCGGAAACCTAGTATTCGATTCGGCTCGATTCGTTAACACCCCTACTGGGAAGGAGGCAGATTGCTTCGCGATCTGATATACGTACCCTTACTCTGCACTTTAATTTCTAAAATGAGTTAAAATTTGTTCAGTCACCTGGCCAATACTTTTCCAAAGTGTTTCATTGAAAGCAGCAGTGGTAAGAATAGGAGTAGGAAAACTGGTTGCCCCAGGTACGACATTGTCAAAATATGCAGATGTACTATTAGTTTGTGTGATGTTGGAGACGCCATGCAGCGCCTCCGACCACCACTCGTACCTGGGGAGACCAATCCGGTCTACCCCAAGTGCGGTATCTCCAATCTGATTCACTTTCTCTTCGAGCGTCATCCTACCAATCAAATCCTTAACTCTATCCACATAGGAGAGTTTGGAGTTGCAATACGCGTAATCATTCATGTTCAATCCCAGATCAGAGAACCTCATAGGATTGCAAGCATAAGTGTAATTTCTACTAATTGGTCCATTGATGTTTTTTAAGTTAACAGTGAAGTAGTTCGGTTTTGAATTGGAAGAGGAAAGAAAGAGCAGAAGAAGGAACAAAATATTTACAAGGTTCATGTTAAAAGCCATTTTATGTACACACTATACACAAAAGGGATGTAAGAAAAAATTGTTGTAACACTAATGATAATGACTAGAGACTTTGTGTGTATATATAAGCATGGGGGAGAGTATGATGACTATGATGAGATAAGAACAAGATCCTTAAAAAGTGATGGGACAACCTTAAAAATCGATGTAAAGAGTAAGATACTAAGGTTTTGCTTGTGTGTGAGAGAACTTTGAGGACAAAAGTTTACTCTACGGCCAGTATTCTTAGTTGAACTGTGAAAAAGTGGGGTAGTTTAAGTTACCATTGCGGTAAAAGTGGCTAACCTGACAATGGTGAAAATATTACTGGTAAATGGCTAGATAAATCTCATGTCCGTTTGTAAAGTTTTTTTCTGGAGAAAAAAATTCTTTCTTTCTTTTTTGAAAGACCTCTCCATGTAATTACTTAATTGGCAAATTTAACACATCTGATTTGTTACGACCCACACCCCCGAGCCGTTAGAAAAGTAAAACAAGGAGTTTATGGTATTAAGATAGGATGTACCACATAGAATTAAGTATAATCGTTGTATCGCGGTCAGCGGTATAAGTGAGAATTTTAATAGGCAACAAGTAAAAAATAAACCCTAAGTGATAAACAACTTAAGAAAACTAATTAAATGAAAACAAAAGTGGTAATCAAAATTCCCTTTTACAATTAAATAAATGAAAAATGTAAATTAGGACATATGAAAAATGAGGAAGGTTAAAATTGTCCTTTTCTACCCGACCATACACCATACCCGGCCACCCCTAGGAAAATTAGTGGAGGATTGCTTTAATCTATTATCCCACTATCATTAGCCTTCATGCACCATTATGGAAATAAACAAGAGTACACTCTACCTATTTTATTCCAACTGGCTTTTATTTAGTCAAAATTTCTTACATTTGCCACACATTACCATTTTCATCTTCCACCTCAACTTTAGACGCCCACTCGAAGAAGGAAAAAGGAAAATATCTTCTAACACGTTTTCCCTCCAACCAACCATATTTCATGCATACAATACCTTGTCATTTTCTTATCCCTTTTCAAGAACATTTACTGTTTGGATGTTTCTTTGCGAAGCAAATTTGGTGTCATGTGCTGCAGTGGTTACACGTCCCATTCATTTTTCGTTCACTGAAGGAGCTTCTTGGATGGTCAATAAAGCATGTAAGGAAGAGAAGCCATCGTACCATTTTTATCAAGACAACTTTTGCTACTACTATTTACTTTATTTGGAATGCTAGGAACTTAAAGGTTTTTGAGGATCAAAATGTTATTGTCCAGGATGTTGTCCATAGAATTATTACTCATGTATATAGGGCTCTGCAGTAATATGGCTTGTATTGATGATTTTTGATGATTGTATGTTCCACATCCTGGGTATGCCCGGTGTACTTGTAAATGTACTGATCCTTTGATCATTGGTTAAATGAAAATTTTTACATTTTAACCAAAAAAAAAGATACAATCATTTCATTCTTTTCTCTTCACATCATGCAAGAAAGACAAAGAAATTAGTCTTACGCACCACCGTCTGCTCTTTCTTCTTACACACCATTTCCTACACCATTTATTTTCCATGTAAACCTTACACAACACCTATCTTCCTTCTTCTCTTTTCCTACACTCCATAATAGAAAATTTATCCCTCATTTTATGTTATAAAATTTCGGCCATAGCAAGAAAACAAGAAAATTGTCCTTCATTCCACTCAACCTTTTATTCTCCATTCTTACACACAAATTTTTCCAACCAATAGCCTCACATGCATGCCTTACAACTTAGCATTTTCTCTCCTCAACTCAAGCCTCATCATTAGATTCTTCTTTCCCTCCACTACTTGAAGAATTTCGGTCATTAAACTAGAGGTGGGCAAGACCACTTTATTTCACCCCACTTCTTCACTTCACCACACCTTCACCAAGTAAAGATCATCTTCCTTCTCTCTAACATTGTTCTCACTCTTAAAGCAAAATTTCCTCTCCCTCTCACCCCCTCAACCGTGAGCTTGGAAGGAAGAAGTGAGAAACTTCTTCCATTTTTAAGCAAGGAAGACAATTCACTTCATTCCACAACTTTCATTTCATTATTCCAAATTTCTCTCCACTTCATTCTCTCACTCAAACCAAGCTTTGTCTCCCTCACAAACTCTCCAAAGCCGTGAGCTAAGCAAAGCAACAAGGAGAAAAATTCTTCAACCTTTGAAGAAAACAAGCTTCCAAGTATATGAAATTTAAGGTAAGAACCAAAATTACCCTTCTAAGCATCTTTCCATCAATCATCTTCCAAAAAGACTCAATCTTTTTCTTATTTTCTCACCTAGGCCGTGAGCTTCATAGAGAAGGAAGAAGAGTTTTCTTATGTTGAATATGTAGGCACCTCCAAGGACTTTCAAAGGTGAGACTTTTATTAAGTTTGATGCTAGAGTTTCTTAGTGTTCTTTCCTTTAAAAATGACCAATCTTTCCCCCATTCTGGGCCACTAGACGTGAGATACCAAGAAAGAGGAAAATAAGAAATCTTTCATTTTTAAGTCTAAGTTTAAAAAAGTCAAATATTCTTCTTGGTTTCTTCATGCATATTCAAAAATATACCATATATGTTCATATACAGACATGAATCATGCATGCATCATGTTCAAGAAACTTTCATTCTATGAATATGTAAAAATAGTTCTTGCATGCTATATATATGAACACTTATGTGTGATTCTTGAATATATGCCTACTTATGATCTTGGTGATGTGAAAAGTGTCATGCATGTGAAATTTAAGACATGTATAGGTCTCATGTGAACATGTATGTTTCATGTAGAGAAAAAGAAAGCATGCATGTCTCATTTCATAAAAAAAAAGTTGGTTGCATGTCACACTTTTTTGAAAACGTGTACTAAGAACCACATTTTGCATCATTTTTTTATGTGTTTTCATGATGGTGATCACATATGTATTTCTTGATGATTTTTAGTATCTACGGATGTTGATCGTCTTGATTTAGCATGATTGTGATGCATTATAATTTATGCTACAATGCATGGCCACAAATGATTGTTTCTTTGATGATCATCATGTCATTATCATCCATAACCATCCATAAGTGGGCTGTTTTGGGGAGCCACTTCAGGCATGCATCATCACCATCATTTTGTTGTGTAATCTTGATAACTATGGCCTAAGAATGTGTGTTTTTATGGATTCCATCATCATATATATTTTCATGCAAATTTCATCATAATCATCATTATGATCATGGCTCTTATGTTCATGTTTATGATGGAAACTAACATGCATGAGTTTAAATGTGTTGGAATGAAAAGTGTAGTCTATGATCATGAAGAAAAGTGCATAGGTCATTTATGTCACATACTATATGTCACCACATTAAGTTGCATGTTCATGATTAGAATATGTTAAGTATTAAAAAGAGTACTTTTATCATACTTGTATGTATAATGGTTAAAATGAAAAATCACATGTATATGGGCTTGGTAATTTTTGGCCAAGTGGAGAAAATATGCGTCAATGAAGTTGTTTTGAGAGATACTTGATGATATGTATCTAAGAACATGTGTGTGATGTAATATATAAATTGTTAAATGAATGGTATGTTAAATAAATAAAATTAAGGAAATGATGATACATAACAAGGCTAAAAATGAGTTATTTTCAAAGGCCATAAAATAAAATGAGAATTGGACAAATTAAGATAAAAATTTTAGTGGTTTAGGGGGCTGTTTTATAGCCTTAAAACCGAGAGCCCTTAGAAAGGGTATAAATGGTATTTTAGTGAAGTTTAAGGCATGAAATATGAGCTAAGTACGGAATAAACAAAGTGATGGAAATTTAGATGAGTAAAACAAGCTAAAACCGAGCCCACATGCATACATATATGAGTCAAAGTTTCGACGCGAAATGATTTTCTCACACAACATATTTTGACGGAAATGTTTTTGTCACGTGGATACATTTTAAAAGAATTTTAAACGAACCATACCACGAGATGATTGATTCTGATGACACAGTTATGTATATGTTATATGATGATATGCTATGATTGGAGCGTCGGCCTAACATCGGGAGCAGGGTGGAGGATGTCACGGGCATACAGTATGTTAAGTTGACTGAAGCGCCGCATTACACTAGAACCTAGGAGAGGTTGGTGTCATGGGCATACATGATCCCTACCCTATTAGCCGAGTGTAACACCTTGTCCGGGACAAGGGATCTTCGCATTACAGATGTTACAGTTATTTTCATATGCGTATGATATAACACCATGTTTAGAACATGAGATTTATATCGATATATGCGACCACATGGGGAATCAATCGGTCTGTCGTGTGTTATCGTTCGTACATGAAAAGTGCTACAGCCAAGTTTTGAAACAGTTTTCATATGAAGGTTACGAAAATGTTACGTTCAGAAAAGTTTCTAAAAAATTAATCATGTTACATCTTCATTCGAGCATATGCATATCTCCCTAGTTACTCTATTGGATCCATCTTTAGAATTTCAGTATGTTAAGTTGACCTAATAGAAAGTCTCTTGTGACATGAATATAATCAATTGTGACTTAGTATAAAACATGGATTATGAGAAGATTGAACAAGTAATGAAAGAAATAATATGGTAAATTATATAAGTTCATTTGTGACTCTATTTCCACATTTTATACAGTTAAACGATGTTTATGTTTCTTACTTTATATGTCACTGTATTTGTAAACGGAGACAATTTTTCATTTCTTTACTTGTACGGTATTTATTTTATTATCTCGTCTCCCATGTATGATCCACATGACGAACCTGGACAGACATATTTGCTGGGCGATCCGTTGTCGCTCATTCCCTACTTTTATCATCTTGCAGAGTTCCGAGAGCAGGATTCAGATTCTGTTGTTGACGAGTTGACGGTAGGACACCCATGAGGAGCTAGTGGGCCCAGTTATTGTATTTTTTACTTATGTTATTTCTAGACTTGATTCACGATCTTTTGTACTGTTGATACTCTGATGTATTCGGATTTAGTTATGAGGTGTTGCATGTCACATGCATTCTGTCTATTTTATGATGTTTCCATTATTTCGATATATGTTTATATCGACATGCTATATATGTTATCAACGCCTTGTACTTCTCGTAACACAGTACGACATGTGCACCGTGTCGAGACCCTAGTTCCGGGCAAGGCGCTACAAGATTACTACGTACGGCTAACGCTTTTTTACATTATCTCCGAGATCCTTTTTTTTTCCTTTTGACGCTTAAATTCCTTATGTTTTTTTGGGGCTAAAATAGAAGTCATATGTTTCATCTAAACATAACGAAAATTGTATTTTTTTTTAAAAACACAAAGGATATATAGCTCAAGAAAGATTTACTGGAAAAGGTGTCAGGGAATCATAAGGGAGTCAAAGTGTGGAAGAGAAAGGGATTGAATCGAGGATACGAATTACTCTACTATTTAAAAGTCTAATACTATTAGTTTATAAGGTTAGACTTGTTGAGTACTAAGTTAATATTTAGTTATTTTTGATGTAACAAGTGGACAGGGTCACTCTTTAAGTTTTGAGATCATGGACGTTAACAATTACAAAAACATACAGAAATTATCTAATACCTCAACAACATTATGATCATGCTTATTATACATTATGTTTTTAAGTGTAACAGTTGAATAACATGTTTTCTACACGGAGTTCTCAATTTCATGTCTCTTATCAAGCGTTGAATCTCCTACTCCCTCTAGAAGTATCTATTAAGAATATATATATATATATATATATATATATATATATATATATATATATATATATATAGACACACACACACACACATACATACATACATATATATACACACACACACATACATACATACATATACATACATACATACATACATATATGTATGTATGTATAGACACGTACCAACTGATAGGTTATGAACTAGAAGACATAATTTCCATCCAGAAGGAAAAAGAGACAAGGGGTATTAGCTTTTATTTTCAGTATATATATTCTGGAAAAGTGAGTTCAGAAAGTTGATGCGGAGGGTTAATTCCATGTAAATAAAACAAATTAATAAAGGCAGAAAGTATTAAAGAAACGAGATACATGGTTCGTTGTAAATACATATCATCATCATCCGTACCCAGTATATTCCAACGACAACAAAAGCTATCGTTAGGGTATGAGGAGGGTAAGTGATAGACAGACAATACCTCTATCTCAAGAGATAGAGAGTATGCTTCCAGTGAGACAACCGGCTCTATCGTTATAAATACATATGTCCATGGCAAAACAATATCAGAAAATGATACAATATTACAGGAAATCTTATTCAGCTATAAGCTATCTCTAGCATTTTACACCTTTTCAGTTGTAGTTTATTGCTTGATCATTCTTCCTGGAGATCCCTCTCTCAACAGACCAAAACTGTTCGCGTATGCACAAACTTCATTCACGACTGACTACTCGTCCTCTTCTAATAACGTCATTTCTTCATCAAGGAAAAACGGTTTGAACAAAGAAAGTAGAGAAAAGAGTTGGTGTTAGCTCGCCTTATCCCTTAACTATGATGTCAGAAGTTTGATTCCGTCTATAGAAATGAAAGATCATTTTATGGTCATGTGTAAAAAACTCTGAATAAAGAGCTCTACACGTCGAAAAAATAGTCACATCAGTGGATACTTATGCCTAGTGTTGTCAATAGCGCGAGGCGCACTGTAGCGCGACGGTCAAATTTTTGTAGCGTGTAGCGCATAGCGCCGTAGCATGCGCTACACGCATCCAAGGCGCATAGACAACTAATAAACTAAAATATTAGGTAACAACTATAAACATAATATAAAATTTCATAATTGTCCAAAAAGTTTAAGCATAGATATAATTAAAACATAGAACATAAAAAAAATTGTTCAAATTGTTCAAACTTCCAACATAGCTAAAACTAAAATAATTTCAAATCATCAAACACAAAATCTTCATTTTCTTCATCCCTATTATCTTCTCCATCTGAAGCTAGAAGATCGATTTCTTTTTCTTCATCTGCAAGCACACGAGAAATTGCATTTACCGAACTTGAACCTTCACCCCTAGCAACTTTGGTGGATCTAGTGCCATAAATAGGATCGTGAACACTGGCAGCCTTACCAATCGCGCTCCATCTCAATAATGAACAATCATCAAACACATAATTTGATGGGATTGTAGCTTAGGCTTTATTATTTACTTTTTCTTTTCTTTTATTTTAATAACTGAAATTACTATTTTTTTAAAAAAAAAACTGAAATTACTGAAGCGCGCGCTACGTGCGCCTCGCGCGCCTCACGCGCTACGTGCGCCTCGGCCGCGCTTCCAGGATGTTGCTACGCTACATGACCTTGTAGCGATTGATCTTGCGCTCCAGGCGCGCTACAGACCAACACTGCTTATGCCCTTTGGAAACCCAAAAAAAAAGGAAAGCAGAGAGATCATAAGGAAACTCTCCTCACAAACACACACAGGCATACATATGGGCAGTGAGATAGACACACAAACATGAACACACATGGGCAGAGAGAGAGAGATTGGTAAAATTGCATAACCCAGTTTTCTAAATCTACTTATATCCACAAGAGAACCATATGTACGAAACTATGCATGTATCTTTACAATGTACAGAGTCCTGAATTGTCCAACCTATGGCATTTGCAGCCTTGGGGCTGTATTTGCATTGCCATCACTATTTTTTTTAAGCTCTCAGGCATCCAGGTGCCTTAGCAACCTTTGTATATATGCTTACGCCATCTCGTTTCCTCTGAGAACTGTTTTCGGTTCCGCCATTTTCATCTGCAGACCAAATGTCAAAAACCGATATCTGAACTTGCATCTATATCGGACTTGATCTCGTCACCTGCAACACAAATTCTCTTCAGCAAATCCTTATTGGCAGTATGGTTAATATCACAACAATAACAACATTATCCCATCGCCTTAGAGGCTCCCGTCTATGACAGAGTATGAGAGGTCGGATGTACGTAACCATACCCATGTGTTAGAGAGTTGTTTTTCAATGACCCATAATGAAGTCAAGCTGTGTCGATCAACTGGTACTTCACAATATAAGAAACGCAGTCAGTTTAATGAGTCATTTTGCTTTATTTTATCATATTCCAAAGTCAAAAAAGAGTGTCCTTGACTCCATTAGAAATTGAAACAGCATTATGGCTAATATCAAAGATTGGAAAGGTGAGGAAAGAACAAAATATAGAGAAAAAGATGAAATATTAAGGTTATCTTTAAAATTTTCCAAGTATTTATGCTGCTGTCATTCTCACCATTTCCATAACAGGTACTAGCCCAAATATCAAACAGCAACCTTATTTATTATTAACTTCTTCTCAGACCTCCCCATGCCTGACTAGTTCATCTAAAGGTCGACTCGCCAATAAATGGTCATGTACCATCTTCAACGTGATTCTCTATTTTTCCCCACAATATATACAGCTTTAACTTTCTCCCTAACATATACATTTCTTTTATCATATCCTAACATATGGAACAAAGTGCTGGGTCATCAAGAGGACACAGTCGCAGAAGATTGAAGTGGCAGAAATGAGGATGCTGCGGTGGATGTGTGGGCATACAAGGCTAGACCGGATCAAGAATGAGGTATTTAGGGAAGATTAGGGGTGGCTAGTAGCAGATAAGATAAAGGAGGAGAGGCTGAGATGGTTTGGGTATGTCAAGAGGAGACATGCAACGGCTTCTGTCAGAGCAGTTGAAAGCCTCTTTATAGAAGGGAAGAGAAGTAAAGGCAGGGTCAAACTGACTTGAAATGAGCAGATTAGGCATGGCCTACTAGATTTGCACCTCTCCGAGGACATAGTCCATGATAGGAGTTCATGGAGACATGAATAAGGTTAACGAGGTTTAGGCAGGATATAAGGGCACCTTAGATTATATTCAGGGGCTTAATCTCTATACTTTAGGTAACTTTGTACTTTTTTGTGTTCGTCTTTGCTTTTAATTATTTGTCTTTTATTATTTGTCTACATATGTACATATAGAGGCGGGATCTCGCTAGAAGCAAACTCTCTATCCTTAAGGATGGAGGTATTGTTTGCCTGCCTCTAATCCTCCCCAGACCCAATCGATAGCTTTTGTTGTCATTGAGATATACCCGATGTTGTTGTTGTACTCTCATCTTTTGTTCATGATCATAAGTTGTAGTCCTGACATCTAAACTATAGAGCATTGTGAGTCTTATCTCCATCATATAAACTTATCATTAAACTTTATAGATCGCATAAAAGAACAGGTGTGTTTCTTCTTTAACCATCCTGCCTAGTTCTCGAATATCATCCTTATGAATCTTCCATATCCTAGATGAAGCTCTCTGTAATAAGAATTGTCATGAACCCCCACCTAACAAAGGATTCACCATCACCTTGTTGCTAAAATTGAATTCTGTGTACTCTATTTTGCTCTTCTAAGAGTAAAATCCTTAATCAAGTCTGATATTGGTGTAGACATTTTGTGATATAATAGTCTTCAGTTAAATCCTACCGAGTTTTTACACTACATGTCTTTGACAACCTTTATGTATGCGATTTTAACATCTTTCTTTTTAATAACCCTTCTATGCTTTTTAAAGGTCAATGAGTATATCATGTGCCAGTTTTCCTTCTTTTCACAATACTCTTCTTAAAAGGAGCATGGCTTTCAGTGTCAACCCTTAAGCATAAACATTTCAGATCAACTTAGTCTCTTTCTTAAGTCTTTCCAGTTACCCCTTACCAATCTACTAATCCCTCTGGCTTATGCGTTCTAGCAAGGGAAAGCCAACATTGAAGTTAGGGACTAGAAAACTAATAAGGCAGTGCAGAAAGAAAGACCAAGCATTCTAAGCTCACCGTCATCTTTAGGAAGAAAGAGGAAGGAAGTAGACAAGTTTACCTGGTTCTGGGAACTAGCAACAGCAGCCCAACAATGAGAATGGCCTGTATTCAAGCTATCACTAACAAAGGCCAGCGTTCTTGATTCTTCCTCCCTATTAACGACAAGGGGAGGTGGCAGTTCTCTCATCACCCACAGGACAAATGCAGAGGGCACTGATGAACCTTCAATGTAAAAGATGTGACATTACTTCAAAATTTTGTGTTCTATTTATTTTTTAAAAGAAAAATTGACATGATAAAGAGCAACATAGATATTAATGCATGAAGGTACAGACTATCCGGTTACTTTGCACCAGCAGGTACAAATGATGAAACCACTTTAAACAAAAAGGGGGGGGGGGGGGGGGGGGGGTATATGATTATATGGAATAAGTACCTAAAAAGTAATATAGAACCACAAGAAGGGAGGTGTAAATGCCATCAATGTTCTGCTGATCACCCTGATAGATAAGCTGTTTAATGGCAATAAACGCTCTTTAGACATGTAAAGCTAAAACAAAATACACATTCAAGATATGTAAAATAATAACCACAAGACATACAGGGACATCTGTAAATATAGCAACCAATGCGCTTGAACAGAAACATAGGAGCGAAAGGATGGCCAGGCCTGCAACCTGCATGCAATGTAATACTGAAAATGTTCCTCAAATGTTAAGAATAAAATCCATAATAAAATATAAAACCAAAAAAGAACTGAAGAATAATGATACATGCTAGAGATCATGGACTCAGTTCCACATCATGTAAATGCTTTGATCAATTAAGCAAACACTAAAATATTTCTAAACATAGCAAAGCAGTACCTTCCATTTTTCTGAAGCAACCCTCTCAGACCTTACTTTGCTCATTTTCAAGAACAACACAACCCCTGCATGTAACACTCGGCTAATAAGAAGAAACAAAATACTCAACTTACATCAAGGAGCAAAGCAGCAACCGCAATCAGAGGTATCGTGGTACCAAATGGCATAATACAGTAGCTCTTCACAAACTATTTAGTCCTTGCATGTTTGGACCTACAGCGCCAACATAATTCTGCGACTTTCGAATCACTTGATAGAAGCACAAATATTGTGCTATGTCCTTCGCATTGAACAAGCATTGAACAATTTTACACGTTATTGTTCTTGGTAGTATAATTTTGTCCAACTACGCTAGCGCAAACTGTTAATATCTTGCATACTTCTTAACATTCATTCGGTTCCCCTTTTTCAGTTGAACAAACAACGAACCATGTTGCACTATATTCCAACAGCAAGCCTCTCAGTATCTCAGCTTATCCTTTGACTTCTAAACCAGATGTACAACCATGTTGCACTATATCAGAACAGCAAGACGTTATAGTGTCTCATTTTTAACCTGTCACTTTTAACCCAGATGTACTGATACAGCACGACAGAAAGGGAATAGACAAGAAGAAGAAGAAGAAGAAGCAGCTAATCAATTGTCTCAAGAAAGCCAACTGAAGCTCATAACATCAGTGATCAAAAGTCTCGCCTATTAATGGCTGAACCTCATACCACAGGGCCTTAAATCTACCATGCATCAGAACAAATATAAAGATGCTTAGTTTCATCGATTTTTCATATCACTTCGCAAGAACATATGTTCATAACCAGTCTCAGTAGCAAGACAAAGAGCCAGCCTCCCATGCATCATTTATAGCATATGGAACAGGAGTTATGCCAGCAATGATAGTTCAGACATGTGAGAATGATTAATTATTTCAATCCCTCACCATAACAAGCCAATGCCCCTCCAACTAGGAGAACCGCTAAGGCGAAAAGATCTACATATACCTGCACAAGGGAACAACTAATTTCACTTTCTTCAGCAAGTAGCTAGCTATGTGGGTGAACAGATGAGTGCAGAGGTATATATGTTTGCATGTGTCTGACAAAGAGGAATAGATAACAAACTGGTAAAAACATGAAAAGCTTTTATCCATCCATGATACATCAGCAACAGAGACTTTCTGAGAACCTCAACATTATATTCCCACTATAACAATGTAAACTTTGTCGTTTGGAGGACAGAAATGAAACAAAGAGATATAGCATATATAGTTATTAAATTGCCATCCATCCCCAGAATTCAGGTAACAGAAAAACCTGAGAAAGAATAGGCATCCATCTGCATGACGTACAAACAGGAGACATACACCCATCTAACACCTTAGATGACGTCTCAAGCACCTACCCTACAGCAAGCAATGCTACCAACATCTTCACACATCTAAAGGAAAACGTAATTGAACAAAGTCAAGCAAAAAGTTCCTTATCATTTCAATTGGTTAGGATAATTTAAAAGAACACTTGTACACTTGGAGATGCTAGTTAACATTGGCAAGTGCGAAGTTTGTGTTGGAACTTGTTTGCTCTTGTCCTGTACATTTTACATTAACAACATATGCAGCGTAACACAGACATTCTGAAACATAGTCAAGACAGGTAAACAAAAAGAGGTACAAAATGAGCTTCAAGATTTATGCATTAATGGAGGGGCACTTAGACATACATTCTCATATAATATCAAGCAACCACACGAGTGTAAGGTAATTAGAATCAGAAATACCCGGGCCACCGTCGAGGAATCAATGGGATTTCTACCCCTCCCAATCCATATTAGAACAGCAGATATTGCCATCAGCACAAAAATCAACATAGTTACCTGGAGGGAAAATGAAAATGCAAGACATTGGGACCATTACTGCAGGAAAGAACATGACGACACAATTTTACATGGTACACAAAAGGCACGTCTGAAAAAATTGCGTCGTGTTCTAGTTACCAGAATTGCTACTTTTTGGCGGCTGCTCATATGAATTCCCCTGAAAGAGCAGCATTTTCTACCACGACGAACATCTGTGTTCATTTTATTGGTCTTATCTAACAAAGCTTCGCGGGAACTGGTTACATCATCCTCATCGTCATCATCATTCGGCTGATGACAAAGGTCAACCCTGGCAAGCCATTCATGACGAGGACAGGATGTCAATCAGACTTGCTAAACCATCAACTTCATGGGTTACATTCTTTCAAGTGGCCAATGAACATATAAGAGGTGCAGACTGGCATTTAAAGGAGATAATGAATTGTGACATTACAAGAAAAGAACTGAGATACACAAGCAATAAGACATGAAACAATGAAATGATGGTCAGAAACTTAAACACATGCTCAAGAAATGGAGCACTAACATAGTAACTAGTG
Organism: Eustoma russellianum; assembly: GCA_036186865.1. NCBI lineage: Eukaryota > Viridiplantae > Streptophyta > Magnoliopsida > Gentianales > Gentianaceae > Eustoma > Eustoma russellianum. The sequence goes on along the minus strand of AP025069.1, from coordinate 3,944,247 downwards.
ACACTGCCCGACACTTATGTCCCCATGACATTTTCCATATAAGTTACAGACACACTCAATACAATATTTATGAGAAGTGGGAAAAAAATCTCATTGGTTTCAACAAGAATCTTTCAAATTTCAATACAGGATCCATGTGACACTCCACTTCTCTCAACAAGTAATCCACAAGTGTATATTACCCTAAACTCCACTCAGGCACAGGAAAGCCCTTCAAAATTGGATACAATTGACAATAGATGGTGTTTAGAACTTAATTGATCTATACCGCATGAAGCTATCAAGAGAAAACTAGAGTTTACTGTCGTAAATCCCATAAATCACTTAGTCTACCCAAAGAAATGCATTTCTACCAGGATTTAGAAGAATGTGAATGCTTGAAAGAAGTATATACATGGAAACAGATTTAAAAAACAAACTGTTCAAATATCAATGCAGAACAGCAAACTCACCAGAAGGACAGAAGCAGAAGATATGCAGAAAGAAACAAAATTTTGGGGCAAGCTGCAGCCAGAAGATGAAATTGGGCAATTATTATGTGGTAAGCTCTCCAAATAAAACAGTTCCAGAAGAATAAAGGTAACATACCCATGACAATGAACCCACATGAACTCATCCAGCAAACCCAACCCTTACAGACGGCAATAGGAGTGGTTGCAAAGTAAACCAAATATCCTGCCAATTGAAATAAGGACACATTATCCCTTGCAGAAATAAACGAGCAGATCACTGGTTATGCAGATGAGTAAAGTAAAATAAGCTAATCAAGAAAGGAGAATAGGAGCAAACTGAAGCAATACTACATAATCGTTGTATCCCTTTTCTATTTGCCGCCTCGTTTCCTGGTTTAAACACAAATGTCAATGTCCTCCAAATTGTCATATCAGTGACTTTAGTATAGTTCACTATAATCGTTGGCAAGTCCCATCAAAAATATTTGCACCATTAGCCTTGGTATAATAACAGGAAACTGGCTGGCCCTTACTTTGATCATTTTTTTCTCAAGCGTTGAAGAGAAATTTGGGTTGCTAGACATGCCGGAGTTGCTGTCTAGAATTATTGAAACTAAAAGTGGCTCCATCAGAAGATAAGAAAATGTCATTTTTCCAAAGTCTGATCCATATTAACTGAGAACTTTTTTTTTTGTAATTTAAATTTTATAAAAGCCCGGAGGCAAATAAACCAAATTTACAAAGATGGTTGCCCATTATGGCAACAAGCAGCATTGTCAGTATCTAGACAGCAGCTCAAAAGAAAAGGTGGCCAACAGAACCTAACAATATGTACTGCCAACCTTACAAAAAGGTTCCAAACGAACCAGCGCAAGCTATCAAACCTAGCTGCATAACTAAAGACGGTACTCTTAGTTACAAAATAGATGAAGATGTAGCCCAATGAAATCAAGCACATAATGCACCACATGTCCTTCCATGAAATCGAGCTCAGAATTCCCCACATATCCATCCATGAAATATCTCCAAGACGCCATAGGTAGCCAGTTGGAGCCAAGGGCCAGCCGCAATAATGAACATGGGAATATCTATAATTCGCACCAGGGACCGCATATACATCCATTAAGTGATTCACCATTCCAGGCGCTGGAAGCAAAATAAGCAGTAGAGTGTTTCCGGTCCAAACTCCAGGATGTACAGGCAAAAAGCAGAGAGTGAAATTGCAAATCAAAAGCATTTGGGGACACGGATATTGCAACGTCCAAATCCAGCAGCACAGAGAAGACGCATCCCAAACAAACCCAAACGCCCCTGCACAAAAGGAACATACAACAGCAGTACCACGAACAAGGCAGGCAAAAAGTAGAACAAGCATCAAAACAATGAAGGAAATGAAATGACAGGTGTTATCTCCCAGCGAAGAAAATGGAAGACGGAAGACCAAGATTGATTGCAATAACCCAGTTATTGTGGGTTTTCCTAACCTTCCTCCAAGAAGTAGCAGCAAACCTAATGCTGTTCATGACTTCCACAGTAGTACTATCTTCATGCCTTCTAGTTCTAGTGTGAAACCTTTGATTGCGTTCCTTCCAGAGGTGGTAAACAGTAATGGAGAAGCTGAGGAAAACCAAGTCCCTTTGGAATTTAGAGCTCCAGTTAGTGTTCAGTAACCAATCCTGAATTCGATTCCAATTGAGCTCAATGGATCTACAATTCAATTTTTGGGTAATGGCGGTCCAGACCCTTCTAGAGTAGGGACAGTGAAAAAACAAGTGGCTATGACTTTCCTGCAGACCATGGCAAAGATGACATAGGTCATTGTCCACGACACCCCACAGGGCAAGCTTTTGAAGAGTAGGAAGCCTCTCCCAAAATGCAATCCAAAGGATGAAAGCAAATCTAGGGAGAATACACCTACTCCAGACAATCTTAGACCATGGCACCGTGGGGAGAGAACTAACAGTGTCCCAAAGGGCGCTATGAATTGAAAATTTACTGGAAGGAGACCATCTCCAAACATCTTCACCATTAGAAATAGGGATAGACCTACAGGAATTATAAAAGTCAATGACTTGATTATCCCACCCTCGACCAAAAGGTAAATTCCATTGAGTACCTTGCAAGACATGTGAAACCTTAGCACTTAAAGGGATGTTGAGTTTTCGTTTCAGATCAGGAGACTTTTTAATCAAAATACCCTAAGGATGCCAGGGGTCAAACCAGAAGGAGGTAGAAAAACCACTCCCAATCTCACGTTTTATGAAAGGCTCAAAATGATCTCGGATCCAGAGCAAACGTTTCCAAACCCAGGAGTCCTTTTGTTTTAGTTCTACTTCCCAAAGGGAAGCGCCCCTGAGAATGATTGTATGCACCCACTTTTCTCCCCCATCCATGAAAATGCCTCAAGAGGAGCCGGTATACTTCCCTATATTGCTCTTAACATGAAGACAGACATTTACTCTTCACGAAGGTAACGTGGATGAATGCAGTGGCACAAAATTCTGCAGTTTAAACAGACTGTTCAAAGGTCATAATATATTCCTTTTGGTACTCAGCAAAAATATATACCTTGCATGTTTAAGCTGCGTAGAAGGTTTCCAGACTGAAGTTGATAGTTATGATAGCCTCATTTACAAAGCAGAATAAAACTCATCAGCATATGTTTGGGAGTGCATACTTTGATGAGAAGGATGAAGATTTCTGAAACTATTTTGTATCTAAAATGCTCAATTTTTGTGATTGCTCTATTTAATCAGGAGCATGACCTTCCAAGCATCAATGACCACATGGTCTACTGAAATGAAGGTCTCCCTCCTATCATGTTTTGCCATCTGGATAGGAGTTCTGGAAGAGTTCTATATTCAAAGAGTCGAATTTTCTGTGATTCCACTAATTGGATAGGAGCAGGTAGTTGCAAGCAATAATGACCACAGGGACTACCGAAGCTCTCACTTCCGCCAAGTGGTCTATCATATTTCGTAAGAGATAGATGCTCGAGAAGTCAGTAGGCATATAAACAAGTCAAGGTTAATGAGAGCATTAGTTGCTGTGTTGCTTCTTCACTTCTAGGAGGAAGATAAAAATTACCAGCCAACTCGGTAATTTAGTGTTCAATGTAATCAGCAGCAACAACAACATTTATCTGGATTTAAAATTTCATTATAGAAATATTATCTGGAAAAAAAAATATGGCCATACTTGCTTGTGAAAGGCTCTTCCTCCAAGTGTATAAAGTGGTTCATCAGATCGAACATTAGATTTTACTCACAAGAAAAGCATTTTCTGCCTTGAAGGATGATGCAGAAACAATATCACATGAAAAAAACCTCACAAATTAAGAAGGTCCTCAGCAAGCTAATTTGCATTCTTTCACGGGTTCTGATGACAGCTGATCAAATAACTGAGACCCATATTATCTTGTGATGGCACGGAAACAACAAAAAATGACATAAATCTTCATTAATATTTGTATTATTGATCAGGAGACATAAGCTTGTGCTACATGCTATTGGAGATCCAAAATCAATAGACAGCTCAAAGTATGTAAATCATACATGGCCTGGTAGAATTAGCAAACATTCACCGGCTATACATCAAAACGTTTTGCAACTTAAATAATATTCCATCAGTCCAAAATATATTGTCCTAATTGTTTTTTGTAAGCTATATTGTCCTAATTGACTTTGCACATAGTACAATCTCATTAACTCACACGAAAAAGTTACGTTGCTATCCTTCTAACGGTAATGGAGACATATAGCTTAGACTTGTTTTCACTTTAGTGAATATCATGGTCCAAGGATGATATTAGGGGAAAACAATAAATCCATGAGATAGACAATATCTATGGAACATCACAAAATGGAAAGGTAGAAAACTTTTTGGGGACAGGAGAAGTATTTGTTTGTGTTACAGGTTCAAGGTAACTACAGTAAATTTTAAAATAGCGTAAGGCCACACCGTACATAGCAAGCATGAAAATAATGCAAGGTATGCCAAATGAGAATGATGAAACAGCAAAGCATGATGTCTAAAATCTGATCAGTAAGAAAATCTTTTAGTAGTTCAAGTTTCTTACCCAAATTTGAGGAACCAATCAATAGATGGAAAACCTGCAATTAAATGTACAATTCATATGAACACCTAACTTAACTTCAAGCAAGCACAAAAGCAAGTCCTTGGAAAACCAAGTGAATTTGATGAAAGTAATCCCACATTTGATAAAGTATAAAGAAGATGCATTATGATCAGGAAACTAAAAGATCAGAGAAATAGCACCATATTTAAAGTTATTAAAAGGTAAGCACCAGGGGGAAAACTTGGATTACAAATGAATACCAAAATATTTGAAGTCGGGCCTGCTGACAAGATTGAACAGATGCGTTATCGTATTGTTTATCATTTTACGCAGAAAAAAATCTACACGCAATTAGCAAAATTAACACCTCAATTTGACTGTTAGAGCAAAACTGATGGCCAGCAAACATGTATCACCCTTAGCAACATATTGCGGGCTAAGTGAAAATGGAAAAGAAAACATTTGCAAGCACCATTTATCAATAACTTGACGGATTATTGGGCAATAAAAGGTGAGGAAAATATTTAAAGAGAATATGCTTCGTGAAAATGAAGAGCAAGTTGCAAAAGCAGTAGATATTGAGAAAAACTTAAAAGAATACACGAAGAAGTATCCAGCCACAGTATGGGAAAAGGAAAAAAAGGGTCCATGTGAAGAAAACAGAATGAAAAACTTACCATCCTAAACACTCCCAAAAAAAAAGGCTTTTAAAGTTTTTATTTGGTTGATATTTCCTTATCAGTTAATTTTAGTCTAATATTAAGGATTGACATTGACCAATTGCACCTATCAACCAAATAACAACTGATAAGGAAATATAATAGCTGCAAGTGATATAAATTCCATCACAGTCGCCCTCTCACAACCCCCTCCCTCCCTCTTCTGGCCTAAACCAAAAATAGCAAAAAAGAAAAAACCAGAAAAAGGAAAAACCAAAGTGCAGAAAGGTCTAGAAGATGCTTACTTTCTGGCGAGTCCAACCAAGATGTGAATTTCTTGAATGTATCCTGAACAACTGTAAAAAGTTTAAGAAATTACGGATAGAACAACATTGAAATCCCAGAGAAAGCGGGAGAGAAAGCAACCCTTATGTAGATGTCCAACGAAAGCAAAACAAAGCCTCTTTTTCTGGGATGAGAGCTGCTCATAATACTAAACATAACATTTGCTGGAGGAAATCCTTTTTTGTAGGTTAAAATTTTATAGATAAGCCAAATTATGTGATATTACAAAGTAGTTTGCCTGGGGGTGGCAATAGCAAACATAACTTGCTCAAAATACAATAGCATCATGCGAATTATAACAATATTATCATTAGTCTAGTGCCAAAACAAGTCCTCAATGCCAAAGACATCCTAAAATAAAAGTAAAAGACACCCCGTTGAGCAAACCAGCAGCTTCAAAAATAGCAGGAGGGAAAGAAGGCCTTCTGCTAGGTACTGGTACATGAAAGTACGAAACCAAAATGTACAGTAGAAAAGTAACATATATTTGGGTGGGATGACCCTCGGAAAGCCCTGGATAGTTAAGTCCCAAGCAAAAAGATGCTGGAGGAAATGCTAACTATACTTGCTGCTTTAACTCTAGGACATAAAGGGATGCCTCAGAAATTGTACTCAATGTTAAACTGATTGAGGATCTAGGGAACTTTTTTCTTTCTTTGGTATACGATAACTTGGAGCAGCTACATTTATTTAGTATAAAGAGATGGCTTAATTTCATTCTAAGCAGGGGAGGCTTGACACAGTTCCTTAAGCCTTGGGAGTTGCAACTGACTCAAGAAAGCAGCAATAATGTATAAACATTAAAAGGAGAAACAGCTTTGAAACTCAATTGGACCCACAAGAAATGGAAACAATTTGAAAAAGTTAATTGTGGAGCAGCATTTGCAACCACATTGACACAAATAAAAACGGTGATTTATTTTAACACCAATCACCAAAACAGCAAAATACCCCAATAGTGTTTTAGGTTACAGAACATAAAAGACAATATCATCCGAAGAAGGCCGAGAAATGTATTGGGGCTTAAAACAATACTCATACAGATAGAGATCTTGAAAATACATACAACTGTAGAACCTGAAGGCCCACTGTAGACAGAATTACGACTTCGTAAATATAGCTTACCATTTTAGGCATGAAGACCTACAAAAGCAGCAAGCTAGAAGGAAGCATCAATTTATCATCAACGCATAAAAAGAAGCATGCTTGTCACGTGTATTCTGAATTAAGTACTTGGTTTACCATTATTAGGAAGATATCATACACGTGGCTCTGATCCACGGTACTAAACAGGATATACAATCACACAACTTGAATAACAAAACAGCAAGGTACATAATCGAAAAATGTTGTACACCAACGAGCATTTCGGTAGGGTATAGAACAAAAGCTTCATATAGCTCTCACTAAGTATCAAGCCATCTGACCTCCGAGCTTCCCCATGTGCCCAAAGGAGATATCTAAACAATTTTATACAACTATATATTAAGTCTATGAGGCTTTATATTCTTTGTGAATCTGTATATTAATCAAAAAGAACTTTCATAACACCACAGGCTAATACACAGTTTACCAACTGCTAGAGAGTGAAAGCCCCTTACAATCATACATCAAAACTTATGTTATATAATATATCTTATTATTCTTTACTTCAACGCCCTATGGATTAAGCATGTCATATATCTAAGCAAATCTTCGATATTTTAGTTCAGTTCCTCCGAAAAAGGGGCAGCACAGGTAGCCTTGTGCCAAAATAAGTGCCTCACACATAGTAAAAATCAAGCAACATGGCACCTCCCTCAATAATTTCAATGCCTAAGCCACCACAGTAAACCCACTTGCAGGCAATCGCGGCATGCTTAAATTAACAATTCCAGATGGAGATGCACATTACTGACAACAAACACTTTCCCAACTTGTCAGCATAGATAGCCAGCTTAAAGATAGCCGATTTAGGGTAAAGCACCACGTAGCCAAGTAACGTGTCAACAAGCCACACTAACTACATAAATGCCTACCTAACTATTGCATGAAGAGCACTTCTTACTAATTCTGCCTGATTCTTGAAGGCCACTAGGATGGATAAATTGAACAGGAAATGCAGCCATGATTCCAAGAATATACCACTTCTACTAGTATAATTCCATTCATATTCCTCACAGTTCAACATAGAAAACAATCAAAAATGAATACAAAAGAAATTTCACCATCCTCGTTAAAAAGTAGCCTACCGAAGTAAATGTAATGGATACCTTCCTATATCAGCACAAATCCCAACTGCATTGCTACTTTTATTCTTCAAAACAACTTCAGAAGGGAAAAAGCTATCTTCTGTGTACAAAAACTTAGATAATTCCCAACCAGTCACTCCAAAAAACAATATTTCTTACCGCAGCTAATGAAAAACAACGATTCACACAAAACCCACAAGCAAAAACCTGTTTCAATGACCACAGAATAGACAAAACACACACACACACACACACACACACACACACACACACACACACGAACCACAAATGTGAATCAATCCCAATAACAATCAGAATCAATAACTAGAATTTACCTGAAAAAGAGCAACGGCAGCAAGAAAACCATCGACGCAAGCCAACCCCACATAGACTCCAGCCAAAACCTTCTGATAGCAACTCCCATCCAACAATTCAAACATTTTTCTTTGCCTCTCTGTTTATCCGCACAAGCATGCAAAAACCCTCTACCTCCTCAGAGTATATGCATACAGTGAATGAATGTATATTTTTATATGATCAATATTTACCTATTTATAGCCAAAATATATTTATTTTGCAAAATTTGGAATGCGCTAATTAGGCTTATAGCACCCGTAAAAGAGTGCAAAAGTTTTTATTTTTTGAGAAATGGGAAGAGCAGAGATTAAGAAGAAAAGGCTTGTAGGGGTAATTGGTCCCCATTCTTTTTCCCTTTGATAGTATCTTCCAACTTCAATTCTTGCAGATCTGCTGCATAAAGGATCATTCTTGGCTTCCTCTTTATATATATCTCTATCAATTTTTTTGAGCCATTTAAGCAAAGTTGTATGGAGTGGATTTGGACCATGACAGGCGTCTTTCAAGTCCATCTTGATGTTTTTTAAATTAAAAAAAAAAAAGACCATCTTGAAGACATGATATTTCAAATTTACATCAATCACAAACAAATAATAATAAGATGATTACATCACATGATGAAGTATTATTTTTTCAAAACAATATTTACAACACGCAGACCGAAAGAGAGAATATAATTCGAATTCTAGTTCTATCAAAAAGAATAATACAACAACGTACTCGGTAATATCTTGACTAAAGCAAAAACTATCGTTAAAGATTGAAGAGACGCAAAAGATATCGCTAGGGATTGAAGAGACTGAGAGCCAGACAAACAATATCTTCATCCCAGGGATAGAGAGTTTGTTAAAAAAATGTTTGTTTCCAATGAGACCCCATTCTATATGTGACTACACTGATGACATAATAATAGGAATATGGTATAGTAATGTGCTATTGAAGGAATTTACTGAACACAATTAGAAAGCTTCTGATATTAAAATAATCGTGTATATACCCAAATAATGAAAGAAAAAGACAAAAAAGTACAAAATCAACAAAAAGAACATCTCAATATAGTCTAAGGTGTCCATATATCCTGTCTAAACCTCTTTAACATTAATCTTCTATCTCCATAAAACCTTGTGAAAAGAAGAATAAAAGACTTTATTTATAGGTCACTTGGAATTTTGTAGATGGAAGTATTAATAGCTTTTTTTTTTAATATTTACAAGGCATATGTAGAGTTTCAGAATGATCGATCACCTCGTTTTATCTCGAGTATGAGAATGATCGATCAACTAATTTTGTATTTTTTTTTTCTTACTTGACTATATCTTCCAAAGCAATATAAGAGTTTTCTGTATTACCATAATATAGGAACGAAAGAATTGAAAGATTAGATGCAATAGAGCTCTGTAGTTAAAATGATTGTATATTTAAAGACAAATTTTTAAGATAACATTAATAGCATAATAGCTATTTGGTTTTTTATTATTTAGATGCGTTATATTTGAGTTAGTGGTGCGATATACTAATGCACCATTAAATACGGTTTAATAGTTATATAGCTTTAATAATTGATTTTCATGAAGTCCAACAATTGCTCTTAACGACCACTTACTACAACAACACATACCTAACATATCTCAACAAAAGCAAAAGTTATCGATAGGGTCTGGGAAAGAAGAGAGACATACAAACAATACCTTCATCCCAAAGAATAGAGGGTTCGTTTCCAGCGAGACCTCCAGCTATATAATAACAACAAATACATTGCATTGATTTGGTGGCAAAATAAAGATACTACGATACTACAATATGCTATGTAGATTTGAGAGAGCTAATGGGGTTTAGCCTAAGAAAATCAACTTCAATCAGTGAACTAGATGAGAAAGGAGTAATTGGAGAATGAATCAACATCATGATACGTAGGAGGATAAAAAAAGAAGCAAGTGGAAATTTGGAGACCTCATTTCCCTCCGGGATGAGATCCCCTCACTGCAAAATTCCTCACCGCACTCCTCACCACGCGACACGTGGCAGCCGGGAGGGGTGGTGAGACTAGATGCGGGTGACCCTCATCTAGCCTCACCACCCCTCCCTTCTGACACGTGTCGCTCGATGATGAGTGCGGTGAGGCTTTTGCGGTGAGGAGATCCTAACATTTCCCTTCCTATTGTACTCTCTACTGCATATACAGATATGACGAATGAAAAAGTTGCGTTTTTTGTGCAATAAATTAAAATGAAATAAATAATCATAAATTTGTAAAAACTGATTTTATGATTTTTCTGGTAACCAGATACGTTATATTAAATATTGTTTTACAAAGACTAAACAAGTATAATATTAGATATTTTATTTAATTTGTATTGGTATCATTGTATCAGTATAAATGTGATATAAGTTGAGACAAATACAAATCACATATTAATTCCAATTATGAACATAATAATTTCACAATTTTTAAACACGTGTTGGCTCATGTATGGATGACATTTATTTTCTTATTTTATGGTTTGGTAATAGTTATTTGGAGTGGATGGAGCAAATGATTAAAAGAATAAAAAGGTGAAGATTTTGAATTTTAGGACATTTTCATTTATTGCTTTCTATTCCAGTATATCTTTTTCTTTATTAGCTAAAATAGTACTTATTTCTGATATTAAAACATTGGATTTAAGCTAAAAGTATTGTTCGTGACTGAATTTCTTAATGTGTATCAAAACCCTAAACTAACTTTTAACTTAATCAGAATTTTTTCGAGGAAAAAGATCATGTTTTATTTATGTACTTGTCAAAATTCCAATATACACCAAATGTGTCATATCATCACCACTATACACAGTCAATCGCTACTAATACATTCTTTATGCCATGCTAGTCTAAGATTCCGTACTCTTTCAAATATGATCTGAGCCGAGCAATGCACACTTGGTGTTACGTAATCTGCTTCATATAGTCTCTTATTTCTCATCATCCATAGATAAAGTGAGTACAGGTGAGACACTAAGTGCCAACTGTTTGGAAGCAATTTATAGATTCAATTCAATCATAGAATATAAATTTTCTTTTTTTATTAATGTGAGTCAATAAATTTGATATGATAAAAATCATGTTGCTAAAACACTCTTTGATAGTAATAAAATATTCAGTATAGTGTTCAGTTTAATCCTTGAGATATACTATTTGATATTAGATATTCGGTTTTTACAAATATTGTCGCTATTTATACAAAAGTTATTTTTTTGGTAAGGTAAAAAGTATTAGCATAAAAATAAGTTAAAACTTTATTGGAGCGTACGTATAATTACAATTGCAATTCAAAGTTGGTTCCAAATAGTGACATCTTGGTTCGAACATTTACAAATGCAAAGTTCTTTGTACTTTAAAAGAGTTTACTTATTGTACTTTTATCATATTATAATATTTAGTATATCTTGTATGGAAAAAATTTTAAGCTCAACTCCTCTAATGTATATTCTTGTTCACTATCAAAAAGATTTGAATTATATAAAATCGCAGTACAAGTTTTCTTGTACGTGGACCTCCAGAGCATATCTCTGTTGGTATTCGGATTGAGAGTTGTTCCAAGATGTACATTAGTTCGATTACAGAGGCACACACACTGTGAGCGTTTCACTGCTGTCTAGGCCAAAGGCACAATTTACCGTGGACATCTTATATGAGCTCTTTGTGTATGACCTTTTCAACTTAAGAGTCCAATGATCTTCTGATTTGTATCTTGTATAATGCTCCTTGAGGCCGTCAGAGCGGCCTTTTGCTCCAAGGTTTTTTTACGTGGATTTAGGTCATCTCCAATGAGTGCACCGAAACACCCATTTGGTGCCAAAAAACCCCTCCAACCAAGCACCAAATTGAACATCTAATAGGTGAAAATGAATAGGTGCAACACTATTCATTGCACCAAATTACTATTCATCCGCCACATCACCATTTTAATTACCATAAGAAAATTTTAATTTCGTTATGAGAATTTTAATTTTATTTGGTTGTTTTATTTTTCTTGTATGTTTGTTTGTGTAATAAAATCTAAAATTTATAGTTAAATTTTTTATTCATAATTTTCAAATTTATAGAAACACATTAAGGAATAATTCACCTCAGTTAAATTAATGAATAATGAAGTAATGAATACTTACGCTAAATTGATATGAATGTTCAATTTGTGTTAAATTATTTATAATAATGAATTGAAAATAGAATGATAGAAGAATTTTTAAAGAATATTCTTATTTGTTGTTGACTTGGTGTTTGTGGTTGGAGTTCTTTTTACTATTTTTTACATCAAATAGCTGATTTAATACAAAATTTGGTGTTTTGAATTGAAGATAATCTTAGATCGTTTTCGAGTGGATTCTGTCTTGACAAGGATCAAAGGGTAGACATTGAAGGATGCTTCTTGTAGGGACAACTTATGAAGAAGGTACAATAAAAAAAAAAAAGAGGTTAGGTACAACTGTCCTTAGCAGACGTTTGCTGACTGGAGTTTATAGTCTATGTCATAAGTATGTTGACTTATAAAAGTTGCAAAAGTCGTCTTTTTCTATTTGTTATTTAAGATAAACTATCTCCAAACTAACCTTAAAAGTTTCGGTTAAAGTTTCAATATTAACCACTAAATAAATGTCTATATAAAGTTCTTCTAGAAAAGTAATTTTGAATAACTGATTGCATATAGTGACATTTGACGCAGGACGACTTGACAAAGAAAAAGAAGTGGAAAGACAAGTTCAATTTTTTTTTTTTTTAGGAAATGGATCGCTTTATTAATATAACAAATATACAGTATGTACACCGTACACCTCAGCCGCTACATCATCGTTCTATGCCTAACAATATTAATGAACATCTAATACTGAAGAAGATAAAGCAAGTTTCGTTGTATCTTCAATAATATCTTTGTAAACTTGTCACGCAATCGGGTGATGGTCAACACTATTATGAATCGACCAATTCCTCTAGTACCAAATCTTATGTATTGTCGTGCGGAAAATATATCGCCATTCAAGACCCGTGGTGCCGAATAGTGTCGAATAGACAACATTATCTAAAATCCACATCTCACAGCTCACTATATTGTGAAATGTTGGTCTAAAACTTGACGGCAATAATCGACGCCATATCCTGCTCGCCCATGGGTAGTCTCTAAGAGCATGTAAGGAGTCCTCATTTGGATGGTCGCAAATCTTGCATCGCGGCTCCTGAAGTATGTGTCGCCCATAAAGCGCTAGTACAATTGCCATGAAATTACACGTTTGTCACAAAAAGTGATTCAGTCTTAGAGGTCCCTGCATGGCCCAAATCGCATCCTATTTACGTGTAGCTGGAGGAAGAGTCTCAGATATTTGAATTTCATATGCACTCGCTACCGTAAATTGTCCTGAGGAAGTTCTTGTCCATTTCGGATGCTCCTGTACAACCGCATCTAATACATTTGATGATTCTAGTGCGGCTCGAAGTAATGGCACCATGGAAAGAATATGCCACCATAACGCTGAGGAGTTCCGCTTTGTCTGGTGTGACATGAGACCACCATACTTCGAACGTAAAACTTGGACCCATAAAATGTCTGGTCGAGTTAAGAACTTCCACCCAAGTTTAGCTAACATAGATAAATGCATGTCTCGTAGGCGCTTTATCCCCAATCCTCCTCTATCCTTAGGCCGGCAAATAACATCCCAAGAGCACCAATGAATGGTTTTCTTTTGTTCCCATTCACCCCAGAAAAAACATCTCATCATTTTTTCAATATCATCAAGTATACTTGCCGGTAAACGCACTGTTTGCACGGCATATGAAGGCATGAGAGACAGAACAATTTGCACTAATAGGTAACGTGATAGATGCTTGATTTGCCATTTTCCCATTCGCATCTAACTTTGTCCAGTAAGTAAGCATACGCATGTTTACCACCTTGGCCAAATAGTAAGGGTAATCCCAGGTATGAGCCAAAGTCAGCGGTGCATTGGAATCCCAATCGTGTGAAGGCTTCTGGAACAAAATGTCCTGCAATATTTTTGGAGACCAAAACCTGTGACTTTCGAACACTAAATTGTTTGGCCAGATACTTCACAAAACTCAGTTAGAATATTTTCCATCCCTGCAGCCTGTGTGTTTATCGATTCTCCAAACAGTAAAAGGTCATCAGCAAAGAATAAGTGCGAAATATATAGATCTGTCCTAGACATCCGAATGGGAGACCATTCCTGTGCTGTTACTGCTTTCTCGATACTTCTGCTTAAAACCTCCATACACAACAAGAAGAGATACGGGGCGAGGGGGTCTCCTTGACGGAGCCCACATCTCGGCTGGAAGGGTGTCAACGGCTCTCCATTCCACAACACCGAGAATGAAGCAGAGGTAATACTAAACATAATTATATCCACCGTAGCATTACTAAACCCAAACATGCTCAAGAATTTGCTTTAAGAAAGACCAGAACACCTTGTCGTAAGCTTTCTCCATCAATTTTTACAGCCATATAGCCTAACTTCCCTTGCTTAGACCGTATTGTATGCATCACTTTCTGTGCTATAATGATATTATCCGTAGCTTGACGGCCAGAAATGAAAGCACTTTGGTTTGAAGAAATTAACTTACCGATCACCGTTTTGAGTCGATTAGCGACAATCTTTGTTATGATTTTTACTACAACATTCGCCAATGCAATGGGGCGGAATTGGGAGGCATCTTCTGGATTTGAGACTTTCGGGATGAGTGTAATATAGGAGATATTCATGTCAGCTGGGAATGTATGATTTTTGAAGGCTTCATGGATGAATCTTGTTACAGCCGGCCCAACTAGAGGCTAGTTCTTTTGATAGAAAATTGGCGGCAAGCCGTCTGGTCCAGGAGCTTTATAGGCTCCCATATGAAATATTGCTGTCTCGATTTCATCGTCTGTTATTGGTCTGTTTAACCAGTGTCCATCACTATGGTTGAATGTAGCCAAATAGAGTTGCACCATACCCGAAGAAGCGTGAGATTCGGCATAAAGATTCCTGTAGTGTTCCCAGATGGAATTTTTCAACTCTACTGGATCATCCAACTAGCAGCCTTGCTTGTCCTTCAATCGACCAACTCTTTGTCTATTCTGCCTCATTCTCAGAGACATATGAAAATAGCGTCAATTACGCTCTCCACAAGTCAGCCATTCCATATTATGCTTTTGCTGCCAATAGATATTCTCTTGCTCTAGAATGGCATTGTATTCATTTTTCAACTCCACCTTAAGAGAGGACAAAAATCTTGATTGTTGTTTATCCAGATATTTTTGAATACCTGCTAGACGAGCAAGGCAACGCTTCCGACGTTGAATTAGACTGCCAAAGCACTCATTTTTCAAACAAATCATACGATTAGTGAAGTTCTTGATTATGTCACGGAGATCGCCATCTTCATTACACCATGTTGATTGTATAAAGTCTGGAAAGGCCTTATGCATCATCCAGCAAGCTTGGAATCTAAACTTTGGAGTCTTACTCGGTGCATTTCTCCCATCCTCGAATATGAGCAATATTGGACTATGATCCGAATGTGTACGTAGAAGATGGTATAACGTACATGAATCAAATTTAATCCTCCACTCCTCAGTCGCCCACACTTGATCCAGACGTTGTTCGATAAGAAAGCGTCCATGTTGGCTGTCACTCCATGTAAACCGAGGGCCTGAAAAATCTATTGGCAGCAGCATACAATAACTGAGCATACGTCGCATTCGGTCGGGTGCATAACCATGAATAGCTCTTCCACCACGTTTGTCTTCCCGATTAACTACTTGGTTGAAGTCACCGCGCAGGACCCATGGGATGGAAATGTGAGACCGCATCTCCTCAATATACTCGTACCCGAATAGCCAATGTGGGTGAGGCATAAATAAGAGAGATAATCGATAATACTTTATTCGCTTCTAGAACACCAACATTAATCATTTGGGCCGTGTAGCTAAGAATGCGTAGAGATATGATGTTTGAATTCCAAAAGCACCAAAGGCCACCTGAGAAGCCTCGTGCCTCAACGACTGCCAAATCAGTAAAACTTGATTGACGCATTAGTTTTGTAGATCGGGAGCTGGGGACTCTCGGCTCCATAAGAAATAGCACACTAGGACAGTGATCCCTAACCATGCGGATAATCATACACATTGTATCTGAAGAATCCGCACCTCGGCATTTCCAGGTCAAAACACTCATATCTATATATCGGTAGGTGTAGAGGGACTACATCTGTTGGGATTAATCCCATCTCCTTCTCCTTGTACCATGTCACGGTCTTGAATCAGTAGAACATTATGGGGCTCAGTATCCGGCTGTGCTGCCATAGGGTAATCTGGGAGATGCTGCTTAGTCAAATCCCCTATCAGTACATCATGTTGCACCCCGTCACTAGACGAATGATGTTGATGCTGGTCATCTACTATACAATTTGTATCCTCCTTTGGCTGTGTATTGGTAATATCTTGAAGGGGTCGTTGAGGGATATTAATTGTTCCCGGGGTAGCTTCATTGACAGTTAATTGAGTTGGGTTATGGATATGTAATTTAACTGTATTTGTTCCGTTCCCACCAGGATGGCCTGCATTAGAAACACTACGGGGCTGAAATTTTACCTTCATCGGATCTTTAACCGGAATGCCCTTTGTTTTGCGTTCGCGTCGCTTCAAAACTTGTTCTCTTGTGGATGCACGAAATGTGACTGGTGGGCCTGAGTCTCGGATGTTTTTGAAGGATTGATCTGTTGCTGCACATGTAATGTCACTGGGTATTCCCTCCTCTGATTCATCCGCATCTCCAAGGATTATAAAACGTGACCCCTCTGCGACTGTGGTGGACTTACCCACAGCACTCTTACCTTTGTCTGTCTTTGGTACTCGTATGTTCATGGCTTTGGTCGAATCATATCTATCTCCCTCATGCTGCTGTTTCCCAGTCCTCCTCCGATTATTGCTACGGACGACCATCCAAGGACCAAACAGGTCTGCCGGTAAAAATTGTTGTTTGACAGCATCTATAGTCGTTTCGGTTGAATGCGCAGGGGCTTGTAGTTGGCACGCTTCCGCCCTATGTCCATACTTACCACACACAAAACATATCTGGTGCAGACTCTCGTATTCCACTTTCAAAACATGGCCATTAAGTATGACAGTCGAAATAAGAGGTTTGTGCAGGTCAACTTCAACGCAGACGCAAGCATATTTTCCGAGCGTCACATGCATGGTGTTATGGTCAATCTTTACTGCCCGTCCAAGTTTGTCACCAACTCGCATCAGAACACTCTCACTAAAATATTCGAGGGGAAGCCGTGGAACCCGTACCCATACTAACGTCGATGGGAATACTTACGTGGATGGCTGAAAGTCTGGTCTGAATTTATTCACCATCAAGTAATGTCCTTGAATAATCCATGGTCTGTTTTCCAGAACGTAGAGATAATCTTCCTTCGAGTAAAAACATATCACATGATACCCATCCTCCAAATCAATAATATCTAAGCGCCTCTGTAATGTCCACATGTCCGTGAGTCTTTGTGAGAGTATACGGAATGAAATATTCCGGCCTAGGGGCTTCACGATCAACACCCGTTGCCAAGGACGCCAAAGAGCCTGCCACTCAGATTCTGGAACGTCAACTGTAACACGGCCAGTGCCAAGATTTTCCATATTGCAGTCAAGATTCAGGCAACTGAGATTGATATCTACATATGTGATATCGTCTTCTTCATCCTCCCCAGTGTAGATGTCCAAAGTAAATTCACCACCGTGTAACGATGTATTACTACGTAGTAGATCTGCCCACATCCGGTCTTGTGTGGGTGGTTGATCATTCATAGACATGGGATCACCAGAGGCATGACGTTTATATTTTTTTACACTGCGATGCACTTGATCCGCTTCTTCGATAGTAGTTTCCGTGTGGTCGTTGATTATCATCTTGACGTGTTGCTGGCCAGCAGCAGCGTCGTGAGAGGGAGTACGATAAGGGACGGTTACGAGTATGATGACGGTTTTTTTCTTTCTTTTTTCTTTTTATGTATTAAAGACAAATTCAATTTGATTTACCTCTTCATTTCTTTCATCTATTTTATTTTGATCGAAGACATCTATGAACTTATTACAGAAACTAATTCATATTTTAAAGAGAATAAAAAAATTTATATCGAAACTATCACATAAATAGAGTAACTAATTGTAAGCAGGTCTACAAGAATATGACCCGTCTATTTTATATTTGTCAAAATCAGTTAGATGATAGTATATGATTTTTGAATTTTTTTTTTTATAATCCGTTCTTTCATTTTTTAGTTTCCCAGTCCCTCTGGTGTTGCCATGTCAAAATTGTTGTTAAGATATTCCATAGTTTTAGGTACTGTAGAAGGCTTCTGAATTTTATGGTTGAGTAGTATTTCTTTACCCAAAAAACATATATACATAAACTTATATGTATATATGTATATACACATATGTATATATATGTGTAGATGTAGATATAGATATATACATATATAAAGTGTATATATATACATATATATATATATTTATATATACACATATATTTACATATACACATAGTTTTACATATATCTATATATACATATATATACATATATATGTGTGTGCTTATATGTATTTTTTTGGCACAACCTTCTTTATTTTATTGATGATCCCCACTTATGGCGGAGGAAAACCCGCTTTTATTACACGATATAAAAAGAAAAAGTAACCTAGCATTACAATAGAAGAATGAAGTACCAATCTAAGGAAACTGAGTACGGGGTATTATCTTTCCTTTACCGCGGGTTTCAACTTGTGAGCGAGGCGGAGGAGGTATATCCTTTTTTGCACGCAGCTGCTTGTGAGCTGTCTTAGACTTATATGGTAGAAAACCTTTATCATGCTGGATTTCCAAATCAATTTCTATTTCCCTTTGTGAAGTTATGTGTGTTCCGCGCTCTCAGTTTCTGGCGTGTCATGCAAAGTTGAGGCCGGAATATCCCCTTTAGTGACATTAAGCATATTATAGCAATAATCATTGCACGCATGAGGCGGGTTCGATGCATTTCGACAATTAGGATGAACTGGTCCAGCTTTAGATAATCCTCCCGGACTAATAGATATCACTGAAATTCTAGGTGTACTCCCAGCTGGTTCCAGTTCCGCCATCTCAACAGGGGCGTTTTCTCCAGTAGCTGATGTCAGAGTATTTGCAGGAAAATCTACCGTGGAAGATATATAAGTCTCTGCCAAATATGTCAAACCATCGGTTGAGCCTTCCGGAGTGTGTATCTGTTGATTCTCATAAGAGCTGCCCAATTTAGAGATATCATGTGTATCAGAAATTAAAAGAGGCTGCTGCGGCTGAGGTTCTGGGAGCTGTGAATCCAGAGATGACTCTACACCTGGTGTGTCATGAGGGATTGAAGATTCAAGTATGGGTTGCGAAGCCATATCTATAGGCGTTGGATTGGTATTTGTGAAGGAATAGCATGCGATTGATGAGATAAGAGACTCAAAGGCTGTGGCTGGATAGCATCTTTCTTCGGTGTCAACCGCTTCGCTGGATGAAGCAACTGAAATCTGTGGAGGGTCTGAAGGCTGATGCCCACAAGTTTTTGATCATGTCCTATTATGCGACAGTCAGTGCAAAATAAAGGGACATCCTCATATTCCACCGTAGGATAAAATTCATAAGCACCTCCTTGAATATGAAGCTTGGCAGGAAGAACTTTAGAGATATCAACCTCAACACACAATCGTACCACCGAAGGACGAACACCTTGCATTATGGCGGAATCCATTCGAAGAGGGGTTCCAATCATATGAGCAACGTCCCAAAGGGCTGCCTTATTGTGTAAAAACAGCGGTAATCATCAGATAGAAACCCATATTAGGACAATAGGATTATCATATTTCGGATCAAATACAGGAGTCCACTTTGTTACTCTCGTATGAAAACCATTCATAGTCCATGATCTACGTAAAAAACAGCGTTGGTAATCATCTTGATTTGTAAAAGTAATAAGAATATGATGTTCATCCAAAAGGCCGAGTGTCGGCGTCAGCTTGAAGCCAATACATTCAAAGCAGGAAATCAATTGCTTCATTGTCGGACGACCATCCCAAACCGAACCAATTAAAAAATATTGACAGGGGACAAAAAATCGTTGTA
Source organism: Eustoma russellianum (assembly GCA_036186865.1). Taxonomy (NCBI): domain Eukaryota; kingdom Viridiplantae; phylum Streptophyta; class Magnoliopsida; order Gentianales; family Gentianaceae; genus Eustoma; species Eustoma russellianum. The sequence goes on along the minus strand of AP025069.1, from coordinate 3,923,955 downwards.
TCTCGCCTTAGAAAAAGTAATGGATGGTAAGCCTTTGAACCTGTTGACAACGCGAGTGACTGGTAGCGGCGGGATAACCTTCGGCGCCACCACGTCGGCGAAAGCGGGTTTCTTCAATGAAACAGCCGTTTGCGCACTGATTCCATGGGGTAAAATCACTGATCGCTGGGCCAATATAAGAAGGAAACAATATGTCGTCGGAAACAATATGAGAAAAACAATATGAAACAGCAACAATATGAAACAGAATATGAGAAGGAAAGGAGATTGCGCAGCCAATAATGGCCATTTATGTCGTCGTGGGAAGATCCTGCCGCCGCCGCATTACTGTGTGCTGATATGTATATTCATATACATATATGTATGTATATATACCCGTATATATATATATATATATATATATATATATATATATATATATATATATATAATGGATAAGATACCTATTACCTAATAAGAAAGATTTATTAACAAGATTACATTCTGTATGGATATATTCAAAATTTGATATGAAATCAGGATTTTGGCAAATACAAATATCTGAAAAAGATAGATACAAAACAGCATTCACAGTTCCATTTGGGCAATATGAATGGAAAGTAATGCCATTTGGATTAAAAAATGCACCTTCTGAATATCAAAGAATTATGAATAATATATTTATATATATATATATATATATATATATATAGATACATATATATATGCATACACACGCAAATATATATATATATATATATATATATATATATATATATATATATATATATATATATAGACACACACACATATATAGCGAAAAACCTTTAGGTCTAACGGTTGAGTAGCATTTATCCTTTATCCCAACCCCGGGTCTCAAGTTCGATTCCCCTCCCCAATTTTATATATATATATATATATGGCAAAACTATCACATAAAAAAAGTGTAATCAATCCAGCCTGTTACAGTCAATGTTATTTGACCCTAAGAGGGCGCAGGCCGTCTAAGGTTCACGACACCTATTCGTTTCCAAAAACCCTGTCAAGTCGGACCGGCCGAGGAGACACTGGACGCCCCTCAACGTCGGTCAGGATCTGAAGTCGGTATCAGTCAGTCTCACCTCGAGGCAACAAAGGTTGGTCACCTCAGCTACATGCATCGCCTCGACTTCAGCCGTCAGTTCAGTCTCAGTTGTCACTTCCACAATGTCATACACCTTAGCTACACCCTGTAGGCCGTCCATAGACATGGTGCTCAAAGCCATCCTGTTCAGCTCGATTAAAATGATGTATGCTAGAGCAAAAACCTGGCATCGAGCATCTTAGATGTACAACTCGACACATAGCTCCACTTTAAGGTCATGCACAAACATGACAACGTACTTGGCATTCCCATAGCTTCCTGACATGCACCGGCCGTCCAAACCATACAAAAGACGCAAGAAATGTCAAGGAGTGGACCATGCTCTATTCCAACTAGCGAATTGATCACTTAAATGCCACATAGACATCTTATCTAAAATATTCAAACTTAAACACTTTTAAATATAAAAACACTCGTAATTGACTTGATAGTCAGAGGGGTTTCCGTAAAGTAAAATTCCGAAACCTCTGACGTTGTTACTTACTTGTGCAAAGTTTTCACAATGTTTTTCGTTATTTGGATCAACTCTATTCAGGTGAAGGTCCGATTTTGCTATATAGACACATATACACATATATATGTATAGAGGTATATTTGTGTGTGTGTGTATATATGCATATATGTATATTTGTGTGTCTCTAACATACATACATATATATATGTATGTATGTATGTATGTATGTATGTATATATATAGACACACACCCCACTATTGTACAGAAACGTTTAGTAAAAGTTCTATTGGTGGGTTCAGAAAAATCGTAAAATTGTATATTTCTTTCACACATTTACGCAATCATCAATTTCAGTGGCTTAATTACAAGAATAAAGCACATGTTCTGGACGCGCCTACATTAAACATTAAAAGAAAAAATTCAATTTTTGCATTATCAAGCCATAGTCATCCCTCCACCACCGTCCACCATCCTTGGACTATAGCTTCTCTCACAATGGCTGTTACCCTGGCACCCCCACTTCACCTCAAGCACATGTTCTCTTTCTATGCTATTAGTTTACGCTGTTGACATTAATCTCAAAAACTGCTCCGCTTTGTATCTCTTGAAGTTGTAAGGGCTTAGGTGACTTTTGATACTACCGATTTCATGGAAGTTTTTGACTTTCCCCCTAATTGAACACAATCGCGAAAGTGGTTCTGAAGGTGATGATGATAACGATGATAAGACGAATCAGAAACGAAATAAAAGCTGCTAAAAATACTTAGGTGAGGATTCTATCATGGTATATGATGAAGCCGGATCTTCACCAATGGTCAAAGACGACCTCAAATAAACGTCGTCAATTAACTTGAAGAGTAGTTAACTGATTTGAAGATGATAGCTGAAATAGCTACTTGGATGTCCTGCACAAGGAAGCAAAGATCAAAGGTCCCGGGAGGATGACCCCGAGTAAAACCCTCCGACGCTCAAGTCAGTTTGAGTCATTTCTCACTGAGAATATAGTTTAGTGTATGGAGTTGGAAAATTCTCACAGTTGTTGGCTGATGAGAAGATTCAGTGTATTAGCTCCAAGTTGTATGAAGAATGGATTTTCGGATCGGGATCCCTTTTCAGGTCTGCGTTGGCTTGCTTTTATTAGCTTTTTCCCGCCCTTGGCCCCTGATAGCGGATGAGATGTTTGCTTGGGGCAGAAAGCCTAGGACGCTGTAGGTCTGCTGACGTGACTGGTAGACCGGCTGATGTGACTAGTTGGTCGGCTGAAGTGATTTTGACGTGAACAGGCTGGATATCCAGAAGTGTTTTCTTCCTTTGAGCTGCACTTCTGCCTGAGGATTCCATGATGTAATGCTGTGCTTGATTCCTTTGCTGAAGTGTAGAACCAGACTTTGCCAAAGTGCAATGTTGAATCTGGCCGAAGTGATCTGGAACGTAACACTCAAGCTGAAACTGAGGTGAAGTTAGGTGCCGAAGTGCGATCCTTGACCTATTCTTCGATAGTAAAGAGGATGTCATAGGGCACAGCCGAAGTGCAATCACGGCTGAACAGCAATATCTGGGTGCTAAAATGCAGGAGTTATACCGTTGGCTATTGTTGACTAACGGACGATTAATTCTGGTTTATCATTTGCCCTAGATTTTGTGTGGCCGAGCTGACCTGTGAGCGCGGACAAATCTATTCTGAAGAGTCATTGACGTGTCTTCGTTAATTGGTCAATTATCCTCTTAGCAGCGCTGTAATTCTCGCTTTTAACGTAAGCATCAATTCCAACACCTCATCATTATCTTTTCGGCGGTTTCAGTTCCCGAGGGAGAAAATACTTGAACCGTCGCCTTTTCGAATTTCAAACAAAAAGTTGCACCTTTTGCCTTTCCTTCTTATAAATAGGGGTCGTTGCCCTAATTCTTTCTTTTCTTCTTCTTCTTCTATTCTGCACGTTGCTCATTCTGCTGTCTGGTTCTTTATCTTCGTTTTCGAAGCCTCTCTCCGACCTTATCTCGGCGCCTTTCCTTTCAGCTCAGCCCTTCAATCTCTCTGTAAGCATTTCTTCATCCATTTTTCTTCCATGGCTTCCGTTATTTTCTCTTCTTCTTCTGTGGTTGCACCAGAATCCATGGTGCCCTCTTCAATGGTGCAAAACTCAATGTGCACCTTGGAAGCCTCTGACCTTCCTGAATTATGTCAACATTATAACGTTGATAGGAGCACCTTTGCCCCCATTCTTCCCTTGCCATATCAGACTGCTTATGACCCCCCAGTAGGGTATGAGGCAGTTTATGAGGAATACTTTAAGTCCGGTTTCAATATTCTCATTCCAGCTCCTTTATTCCAAATCCTGTATTCTTACAGACTTAGGCTTCCCCAACTGACGCCTAATGGCCTTAAGGTTATCCTCAGTTACCTGCTCTACCTGAGAGCTGCTGAGAAAGCATTTTCACTTGCAGTCTTTAGAGGAATATTTGTGTGTGAGCAGAAGGGTAGTTGATACTATTTTGGCAGGAGGCATCAAAATAGTGAAAAACTCCATGTCGTAAACCTTCCCCCTTCCACTAAAGATTGGATGAGACGTTTCTTTTTTGTTAAGGCTATAGGATTACCCGAAGGAACCCCTTAGAAATCTGGCAGCGCAAATAACAAGAGGCCAAGCGAGCAATTTTGCAATGAAGCCTCCCAACTGTTACACTTGCCCTTTGCTGTAGATTGGAAAAAAGTGGACAGGTCGGTTGTGAAGGTTGCCGACCTGGAACACTTGTGGTCAGAACATAATTTTCGGCCCCTCATCCCTATTGCTTTAAGAATAGTTCGGGGTACGTAGTAGCCTTTTGAACATCTCTGACTGGTTTTGATGTTGCATTTTTGACTGATTTGTTCATTGAATTTTGCAGGAATCATGGTGTCCGAGACCCTTGCAAGGCTGAGGAATTTGGTCCCCAAAAAGAGAAAGAGGACCGAAGGACAACCTTCCTCTTTTGGGCAGGCCTCTGCCATTACTTCGTCCGAAGTGCAGATAACTCCCGAGACTGAAGTTCCAGGTAGGATTTTTGCCCTACGTTGGTCTTGAGCATATTTTGTTTTCATTTAATCACTTGACCTTTTTTCTCTTCAGCCGGAACTCTTGATAATCCTATCCAGGCTGAAGCTCAAGTCCTTGCCCCAGCTTCAGCTCAGCCAGATGATGGGATTGGGGGAATTGATGCCCCCATTTTGATTCTTTCCTCTCCAGTTGTTGAAGAGGAAGTTATGCCTCCACCAAGGTGGATTTCTGATGAGGATGTTCCCTCTTTTGAGCTCTTAGGAGAGACTTCCGGGGTAAACGAGCCGGAGGTAGAGTCTTCCCTGTGGAATCGCCGAGGTACCAGGACGTTGCAGTTTTTTTTTGCTGACACTGCTGCAAATCCTAGTGTGGCTAGGAAAGTGACTGAGATATCAGTGTTACCTCACGATTGACAACTTTATGGCTGTATGGACTGGGATTCTGCCATGAACTCATTTGCAATGAATATGGCCATGGTAAGATTTTCTGATATTTTCCATCTCTTTTAGCTTGATCACTTATGCTTTTTCTAACCAAACTGATTTCTGCAGTTTCGAGTTCAAGAGTATAACATTCTCAAACGGGCTGAAGAACTGCGTGCCAAATTTGCCCAACTTTCTGAGATCAATGCCAACATTAGAAATGCCTATGACGGGTTGTCAGAGCTGGCCTAACAATTTGAGGTTGAACCAGCTGGAAGCTCAAGTGAACAGCCTGAAATCTGAAGTGGCCGTTCTTACTGAAGAAAATTCCAGACTTCGAGCAGGGAAACAAGATTCTGATGCCAAGTTGGCCGCTGCCAATTCTCAAGTGTATGAGCTGAAGGAAACCTTGGCTAACGTCGAGTTAATATCTTCTAAGGCCCAAGCTGAGCTGGAAGCAACAGTCAACGGTATAACTCCTGCAGTTCAGCACCCAGGTATTGCTGTTCAGCCGTGATTGTACTTCGGCTGTGCCCTATGACATCCTCTTTACTATCGAAGAATAGGACAAGGATCGCACTTCGGCACCTAACATCAACCTCAGCTTCAGCCTGAGTGTTACGTTCCAGATCACTTCGGCCAGATTCAACATTGCACTTTGGCAAAGCCTGGTTCTGCACTTCGGCAAAGCCTGGTTCTGCACTTCGGCAAAGCCTGGTTCTGCACTTCAGCAAAGGAATCAAGCACATCATTACATCATGGAATCCTCAGGAAGAAGTGCAGCTCAAAGGAAGAGTACACGTCTGGCTATCCAGCCTATGCACGTCAAAATCACTTCAGCCGACCTACTAGTCACATCAGTCGGTCTACCAGTCACGTCAGCAGACCTACAGCATCCTAGGCTTTCTGCCCCAAGCAAACATCTCATCCGCTATCAAGGGCCAAGGGCGGGAAAAAGCTAATAAAAGCAAGCCAACGCAGACCTGAAAAGGGATCTCGATCCGAAAATCCATTCTTCATACAACTTGGAGCTAATACACTGAATCTTCTCCTCAGCCAACAACTGTGAGAATTTTCCAACTCCATACACTAAACTACATTCTCAGTGAGAAATGACCCAAACTGACTTGAGCATCGGAGGGTTTTACCCGGGGTCATTCCCCTGTGACCTCTAATCTTTGCTTCCTTGTGCAGGACATCCAAGAAGCTATTCCAGCTACCATCTTCAAATCAGTTAACTACTCTTCAAGTTAACTGACGACGTTCATTTGAGGTCATCTTTGACCCTTGGTGAAGATCCGACTTCATCATTGGCGCTAGAAGGATGGCTTGAACCTTCGATTCCTTAAAACAGTTACTCAAAGCTTTCTTAATATTGATCTTACCCAGCTATTGAGAGAAATGTTGAGAAATATGTTTGGATAATTTTCAAAGTCATGATTTTAAGTGTTACATGTCACATATGGTGTTATAAATGAAAAAGATGAATAAGTGAATTTTTTTCTAAAATGTGATGAATTGGTTGTTTTCATTTGTATATGATTTATACATGTTCATTATGTGAATATTACGTGTTTTTGGTGATTTTAAATGTCTTGTGACTAACGTGCCTTGGAAGTTTCTACAACTTACCAAAAAGGGCAAAATTGGTATTTTGAGTTTTGTAGGAACATGATATGGTGGAAATATTTCAAGAGCATATTCTTATACTATTTATCATGACAAAGTTGATATCATGATTATTTATGACCATCCGGGACATTTCTGGAGTTTTCTCACACCAGGGGTATTTTGGTCATTTTACCCCCAAGGGTATTTTTGGTATTTTCACTCAAGGAATCTCTTGAGCATATTATTATCTTTATTCTGGAGCTGTGTTATTGTTATTTTGAAGATAATATGGTGATCTTATATCTTATTCTCTCAACCGATGATATTATTGACTATAGCTGGATATGTGACGATTTAAGATGTCACATTCTATTTTTTCTTGAAGACCCTCTTGTATATGTTATAAGAGGATGTTTATCATCATTATTCAGAGATATTAAAGGTGTCAAAGGTGTGGAAATGTTCTTGATATATAAGAAGAAATATTGGAGAATTTCGGTGTTACACGTTGACATAATCTTGTCAAGTGTTATCTATTTATTTCTTCTTCAAAAATCTGAGTTGCTACACTTATATATATGTGGAAAAACGTGATTGTTAAGGTGGATATGATGTGGAGTTCATTTTATGAGTTGGAGACAAGTGGACCAACCAAAAAGGAGCTAGTTGGCAAAATTGCCAACTTGGAGTTTACTAAAAATAGCCAACGGCTATATTGTTTTTCTTGGGTGTTTTCAGTATATTTTTGAAGTCAAATGAAGACTTCACATGTCCTATTATGATGCTTGAAGTTGGGGATAATTTGGTGATATTATCCTTTCTTATTTTATTAAGAAAAAAATCAAAATATATGTCTTGAAAAATCAAAGTAACCAACGGCTACTTACTAAAGTTGGAGCTGAATTTTTGATTTGAAAAAGTAAAAGCTCACATGGCTATTCTCAAGCAAGGAGTTGAGGTTATTTTGGTGCATTATCTTCTTCTTATTATCTACATTTTGCAAAGGATAAATGAGACTATCCTAGGTGGAAAAAATCGGCCAACATGACATTGCCAAGGTGGACCAATCATTGTGTTTTATTTTGCCAAGTGTACAAAGCCAACCAATGATGAGAAGACATTTGGATTTGATGATGAAGATGGTGACACATGTGCATTCTTATCTCCAAGGCTCACTTCACACTATAAATAGGAGGCAATAGTGAAGAAGATGAAACACACTTGAAGCTCACAAGCATTCTATAGCTTTCATATTCATCTTCTTGTTCTTGTTGTTGTATTTTGTTGTAGCAAAGGTGTTCTTGATATTTTTGTTGTGCTACAAGTCTCTTGAGCTTCATTTGTAAGATTGATTAGCCATCTTTATAAGGCTACATCAATAGGTGTTAGAGGAGTTGCAACTAAGTGTTGCTTAGAAGGTGATTATCCAAGTCTTGAATAGGGTTGGTGTATAACCCAAGGATCAAGCTTGGCTCTTGTTGTAAGGTGCTCATTTCATAGTGAAATCCAAGGAAAGGTGTTCCTTGGGACTGGAGTAGGTCACATTGAGCGAACCAGGATAAATCCTCGGTGTTCTTCTCTTGTTTCTTTATTTCTGTTTTTTGCCCGTTTTTGACTGCAGTTTTCACTCAACTTCACGCAATTTGAAAAAATAGCTAAACATTTTCAAAATTCATGATTTTTGGTGGAGTTATACTTCAGACTTTTAGCTTTCATTTTCAACAAGAATCACTTGATTTGAACAAGGGAAAGTTAGTCTTTCAGTCTTTGCAAGATAACTGCTCCAATATGGATGCAATCTGACCAGTTTTGAGAAAACTTAAATTCTGTATTTTTTAAGAATTGTTTAAGGTCAGGGCCTTTTGGAAACTTCATCTACACATCCTAAGGAGTGTTTTGATATAAAGATCAACCTTTTTTGGTTGAGTATTCA